>JAVHKY010000074.1:0-1200000 GCA_035079385.1 Aspidiotus rigidus | reverse complement strand
CACCACCGGAAAAGCTTAAACTGTGGAGCCGGTAATCGCTGGTTATCGGATGCACTCCCTTCCACGTTCGAAGAGAGTGCGGTCGCTAGTTTCCCTGATATAGCCTCGAAATGGAATTGATATTTCCTGCTTCCGCACCACCGTGGGCCTGATTTTCATAGGTACTCGGCTCGTATAGCTCGGACACCTCCTCAATTTCGGTTAGATTCGCTCTCTGGAATTGAGTTCCCCGATTAGGCTCGTTAGTCCCCCGATTCGCTCTCTCGAAAGGCTGCTGTCGCGCCGGCGGTTTACTCATGTCACTATAGGGAGCTTGTCCTGGAACTCCTTCTCGAAACCTAAAATCTCGCGGATTAACAATCCGGGTCACCCTTGCCTTAAACTCGTTATAATTGCTGTTATCATGGCTTTTCAACACATCATGCTTTGGGATTGGCATTTTATTGATCAATTTATTAATGATATCATTTTGAGATAGAGGGACATGAGAGAGGGAAGATAATCTGTTATACCACGTGTCTAACTGCTGTACAAACGTGGCGACGTTTTCATATTTGAATCGGGTTTCATCAAACTCGCGCATGATAGCTTCCTGCGTCGCCCGGTTCCAAAATTGTTCCAGAAATTTATGTTGGTATTGCTCAAGATTATGATATAACATGTTCAACTCTGCATCCCATGGCGGTTCATTCACTCGTACTAACCGCTTGAAAAGACGAACCTTTTCCCCATCGTTCAACCCCAACCCCATAATGGCTTGATTGAAATTTTGGATGAATCGGTTTGGCGCTATAGACCCATCTCCCATGAACGGTGGACAAATCGGATAGGGCGAGTTTAACCCCAGTGATATCTCAGCGTCTCGTAAACGTTCGCTGGAGTGAATACTACCTTCCGACCATCCGTTAATTCCTCTTTCTCTTCTGTCAGGCGTCACACGCTCCTGCCTGCCCCCGTAACTTCCGGGTGATACTCTATGCGCAGGCTGATAGGCGGATCGATTAGACTGGGGAAACTGTCGAGTATTAGGGCGAGGTTGATTGTGGGAAAGGTGATCTTGAGCGGGTAAACGTGATGATCGCGCCGGACTACTGTGTTCGGGTACGCTCAGTACCTCGGGAAGAATAGCAGAGGGCGCTGGATGTGAGGCCCTGACACTAGCTTGAGCCGTGAGTGCAGTAAGAGCCTGTGCAATATTCCCTAATTGGGTATTGAGGTTAGCTTGGGTCTCAAGTTGCGCCTCTAAGAGTTGCCCCAACAGATTGCGTACTTCATTTCCGCGCTCACCCGGGCCATTTCCCTCCACCGACTGATCAATCTGATCGTTATTGGGAAGCTCTCCTTCCCCGCCATTCTCGACACCTTGCTCATTCGGAACGTTATCTTGCTCTTCCCCATTCTGTTCTTCGAGCTGATCGATGCGGTCTAAATTATCCTGGTTCGAAAACTCTCCGGCTGCTTTTTTGCTATTTTTGGTATTTCGCGTCATTATTATTCCCAAAAACTGATAGGCTAACGAAAACTAAAAACTACGAAAAGAAAATGTGCTCTTTGCACGATAAAAGAAAATTTCAATAAAATTCAAATCACATTAAAATAAGTGGGTCCCCATCTCTCATCCCACGTCACGCTGTCTTTCTTCAAAATCACTGAACTCCGCTGCCTCGATATGTATTTATTCATTTGTCATCTCAATCTTTTAGAAAATTTAATTAAATAATAATGCTAACGCTATAGAGTAATAATAATAACTAAAAAACAAATCCACTCAGACCACTCCAGATTGCTGGATTATGGCTCGGGGGCGTGACTCCCCTCCTCACTACTTGACGATTGAAACGGGACAAGATAGACTGCTACACTAATGTCGTAATGCTGCCCGCCGCAGACATTCTCTTCACCTATTCCTGTCGGGCTATGCTCGCGACTCTCAAACTTAATTCCTGGCGACTCGCGCCCCTCGCATGCAAAGAAATCGTCATAGTCGTCCTCATTCTCATTCTCATTCTCGAGCTCGTTCCCAGAAAGAAACCCGGGCGCGTCTGTCTGATCTCCTTCGAGAGGGTCAGTATCATCCTCGTGCTGAAGTGGCTCTATCTCTACCCTCTCGACTGCAGCATTCCTCAACCGACATTGCATTCCAAGATAGGCGGACATAGCGACTAACACCTCCGGAGTCGGGGGAGAGTGGATGTATGTGAGTTTACTGACCACATTGGTTTGCATCCTCACTTCGTCGTTGTTATATCGCAATACCTCCACTCGACCGACCCTTTCGTGCCCCTCGACTATTTCCGCCATCTCGTTCAACATGTCGATGTCGGATCTCAGTTTGCCATCCGGCTGGGCAAGTTCGGAGGCCCCTAAGTCCCACAGCTCCCATCTCGCGCTTTGCGTTAGGGCCTTGCGACACCTGTTCCTCACGAACCCCAAGTCCGGAAGGCAACCGAATACCGCGAGCTCCCTGTGCGTCCGATGGACACCCCGTACGCTCTTACTCATCTTCTCTGGTACGAACAACAAAAAAAATCACTCGATCCCTACTCACACGGAATATCTTCAAAACAAGGATTAAAGAAAATCAACTCGAAACCAGGATTAAAGAAAATCAACTAAGATTATGACAAACGCGCTAATATACTTTCAATTACGTGGGCGCCATCTCTCTCTCTTTATTATATCACACCGTTTTTCGATCAGAATCTTTACATTACGCTGCCTGTACACCCATCTTTACTTACTTCAAAAAAGAGAAATATATATTATATTGTCAAACACACCTTAATGCTAGATTAAATAATTCTACAAGTAGACAATACAAATAGTAGTCTTAGTTAAAGATCCCGATAGTTCGAGAAAGGCGTAATTGATGGTAAAACGCTACGATACCCTCGGAGTCTTGAAAGTGAATTTAGAAACGGTGGACAAAATAAAATAAAATATGTATGCATATACAAGAACGACCCGCTAACTATGAATAGAACGACACCCTCCTAGAGGTTCTACGGACCGGCGCGGCACTGCGACCATATTAAATTAATTCTCAAACAACTGTGTCAACGTACGCACACCAATTCACCCTAACTCGGCGAGTTCATCGCCTTCTTGAACCAGTTTCACGAAGGGTCACTCATGTAGACGAGAATAACGATCTGTTACGTACCAAAGCGCGTATGCGCCTTCGAAATGCATGGCAAACCCTTTTAGCGGACTACTATTAATACTACGATATGATAACATAACAACAAAAAAAAACATAATAAACGAAGATAATAAGTATGGTCATCTTCCTGAATGCCCCTAGCATATCATTGGTGGTGGAGAAAAAAATATATGCCAGACAGTGACACGTTACATCGCAAGTCTACCGGTCGAATATGCGCCTCGAAGATTCCAAAAAAAAACAAATCAGACTATCCGTCTGAGGACTCGAATCGCTAAAAACTGTGCCTTCCTCGACAAACTAACACAATAGGAATAGCAGCGGACGTCCACGCCGTGGGAATGGCTAACTCGAACGAAAAAGAACTCACGAAGAGAACGCTCAAGAACGTAATTAAAAAAAATGATCAGTGTTTCAGAGTTGTCCAACGAATTTTTTACGTTAACATATCGATGACATTATTGATAGTAACTGTCAAGACGATGCCATCGAACGAAGAATTTTAGACGAGATAAAAAACAAAACAGATAAGGGAGACGTAAAAAAAAAAAAAAAACAATTTTATTTTCTCCTTTTTTTTTGACAAAATTTTGCGGTCACTGCGATTGATAAATCTAATCCAAAAGCTTATTATCGTTCCCCACCAGGGATGCCAGAAAAAACTGCGGTATCTTTTTTCGAGACGTCTTCTCAAATTTTAGTGAAATTAATATCGTAGAAAAGAAAGATCGGAAAACAAGACAGAAAGAAATTTGGTCCAGGGATGCCACGATGTTTTTATAGGGAAACACCGAAACCTGTCACTACTAATTTGAGGAAGAGCGCAGTTTTTATTTAAATTTTAAGAAAAGAGACCCCGCCCCCCAATATTAGACGGCGATCTTTTCCGAGTCGGATTTTAGTTGAAGTACAGCGAACATATCCGACCGACGCTTGCGTTTGTTGAGCTTAAAAAAAAGAAATTCAGAAATCGACGGTAAACATGTGTATTAGATGATCAAAAAAAACAAACAAAAAATGTCACAGAAATAAAACAAAAAAAGAAAAAATTGAAAAAACACTGGGAACTAGCAAAAAAAAAAAAAACAATAAATAAATAAATTATAATATAATCGGAATGTGAAAGAGATCAGGGACTGAGTGACCTGGCCAACAATTTTTTTTTTTTAAAACAATCATTTTTAAACATTACTTTTTTACAAAAGCCCCCCCCCCCCCCTTTTTGGGCACAGAGACACATCGTTTAAATTAAGAGGAAAACAGTGGAGGAAAAGTCATTGCGCGAATCGAATCAAAATATAATGTATAACTATGGGAGAAATTTAGCCAAAAAAAAACAAAACAAAAGAAAGAGAGTGTCAAATTGGAAGAAGAGAAAAAAAAAAATAAAAAAAATTGAATTTCGAAAAAGAAGAGGGGACATAAAAAGGTGGAATACTCGAGGGGGATCGCTAGCCTCTCACGTGTGCGTCAGATCCCTGAAGGAAATTCTCCTTGACATAGTATATTCCCCTCAGGGACGTGAGCCTCTACGGGTGCCCCGCTGACCTTACCCCGAGCATCCAAAAAAAAAAAACTAGACGCGGAATACCTAGGGGGACAACTATCCTATTCGTCGGACTCGCTTCCTGAACCTAGGTACCCGGAGTGGACTATTCGGGGGGACAACTATCCAACAACTTAGGACTCGCCTCCGTGACCCGTCACCACCCATAAAAAGGAATAACTAAAACTAAAATTCGCTACAATGAAGGGAATCGCAAGAACTCGACTTTAGCGCAGGGCCGTGGCACACCCACACTTTAAAGACGCGAATCTTGGATATAGGAACCGATATAGGGCCGAGGCTCTCCCATATCTTGGAAACGACAAGGGACTTTTATGGAGAAGACCGATATCTCTGTGCCCCTGACTTTCGAATAATTTAGAGAACTTAACTTTAGAAGAAACCACCCTTCCCAGAAATATTAATTAAATCCAAATTACAAAACACAAAAAATTATTACGAACAAAAAAAATCCCGCCCCAAAGACACAAACGCATAATAAAAAAAAATTACAAACTTTCGGTTACGTACCGTGTTATGTAGACTCGTTGGTAGAGATGTGCACATTCCACCGCAGATCTGTGAATAATTTCCTGAAAAGTTCTAAAAGAAAAAGTACGTGCAAATATATGAATTTATAGTGTTGTGACCCCTGGCTTTTGACACCCCCCCATTTTTCTCTTTTGCTAACGAGATTACTACTGTCTTACACAGATAACTAATCAGACTTTCATGAGTGAAATTTCGAAGAGGAAAGAGAAAAATGAAATTTGCAACGACAAAAAAAATAAAAATGTGTGGTATTGAACTCTAATCTGCATGAGTGCTCGACGAACAAAAATAAGAAATAAATAAAAATAATACGAACAAGATAAACAAAAATAAAATGAAACGGTAAGTAAAAAAAAATTGAGAAAAAGATTAAATTAGGAGATGACATGACGATTTTTGAAGTTGACTGGTTTGGAACCCTGGTGGCAGATGGAGACGAACTGATGGTTGACTGGTGGACAGCATCGCGAAAAGGTGGAAGTGTTCGCCGAAAAAGTGCGCATTCCTTGGCCGGATAAAACACATGACCCGCGCGTGATGGAAAATTTTAACACGTGGACATGACGGTCGAGAGAGATGGGGCCCACTAATGGGGCTTAGGCGGCCATCAGGCCAGCGTTACACATAGCACCAAACTAATTAACAATTTGAGGTAACAATGCAATACGAGCACCGAGTAACGTGTGGGATCACACACCCGAATTTAAATTCTTTTTTAATAATAAAAAAAAACTCGAGTTTTTCGAAACTTTCGAATTATCGGCGAGGTGGGTTCGGTAGCCGACGCCTTTTTCGAACAACGACGCGCAATAGAGCGAATGTTTCAATTTCAAGATGCGAACTAGCGCGAGTGCTCTTGAATAAGATAAGATTTAAACTTGGAAATAATGTGATTAGATCTTAGAAGAATTCGGCGCACGAAGTCGACATCGATCCGGTAGCATAGATTCGAACATCAGTGATTTCGCGCCGCGTTCCACATAGCCGCCTTAAAATCTTTTAGAAGTCTGACCCGCCGAAACTTCCCCCGACTTTCTCATTTCCGAAAGACTCCAGCGAATCCAAAAACTGGAATCTTACGTAATTGACCGCCTACTCGTTCTTACCCTTCCAATTGGTCCAGAGAGCCGTGATGTCAACCGTCTCTTAGTACCCTCGAGGATATGTCGAGATGGACGGCTCGACGACACCGCACAAGTAGTGAACTGTTCATCTCCCCGAGAACCCCGACTAATCCTATGATTTACGAGGGCTTGCATCGCCTCCGTCGACATTAACTAAGATCGGCTAACACACGTGCAAAGTCAGGACACGCTGCCCATCAAGAGGACCCCCAGAGTCAGGATGAGCTTGCGCGTATTGACACTGCACCCTCTAACCTATAAAAGAGAAAGAACGAGAGAAACAAAGAAAGAGCTGGGATCGAAACTACAAATTTCCGTGTCTGCAGCCTTTTTTTTACGACTTACATCCGCGGATGACACTGCAGACAAAGACCGAAACATTAAAATTCAAAACTCTTCCTTTCGGTCAATCGAATTTTTTGAAATAACATCTGCGTCTTCCAAAATCTCCGTCTAAATATGCCAGATGTAGGCTCGCATCACCCCAATGTCTAATTCCTAAAGAAACTGAAACCTCCCGCACAAATTATTTTATTGCTTTTACGCAGTTTCTCCGAGACATCAGAGTATAGAACAAAGGAGTGTTGCGAGCTCGGCCGAATAAGACACAGGAAGACCGTCGGATGAAAATAGAGGGAGAGAGAATGGAAGAAGACGAGCGAGACAGCGAGAAAGACCACCAGCGGCCACGCAACGCGCTCGCCACCCGATGAAATATCTTCGAATCTATGCTTAACCGAAGAAGCGTCAATCTATCTGTGTTTTGAATTTACATATTTTTTGTGACACTACATAGCAAATTCATGGACCCCATCTCCAATAGAAATGGAAAGATCCAAGAAATTTATGGAAGAACCTCCAATTTCCAAAGTGAATTTTATGGAGGGGTAATGTTTATTGAGATACTTAAGGAACTCACTCAGAAGAACCTTCGGACCGGTCCACCACATATCGATGCCAATAGTGGATATGATTCAAAAGCACTTGGTCCGAGGAAAAAATATCGGATTCGAATTTGTACATAAAAATCTCAGAAATGAGTGAACCCAGGGGCGACCCAATAGGGATCCCTACTTCCTCGAGGAACTCGAAAAATTGCCCATTGAACTTACAAAAGTTAGGTGACCAACAAACGTTGAGCAGATCGAAAACTCTTGTATTGTATTCGATCTGACATGCAAATCACCCATGTGCTGCATGGTAGGGGCCTTAGATATGTTAGGGAATAGACCGACAACATCGAATGAGCAGAGGGTCGTACCTGGAGGAAGAGCATTATCTTTGAGCCTCTCGGCCACGGAAACCGAGTTTTTAACGGAGTAAGGGGATTCGTACTCAAGGCGAGACTTAAACCATCTGTCCAGAAACTTAGGTCGCATAGGAGTCTTTGCAATTTTTACTCATTGAGTATTTTTCAATTTTGTCGAGCCGTAACCTTCGGGACCGGATAAATTCTCCCTCTCTTCTTTGGGCTACTTGTAGCGGCCAGACCACATGTTGTTATCCAGGGGCGAAATACTGCCTTGTACGCGAGAATTCGCAGTTTCAAATTCCATCAAAAAGCATGAAAATGACCAAATGTTTCTGTCTTTTCATAAATGAGTTCAGGTTTTGTCATCGCCCTCCCCTTATCGCTGTAGAACTACGCAAGATTTTCAAAAATGATTGACTACCGGTGTATCAGAGCTCATTGGTCTTCGTGTACGAATCGACGGACGCGAAATGTGCTAAGCCACGGGTTTCATTAATTGATTAATTCATTAGAAATATTTATGTTTACATTCATTATACGGTAGAACGGCGCGGCTCGCGCTTGCACAATACGATTGTGCGTGAATGTGAATGAATTATCATTTGCAGCATTCTGAGGCGGTTTAAGAGAGTTGCGAGCGTGCAGAAGAAAAGGAAATTGCATAAATAGGTAAAATTTTGACCTAGGTTCGGACATACGTTCGTTCGTATTGCGATACCAATTTAACAACTCGACGCTGCATTATAAAAAAAAAAAAGTACATACGTACTCGAGAAATTGTAAGCATTTTATACTTTGCTGCAATAAGTTATTACTCTAAAGAACGTAGTAATTAATATCTATTATTTTATTTTTTCCTCTTCACTATCGAGTGAAATAGCCTTCTACATTTTTCTAAGGGTCCTTTCCCTTTCGAGAGCTCATTTTTTTTTTTTTTTGAATTTTTGTAAATTTACCTCACTTATTTACGGGTTACTTCTTGTACCTATTGTAATGGATCTTTCGAGCGTGAAATAATGGTATCTTTTTTACGTTATAATCATCTCGAATTGCGCGTACAGGGCGTAGCACATTTTCTTATTTGTTGCACGATGGACACTTAAAAAGTCGATGCAGTAATGAAATGTGTTCGTCGAGGGTGATCGACCTAAACAGTGACTGAACACGTTTACAGCATCAACAGGTAACGACAATCGATGGTCATCGTGTCTGGAATTTGAAAAATCTCACTCGCCACTACTTTCTTTGACGAATCACGAGGGAAATGATTTTCGCTGCGTAATTTATAACAATTCATCACACACAGGGGTCATCTAACTATAGCTTCGAGTCTGCGATTTTTCGATTTCCGGTTTTTTTGCGGCAATAATCGTCGCGCACATTTCAAATGTTCTAAACAAACATCGAGAAATCGAAGGAATTTCTTGTCCAGAAGAGTGTTTATCTACCCACGGGAAATTTGAATCACTTCGTCTTTGCTTAGAATGGCGTGCGGCAGTAAAGTTGACCGGTTAATGTCTTTGCCAATTCTTCATTCTCGATTTGATATCGCATGCTCTTTTTTTTTAGGGGGTTGCAGCATCAGTCCCGATCCACGAATTAGATTTCACGGGCTGCAAGAACTTCTTCGGAAATTTCGTGGGTCACACCCAAAGAGCTTTGAAATCAAAAAACCAAGACGAGTACCACATGACCGTGTATAGGAGCAAACTTTCGAAGAGCCCAAAAATATTCTGACGACAAAGATTTGCACGCATAAATCAAAGTAGCGATAACAAATTTCGTTTCCGTATCAATTGCCCTTCGTCCTCCTCTAAAAACAGAAATACTACTAAATAGAGAAGCCCATATCCAGGAAGTGGGCGTGCGTCCTCCATTTACAGTCTAGATGTGTCACAGTTCATCCGCAAAATCAACTAAAATTTCAAAGGACGATTTATTAAATTGAAATTAATGGTTTTAATATCGTAGATGACTGTTGAAATCTCCCGGTCGTCAGCACGATCGAGTGAAAACAAGCGATCTTGTGCACTCCTGTACAAACGGGTAACGTCATCAACGCGATAGTAACGGGTAGAAGACTAGGGTAATGAGCTTTTCTATCGAGGAATAATACTTCGGAACTTTTTCTATGGTGATAACCACTTTCAATGAAGTAGTCTACGTACATTCAAGGGCTCTGAATCGACGTTACCCAGCAAGCGTTGATGAGTTCTCAAGTTTTCAAATAAAATTATGGCTGGTTTCATTGATGGAGGTTCAGCGACTGTCGTGGTATTGTAACCTGTAGCCACTACTTTTTTCGTGTGCGGCTCGTTCTCGAAGTTGACAAAAAGTTGCTCAAACAAGTCGAAACTCGCTTAACTATAGTGAAAATTATGAGACATGAAGTCTTTTAATGAAGATAAGAATTAAACGTGAAGGAGGGTAGGGGATTAGACAATAGGCAAGGACATCATAGACATACCTTTATGAACGAGAAATATAAATAAAAAAATTACAGGATATAGAAAATGGGTATGCCGAGATTTTTTGAAGATCCTATACAGAGGCGAGTTCCGACAGACCGACATAAATTCAAGAATTCAGCGGGTAAAGAAGCCATCAATGTCTTGGAGAGTGACTTGTTCAAATAAGCCAGACAAAAGATTTACAACACCAAAAGATATGCAGATCGAATTAGGAGGTGAGGCCTTTACAATTATGTTCTGAACCAATGTTGTGGAATTGATAAAAGAACAATCTGGAAATGTAGACAGTAGCAAATGAAATGTAGAATGCCATAGATTGCATAGGGGTACCAAATTGAAGGACGTCGAGTAACTCCTGGAGATGAAAGACGATGGGACCAAGAGGGCTCGCTTATGAACAGTCTTCATTATAGTAGGATAATAACCATTGATGGCTTTCCTCTCCTTCTTGACGTGGGTTTTGAAATTGGGCTCCACAATACCTCAAGAACTTTCTCCTCCTAAATGGACTTATTATCCATGATAATCGCAAAGTTAGCTTTGAGAGCTTTTGTCCCAGATTGTTTTTTCTTTGAGCTATCAGTCGTGATCTTACAGGGCAGTTAATAACTAGCGCAGACTGGTTGAAGAGAATATGTTGGATGAACTAGTTTTCCAAATAATTTCTCGATACTCTACATTTCCCAATAATCTTAGAGAGAGTCACTTTAACGTTGAATTTTTTGTAACAAGCGGCATAAAACGGTTTAGAAAACTCCAAGAAACAATTTGGAACCCCATAGGAGCCTTACAATGGTACACATAAGTGCCTTAGATATTCCTTTTGGTTCACAATTGGTACGAATTTCTGTATGTTTGTAATCGCTGAATCCCCCCCTTCATAAAGTGCTCAAAAAACATTTGGGAGGCGCAGAAAGTTTGATAAAGTTGAAATGATACGACTTCTCCCACAAAATTACTGTGGATTTTGCGAAAAATATTTAAAAAATCCTTCCGACCGTTTGGAGGCTCTGGAGGTCTGTATCCCTGAAATCGAGGGGTAGAAATCACATTTTTTAAAAAGAATTTCGGGAAATTCCTAAGTAGAACTTCGCGTGGAATCCGGGCAAAATACTGGAAAAATTCTCCGCAGCTCAACAATTAAAGATAAAATATGGTCATTTGTTTGGAAGACCCAAGGGTCCAAAAGATATCAATCCCTTCCAAGTAGACAAATCGCCATTATGGAGCCTTTATGGGGTGGTTCAAATTGTTTCTTCAAGTATTCTGAATATTTTTACCCAATTGGTAGCTTTCTCCACAAAATGCAAGGTTAATTTTACCATTTGCACCGAGCCACTGGACTTGAACGCCTAAAAATTTTATACGTCTTTTCTTCCAATGAATCAAGATACTGAAGTTCCATTTTCTTTCTCATTACGTAATTTTTCTAAAGATATCCATTTTTATAATTGGTTTAAAAAATGTCCCTCCTTTTATTCCAGGTAGTCATAATTTGACTGCGTGGACTCAAGACCAAGAATTAGACCTTTCAACCCTCGCGAAATGGAACGCTTAATCGTTTCGGGCGCCCCATCAACATCGTGGCTAATCAACGTCGGACTCGAGAATGCGGTTTCGCGCCTTCTGTTACCCATCAATTCTCCCATCCCTGGTTTCACTCTTGAATGATTTTGATACCACTCGAGAAGAGAATTCTAACGAGAAAATTATAATTTCCGCGAACAGACTTGCGGTTTGGTACCTTATATTTCCCATTCTAAACTATAATCAACGAAAGCATCTTCTTTCGGGTAGAGCTGACCTGTTTCTCATCTTCGAATATCGTTGATTCAATAATATATAGGTCGTTATGGATACAAAATCTACAACGATACCTTGTGCCTAGCTTTGAACATCATTTGTTGCCGTGAGTTTATGGCACGTACCTTCATTCCCGTTACATAGGTACCTAAGATAGGCTAATAAATTTCTTCCTCCTCAACGTACGTTGAGTCCACGATAATCGCGAGAAAATTGGTATGGAAGAAAAGTAGAGTATTGTAGATAGATATCGAGTCACATAAAGTGTTAAAAACGTCGACAATTTTATTACGTTTTAAAATTTCCTTCCAACATGGGTGAATTTGTACCTCATACTTAAATATGGACCTTTACTGGTCCTCTTCCAAGAAAAGAGATGAGATTTCGGGTCAGTTTTTTGTCTGAGAGGGATTTTTAATAGCCTCGCATCCTCGTTAACAATTATTACCGGCTGCTCGGATCAAATATCAACGAAACCGAGGACAAAAGGTTGGATTAGAAGCAATAAAATACGGAATGCAGCGAAAAGAGATCTACCGCCGAAGGTTTTAATGCACTTTTTTCTGACCAGGAAGTCGACGTTTATTTTTCGGCGAAGAAATTAATGACCCATTTGGCTGCGGACTGCAAAATGATATAAAATAATTCAGTGTCGCCATCGCGGGAGTCTACATTCTTTCAAAATTTTGCATAAATTGCTCGAAGTTTTTAACGGCAAGCGCAAGTCTAAACTGTAAGTATAGTCTCTCGCTGGAGGATCAAATGGGATACTGAAACTTACCATTCTTCGTGGAGTCTGCGACAGCGTACGTGACAATTATCCAGATGATAGCCCAATGGCTGATAACATGCATTTTAATTTAAACGAACCGAGGTATCACATTTTTGAATGTTTACATCGCGGACGAACTTCACTTTTCCATAAACGAAATCGAATTATCGCTCTTTAACCCATTTCCGACGCGAATGCCAGCTTCGGAACACCGTCGAGTAAAAAGAAAAATGATTCAAGAGATCATACGGCCGATACGAACTTTCAAAATAGGGAAAACCATTTTTCAAATTCGCGCGTAATCTCCGCACCGTAACACTGTAGGCTACAGATAGTGCAAACGAACGAGTTGTTGAAGGAGAAATTAAGTAACCGCGAAATATAACTTTCCACCAGTACGCACTAACATGAACTGCTGAGCCGAGTACCGGAGAACCGATTTCGTTACACGAACGCAGAAAGGTGAGGAGGCGTTGCGGTGTCGTGGGAGTGCGAGAGAGAAAGATACGAGAATTGAACTGAGAGCGTGTACGAGAATCGTAGAGAGGCTGCTGGTTAGCGTGGTTGCAACTTGTCTGTGATAGAGACTCAATGATCCCAACGATTGTGTGAAGCATCGTCGCTGTGCAAGTGACAAGCGCGAATAATTTTATAAGTTATTATATTCGCCAGTTTCATTATTCAATTCGATCACACAACGTAGCCTTTCGCTGTCAAGATCCGTACAAGGTTGTACTCTATGAAGATAGACGAATACAAGCTCGTCTTCTATAATTTTCCCAATCATTATGTAATACACATATTATAGAGAAATACCTAAGGGATACGCGCTTTTATGGGTAAAGAAAAGAAGAACGAAGTCTCATTGGAGCCCGTGACTCTTGTACAAAACCAATCCATCAAAACCAAGGGAAGATTTACTACTTGAGACAAATGACTAAATTACATTCCCATCTTAAGAGTCATATATTCGGGATCAAACGAGGTGTCAACTCTACTTATATTGGAATTCATATCCAAATTTTTAGCTTCTGTAAGCATGTACAAACTAAAAGAACATCCGTACACACCAACTTTTCGTTATCATTTTAATGGGCGTTCAAAATTTGTAGGAAAAAAAAAAAAGGTATTATTTTATACTAGACAAAATGCCTGAAAATTTCTGCCCTTAGTAAGTACCTGTTCAAGTTGTTGCGCGAGAATTTTCAGTTGATATCTAGATACTGTGCCCCTCTCGGTGGAATTTGGCTCTACGGTCTGCGTATGAGTGAAAGTCAATTAATATTGTCCTCAGAGATCACAGGTTTCATAGAAATTTGTAGTGCTTCGGTCACTAGTTATTATTCTGCTTTCTCAGCAAAAATAATTTACTACCATAGTGTCCTTGCATCCCTTTCCGATGTCTAAGCTAATCGCCCTGTATTGTTCGGCAGAGAAAAAAAATGAATACCCTCGTTTCTCAGACTAACAAACTTCTCAAAATGATTCAAAATCCAAGTTTAAGAATATTGTCATTGATAACTCATCTCGAAAAATAGACAAAGTCCGCGAATTTTAGATATACTCGAAAAATTTTCAAAATCCCTGAAATATTTTTTGTATTGATTATTCGCCTTTTTTCAAAAAATCATCTTGAAAAATATTTCACGTCTGAAAACTGTCGAACCAAACGTACAAAAGAATTGAGCAACCTCGTGTCCGTGAGAGAAAGAGGATCATGGAAAAGGAGATAAAATGCAAGAAAATACTGGTAGGTGATGAAAATATTGTTCTCAGGGTTTGAATTTGAAATTACAAAAGCAGAACAGAAAAGAAGAAGAAAAAAAAAAGAAAACTTACGAGCGTAATCAATAATCATTATCGACTTTTCATGTCTAAAAACCATCTAAAGTAGCAACGTAGGTGTAGTAATAAAAAAGCTCACGCAGAAGCGTAAGCATCACCGACTTTTCAATAATTTGCTATAAAATCATTTACACATGCTCCCCATACCTAAACTTCATTGTTTCTCACTTATAAGCTGATTGTGATAATAATGATTTAAGGTATTCCACTTTCTCTTCTATTGTTCAATTCATTTCTAATCTTTTTAATGGGTTCTATTAAAATTAAAATATAAAACTTAGGTGATTTAGAAGAATCTTAAAGTATTAACCTGACTGTCCATTTCCAAAAATAGGTACAGTAAGATATTATAAAGTCGATAATGACAAAAATCAAAACATAGATGAGGAAAATTGAAATGGGCAATGAAACTTCCACTTTGTCTTTACCTGAATTTCAACATTACTCCCCAGTGTTCAGGCTATGAGCCTATTGCGATAATGTAGAAGAAAAAAAAAAAAAAAAAAAAATGATATGTATACCTACATAACGCAGTAATTATAAAATACACGGCCAATATTCAATCCCTTGCTTACGTGCAACGTTTGTTTAACGTATCCAATAAACGTCGAATTTTTTCAACCATATATGACTAGTAATGAGAAGTTTTTGCAGCCAATAGATGTATGATGCTTTAATCACGTGGCAAACGAACTCAAATAAATTGAATAAGCGAGATTTAGCTCTTACGGCTCTATACGTGGACCACGTATATTTTGAGATTTACTCAAGAACCACTAGTCCAACCGATACAAAAATTACAGAGCAATAAGATTGAATAAACTATGACGTAATGTAGTGATATGAAGATAATAAGATTGATATTTTTTGAGAAACAACACTAAGAAATTCGAGGAAAATTGAGAGTTACTCAACTACTCGAGAAATCTAAGAAAAAAATTCACATTCCCAACTTCAGATTATCCACTACAACTTGGTCAAATTTCATGAGAATCCAACCAGTAGTTTTTGAGGAGTTGCGTGGACAAAAAAATCTTATATATATAAGGAAACCTGAAATTTCCTTATTAGGGTAGAAGTGATCTAGGACCTCCAAAACGTCGAGAAAATTCATTGCCCCCTCCCCCTGAATACTTTGCGTCGGGTGTAATACCTCACTTTTTACAAGTAAAAAGTCGGTAAAAATAGGACGTGGCTATGTTTCAGATCCATCAATCATTTTGAATATGTTACCCCGTCTACAGAAGCCCGCTTTAGCGTTGAACATCGATTAGGAGAAAAGGATCTTTTACAGAGGAAGGAAGATTCCTTTTTTCCTGATTGTAATTTAACACTAAGGCGGGTTTCTGTAGACGAGGTCACATATGTATTTTAAAAGTTATAATTTTTCTATCCTAAGTGCCAGCCAGCAGATGCTATACGTACATAATAATCTTTATGACTTATACAATACGATAGAGAGGACTTCAATAAATCGATTGGATCCATTTGTCCTGAGGATTATTCGAAAACTATTCATCCAAAAGTTTTGATCCAAATAACCACAAAATTCATCGTTAACAAGGTTGAATATACTACAATATCATGCAGTCTGGTAACTTAGAGACGATTGGTTGAATGATTTCTGAGAATTAGAAATAACAAATTTGAGAGAAAATTGAGAGCTGTTTAAATAATCAACCGATCCACAAGAAAAAATCACGGGCAAAACCCTAGATACATGACTATAATTTGACTAAGTTTAAAGGAAATCCACTCATTAGTTTTGGAAGAGTTGAGGTGACAAAAAAAAACGCTATAAATTCGGACCGGACACCTACTTACCACTAGAAAGACAATTTTTGATAAGCGAACAGTGATATTTGACGTTTTTTCGAAATATCGCAAAAATGAACGCGAATAATGAAAAAGTGAAGAGAATATAAGATTTGTAGCGCATAAAGTTTCCTGTCATATGGGTCTTTTCTTGTAGAAATCCGAACAATATTGCTTTTCATTGTAGTAATGAAATCCGTGTAACTACACAAAACGTGACACATATACACAAGAAGACCTGAAATTTTTTTCATTAATCTCAAAGTAATTCAGGACATCTAAAACGTCGAGAAAATTCATTCCCGCGCTTATCCGCCACAACTGTGTCAGGAGCAATAACCAAAAAATCGGTAAAAGTTGATACTACACAATAATATGAAAAATATATTCTTGTAGAAAAAAACAGCTACCTCCAAGAGAGAGAAAGCAAAGAAGTGCAAAATAAACGCACCAAAAATTCCACTAATTCACATCACGTCGAGAGAGAAAAAAACACGTAGGTACCGGTTACGTAGTGACGAGTGAAATCATCGGATTCAATCGAAATAATATAATAGTAATGATAATATTAACCGAATGATCTAGCCAAACTGGCAAATCATAATAATCTTATGAAAACAGTAGATAGGTACCGCGTGTGTTTTAACGTTTATTATTTTCATCATACTAATCATTCTTCTTCAACAAACGATCTAAATTTCAAAATGTTCAAGTTGAAGTCGTTTTTCAATTTTATTATTTTATTTTTGATAAGGAAGTACCACCCATTCAGATAGTAAATGCACAAAAATATGTCACCGATACAGTAACCAAAAAAAAAAAAAAAAAAAAAAAAAAAAAAAAAACGGAAGAAAACCCATGTTTCCGCTTATTTTAGAGTCCATGATAAGAGCAAAATTTCATCTCTCAATTACCTTTCAATTTTATGGAATTTGAATTCAAAGTTTCAAAATTACTAGGCGAACTTTGGTATAACGTATTATGTAGTCGGATTGAAATTTTGGTAAGGAAAGTATCCGGAATATTTTTTCAAGAATAAATAGGTATTATAATGCACGTCAGAATGGTTACCCAAAAAATGCCTCAAATGTATTTGTACCTAATCTTTATATTTGTTTTCAACTGTCCAAAACTTATCGAGAGTTTTCAACGATTTCATAAAACTGAAACAGAAATTGAAATTAAAATTTTTAAAACTGAGTCTCGTCGATCAACAGAGGATACAAAAAAACGTAGGCTACTGTATACTGTAACTTTTTCAAGCTAACCAGATTTTGCTTGAGGTTAAAGAGTAATCTCAAAAATGTTCTTTGAAGAGCAAAAAAAAAAAAAAAGTTTTTCCAAAAAGGAAACAAAAGAGTACGTCGGATTACTGAACAGGTATTTCAATCAAAAAACGTGAAAATTTCTCAAAATAGGTACCTTTAGATCATTTTGAGGAATAGACAGTTCTTTTTCTTTGTAACCTAAGAATATTTATTATTTTCCTCTCAAAAGAATATCATCCGATCACCCTTCTTTTCTTCCAAAACTAAGAAAATTCCATTGGTAATATGGGCAATTATGGACACCTTAGTATACATACTTTCTTTGTGAACATGTAATTTTTTTTCTTGAAAAGTGTTCAAAATGTTAGTCATCGGTGAGAGTAAGTACTAAAAATCAACTTCATCATACTCCATAAATGATGTACTCCCATTGCTATGTATTCCTAGGGCGTAAAAAGCTAGCAGTACAAATTCCTAAAAGAAGTAGCTCAATTTCTGATATATAGATGTAGGTTCATTGTTTGGATTAATGGATGATTGGATGACAAAGATACGACACTTAGGCCTATTGTTATTTGTTACAGGCGGATGCGTGGAAAAATGACAATTTTTGCAGAGAGCTCTTAAAGGGGGGAAATTGCTCAGGCTTTATTAATTCTCATGTGCTTACATCTTAGACCATTCATTGTATAAGAGAGGCATACATTAAATTTTGAATTTTTGAGGAAGTTCGTGGATAGTGTTGCGGATATCCGCGAGAGCTCGCCTTAGTCAACCTCAACACTATCGCAGTATTGTATTGCATTAGCGAAGCATGCGCGAGCATGAGTGTCGCTTCATTTCATTGATAACAACATTAATTTGTATGTGAAAATTGGCGCGTTAAATAAATTTATCAAGCTTAAAGCTACCATTATTCTGAATTCTTCAAATTATTTGAATGTGAAAATTTTTCGAAAAATTTTTTCCTATTTATCCGAATATTTAGTTTTTGTATGCGCCGAATGACTTACGATCAAGTACAGCGCACAAGTTCATCTCATCCAGTTCCCATGATCGTCTTTTGGAAGTAGAAATAATATTTTGATACAGGTAAGTTGTAGTCTTACATATTATACTCTACCGAATTCTTGGATGGATGATGTATCGGTACTTCGAGTAGATGATGATCGTTGTATGAGTCATTTTACTTTGAGTGATCGATAAGCTTCCTTATTCTACAACATGTGATAAACATTATCATATCGAAGAGCTTCTTTCCTCGTAAGATACATAACTGGTCATTGGCAGGACTACTTTCAAATGTGAATCTGCCTCCATATCTGAAATATTTTGATTCACCCGCAGGTCAGATCAACGTTTGGTTGATTCGATCTTTCGATTCGAACGGTTTGCAGTCTGTAGATCGGTTGAAAACGCGTTTGAGAAAAATTTCATCAGGAATATACGGTCGGGTCCACCGCTTATTGATTATGTTGGTATCCTAGATCGGCTACATCAACTTAATATTCAATGAGACTACATGATAAGAAAGAATAAATCTTTACATGAGTCAATTTTAGATTCTGGTTACGATTCTCTTCGTCAGACCTCGGCAGCAATCATTAAGTATTTACTTACGCGTGCAATTCTGTTATTTAGCTTTGTTAATTATCACACTGAATTTCCACAGAAAAATCGTTAACTTGTAGTATTCATGACTCACCGGGAGTGTGAGTCTGATATTTTCATATCTGCATCTGCTTTTATAGCGATTTTTTTTCGAACAATTATAGCCTTGATACGTTTTGTGAAATAATTGTCTCGGAAAAATGAACCTCTCTGATCATGCGGAGCGAGTTGATCTCGATCTGTTTCAGTTAAGCTTAGTCACATACTTACGTGGTACCGCTTAATTCAATGAGATAGCAGTATTCGTGTCTGATAATTTCTAATTTTCAGTGGGTAATTTAATTCTTGCAGGATGTAATATAAGTAGGTTGTTTTCATTCAAGTCATTTATTTTGCCTTGACAAATCTAAAACAAATTATCCTTTTGTGGTTGAAATTTATCTCTTTCGACGCAATGAAACGTATATTCCACCTTGAAAATACATTAAAAATTGATTCAAAGAATTGTTTCAAAAGTTCTTCACTTTGCTCATTCCACTGATTATATCTGACTCTTGAAGTAGAAGTATTCTGTCAGAACAGAGCACCAGTGGAAGTAAATTTTATTGTAAGCTCACGTTCATCTGTTTGAGAGAGGAAAAGAAATAGAGAAATACCATGAAATGGTAAAAATGGTTCCGAAGGATTACGTAGTCTCATTGACAACTGACGAATTTTTTCTTCCACTTTTTTTATTTCCGAGGTCGTTGACCATAAAATATTAACTTCAAAATATTTTTAGAGATGAGATAAAAAAAAAAAACGAGAAAAAAAACAGAACAGAACAGCACAGAACGAAAATTACTACCTTTAAATCAATGTTTTCGGCAAATTATGATACAAAAAAATAAGTTTTGGGGTACAAACTTCAAATTCATCGTACTTCTGGTGATATTTTCATTGTAAACTTAAGCTTCGTTCCAACTCATCATTTTTTCGTCCGATAATTTAAATTAATACTCAATCAAATTTGTATTATTGTTACCATTTTAAAATAAGAATTGATAACATTATTTCTCATTAATGAATGTTCAATCAAAATCACTAGAATTGATCCTAAATTCTATTTTTTTTTTCTCGTGAAACTCAATGAATAATTAATAGAAATTTTAGAGACGAAAAATTTATCCATAGTCTCAAGTTCTGTGTTAAAAATGGAGATTGTACTTCGAAAAACTACAATTTAGCCATTTTCTCTCTTGTACCTTTTTTTTTTTTTCTTCTTTTATATAGTCTCTTTAGATAGTTTTAAGAAATTGAAGCGGCTTCCTCCATCGCATCGTTTCTCTTTTTCTCAATTTCAATAATAATGATCCCACGAATGAAAATCTTAAATTGAAAAAAAAAGAAATAAAAATAAGACGTATTACCCTCCGCGTAAGTTATAACTAATTGACTTCAATGGGAAACGATTAACAGTAAATCTTCCGGATTGACCTGCAAGTTGAATTGGTTGTTGGTCAAACAGTCGACGGACGACATTTTTTGTTTTGGTTCCGCTCCTAACAATTATTTTAAACCCCTAGATCTTCTTGAATCAATTTTAAATTCTTTATTAATTCTCATGGTTCAAGTATTGCAACTTTTGAAACGGTTTTACGGTTTTGGTTTCAAATCCAATTCCTAGTCTTTTTTTTTTTCGTTTGATAACGCACATTCCTCTAATATTTTGACAAACATGCCTGTGTAACTAGAAATATTTGACTTTATTGTACTGGGAAAATGTTGGTACAAAATTGAAATTTAGGCTCTGCCCGCACATTTATACGCGGCATGATTCGCTTCACACACGCACCCATCGATAGGACACCGACACATTTGTTGAGTCGAAATCGGTTGATTTTGCAGCCTGGTTGAATGTTACGTGTGTCATGTCCTATACTTGTAGTCGAGCACTTCTCTGAAAATTTTTCCTCGTGAGACCTTTCAACAAGAGGGGAGGATTCGATCATTTTTGGACTCCCGAGGCCTAGAGGTATGGTTTGCATTTAGAGCGAGGGAATGAAGGCAAAACCAAA
The DNA here is from genome assembly GCA_035079385.1 of Aspidiotus rigidus. Taxonomy (NCBI): domain Eukaryota; kingdom Metazoa; phylum Arthropoda; class Insecta; order Hemiptera; family Diaspididae; genus Aspidiotus; species Aspidiotus rigidus. The sequence continues at coordinate 1,178,721 of JAVHKY010000074.1, read as the reverse complement.
AAGGAGCTGTGGGCTCGTTCCTTTCCTTTGGCACTTCTATTTGTAGCTTTCGTAATTGGTCCAATGGGCTGATACAGACATTTAGAGTATAATTATGTATATGAATGTAGGTATTTTGAAACGCTTATAAACCAAAAACTAAAACGGTAATAATTGGAACAGGTAAGATCCTAATCTTTTTTTTTTTTCTGAGATCCGAATCGTTTTTTTTCTATCAATATCCTTAACCTGAATGATCTAATTCCTTTTTAATTTTGGTGAAGAATCTGAGATAGAGGATATTATTCTTTTGGAATGACCAATAATACGGGAATCCTTGAAAAGTAACAGATTTCCCCGGAAAAAAGAAAAATAGATAAAAATTAATAAAGATATTCTCTATTTTTAGAGGGATAGGTATCCGTTATTTCTTTCATTAAGATATTTTTTTTTACCTGAATCGCAAAGATTTGTATCTTTTGTTTCCTCGTTATCTGAAACCCGAAAGATCCGCTCTTTTTCCTACTCAAGATCCGGAATCCGACAGAACCTTATTACAAATAATCTTTAGCGTTCCCAGTCCTGAGACCAAAACCGGAAAAACAATTGTTCATTTCGGTTTCGATCCCTACAACTATAAGAAACGAGCATTTTTAATCACGGAACTAATTTTATTATTTTATCGAATTATTCGTTGAATACTTCATATTCAGTCATGCTTTGAGAAGAAAGAGCATTTACAAATGATAATTTATGGGATATTTCCGTCTCACGTCATCTTTCAGAGTAATATTGTGCTTACATTGAGAAAGGTAACGGTGATTCATCACTGAAGACTACCTCTGTCGTACAAACTAGGATCTACGATTTGCGGAATAGCGCGGAAAAGAGATCCTTTTGCCATGATAAAAAATATTTTTGCTGATCGTCGATCTGCAGATACGCCTATCCTACTCTCATTCTGTACGGGCGTACGTACGGCAGACCTCGAGATGGTTCGAAACGAACGGTCGTGCTAGTGTATAATACTCGATGATCGTGCTTATGAATTACGATATTTACATAGCAGCTTGTTTTACGTTGGTTCGTCATTCTGTGTAACTAGAAATTCGAGAACAATTTAATTTGAATACATAAAATTTTTGATGAGGTTGAGGAGTGAGATGGTCGACACTCGACAGGATTCAGGAACGAACGAACGAATGAATGAATGATTCTGATTTCCGCGACGGCCGATTGCCGAATGCGAACCTTTGGTGATGTCAACTTAGAATTTGGCGTTTGTAAAGTGGTCACACTGTGTAAATAATTTGACAGGCTCGAGCGGCGCAGAAGACTCGGTGTTGTATCGTCGCTCGTTCCTAACCGTATGTTTTGTATTGATTCTTGAAAAAGGGAGTGTTGTTTCTAGCCTTCCGTAGTGTAGTTAGTTCTTTCCATCTTTTTGGTTCCTTTTTTTTTCTTCTTCATTTTTTCGATCCTAATATTGTGTTTTATTATTTCAACTCTTTATAATTTGCGCTATTTATGTAATTTGCAACAACGTGTGACGTGTAATATTCTCGCGAAACGGACTCCGTTTTCGATACGTTTTATGATTTTGTTTCCGCAGAAACTGCTTCTCACATTTCGCCAGTTGTATTTATTTGTTTTGACTCGCGGCTCGCCGACTTCGTTCGAGCGTTTACCTGTTCATTACCGCTGTCGATAATATTTGTGATATAACCGTCGCGACTGCATTCGTGCGATCTCTGCGATAAATTCGCTTCGATAATTTATTTCGACCATCATCATTCGCGTCATCGTGAGATAGCGGCGGCGACAACGACGGTGAGTAGCGTCGACAACGGCGACAGCGGCGGCAGCAATATGATGCAAAACGGTATGGATATTCTGCATCATCAGAATGGCTCGATATCACAGCCATCGAATCACGGCCACCAGGTGAACGAGAGTAAGACCAATTTAATCGTTAATTATTTACCGCAAACCATGTCTCAGGAAGAAGTACGATCGTTATTCGCATCGATCGGCGAAGTCGAAAGCTGCAAGCTGATTCGTGATAAAGTGACGGGCCAAAGTTTAGGATACAGTTTCGTGAATTTTCATCGCATCGAAGACGCTGAGAAGGCGATAAATACGTTAAATGGATTACGATTGCAGAACAAAACGATCAAAGTGTCGTATGCGCGACCGAGCAGCGAGTCCATTAAAGGCGCTAATCTATACGTGAGCGGTCTGCCGAAGAACATGAGCCAAATGGAATTGGAAAGCTTATTCGCGCCCTACGGTAGGATAATTACGTCTAGAATATTATGCGATTCGTTTCAATCGTTTGTAGATCCGACTAGCGGCGTCGCCGATCCCGCTAACATGTCCAAAGGCGTCGGATTCATCCGTTTCGACCAGCGAATGGAGGCGGAGCGCGCGATACAGGCTCTGAACGGCACAATACCGAAAGGATTCAACGAACCGATTACGGTCAAGTTCGCCAACAATCCGGGCAATAATAGTAAAGCAATTCCTACCCTAGCCGCGTATCTCGCTCCTCAGATTGCGGGCCGATTCGCCGGACCCATTCATCCGACTGGTCGATTTAGATACATTCCGTTGTCTTCATTGGCAGCCACGACGACTGCCGGTAAAACCATGTTAGCCATCAATAAAGGATTGCAAAGGTACTCGCCTTTAGCTAACGAAATCGTACAAGAGCCGGTTCTACCGGGGAACACGATCGCCGGCACAGGCTGGTGCATATTCGTCTACAATTTGGCCCCGGAAACGGAAGAGAATACTTTATGGCAGTTGTTTGGACCGTTTGGTGCTGTGCAGAGTGTCAAAGTCATCAAAGATCTGCAGACGAACAAATGTAAAGGATTCGGTTTCGTAACGATGACCAATTACGACGAAGCAGTTATCGCCATTCAATCCTTGAACGGCTACACGCTGGGTAATCGTATCTTACAAGTTTCATTCAAAACGAATAAAAATAAAATGTAATAATATCCAAAGACGTATTTAAACATCCTAATACATAGTAGTTGAGATACTACTGTATCTAGTCACAAGAAGCCACTTAATACCAATCTGGACGAAGGTAAATCGGTTGACTCGATGTATTTATTATATTTTTTTCTGGAGAAAATCTATGTCGACTATCTCGATTGGTATTCTTTCGGATTTGCCATTCCTTCAAGGTTTTTGTTTTTTCAAAGATTTTTAGTTGTAAAGTTTTTTTTTTCTTTCTTTCTTTCTTTCTTTCTTTCTTTCTTTCCTCTCTTCTTCTCTATCTATTATTTTACAATTTCGAAGTTTCGAAAGTATTACTTGAGTTTTTATTTTTTTCCTCATTTATTATTACTTTTTTTTTCTTAATTTTTCCTTTCGGTTATTTTGATTTCAACGAAGTATTTCTTGAAGAATGACAAATTCGCACGGTTTAAACGTAAATGTTGTGATTTTGTTCTTTTTTTTTTTTTTTTTTTTTTTTCTCCACTGTTGTATTCTCTGGTCTTCAAATTCTAACCGAACTAGTCATTTTTTGAAGTCATTATCTTACGTGTTAATAAGAAGATAAGGAAGGAAAAGTACTCGTCACGAGGAACATATCTAAGTGTAATTTTTTTCTCTTTCTCTCCTCTTAATATTTAAATCAAACTTTCCCGATCCTAGTCAAAAATTGTTAATGAATCGGTTATGATTATGAATCAAAGTTATCCTAGTCGATAAAATTACTCCTATTTGTTGACCAAAATAACGTAATTCAAGTATAGGGGCGTGTTCCTGAAGAAATACAGTGAAAAATCAGATCGAAACGTAATCCCATAAATTTCGTGTAGGTAATGTAACTCAATAAGTACGTGAGAATTAATTGAATATTTTTTTTTCTTGACCGCGAAAATAGACGAGTTGTTCGTTGCTCTGACGATGATATAATATCGAAGTAGCTGTTTTATTTTGAGGTCATTTTCTTATTTGAAAAGCGAGCGAAGTGTCTCGAGTTGTTTTTTTTTCTTTCTTTCTTGAGTGAAGAAGATACGTTTTTTTTCATTCTTTCCGTGGAGGTTGTGTTGTGAAGCCAATTATAAGAAGAAGCTTTCAACCGTTCCTATTCACTTCTTGCTAGAATTAATTTTTTTCTTTTTAGAATGAATTCTCGTGTTTTCTCTTCCAGCAGCATTTTCGATTTTGAACGGGGAATTTGCGGAGGAAAGTTTTTCTCATTTCGTTTCTTTTCTATCATAGTTTCTCTGGTTCTATTGCTATTTCATATGCTATCCCTTTTTATGGCCTTTCTCGATTCGTAAAGAATTGATATATCGATATCAAAAGCCATTTCTGTTGATTAGGAATGGATTTACATTGGGTGAAACGATATTTCAAAAAAGTAAAAGAGTTTCCGCAAAGTAGTCTTGGTTGTTCGAGAGTATGTATTCTATTATCTGAATCGACTGTTAGCTAAATGAAAATATTTCAAGACTCGAACTCCCTTTTCTTTCTTCGCCGCTTCTATGTTTTGTCTTGGTTCTCGTTTCAACTGTATTTCCGTATGTCACTTCGCTGTTCCTCCGTCTGTATTTTTGTACTCCAAATTTTCCCCTAAACTTAAATAAAAGCACTAATACATAACAGAATTTTTTTTTTCGATTATTCTTAAATTTTCCAGTTTCAAGAACTCAGTTAACTACGTGAAATCGATTTAGGTACAAAAGATAAGAAATTTTAGATTGAAATCCTTCAATAGTTTAGTGACCATTGTCAACTCTTGAGGACGAGATGATTTCGTCACACGAAAATTTTCCAACATTCTGTTATCGATTACCATATTTGGGTGATGAATGAACGAATGTTTGAATGTTTCCAGATGACAGAATCGTGTCGTCCTAAACAGCTGAGAATGGTTGCCGAACGTTCCTCTTAGAGTGGTAGGAATCGAATAGCTTCGATTTTAAAGTTATTTTTTATGTCAGTATTTTGTGCGAAATTTGGAACATCGAATTCGAACAAAGAATAATTTAGTCAATTTGATTTTTTGTAAATCGATCGCCGTGTTCTCTTGTGAGAGTAAAAGTAATTATTTTTTTCTTTTTTGGTATAACGTTTCAACCGTTTTAAAGCTTTTAGTCTTCAACTTTCAAATTGTGAATTTGACGGTTTCTAATTCTACTCGTAGTCTAAAAAATTGTTTACAAACTTGAGATCATATTTCAATATTTTTCTTATGACCTCGATTGATTATTTGCTTTATCCTCTCATAATCTCAGGTGTTGATCATTAGTCTATTTGAGGGGAGCAGTTTTCCCCTGTACCCTTCATTTTTTGCTTCTATTCACGACAAAATCACGGACAAATCATATTCTCCATCTGAATTTATCAAAACTTCATCTGTGTCGTCATTTTTGCAGAACATAAACGTGACTGTTCCTAAGTTTCTTATAAAGGTGACAAAACTCTAATTTTTCTTCATCTTTGTGAATCCATATGTGTACCCCTCAGAAAATGTTTACTTTCAGCTGGACTCTTCTTTGTCTTTTCAAATGAACACCTTGCTACTTGATATTACGTATTAGATTTCAAAACGGTCACGCACAGAAACTTGTGATTACAACTATTTTTTGTAGAACTGTTGATGGATTTTGGTTGAAATTGTCCGCGTATATCTGCGAGTGCTTTTTGCCCCTGTTAATTTTGAAAGTAGCGAAAAAGTATGTTATGACTGTTGCCACTCGTACGCAATCTCTCTAATTGTATTTTCTGAGTGTATCAGGTCAGAACCAGTTTTCTGGAACTTGTTTGTTGAAACTCGAAAGAATCTTTTATAGCATCTTTAGAAAAATTATCTCATCAGCTCCGATTTTCTGTGCAAATTCATCATTACAAAAATACTCATCTGGACGGTGAAAATTTCTTCTTCTTCTGAAGTCTTTTTGTGTAGTTTCTTCTCATATTTTCCAACTCTGATGATGAAAATTTTGTAATGTGTTTGGGGTTTTGCTAACATATTTCAGAAAACTGATGCTAGAAAGTGTTTCTGTCTTGAAATTCTAGTTTTATCTTGTAGAACACTGAATTAGGGTGTGAGGTGTGTTTTTTGATGTGACAACATGACTTACTGTTGGCAAACATATTTGTTTTATTCCTAATGAATGTAAAGGCTGGATATAGCACACATTGTGATGTTATTGTTTGAAAATGAAAACCAAGTGAGATTGAAAGTTCTGAAAAGTTTATGCTTTGGAATTGTGAGGTCTTACTCCTTCACTTCCAAATGTTGAGATATGTAAAGATCTCTGCTCTCTAAAATTTTGTAATGAGAGTTGTTGGATTTTTTGGAAACAAAATTTTTGTCAATAACATTGACTAGACTTATATGAGGCAAATATTTGCATTGTAAAGAAGTCTTCATTGCTAGGTACAACTACTAGAGCGCGCTGCTTGTTGACTGGCAGATTGAAAGCTACATTACACCTATGTCTCAACATGCAGCGCACTCTTGTATTTGTATTCAGCAAAGTGGCAATTTTTTCACTATGCGAGTATTCATCTCATACATGTGTAGTCAATGCCAGTAATAACTTACGGTGTGAGTCATTAAAAATGTACCACATTTGTTTGCTGTGGAGCGCCGATACTGCTCACAAGCAGTTATTAAGTAAGTTGTTTTGACGTGCATTTTTCTTTTTCCCAACTCGAGTCAATATTTTTTACGCTTCTGTTGAGTAACTTTGACCTTTCTAAATGGAAAGCAGCTCTGTTTATGGGTATGACGTAAATTAACTTGTAACGTTTCATCTCCTCTTATTATGTGTTGTCGAAACTCATTTCATTTAACAGCTTCATATTTGTGTGAATTCAAGCACTCCTGGAAAATGATGGTCAATATGAAATATTTTTTTGTGACTTCTTTAATTTGAAAGATGTGCAACTGCTCTCTGAAAAGCCAAAAAAGGTAAGAGGACAATGCTCTTGAAATGATGAGGAAAATCTTTATGCTTCCAACCAAATAGAATCATTGGTGTAGAAATAATATCCCTTCGTGCTATTATGAAAGGTACATATTCTGAAAGACCCAGAAATTAGGTGTGGTCAGTTCAAGAAAGATCTAGAAGTTGAGGGGGGTCAGTTTGAAAATTCTCAGAGAAATTAGAAACGGTTGGGAATTATACACTTTTTTTTTTTTTTTTTTTTAATTGAATTATTGTGAAGACTTCGAAGTTCCTCTTTAGTCAATTGAACGCACTTCATTCGGGGTTGATTTCACTAAGTTCTGTTTTAATCAAGTTCCAATCAGTTTGACCGAAAAGATTAACCCAAGCTCTGAGTACGAGTTGAACCTCCAGTTGCATGATCACGTGGAATTAGGTACTGTTTGTACATCGAATGAAATTGTATCAAAAATTACTGGACCTTGCGATATCCTGAGCCCAATTGACGTTTAAAAGAATGCTCCCTGTACTTGAGTCAACGTATGACCGTACAAATCACTTTTCGTACTAATTTTTTTTACAGAGTTGTAGCAATGTTTACAATATCGATGAAGGCAATTTTTACCATTTGTGTTGGGAAAATTCCTTCAAAGGTGAATTAGATGCAGGTTATGGTGCTAGTTTCATATTGTGAAATCGGCCCCTCAGTAGAATGGATTAATATCGATAACTGAACATTCAGATTTTTTTGAGGGGAAATTAGTAATTCGTAGTTTTGAAGGGGTTGGTGTTGTTTTGTAAATTACTTGGATGTGTGATAACGTCGACGATCTTTCTGAGAAATCCACTGCGGAGAGCTCTTATAATATTACTGCTTTAAAAATATTGTGGAAATTCTTACTTCCTCTATTGAAATGCTGCCATATAGATTATTCTTGAATGTGAAATAGTTCCAGTAGGTGATTCTTTTCTCTTGTGACAAACTCTTCTTCAATATATGAGAGACTCGCTTTTCTAATGCGTAACCGAATTCTTTCTATAGAATATCGACAACCTCTTCATCAGTCATAGAACAGTTCTTCCTCCGCCTCTCCGATCGCTTTTTGAAGAAAACCGATGTGAAATTGGCCACCACCTACGAGTGGTGGAAATGCTCATCGAACTAGATTTTCCTCATCTTCAAATAGACCTTCCCTCGCGGTCACCTTCTAGTCTAATATAGAAATAATTCGAATTGTCCTCAACTTCTTGAGCAATATTTTCCTCGTCGCTGACTTAATAACGTTTCCGAATTTTGATTTTCCTCTCGACTGTAATGGTCTTCCTGTTTTGTCATTGGAGCGTGTGTGTGGGTTCCCTCCTTGTCGTGCGGTGTATGTTTGGGAAATCGGTTAGCAAAGAAATTGAAATAGTTCAAACTCTTGTTGGTTGTACTCGTATTTCCGATATTTATTTCGCGATACGTCCGTTTCCGCTTTCATATTTGAGAGGTTCGAAGGTTTCGGTCGCAATTTCCTCGCTCATAAGGGAAAAAAGTACGCGGAAGTTCTGGTGTGGGTAGTTCGTATAATTAATTTTAGCTATCGGTCACGTGAATACATCAAAGGGAGGTAGGTTCGACCGTTTCATTAGTGATTATTCAGCCTCGTAGAAACACAGCCAAAGCGGAAAGGTCACAACCCTCTAAAACAACACACTAACTAAAGGTGCTCGTTAGCCCTAGACGAATAAAATTAACAGGTTGTTATGGTTACTTTATTAGCTCGATGAATTTAAACGCGTTGCATTTATCTATAAAAAGAGTCGAACGGAGGATGGACGAGATTTATGGGATTGCGTGCTCTTTTCAAGATCGGCCTCGGGTCTATATTATAGGAAGAAAAATTTCGAAATTTTGTGAATAATTATAAGAGAGAACCGCGTCTGTGAGATGTTTCGACTCGCCCGTGTACGATGACTCTGCAAGTCGTGCACTCGGAATTTGAATTTTCACTCTGTACAATCAATTTATATTATTATTAATACTTTACTTATACGAATTTCTCCCCCTCTTTCTAATGTAGAAACATAATAATACTATTATACTCATTAAGAAAAATAAGAAAACAAAGACACATTCCGCGAATTTTTACTTTTATTATAATATAAGCGGTAACATTGTAATTTGTGTGTGTTTTCTTGTGGGAGTGCTGTAAACGTTAAATTAATTAAGGGCTTCACGAGTACAATTTGTGAAGTTGGAGAAGCAAACAAAAAAAACAAAACAGAAAAATCTCGCGAAAAAAGTGTCTGGACTCTTTATTTATTTTTGTGATGTCGTTTTCCATCACTTTTGTAGTGACTTAAATTTTTTTTTAAATATCGCATTGATAAATCGACTGATTTTTCTTAATTTTTGTAAACGAGTAATTTATTAACTTTCAATGTGTGCGTGTATGTGTGTGTCTGTTGTAAGTCGGAAAAACGAATTCATTTTCATATTATACGACTACAAAAATACTCATCTTTTTTCGAACAACTTTATCTTTCTATACAAATTATTTAGCTTAATGAAAGAAAAATGTAGGAAATAATACTTATCGCTTTGTTATACGGATACGGTGCATTTTCAGAAGTAGCGCTTGAAAGATGGTTAATGAAGTAATATAAACCGAACTACTAAAAAAAAAAAAAAATTATTCGCATTATTTTTTTTTTTTCTCCTCTTTCTCTCTGCCTCTCTTGGTTCCCGCAGTGGAAAAAAGTAGTTATTGTAAGGTGTGTTATAATCCCTATATCGACAAAAACACGTTTGAATGAAAAATTGTTCCTGTTCTTAAACGTATAAGATTTTTTTTCCTTGTGTTTTATCAAACGTTGGTATGTATGTATATCGTGCAAGCATGAATAGTACATTGTAATACTGATCTCATCTACGTTAAAAATAGTAATTTATGTTATACTCTTTACAACAGATAGTTAAAAGAAGAAAAATCTACTCCAAATAATGTTGCATGGTGTTGAATTTGGGAAAAAACTCGATCGTTCATTTTTGGGAAATTCGACTCATGATGATAATAATATACGAAAATTGAGGATTTTTTATTAGATTCGTCTTCCACGATTGTTGCACTTTTTAGTTCGGAGGCGCTGATGTCGCCGTTAGAAAAAATTGGCTCTTTTGTCAGATAGTAATGTAGGCAAATGAAGCATAATGGTCGTCCAAATTTACAATTTTTTCCTTTTGAATTTCAACCATCATTATCGAGCCTTATGCGTGTAATATATATTTTATATATTATAATAATCTGTATGTCTGTGTATTAAACTAGTCGCGTAACACGAAAAAAACTACAACATAAAAAAAAATGTTGATTACGCTATTCTGTGATATCCTCTGCGAGGCTGGTAGTCGAATAAAAAAACGAGTGTGTAAGAAAACTCGCGCCCAAGAAAATAAAGAAGAAATATACCTATAAAAACGTGTATTGGTTACAGTCGATTCAACATTATTGCGACGATTCTTTTAATTATAAAGCACAATTTTTTTGTAATGTAACTTAAGTGTAATATTGTTGATTACTTTTCCCAAAAAGTAAGAATGATAATGACGATGATGAAAAAAACAAACAAAGTTTCACAGAAGCTGTGCAATTTTTCTGGATTATATAAACAGTTACGTAGTTCTAATGTTTTTAAAAAGTTACCATTTATAACAACTTATTTATATTTAACGATATATATATATTATAATGTATTTAAAAAAACAAAATTTTTTAAGAAAGTTGAAAAAAAAATACCCCTATCATATTTCGATTCGTTTGCAACATTTTTAACATACTTTTTTTTTTCAGTTCGGTTTAATTTGTTCGTTTCAGTTTCGATTAAAAAAATTCCTTGATTTTATGCGGTCGAGTAGAAAATACGTTTTTCTTTCTCCCTTTTCTCTTTTTTCTTTCTCTCTTTATTTCTTCGTTGTTCTTTTTACGTTCCATTCCGTAGACGATTTCTTATGTATTTAGACGTAAATACACTTTCCCTGTATTTTTATTGCAGAATAGAAAAGGAAAAATCGCGAGTAGGGCGAGAAGTACGAGAATTTCTGTTGGGATGTTCTTAGATCAATGAAAAAGAAAAAACCTTTCGTAATCACGCTCGAAGAACTCAAACACTCACTAATTATGTTTGGTTGGAATCTTCTTTTTTTTTCTCCTATATCGTATGAAAATAGTTTAGAAAATTTTCATTTCAGCCATGTTTTTTGGTTGCGATATGATTTTAGTTTTCCCGGTGTTCGCTTTTATTATTGTTACTAGACGCGAGTGAAATTCCTAAAATTCCCTGAGTAAAGCTCCTCTTACGTTAGATATCAGAAGTCCTAGCAGGATGCTGTAGCCCTCTAGGGAAAGAAGGGAATATCGTATTGTGAACAATGGAGTCTGCGAAAACACATCCGGTAGTTGCCATTCATGTAATCTTTCTCGACTTGAAATGAAGTATTAACACGAATATTTTGTCGGCACGAGACGGAAGTATTATTTTTTTCCTTCTTACTTAGACCAAAGCTATGTCGAAAAGGCTTTAAGCCTTTTTCGATTTTTTTTTTTTCAAATATGCATGAGCGTATTGTAGGTGCAATATTATTTTATTATTATTGTCATTATTATTATTATTATTAATTATTATTATTACTATTATTTACCAAAGTATTTGGGTACGCAATTAAGTACTATTTCAGCAATTTGTTCTTTTTCTTTTTTCCTTCATCTTCTATATTATTCCTAAAGTAATTTCATTTTAGCGTTGGCCTTTGTTTTTTTCTCTTTTTTCATTTATATCTAAGTAGAATGTTTCTTTCTTTCTTTTTCTTTCGTAATTTACGGATATTTTAATTGGACCCTAAGTAAAGGTTTTTTGGGCTCTTTTAACGGGGAAGATGACACCAGGTCGATATCATTATGTGTTATTAAACTATCTCGAACGAACGTTGGTTGATTTGGTCGGTGAAGGCATCTCACGACCTCCCCCATTGAAGAAGTCACTCCGTATTATGTTTTGTTTTAAAAGAAAATTATAATTTTCGATTTTATCTTATTTATGTTTATTTAGGTTAATGCACATATTTTTCACACTATTCAATGTTGTGTTTTTTTTCCTTTTTCCAAATCGTCTTCGGACTTTTTTTTTTTTGCAATTTAATGAAAAAGTATGCTTGAAAAAGTTTAGTTAAATTCAACTTGGTAGGTTTTATTTATTTGTCTACTTATATAATTTATTATGATTAATTACACACATGAACACATTTCAAACTTTTAGAATGAATATGAACTGTAGCAGGTATTTCTAGAAGTATTTTCGACGCTGAGTACCGTGTCATTTACCGTTTTTCGATATTACTTCTCATTATTGTGTAGTACTTATGTTTAGTTACCGTGGTTTGTTGCGACGCGTAAGCTGCAACATTTCAACGCGCGAGAAGGTACACTTGCCTGTCGTGATGAAGCGTGAGAATTGAACATGAGTATTGCACAGTGATGAGAGGTAATATCAAAAAACGGTGAGTGACACGGTACTCAGCGTCGAAAATACTTCTAAAAATACTTTCTACAGTTCATATTCATTACAAAAGTTCGAAATTTGTTCATGTATGTTATCTGTGTATTATTTGTACAATTTCTTTTGGAAGCTCTATTTGCGTTTATTTATTCAAGTTTTTTCTCATTCGCTTGCCGTGTTTTGCTTTTTCCATAATTTTTGCCTCGGCTTTTTTCATCTCCTCTTTTTTCCCCCTCTTTCATTCGTACTTATATGTTTTATGTCTTGTCTTGTCTGTCTCTCTCTCCCTGTCTGTCTTATCTTCTCTCTTTCTTTCTCATCCTCCTTTTTTTTTCTAGTTTATAGATAAACGAAATAATATTCTGATAAAAAGAAAAAACTCTGTAATAATATACAGGAAAGAAGTTCTTTATTTAAGGAGTATTTAATTATTGTATTCGATCTATTTTTCTCATTTTACATTATTTGTCGTTTATTTTAATGCTTTTTTCATTCATTTGTCTATTTAATGAGATAAAATTATTAAAAGAGGTACAAAAGCGTTTTGTTATTTCCAGAAATGGTGTCAAGAGGCGTAGGTCGATGAAGTGTTCTTCATTGTTTGCTTTGTATACAATATGTTACGGTAGAAGATGTAAATTTGATAATTACGTTACTACCTGGGAGATAACGTTAACTATGAAAATCAACGGGCATCTACATTAAAGGCAGGGAAATAATTCTGTCAACAATTTGCGTGGGAATTCTTGTAAATTTGAGATATACTTAGAGTGGGCCTCATGATTTCACAATACACCTTGAGAAATCTTGGCATCTTGGGCAATGTTGATAACAATAAAACAGTCTGTTTCTGCAGAATAAAATATAAGTTATATATTGCATACAAAAACTGAAACGTGTCATTGTGAATTCGTAAAATTTCTAATTATTTTAAATTACGGTTTGAAAGGAACCTTGTCGACATTTTACATTACGTATACCATAGAAAATTTTAAAATTCTTCTATCTCATCGTCACACTTATTATCACAAGACAAACTTGAGTAGCACTTGGAAGTGCGTAGTCGGTTTGCAGCGCGGCATTTGCATTTATTATTACGACATCCTGTTTTGCTGTGACATTGTACGTATTCTTGCTACCCCGAGACATTATTCATGATAGCTGCCTCTCGTAAAGAAATCTCCTTTGCTGATGATATTACAAGAACGTACGTCGTCCATATTTAATAGCTCCTCTTCACAAAGCGAGAACTCCGAACGTGCCTATTGATGCTTTTAAGATGCCATTAGGAGTACCTGGAAGATGGAAAGAGTGATGAATTTTCCATTTGCACCATGAAGAGACTTCAGTTTAGGTGTCATGAAACTTACAGAACTTGTAAAAAACATTCTCAATGCTAATGACGAAAAGTCTTTGATAGGTCCCCTGAAAGTCCCGGGCACCCTAATACACGGCTCTTCCTGTATTCCATATTGTCTACTTTTTTCTCCCATAAGTTGACAATCTGGTAGTGTTCCTGAACATTCATCTTATGGGTGTTGCTGGCTTGCATACTCGGTTTCATTCCAGGGAGTTTGCCATAAGATCAATCTTGAAAATGCTAACGTATTGATAACACGTAGGAGAATTGCTTTGCAATGTGGAATACTGGAAAGGCTTTGTAGGTAGATATCCATTTGACGACGTTACAGGGTGCGCAACTTGTGACTTGATTACAGAGATTTTTGGTGCTAGAACAGATTTCATCTATGAGTAGCGAGACTACCAAACGCCTCAAACTTGTAGGACTTACGAAAATTTTGACTGTGGAGTACAGTATAGAGAGAATGTGACGTCGTCAGAGAGTACTCGGACAGTTTTTTGATCTTATAGATTTGGTCAAAGCTAACTAACTGTCTTCTTTTTCTTCAATCTATTTATGATGAAATGCACAAAGATTCTACCATTAGACTGCCCTCACCAGTAATTTTATCTCTACCTCACACGATGAAAGTTTCCAAATGGGGGGGGGGGGAAGTATGGGTGTTTTTACGCGAAGGGAAGGGGTGGATTTAAACACCATCTAGTATCCCAAAGAAGTAAGAGGGTCGAAATTCAAGAGAAAGATGTCAGTAAACAGAAAAGTCAAATTTTATCTCAATAAAAAATTGAAGTCAAATTTTCGCCCCAAAAGTTCTTTCCTGAAGAGACCTCTGGAGAATGGTGAATAAAATTTTGCTGCATTTTACTACTAAATCTTCACAATCGGTCATCTTGGTTAAAAGAATGACATTATACTAAATATATTTAGATGTACCTCAATAATACAGATGTACCAAATGAGTACCGTCCGAAAAACCTATAGATGCAACAAAATTGTGGCTCTCTGAATGCTCACTGAGGGGGAGGAGAGGATTCAATTAATTACTTATACATTCTTTCGTAGAGGTCTGACGTTCCCATATCTGCTGTTATGCATGCTTCAAAATTGGCCATGATCAAAAATCTCCACCCAAACTCACTCTCTTATCTCCTCTCCTTATTTAACACCATTTTCGAACAAAATATTTACCCCACCTTTTGTAAAACAGTCATCATCCTCCCCATACTAAAACCCAACTCTGACCCACTCCTTCCAATCTCATACCGCCCTATAGCCCTCTCCAGTGTTCTTGGCAAACTATTCCAGAAAATACTGAACAAAAGACTCCTGTGGTATTTAGAATCAAACAATATCCTCTCCCCCTTTCAATACGAGTTCAGAAAAGGACGGAACACAATACAACCTCTTTTTGACCTCCAATCCCAAATCAACGATGCATCCACCAACAAATCTTCTCTATACTCTATCTTCTTCGACCTCCAGGAAGCATTTCCAAGGGTCTGGAGACATCTTATCGTTACCAAACTCTATGAAATCGGTCTCAGAGGCCAACTTCCAAATATACTTAAAACCTTTCTCAACAACAGAACCCTTTTAGTAAGAATAAATAACACAACCTCCCCCCCTCTTTCGGTCCAAAACGGAGTCCCTCAAGGGGAAGTTTTCAGCTTTCTTCTTTTCTTAATAGCTATTAACGATATCACCTCACTTGTCAATCCTCCTCTCACACAACGTCTATAATATCTCCATCTGCTCTGCTAACCCGCAGAGGGCCCACAGACTCCTCCAGGAAACTCTCAATTTAATTACTACATGGACAATAAAAAACGGATTCATATTCTCTGCTTCAAAAACACATTGAGTCATTTTCAAGAAAAGAAACCCCATTCCATCTATCCCTCCCCTCATTTTACAAAATTTTGAAATTCCATCACGAAACTACGGCAAACTTCTCGGCCTACACTTCGATCAAAAACTCACTTGGGTCCCATACATTAAAACCCTCAAAGCCAAATGCATACGCGCTCTAAACATTTTAAAATTCTTATCTCACCCCTCGAAAGGATGCAACCAAAAATTCCTCCTCAAACTTTATAAAAGCCTCATCCGCTCAAAATTAGACTATGGTTCCCCAATTTATAACCTAGCCAACAAAACTGTTCTCACCTTACTTGACCCCATCCAAACATCCTCCTCAGGATTGCCCTGGGAGCTTACCGTACTAGTCCTAAACTTAGCCCATGCGCAGAAACCGCAGAACCTCCCCTCCACTTTCGTAGACTCAGCTTAACCTCAAACTTTTTATCTTCTGTCTCCCAATTTCCGCAACTTCCAATTTTCAGCCGAATCTTCAACTCTCCACAAAAGATATACGCCTACAATTTAATCACTCGCTTAATAAACCGTTCACAGCAAACCCCCTAGAACCCATTCATACAACCTACCCCCCCCCTGGACTCTCCCTCAACCCAAAATACGTCTCGATCTCACAGAAATTCCCAAATATGACAAAACTGTTTGTATCCAACTCGTCACAAAATTACTCCAAGAATACCCTCACTACACACTATGCCTCTCTGATGGGTCTAAAACATCTAATAAAGCAGCGTACGCATACTCCATTGACGGAGGAATATTTTCAGAACGTATCCGCAACATAGCTTCCATATTTACAGCGGAACTTATGGGCATACTTACCTGTCTCTCCCACCTCTCCCGGCTTCCCCCAAACGGCCAATTACTTCTCCTCACTGACTCCCTCTCTTCTCTTCATTCCCTTACAGATGCATACAACTCCAATCCAATCGTTCAACGCAACCACCTCACACTTCATACTCTAAACTTAATCAACACCCAAATAACCTTCATATGGATTCCTGGACATATTGGCCTCGCTCAACATGATGCTGTTGATCAAGCCGCTAAGCAAGCCACCTCTTTCGACAAAATAACTGATAATTACCCTGTACCATCTCTAGACTATAAAATTCACTACCGTTCACTCGTCACCCAATCTTGGAACTCTTTTTGGCAACTTCAATCTAACAATAAACTCCTTCGTATTAAGAAAACGCCTGTCCCTTGGTCTTCCTCCATTAGAGACAAAAGACGAGAAGAAGTGATGCTTTCCCGTCTAAGAATTTGTCACACAAAAATTACACACTGCCACATAACTAACCAACACATCCTAACCCAGACGAAGTCATACTCAAGCGAGTAATACGAAAGGAGTAATTTACAAATAGCCACAGAAATTTAACGACGGATATCTGGCCATAAATTGAGGAACCGCATTGATTCTACATCCTAACCCCTCCATCTTGCCCCTACTGTCAACAAGACAATTTAATTGTCGACTACTTTTTCTCCTGCCCCCAACTCTTACTTCTTCGTTCTTCTACTAACACACCCTCCTCCCTCACTCACGCACTCAAAAACAACCATGAAATCATTTCTGGTACCCTACAATACTTACAATCAACAAACTTTTACAACAACATCTAAACAACTTGTATCCCGACTTTTCGGCCGCATAGTGGACATCATCAGGCGAAGAAATCGAACGATAAACTCACAAAGAGGGCAAACAGGTCAATACAGATCATCAAAATACACAGAATTGCGAGGAAGGGTGATTAGTATGACGAGTATTGTTGAATCACCATTTTATAAGAATCGGTAAGTCCATCTATGTCCATCTCGAAATTAACGCAATGTTTGTTCTTGACAATATTGATAACCTCCAGAATCTTTCTCTGTTCATCTATCTCTACTCTTCCTACAATTTTTATCAAAATTAATTACTTGCCCAGTTTTATGACGCTCAGGAAACGGAAAGCGATTTCATTTTTGAAGGTGTGCAAAAGAATTTATGTCACTCCCAGACATATATCTGATCGTTTTCAAAAACTGAGAATGTGAATTTCAATACCATCCAAAAATGGTTACAACGGTCCAAAAAACTTTTTGTGAACTTCGAAATTAATGAACATTATCGGTCTTAATACAAATTTAGAAAACAGCTGGAAAAGTTGGAGTCATATTTTTCCAATCAGGTAACGTGTCACACCATGTTCAAAATAGCTTATGAGCACTTATGGATGCGAATCAATTGCAAGCCCAGATGAAGTCCAAATACCAGCTTAACATCAAAGTTCCAGAGAAATGGTTCATTAATCTGACTGAAACCGACGTTCCGGAAGAGGCTAAACGTATTCTCTCCTTAGGTCCTAAATTTTGTGTGGAATCAACCAAGCCTCTGATTGAAAAGATGTAACTGATACCGAGTATGTGTTCAGCCATTACACAAAAAGGAGGAAGTTCGTCACCTAATCGCCCAGCACTTGATACGTATAACAAATCCTAATGCTATTCGACAGAGAAAATTTCGTAACGCACACCTCCCTCCTTACCGCGAGCTCATGACAAAGGATGAGCGTTTTGCGTTTTTGCGCTACGACAGGTTTAACCCAAATTCCCATTTAACTGTCAACATCTTTTTGGCGCACTCTGTAATTATGCACAGTATTTATTTTAGAAAATTGAATAGAATGAAATATTATGTAAGTTCAAGGAGGAGAGGTAAGGGTATTTCATGCCTGTGGGTCTCAAAATATGAGATAAAATATGGGTGAATTTTGCTTATAAATTCATAGATGAGAGAGGGGAGGTATATACATTTCCTTAGGCCCCAAAATGTTAAATGTATGTAGCGGCAAAATTGAACAAAATGTGAACAAAATTATCACATGGATTTGAACCCAAAATTCGAAGATGGGGGGGGGGGCTGCATTTCCCCAGCCCTCCAAATTTGCAATGGCTGTAGCGGGGAAACGACGAGTGAACAAAAATGTGAACAAAATTATGGCATTAGTCGCGACTCAAAATTCCGTCATGGGGGTTGGCGAAGTGGAGCTTGTCAATTTTTTGATTTTAACATACTTAAATACGTATCCACGTTTAAATTGAAATTTGTGATTATTTGTATTCAGGTGAGTCAAAATTTATAAAATCGACCCCAAATCAACATTACTTACCCTTATTTCACAGAGGGGGATGGTACCTCAAAAATTTTCTTCCTGCACCCCCAATGGCAAATTTCGAGGGGCTCCCCATCTTAAAAATTTTGTTTTGGTACGAATACTCAGTATACCAACTTTCATGCTTCTATCAATAATAGCAGTTTTTTTGCAGTTTGCCACTCTACCAAGAAGATTTATGTGAGTTTGATTCTTTTTAGGGGTTTTGTGCTAGTCAAAAAGAAGTGTTCTACAATTTCCTCCTGGAGTTGATATAGATTGAAATCATGAATCCAGAAATTAGAAGATACTATGTTCTTGGACTGAAGGTGTTATATAACACTACTTCAGAAGATTGAACTCCTCACATATCCTGAGAGAGAGGGTCAACTTCTTCTCTAAACTCCTTACTTTATTCTATTTGTATGAGCTTTCCCGTATATCTGTAAGAACGCTTTACCGTTCTCACGAATTTTCGTGTTGGTAGCGTTGCATCGATACTCGCAGCCAGGTTTGGTAGCTGCATGTGTTATAAGTTACGAGTAGTGGATATGTACGCAGTTGTCAATTGATTTCACGTTTTGTACGTGCGCTAAGATATCGGGAAAACGGAATGCCGGAAAGACTTTTAAGGCACCGGTAAACGATCAGCCGATATTCTTACGTATTTGTTTGCTTGGATTGTGAGATAAATTGATGAAAAATTTTTAGGCATTAATTACTGCGCTTCAACAGTATTGAAACACAAGACTGATGAAATTGATTGATGAAGCAAATAAATTGAACGACCAATACCGGAAGTACCTTGAGCGTTGTTGCTCGTCCGTGTTTCCCTTTTACGCAATGTTCGCTGGTTTAAATAACATTGATAATTTAGTACTAATCTCTGTCGCTAGAGCACAAAGATCCAGCAGAGTTTCCGGTGTTGACGGAGTATACTGAAAAGAGTAAAGAAACACAGACACACGAACCGCACTAAAATTTCACACGACTGTGCGCTTTCGGCTAAACAGCCATTCTCAAAGTATAGAACGCGACTGAACCCAACACCGACAAGAACGAGTAACAACGAAGAGGAGGTCATGACTGAACCAGCGAGTCATCGAAGTGTGAATAATCCTCATAGACTAATTCAATCAATCCCACCTCAGGAATATACCTGTTCAACACGGTAATGTCTTTAATATTACGGTGACTATGAATTTCCATTTCTTCTAGCGCTAAGCGCCTGAAATATGATTTTTCCCTGTGAAGGAGAACTTCAGACCCCTCTTTGGGACTAAGGCCACTTTCAATTAAATGGTCCGCAAACGCCCACTCGCCTACTTGTCTTTTTTCCCAGGCTTTCCTGTGTTCATCAACTTTAATTTGGAGTTGATGGCCAGTCATACCTATGTACAATACACGCTGGGGCAATCACCACAGGCCACCCTATAAACACCGCCCCTCTCAGCCATCGGTATAGCATCTTTCAATTTGACCAAAAGGCTCTTCACTGTATTGGCACTATAAAACGCCGGTCGAAAACCGCAAGGACGGAGAACACGGCTCAACTCCGAAGAAAACCTCCCCAGAAACGGCAGCCTAATCCACCGTTTTCGCCTATCAAGATGCATTTCCCGGGGGAGGGAGGTTGTGGGATCAAGACTTTTCCTTGTAAGTCTCCTCTGGACCATAAGGTCAATGTCCACTTTGACCTGATTCACTCTAGCCAAGTTCTTTATCGTCGCGAGGTCTTTTTCAAAGGCGACCTCACTCAGAGGGAGCTGGGTGAGGCGATGTATTAAGCTATTAAATGTAGCTACTTTATGGGCGAAAGGTACGAAAGACGACCCGTGGATGGCGATGTCGTTCGAAGTACTTTTCCGGTAAATACCGAATTCATGGATACCGTCAATGACGGATATAGATAAGTCCAGAAAATTTATTGATGAACCACCAACTTCCAGAGTAAATTTGATGGAAGGGTATAATCTATTTAAATAAGCAAGAAATTCCCCAAGGAGCTCCGCAGGACCGGTCCATGCGCACAATATGTCGTCCACGTACCTGTGCCAATAAAAAACGTGATTCAAAAATACCTGACCCGAAGAAAACAGGTCCACTTCAAATTTAGACATGAAAACCTCCGAAATAAGAGAACCTAAGGGAGAACCAATAGGGATCCCTACCTCCTCAGAGGAGGTGGTATGGTTTACTTAAAGTAACCACTAGGCTCAATCTCCTTGTGCATTCTCGGCTCTCTAGCCTACTTCATCACGGTGAGTTCGATCCATTTATTCATTCCATAAATGATGAAAATTTCGTGTGCTGTACTTTCAACAGTTTCAGCCGCGTGTCATAAATCATAGCAATACGGAGTTTAGGTAACAGTAATGAGTTGACACTTCTGGAGAAGGGATTGAAATTCGGGCTCTCCCCTCTAAAAAATAAGGAGACTTTGGCAAACGTTGTAGCTGATCTAGCAGTAAAGATCGGGCCTGGTGTAAATACCAAGAAAAAATATGCCGAAATGGTTCGCAATACACCCCTCCCTCGCATAGGTGATGCAGGGAGTGAGTTAATCATGGGTTTGAGGAGGAAGATTAAGGAGGAAAAGCTAGTTATTACTAAAGCTGACAAAGGGAATGCTGTCGTGGTTATGGACAAAGCTTCCTACGTCTCCAAGGTTTACGAGGTGCTTGGCCAATGTGGAGCCAGGGAGGACCCTCTGTTTGATTTTCCAAAATTCGTTAAAGAGGCAAGAAAACTTATTAATGGTAGTGAAATTACCATTAAGAGCCCCGCTGGAAAGAAAGCCATTTTGGAACCGAATCCGGCACCCCCCCCTCCTTTACGGATTGCCGAATTTACAGAAAGAAAATGTACCGACGCGGCCGATTGTTTCTTATGTTTCCTCCCCCACCTACTCCCTCGCTAAGTTCCTGGATAGATGGTTCAAAGCTCGTGTGGAGACGGTGGAGTCTTCCTATTCAGTTAAGAATTCGAGCGCCCGGCTGAAAAATTGAAGGACGTAAACCTTCCTCCAGGTTCAATTTTGTGCTCGTTTGATGAGGTTGGGCTTTTTCCCAATATCAAGAAGGCTGCCACCATGCAACAAATGGGTAAATTGCTTGTGGAATCTGGTACTCCTCATGATAAATTTGGCGAATTTTTCGACCCGTTGAACGCCTGTTGGTCGCCTAATTTTTGCAAATTTGATGGCAAATATTTTAGAGTTCCCTGAGGAGGTAGGGATCCCTATTGGTTCCCCCTTAGGTTCTCTTATTTCGGAGGTTTTTATGTCTAAATTAGAGGTTGACCTGTTTTCTTCGGGCCAGGTGTTTTTGAATCACGTTTTTTATTGGCATAGGTACGTGGATGACATATTGTGCGCGTGGACTGGTCCTGCGGAGCTCCTTGGGGAGTTTCTCGCTTATTTAAATAGATTATACCCTTCCATCAAATTTACTCTGGAAGTTGGTGGTTCGTCAATAAATTTTCTGGACTTATCTATATCCGTCATTGACGGTGTCCATGAATTCGATATTTGCCGGAAAAGTACTTCGACTGACATTGGCATACACGGGTCGTCTTTCGTACCTTTCGCCCATAAAGTAGCTACATTTAATAGCTTAATACATCGCCTCACCCAGCTCCCTCTGAGTGAGGTCGCCTTTGAAAAAGACCTCGCGACGATAAAGAACTTGGCTAGAGTGAATCAGGTCAAAGTGGACATTGACCTTATGGTCCAGAGGAGACTTACAAGGAAAAGTCTTGATTCCACAACCTCCCTCCCCCGGGAAATGCATCTTGATAGGCGAAAACGGTGGATTAGGCTGCCGTTTCTGGGGAGGTTTTCTTCGGAGTTGAGCCGTGTTCTCCGTCCTTTCGGTTTTCGACCGGCGTTTTATAGTGCCAATACAGTTAAGAGCCTTTTGGTCAAATTGAAAGATGCTATACCGATGGCTGAGAGAGGCGGTGTTTATAGGGTGGCCTGTGGTGATTGCCCCAGCGTGTATTGTACATAGGTATGACTGGCCATCAACTCCAAATTAAAGTTGATGAACACAGGAAAGCCTGGGAAAAAAGACAAGTAGGCGAGTGGGCGTTTGCGGACCATTTAATTGAAAGTGGCCTTAGTCCCAAAGAGGGGTCTGAAGTTCTCCTTCACAGGGAAAAATCATATTTCAGGCGCTTAGCGCTAGAAGAAATCGAAATTCATCGTCACCGTAATTTTAAAGACATTACCGTGTTGAACAGGTATATTCCTGAGGTGGGATTGATTGAATTAGTCTATGAGGATTATTCACACTTCGATGACTCGCTGGTTCAGTCATGACCTCCTCTTCGTTGTTACTCGTTCTTGTCGGTGTTGGGTTCAGTCGCTTTCTATACTTTGAGAATGCCTGTTTAGCCGAAAGCGCTCAGTCACCTTCAATACAATTGATCGATTCAGATAAAATTGAGTGGATCGCGTTGGAATCTTGTAGAAGTCTAAGCGGTTTGTCGAGCACTTTTCGAATGATTCATCATGTTATCTTTTCTTTACCCCTCTCAGAATTTGTGTCCAATACAGATCGTGCACTCTTAGATCCTAAATAACTTTCATGTATTTGAGATATTTGGGAAAATATCAAACTCAAGGTTCGTCTAGAACTTGGTCATCAGAGAGGGAAGATACGTATGAAGGACTGTGGCGTGACGTAGCGTCGTAATCAGTATGAGACCTGAAATTCAATGTGATCTCATTTTTGGTTGTATTCGTATCATAGGCTCTAGGCTATATTCACAAAGTACCAGGACAAAAAAGAGGAAAATGAAGCTTTTCGATTCATTTTTGTGATAAATAAGATTAATTTTGTTGTTTCTCTCTATCGCAGATCAAACGTTAACATGAATTCGTTGACAAAGAACAAGCAAGACGTCATATTCGATTCTCTTATTTTGACTCAACATACCCTAAGTAATGCTGGAAAGTGCTATTGTAACTCATGTGATCCTACAGACTACGACCATATACCTCTTGAGGGATCTTACATCTCAAATTGTATCATCAGCAGCCTCGAGCACGAAAACGCGGACGTTTCGCTATCATTGATCGAGAATTACTTAATCGGAAATACAATGGCCTTCGGTAGTCACAGTCTAAAAGCATTTTTCGCTTTTCTCTTGAATTCCCCTAATTCCCTTAGCGAGAAGAAACGTGTTGTCGCCATCTTACTCGATCAGCTTTTACTACATCCGAGTTGCGCCGTTTATATGTCCGAAACGTACGAATGTTTGCTGTTGGGGCCGGAGGAAGAGCATTTCAAGAATTCGACTGTCCTGGAGTACACTTTGCAAGTGTTGGCAAACAAGATATCGCCGACAGAAACGGCCTTTTCGGCCACTCGCACTTCTCGCCAAACCCGTAGACGCGTATCTTACGACGAGCGTAAAGAATCAGATTTGAAGAACCACGAAGCGCAGGAAATGGACGAATCGAACAATAATGTTCTTAAAGAATCCAGTCACGATAAAGATATCGCCTTCATCGTTTTGAACATGCTTACCGAAGTGCTGATACACGATTTTAGAGCGACAATGAATCGTGGCGAGTCGCCGGTTAAATGTCTTTTGGCTAAGTTGATTTTCAAAAACGAAGCGTGCCCTCTAACATATCAAGACCCGGTGTATCGAATTTTCGATGTCTATAAAGCGTGTAAAAGGAGCGAAGACCGTTGTTACCTTTCCAGGCTACTCGAATTGGCCGCCACTCTGTGTTTCCATGTGGATCGTGCGCAAACCGAAGCGGATCTTTTGAAATTGGGCAGCTGTAGTCATCATTTTGTCAGCGATTTTCTCATCAACATATTCGATGACAACGACTACCGTGAATCGTCGTACAGTGTAGATATGATCACGTGCATAGAATTAGTCTGGTTACGTTACCATGCAGCGCATTTCGCTTTGAGTAAAGTTTTTGGGAAACGCATTTTGAACGGTATTAAAGGTGTCGTTAAGGAGTTGAGCGCGCTATTCAAGCTGCCCAAGAAAGAAACCAGTAGTCCATCCAATAGTCAGCCCAACGGTGAATCGAGTAGTCAGTCCAACGGCGAATCAAGCAGTCAGCCAGATGCTGAGCACGATTCAAGTCAGGATGTACCTAATGCAGGTCAGTGGTTCGAATAATTTTGTATGGAGGAGAAGTTCATTGTTGCTATTTACCTTTTGTTGTGCGTACGTGTGTGAGGCAGGCAAAATAATTGAACTGTGTCTTGACTACAAATGATTTCAAAAGTTTGGAAACTAAATTAGATCTTGAGGAACAGAGATTTTGACATTTTCCATGTCTTTTCTCTCGCCGGACGCCGATTTTGAAACTCGCGAGTACCCCCCCCCCTCGTCAAGAGAAATCTCTACCCCGTGGGTGATTCAGAAATTCGCGAGTACACCCCGCGTAATAATAATAAATAATTCATTAATTAATTAATTAATTAATTAATTAATTAATAATTAAATCATTAAATCAATAATTAAATAAATAAATAATTAAATAATTAATATAATTAATAATTAGAAAATTTTCCAAGTCCCTCTTCCTATCATATATGGCTGGATAGTCGAAATTTTTCCAAATCCCCTAGACTTGAATTGTCTCATACCATTCCAATACAACAGCGAGACAGGGGGCGAACTCGTAATAATTAATAATAAATAAATAAATAAATAAATAAATAGATAAATAATAATAAATAATAATAAATAATCAAATAATTAAATAAATAAATAATTAAATAATTAATAATTAGAAAATTTTCCAAGTCCCTCTTCCTATCATATATGGCTGGATAGTCGAAATTTTTCCAAATCCCCTAGACTTGAATTGTCTCATACCATTCCAATACAACAACGAGACAGGGGGCGAACTCGTAATAATTAATAATAAATAAATAAATAAATGAATAAATAGATAGATAAATAATAATAAATAATTAAATAATTAATATAATTAATAATTAGAAAATTTTCTAAGTCCCTCTTCCTATCATATATGGCTGGATAGTCGAAATTTTTCCAAGTCCCCTAGACTTGAATTGTCTCATACCATTCCAATACTACAGCGAGACAGGGGGCGAACTCGTAATAATTAATAATAAATAAATAAATAAATAAATAAATAAATACATAGATAATAATAAATAATTAAATAATTATTATAATTAATAATTAGAAAATTTTCTAAGTCCCTCTTCCTATCATATATGGCTGGATAGTCGAAATTTTTCCAAGTCCCTCTTCCTATCATATATGGCTGGATAGTCGAAATTTTTCCAAATCCCATAGACTTGAATTGTCTCATACCATTCCAATACAACAACGAGACAGGGGGCGAACTCGTAATAATTAATAATAAATAAATAAATAAATAAATAAATAATAATAAATAATAAAATAAATAAATAATTAAATAATTCATATAATTAATAATTAGAAAATTTTCTAAGTCCCTCTTCCTATCATATATGGCTGGATAGTCGAAATTTTTCCAAGTCCCCTAGACTTGAATTGTCTGATACCATTCCAATACAAGAGCGAGACAGTGGGCGAACGAGCGGAGCGAGTTCGCGCTACCTCATATTTCTCATAGAAGACTTGAATTTTCTCATACCATTCCAATACAACAGCGAGATCGCTCGTTCGCCCCACGAAAGTTGATACCTCAAAATATAGATCACACACAATTACCTCAAAATATTTCTCATACAAGACTTATACGACGCCAAGATAGGTAAAGGGGTAAACGAATAATATCTCACGAACACGTGACCTAGTAGAAGCCTAGACTGAAATATTTCAAGATGACTGATAAAATATAAAAGACATGGAATATGATTTTCATTTATTTGGCTATGCCAGAAAATTTTTTTATTTAATTTCTAACGAATATAAAAAGTAAACCTCATCCAATTTTTCAGGAGTACCAAAACCGGAAACTTGAATTTCTGAGAAGTACTCAAAACCCCATCTAATTTTTTGAATGTATGAAAAAACATAACCTCAGGTTCTCAAAGCTGTGCCTCTTTTAAGAACCCCTAAGCAACCTGAAAAGAAGTACCAATACACTCCTTCTAGCTAGGAATTGAGAAAAAGTCCCCTGGAAAGTACCAAAAAGCTGGTATAAATTTCTGTGGAGTACGCAAAAACTTAGAAGTATCGAAAAAGCTCATCTACATTTCTGTAAGATACACAACAACCCCCGGAAAAGTACCAAAGAAGCCCATCTACATTTCCATGAAAATCCTTGGTAAAGTACCATAAAAGCCTTTCTAAATTTCTGTAAAGTACCCGAAATCCCTATCGAGAAAGTCCATATAAATTTCTGCGAAGCGCCCAAAACCTTCGGAAGAGTACTAAAAAAGTTTATTCAGACTTTTGTAAAGTTTACAAAAATACCTTGAAAAAGTACAAAAAAAGTTACCTACATTTATGTGATGATTACAAAAACACGTCAAAAAATACCCAAAAACATTTTCAAAAAGAAAATAGAGAAGCCCCAGAAAGTACTAAGAAAACCAACTTACTTTAAATAACTTATAAACCCTCCAAAAATACTAAACAAACTCATCTCAGGAAAGTACACAAAAACCCCCAAGAAAGTACCCAAAAGTCTATCTAAATTCCTGCAAACTACACAAAAATCCGTGGGAAAGTATTATAAGAGTCCATCTAAATTTTCTTGAAGTACAAGAAGAAAAAAAAAAACATGAATAAGTTCCCAAAAAACTCCTGAAAAAATATCATAGGAGTCCACCTAAATTTAACACGTACAAACCTCCCAGAAAGTTCCAAAGAAGCTCATCTAAGATTTTATGTAGTAGATAGATAATCTCCCAAAATTACCGAAGGTACCAAAAAAGCCTATCTCAATTTCTGTGGAACACACACAAAACAAAAATGTGAAGTCTATAAAACTTTTGAAAAACCTCATCTACATTTTTGTAAACCATCCAAAACCCTCAAAAAAGTGCCAATAAAGCTCATTTAAATTTGTGTGAAGTGGACGCAAACCTTCAAAATTGCCGAAACCAGCAAAATGTCTATCAAGTACAAAGAAAAAAAAAATCTTGAAAACGCAAAAAAAAACGTAGTACTCAAAAACCCCTGTACAAGTATCAAAAAATCTAATCCGAATTTCTGGAAGTACACGAAAACCTCCTACAAAACTAAAGGTACCAAAGTACGCAAAAACTCTGGGATAAGCACCGAAAAAGCTCATCTACATTTCTCCAAAATACCCGAGAACCCCCCAAGAAGTACAAAAAAAGTTTTTCTACATTTTTGCAAGTTTTCAAAAATCTTTGAAAAAATACTATAAAAGCTCATCTGAATTTTTGTAAAATCCAAAAAAGACTTGAAAGTACAAGAAACGCTGATCTAAATTTCTGTAAAGTAAGCAGAAGCTGTAGGATAAATACAGGAAAAGCTCGTCTACATTTCTCTGAAATACTCAAGCCCCCCCCCCCACCCAAAAAAAAAAAAAAAAAAAATAGAAACTGTTCTAAATTTCTGCGAAATAAACAAGAATACAGGGAAAAATATTGAGTAGGCTCTTGTATTTGTAAATTTCTGTAATCTGCACAGAATCCGTCAAAAAGTATGGAAAATGCTCATCTAAAGTTTCGTAAAGTCCAGAAGAGCGTCTGGCAATTTTCTTCCAGATTACGACAGCCTTACGTAAAGAATTTTTATCAAGTATTTTTTGCAAGCTGTAAGCTATACTTATTGTTTAAAAATGGCTCTCATTTCATTGTAGGCGTTTACTATTGGAAATTGAGAACTTTCAACTTATGTTTCATGAATATAAAATAAACCATCTGGAACAGAGACTTCTCATTTAAAAGGAGGGATAGTTCCATTTTTGGTACGATAATTTGTGCGCAGATAAGGACGAACATGTGATACTCGTATGTCCGAGAATATCAACTTCGAAAATGTTTCCTGCGTTATTTTATGAAGATCCGATGCAGTTCGTCTCTTTTCGGATGAATGATGGTGATCGATTGAAGGAAGAGTAAGAGAGGAAAACAAGGGCGAGAATTTCAATTCACGCAAAGTTGCCCTTTTTTTCCTACAACGGACACAATTATTGGACACGCCCGTTCCGGCTGATTTTTTTCGAAATTTGAAAATATTTTACGTTTATCCTAGATAACGATATCATTTCAGTCTAGAAGAACTCTCAAAAAACATAAATATATTTTCATCAGAAATTTCCTGCTAGATAGATTCGAGTTGCTCGAAACAACAAGTTTAAAAAAGTGCGAGTTTCATCAGCCTTTTGTGCGAGAGCGGATGAGTGCAGGCGAACTGTATGCAGCACCCGGAGCACATCTCGTTAACAATTTTCCTCGTTGGGGCGGTGTCGCTCCTCTCTGCACTCCTGCCGTCGTAGTCTGCGAACTGTGAACGGGGCGAAGAGCAGGAGCGAACGCGATAGCACGTTCACTGTGTCAATGAACTCTGTGGTGGAGGTAGTGCAACGCGTTTTTCTCTCTTTCTGTATTCGTTATTCACCCTTTTATTTCGCAATCCGTAGTATTGTCTAATGAGAAGGGTCAGCTGATGCTTGTTACAAAGGGGTTGCTAAAACACATTCGCTATTTCGAATCGCGGGGAACGGCTCGGTTTCGTTTCGTTTTACTTCCTCGGGCGTCTCGTCAACCTGCAACATTCTATGAATGAAAGTCTCGCTTCAGAAATTTCGACGACGGGTGTTCTATTAGTAAACAAAATTCAGCAACGGTCACTACTGTCTATATTTTTTACCCATACCGGACTTTCTGTTCTGTTCGTGCTCGAGTGTGAAGATTAACGTACCGTTAGGGGTGCGCAGAAGGTAAATCCTAAGAGAGACGTTAATGACGAATGTTTGTTCTTATTTGACGCAGGCATCGACGAATTAATCGCGGCGTGTCTTACAAACGATCTGGAAAGCTTAAAGCGCCTGTCGGACACCGGTATCGATCTGAGTGCAGTCGATAGTAGTGGTCGCTCGGCGTTGCATGTCGCGGCCAAGCACGGAAACGTCGACTGCGTCTCATTTCTGCTCAAGGAAGGTACGACGAAATTTCTGGTAGCTCTATCTGGTAGCAGACTGGCGGCTTTTGTTGCTTGTATAGTAAATATTTTAACGTGTTGCGCTTTCGGTTCTAATTTGCAGGAGGAAAGCGACTGAATTTACAGTCGAAGGATCACGAAGGACTCACTCCGTTAATGCACGCCGAACGTGGTAACCATGTTCCAATTTGCGATTTATTGACGTCGTTTGCAGGTACGTGAGCCGAAACGGACGATATTTTTCAAGTATCGGAGAGCAAATATCGCGAAGTTCGACGGGAACGCTGAGTTTCAAGCGAGAACTGCCGTCTTCTGGGTTCTCTGTTGTGGGAACGATTGCAAATTGAGGAAGAGGGAATCTAATCGAAGTTAGTCACAAGATCAGGAGAGAAAATTGAAAAATAATTTGTTCGTATTTTTGAGGTGCCCTTCAGAATTCAAGAGCATACCAAAACAAGAGATGATTTTGAAGCACTATTGACTACTGCAACGTAGAATCCTCTTTAAAAAAAAAAGATTATCTGTAGAATTTAAACTTTGCGCTGGTGCGTAATAACGAGGGGAGCGAAGACGAGATTTATTTATCGGAGTTACCTTCTCCTTAATATGGGTTTTCTCTCGGAAGGTTTTCTCCTCCTACGTCCATCGACATTAGTTGCCGCCAGACTATGTCGTTTGGCTTACAGGCTCGCCTTGTGAAGGCTGTGGAATTGCACTTGGGTTTCAGCGTTGGTAGCGGGCATACAAGGCCCTATCAATCCGTGGATCTCTACTCTACTGCAATTTATGATACGGGGCTGGAACATTTGAACAGTGTAGGCAAATAAGGAAAAAAGATCATTTTGCTGTAGCAAACGTTTCTGTGCTGAATGGTTCAGGATGTGGTCCTGAACAACATACCGAAAATCCCGCGTTCTCCCCTGGAGCTTCTTTTTTTATGGGGGTTCGAACCTTCAAAAAATAGTTTTTCGCCTATATCGCGTGAAATAGAAATTTTAACAGCAGGGAACCTGTTTTATGGGGGCCTTTTTGAGATACTTGCCAAGCGCCGTGCGCCGTCCAACAAAAAACTTGAAAAAATTTCGACTCCCGAGCTATATATGATAGGAGAGGGACTTGGAAAACTTTCGACTATCGAGCCATATATGATAGGGATTTTTCCAAGTCCCCCTTCTATCGAGATTCGAGAAAAATTCAGACTCTCAAACTATATTATACTAGGCTTATAGCAGGTCTAGGCCTTCTTTATACTAGTTTTATCTAGGTCTGAGCTTCCTTGAATTTTCAATAACAAATCCCATATGACTCATACATGCAACAGGTTCCCTGCGTTCCTCGTTTAACTTCGTTAAGGAAGCCGTCGTTTTTTCCAAATTCCCCGTTTTGCCTCCTGGCGTCCGTCGTTTTTCTTCAAAATACCCTCCGATAAAACAGGTTCCCCGTTAAAAAAATATTTTGCTGGAGCAAATGTTTTTGTGCTGAATGGCTCAGGATGTGGTCCTCAACATACCGAAAATCCCGCGTTTTCCCTGGGGGTTGTAACCCCCATAAAAAAAGAAGCGCCATGGGGAAACGCGGGATTTTTAGTCTGTTGTTCAGGACCACATCCTGAATTATTTTCAGCAAAGAAAAATTTGCTCCAGCAAAATGTTTTTTTTTTTTTTCTAACATTGCTCTTTTCGTTACCTTCTCATCTTCTTTCCGTTGATCGAATATATTGATTCCCTGACCTCTAGAGGGGGGGGGGCTAGGTTTCAGTCTCTCTATCCCCCCTTCTACCTTTGGTGTGCACTTCTTGCATTAAAAAAAAAGTGCTACAGGTACCTATGTGATTGTTTTTTTTTTTTTTTTTCAGATCGAATGAATGGCGCTGCCATGAGGAAACTTACTCCATTCGTGTGCAGTATGATGATGGTAATTGTCGATACCACGATTCAAATGATGGATGCGGATGAGTTTAAAGAACGCGAGGATACAGTTGAAAGTTTGATGAAATTAATTTCGCTCATGGAGGAACTTTCGCGAATGAATAATATCCCGAATGAGTTGAAAGTGTTATCGCAAGTTTTGAGCGAAATAGAAGTTATTAATTGATTTGAAATTTCGAAATACTGTACCTGTTTTCTTTTTTATTTTTTAATCGATTACTATCTTTTTTTTTTCTTAATATGTTTTTACAAATTTAATGTTTTTGAATTTTGTGAATATTCGTTAGATTATTTTTAATAATTTACTACTAACTTGGTTTTAAATCCTCGACGAGTGATTTTAAACGACGTTCAAAACGCAGCAAATAAATTGCTACATTCTCGAAAATCATTCGTTTTCTTTTTCTGAAAGTTCGTAATTCTGAAGAATATGAAAAAAGAAACTGTATTCTCTAAAACGCCAACTCTATTTTTTATATTATTTATCGAAAAATTTCCCACGGTGCTGAAGAATTTATTTAAAATCATAATGGGAAGACAAGACAAGTTATGACATTGCATTGTTGGGTTTTACTGAACGGTAAGACAATATTTGCCATCAGCTCCATTTGAAAGAAGGTTGAAATGTTGAGCAAATTATTTCGATTTGTAATATTTTGCTTGAAATATTGAAAAAATAATGTTTGTAACAGCAAATGATATTCAAAAAGATATGTGGAGTTTGTATTTGAATAATTTTCACGGTTGTAAAATTACCACACTTTCATTATTTTATTCTCCCTAGTCATTATCCTATAAATCATCACCATCGTACAATATATCAAATTCGAAATTTATGTAACTTAGTATGTAGGTATATATCTGTTCAGCAACGCTGAAATTATTTTAAAACAAGACTGAGTCGCCATACGCCTCAGTATCCGGGACTTTTGGGTTTTCTTTTCTCATTGACTGCTACATGATGGAAAATCATTTTTTTCCCTACCAAGATATAGAGCTTAAGAAATCTAGATTTTTTCTATAATTATGTCAAGATCTGGAAACCAAGAGATCTGCATATTTGTTTCACTTAGATCTGGAACCTGAGAGATTTGGTTCCTTTTTGCTTGTCAAGCTCCAAAATGCAAAAAAATGTTCCCGCAAATAATCATAGTATGTATAAGTGTCCCCAAACAAAATCATGATAGACAACAGGAGAAATTGAGATACATTTGATCAAAGAGTATAATAACAATCTTCGCAATTGTAGAATTTATGCGGTAGATATATGTATCACCATTATTGAAGAAGTATGGAGAAGAAGAAACTTTTTCCATGACTGTGCGAAAATTTGAAAAATGCCATACAAAAATAAAACTCAACTAGACTGCACAGAAATTCTAAAAAAATGCTAATCAAAAAGAAAATTTAAGGTGACTTAGAATATATGTATCTGAAGTTGTTACGTCACAACGTACCGTTCGGTAGGAATCTTACAGGGTTGCGATGTATTAAACAAACGATGTTGTAAACGTATTTTTTTTTAAACTTTTTTTTTTTTTTTGCAACTCGGGGAGGAAACTGTATTTTTTTCTTTTTCTTTTTTTTTTTTTCAGAGATGCATAAGGGCTCTACCTTGCCGAGGCAAGAGCCCCAAAAAACATTATGACTACGATGATTTTTTAGAATTACTGTGTGATCATTTTCTCTTCATTATTATTATTATTATTATTATTATTATTTTTGTTGTTTTTTTCCTTGTTCAAAATGCGGCCATAGTTAGGGATCTTAGTGTTTGGTTTTCTGCGGTATTTTGGAGAAATTTTTAACAGAATATCGAGCTCTAAAGATCGGTCTTATAGATACCATCATTACCTACCGGAAAAATCAAACGATGCGTGTCCATGAGCAACTTTCTTATTTCAGTAACGATTTAATATATAAGATAGGCGTGTGTAAAAGATAAAATCAACAACGGAGGAGCAGTTTCAGGAATTGAAGATTAAATCGATAAAAACAACAAAAATTTTCCCCCTTCAATGCATAATGTGTGTGGAGGTAGAGAAATAGAGAAAATACTTGAAGAAAATTTACCAAAAATTAAAAATTTTCTAACCTGATGCGATAGAAATTCGTGAAAAAATTACCAAACTGAGAAATATTACTTATTTGGAAATTTTCGGGCTAATCAGAAATGTTGAAAAATTGTACGCACGACTCCCACAACAAAAAATTTTCTCAAAACAGTATCTTTACAAGCATAAAGGCGAACAAAATTTTTTTTTTTTGTCGAGAATGCTGGTTTTGTGAACAGTCTGTTTTAAGTACTATGAAATATCTGTTTGAAGTATACTTTGGAGCTTTCCTTTCTTCGCAAGAGGAAGTGACGCATATACTTGATATACAACAAACATAATATTCATCACACATGTGCGACAATTATTTGAAAAACAACGAAACGAGACTCTCTTAGAAATTTTTAGATTGATTTATGAGCTCGACATGTGTTTTTTTATTTTTCCAATCTGAAGCACACTTGATGAGCTGATCCTGAAATTTTCGTGTTTTCAAGACCTTGCAAAAGTTCACGTGCACGAAATCATGACAATTGTACTCGATGCCATCATAGTCCTCATGGTATTGTGTGGTTTTGGTATTTATCATTATTCCAAGGAAAAAAGCGATTTGAGAGAATATGAGATAAAATTTATGAAAGAACATGAAACGAATTGTAAGTTTTTAAACCTATACACTTTCGTTTTTGAAAATTGATAAATATAATATAAGACTAAATCAATTTTAAACGTGGATAAATATTGATGAGAAAGTCTCGGTATCTTAAATTTTTCATACCAGTGCCATGACTTTCTCATCAATTCCTTTTTTCAAGTATACGAGCATTTCAACTACTGTAAGGGTTATCAGCTCGAGGTAGGTAACTGTTTAGAGTTTCAGAAAATTGAGGTCGGAAATAAAAGAAGGATTAGAGGGTAATAGTAAATGGAGCAGCGCAGATAGTTGAAAGAGTTAGTGACTCTATCGGGATACTTACAGAAGGCAGATGGAAGACGTTAAAAAACAGAGTGGGAGAGGTAGATATTTTCAAGAGCAGGATACAAAAAGAAATGCTGAACATATATATAATCATGTTAAGAGTATTACCAAGAGGAGGGAAGAATAGACTTATAGAGACAGATCGGAGTGGATGAGACATGTGCTGTGACCGCGCTATTCTGAGACGAATGAGAATGATTCCTTCATGAAGGGTAGTTTGATCAGAGGAAGTCCAAGGAACCGGCTTTTTGTTTGAATATTGAGTTTTCTAGGGGCCATACCAGGAATCAAACAGTCCTCCTGGAGAATGGGTTGAAGTTGAGTTTACCTTCCCCCAAGAATGACGAAATGTTGTCGAATTTGGTCGCTGACCTCGCCGTGAAAATTGGTCCGGGGGTTAATACCCAAAAAGATTGTGCTAAATTCGTCCGCAATACCCCCCTCCCCCATGTGAATAATGGCATGGGAGGAGTGATCAAATGTTTACAGAAAAAGATTAAGGAGGGAGATCTAATTGTCACTCAAGCAGACAAGGGTAATGCCTTCGTGGTGATGGAAAAATCTTCATACGTTACCAAGGTTCATGAAGCGCTCCAACAATGTGGGACTAAAGAGAACAAGAATTTTAATTTCCCTGGCTACGTCAAAGAAGTCAGGAGTGTCATTCATAATTGTGAGGTTATTATTTGAACCCCAGCTATGAAAAAAGCTCTACTTGTTCCCAACCCTACGCCTCCTCATCTTCATGGGTTGCCTAAAGTGCACAAAACGAACACCCCGATGCGGCCTGTAGTCTCTTTCGTTTCCTCCCCTACTTATTTCCTTGCTAAATTCCTGGACCGTTGGTTCAAAACCGTATTGAATATGAGTCTCCCCATTGAGTTTTGAATTTGGTGTCCTTTGCTGATGCTCTCAAGGATGTAAAACTGCCTCCGGGCGCGACCTATTGCTGGTTTGCTATCGTGGGTCTGTTCCCAAATACCCCTAAAGCTGCCACCATGCAGCGTATGGGCCAGTTATTGGTTAACTCGAATATCCCTCATAATGAATCCCAAGAATTTTTCAATCATTCAAATATCTGTTGGTCCTGGAATTTTCGCAAATTCGAAGGAAAATTTTTCGAGTTCCTTGATGAAATAGGGACCGCCGTCACTGTCATACCGCCGTCACCGTCATACCGCCGTCACCATCATACAGCCGTCACCATCATACCTCCGTCACCGTCATACCGCCGTCACCGTCAAACCGCCGTCACCGTCAAACCGCCGTCACCTTCATACCGCCGTCACAGTCATACCGCCGTCACCTTCATATCGCCGTCACCGACAGACCGTCGTCACCTTCATACCGCCGTCACCGCCATACCGCCGTCACCGTCATACTGCCGTCACCTTCATATCGCCGTCACCGTCATACCGCCGGCACCTTCATACCGCCGTCACCGTCAGACCTCCGTCACCTTCATATCGTCCCGTCATACCGCCGTCACCGTCATACTGCCGTCACCTTCATATCGCCGTCACCGTCATACCGCCGTCACCTTCATATCGCCGTCACCGTCATACCGCCGTCACCGTCATACCGCCGGCACCTTCATACTGCCGTCACCATCATACAGCCGTCACCATCATACCTCCGTCACCGTCATACCGCCGTCACCGTCAAACCGCCGTCACCGTCATACCGCCGTCACCTTCATACCGCCGTCACCGTCATACCGCCGTCACCGTCAAACCGCCGTCACCTTCATACCGCCGTCACAGTCATACCGCCGTCACCTTCATATCGCCGTCACCGACAGACCGTCGTCACCTTCATACCGCCGGCACCTTCATACTGCCGTCACCATCATACAGCCGTCACCATCATACCTCCGTCACCGTCATACCGCCGTCACCGTCAAACCGCCGTCACCGTCATACCGCCGTCACCTTCATACCGCCGTCACCGTCATACCGCCGTCACCGTCATACCGCCGGCACCTTCATACTGCCGTCACCATCATACAGCCGTCACCATCATACCTCCGTCACCGTCATACCGCCGTCACCGTCAAACCGCCGTCACCGTCATACCGCCGTCACCTTCATACCGCCGTCACCGTCATACCGCCGTCACCGTCAAACCGCCGTCACCTTCATACCGCCGTCACAGTCATACCGCCGTCACCTTCATATCGCCGTCACCGACAGACCGTCGTCACCTTCATACCGCCGTCACCGCCATACCGCCGTCACCGTCATACTGCCGTCACCTTCATATCGCCGTCACCGTCATACCGCCGGCACCTTCATACCGCCGTCACCGTCAGACCTCCGTCACCTTCATATCGTCCCGTCATACCGCCGTCACCGTCATACTGCCGTCACCTTCATATCGCCGTCACCGTCATACCGCCGTCACCTTCATATCGCCGTCACCGTCATACCGCCGTCACCGTCATACCGCCGGCACCTTCATACTGCCGTCACCATCATACAGCCGTCACCATCATACCTCCGTCACCGTCATACCGCCGTCACCGTCAAACCGCCGTCACCGTCATACCGCCGTCACCTTCATACCGCCGTCACCGTCATACCGCCGTCACCGTCAAACCGCCGTCACCTTCATACCGCCGTCACAGTCATACCGCCGTCACCTTCATATCGCCGTCACCGACAGACCGTCGTCACCTTCATACCGCCGTCACCGCCATACCGCCGTCACCGTCATACTGCCGTCACCTTCATATCGCCGTCACCGTCATACCGCCGGCACCTTCATACCGCCGTCACCGTCAGACCTCCGTCACCTTCATATCGTCCCGTCATACCGCCGTCACCGTCATACTGCCGTCACCTTCATATCGCCGTCACCGTCATACCGCCGTCACCTTCATATCGCCGTCACCGTCATACCGCCGTCACCGTCATACCGCCGGCACCTTCATACTGCCGTCACCGTCAGACCTCCGTCACCTTCATATCGCCGTCACCGTCATACCGCCGTCACCTTCATATCGCCGTCACCGTCATACCGCCGTCACCGTCATACCGCCGTCACCGACAGACCGTCGTCACCTTCATACCGCCGGCACCTTCATACCGCCGTCACCGTCAAACCGCCGTCACCGTCAAACCGCCGTCACCGTCATACCGCCGGCACCTTCATACCGCCGTCACCGTCATACCGCCGTCACCTTCATATCGCCGTCACCGACAGACCGTCGTCACCTTCATACCGCCGTCACCTTCATATCGCCGTCACCGTCATACCGCCGTTACCTTCATATCGCCGTCACCTTCATATCGCCGTCACCGTCATACCGCCGGCACCTTCATACTGCCGTCACCGTCAGACCTCCGTCACCTTCATATCGCCGTCACCGTCATACCGCCGGCACCTTCATACCGCCGTCACCTTCATACCGCCGTCACCGTCATACCGCCGTCACCGTCAGACCTCCGTCACCTTCATATCGTCCCGTCATACCGCCGTCACCGTCATACTGCCGTCACCTTCATATCGCCGTCACCGTCATACCGCCGTCACCATCATACCGCCGGCACCTTCATACTGCCGTCACCGTCAGACCTCCGTCACCTTCATATCGCCGTCACCGTCATACCGCCGTCACCTTCATATCGCCGTCACCGTCATACCGCCGTCACCGTCATACCGCCGTCACCTTCATATCGCCGTCACCGACAGACCGTCGTCACCTTCATACCGCCGTCACCGCCATACCGCCGTCACCGTCACACCGCCGTCACCTTCATACCGCCGGCACCTTCATACCGCCGTCACCTTCATACCGCCGTCACCGTCATACCTCCGTCACCGTCAAACCGCCGTCACCGTCATACCGCCGGCACCTTCATACCGCCGTCACCGTCAGACCTCCGTCACCTTCATATCGCCGTCACCGTCATACCGCCGTCACCTTCATATCGCCGTCACCGTCATACCGCCGTCACCGTCATACCGCCGTCACCTTCATATCGCCGTCACCGACAGACCGTCGTCACCGCCATACCGCCGTCACCGTCACACCGCCGTCACCTTCATACCGCCGGCACCTTCATACCGCCGTCACCTTCATACCGCCGTCACCGTCATACCTCCGTCACCGTCAAACCGCCGTCACCGTCATACCGCCGGCACCTTCATACCGCCGTCACCGTCAGACCTCCGTCACCTTCAT
Source organism: Aspidiotus rigidus (assembly GCA_035079385.1). NCBI lineage: Eukaryota > Metazoa > Arthropoda > Insecta > Hemiptera > Diaspididae > Aspidiotus > Aspidiotus rigidus. The sequence continues at coordinate 1,139,671 of JAVHKY010000074.1, read as the reverse complement.
ATCGCCGTCACCGTCATACCGCCGTCACCTTCATATCGCCGTCATACCGCCGTCACCGTCACACTGCCGTCACCTTCATATCGCCGTCACCGTCATACCGCCGTCACCTTCATATCGCCGTCACCGTCATACCGTCGTCACCTTCATACCGCCGTCACCGCCATACCGCCGTCACCGTCACACCGCCGTCACCGTCAGACCTCCGTCACCTTCATATCGCCGTCACCGTCATACCGCCGTCACCGTCATACCGCCGGCACCTTCATACTGCCGTCACCGTCAGACCTCCGTCACCTTCATATCGCCGTCACCGTCATACCGCCGGCACCTTCATACCGCCGTCACCTTCATACCGCCGTCACCGTCATTCCGCCGTCACCATCAGACCTCCGTCACCTTCATATCGCCGTCACCGTCATACCGCCGGCACCTTCATACCGCCGTCACCGTCAGACCTCCGTCACCTTCATATCGTCCCGTCATACCGCCGTCACCGTCATACTGCCGTCACCTTCATATCGCCGTCACCGTCATACCGCCGTCACCGTCATACCGCCGGCACCTTCATACTGCCGTCACCGTCAGACCTCCGTCACCTTCATATCGCCGTCACCGTCATACCGCCGTCACCTTCATACCGCCGTCACCTTCATATCGCCGTCACCGACAGACCGTCGTCACCTTCATACCGCCGTCACCGCCATACCGCCGTCACCGTCACACCGCCGTCACCTTCATACCGCCGGCACCTTCATACCGCCGTCACCTTCATACCGCCGTCACCGTCATACCTCCGTCACCGTCAAACCGCCGTCACCGTCATACCGCCGGCACCTTCATACCGCCGTCACCGTCAGACCTCCGTCACCTTCATATCGCCGTCACCGTCATACCGCCGTCACCTTCATATCGCCGTCACCGTCATACCGCCGTCACCGTCATACCGCCGTCACCTTCATATCGCCGTCACCGACAGACCGTCGTCACCTTCATACCGCCGTCACCGCCATACCGCCGTCACCGTCAAACCGCCGTCACCTTCATACCGCCGTCACAGTCATACCGCCGTCACCGTCATACCGCCGTCACCTTCATATCGCCGTCACCGGCAGACCGTCGTCACCTTCATACCGCCGTCACCGCCATACCGCCGTCACCGTCATACTGCCGTCACCTTCATATCGCCGTCACCGTCATACCGCCGGCACCTTCATACCGCCGTCACCGTCAGACCTCCGTCACCTTCATATCGTCCCGTCATACCGCCGTCACCGTCATACTGCCGTCACCTTCATATCGCCGTCACCGTCATACCGCCGTCACCTTCATATCGCCGTCACCGTCATACCGCCGTCACCGTCATACCGCCGGCACCTTCATACTGCCGTCACCGTCAGACCTCCGTCACCTTCATATCGCCGTCACCTTCATACCGCCGGCACCTTCATACCGCCGGCACCTTCATACCGCCGTCACCTTCATACCGCCGTCACCGTCATACCTCCGTCACCGTCATACCGCCGGCACCTTCATACCGCCGTCACCGTCAGACCTCCGTCACCTTCATATCGCCGTCACCGTCATACCGCCGTCACCTTCATATCGCCGTCATACCGCCGTCACCGTCACACTGCCGTCACCTTCATATCGCCGTCACCGTCATACCGCCGTCACCTTCATATCGCCGTCACCGTCATACCGTCGTCACCTTCATACCGCCGTCACCGCCATACCGCCGTCACCGTCAGACCTCCGTCACCTTCATATCGCCGTCACCGTCATACCGCCGTCACCTTCATATCGCCGTCATACCGCCGTCACCGTCACACTGCCGTCACCTTCATATCGCCGTCACCGTCATACCGCCGTCACCTTCATATCGCCGTCACCGTCATACCGCCGTCACCTTCATATCGCCGTCACCGTCATACCGCCGTCACCTTCATACCGCCGTCACCTTCATATCGCCGTCACCGACAGACCGTCGTCACCTTCATACCGCCGTCACCGCCATACCGCCGTCACCGTCACACCGCCGTCACCGTCATACCGCCGGCACCTTCATACCGCCGTCACCGTCAGACCTCCGTCACCTTCATATCGCCGTCACCGTCATACCGCCGTCACCTTCATATCGCCGTCACCGTCAAACCGCCGTCACCTTCATACCGCCGTCACAGTCATACCGCCGTCACCGTCATACCGCCGTCACCTTCATATCGCCGTCACCGACAGACCGTCGTCACCTTCATACCGCCGTCACCGCCATACCGCCGTCACCGTCATACTGCCGTCAACTTCATATCGCCGTCACCGCCATACCGCCGTCACCGTCATACCGCCGGCACCTTCATACCGCCCTCACCGTCAGACCTCCGTCACCTTCATATCGCCGTCACCGTCATACCGCCGTCACCTTCATATCGCCGTCATACCGCCGTCACCGTCACACTGCCGTCACCTTCATATCGCCGTCACCGTCAAACCGCCGTCACCTTCATACCGCCGTCACTGTCATACCGCCGTCACCGTCATACCGCCGTCACCTTCATACAGCCGTCACCATCATACCTCCGTCACCGTCATACCGCCGTCACCGTCAAACCGCCGTCACCGTCATACCGCCGTCACCTTCATACCGCCGTCACCGTCATACCGCCGTCACCGTCAAACCGCCGTCACCTTCATACCGCCGTCACAGTCATACCGCCGTCACCGTCATACCGCCGTCACCTTCATATCGCCGTCACCGACAGACCGTCGTCACCTTCATACCGCCGTCACCGCCATACCGCCGTCACCGTCATACTGCCGTCAACTTCATATCGCCGTCACCGTCATACCGCCGGCACCTTCATACCGCCGTCACCGTCAGACCTCCGTCACCTTCATATCGTCCCGTCATACCGCCGTCACCGTCATACTGCCGTCACCTTCATATCGCCGTCACCGTCATACCGCCGTCACCTTCATATCGCCGTCACCGTCATACCGCCGTCACCGTCATACCGCCGGCACCTTCATACTGCCGTCACCGTCAGACCTCCGTCACCTTCATATCGCCGTCACCGTCATACCGCCGTCACCTTCATATCGCCGTCACCGTCATACCGCCGTCACCTTCATACAGCCGTCACCATCATACCTCCGTCACCGTCATACCGCCGTCACCGTCAAACCGCCGTCACCGTCATACCGCCGTCACCTTCATACCGCCGTCACCGTCATACCGCCGTCACCGTCAAACCGCCGTCACCTTCATACCGCCGTCACAGTCATACCGCCGTCACCGTCATACCGCCGTCACCTTCATATCGCCGTCACCGACAGACCGTCGTCACCTTCATACCGCCGTCACCGCCATACCGCCGTCACCGTCATACTGCCGTCACCTTCATATCGCCGTCACCGTCATACCGCCGGCACCTTCATACCGCCGTCACCGTCAGACCTCCGTCACCTTCATATCGTCCCGTCATACCGCCGTCACCGTCATACTGCCGTCACCTTCATATCGCCGTCACCGTCATACCGCCGTCACCTTCATATCGCCGTCACCGTCATACCGCCGTCACCGTCATACCGCCGGCACCTTCATACTGCCGTCACCGTCAGACCTCCGTCACCTTCGTATCGCCGTCACCGTCATACCGCCGTCACCTTCATATCGCCGTCACCGTCATACCTCCGCAAGTATTCCGGAAGATTGCTTGATTGAACGCGTCTATGACTCACGTTATGAACCTTCGTTTGATCAACTTTAATGATCCGAGGTTTCTTCTCCGTTCTGGTCAGTTGCTTTCATTTTAGTCCCAATGATGGTTTATTAACCGAAAGCGCTCGGCGATGTTTGTGGTTTTTACTCCTCTTTGGAGTATTCCCTTCTCGTCGTTATGGACAACCGTACTTTGGAGGAACGGATCCGTTTAGCTAATTGCTTTCTTGCACTAGTGATTGAATTTCGGTGTCCCAGTTTCTCAATTTTTTGGTGGAATTCTACAGCAAATCATACCTAGGCTTTCATCTGCTGCCGTTATTATAATGTTTTTAATAATGGTCCATTCTTCCTCTAGAGTTTGACGTTTTTGTGTGTTTCCTGCTACGAATATTTTATTTAAACGCTTTTGATACAGCCATGTTTATCATCTAATGCTAAAAACCCTAAAGACGAGCAGGAGAAAGTGACGTCATTAAAGGATGAATTTCGGTCTAAATCCTTGTGGAGGAGGGACTTACAAAAATCAGGCCCCTTAAATACAGGATGGAGACTTACAAATTCCAACTACGCAGAAAGAAAAGAAAAGCAATCTGAGACAGATGATTGAGAACCAACCTCATTCCCATTGCAAACAATGCAATGGCCGCTAAGTTTTCTTGTTATTTATGTCATGTCTGGCTGGTCTCGATTTATCTTGATATACATGATAGATTACTTTGGAATTCGATTAAGCAGCATATTGATCGCATTAACCTAGGAACCTCTTATGAGGTCAATGATCTCGACCTGATAGATCAATCTACCTTAACTCTACTCTGATAATGTCATATGGTGGGTAAGTACTAGTAGGTACTACCCTTTGGGATCCAAGGTTGACATTAGCTGAAAGAGGGGGGGGGGCGTGACCTGCATATAGTGGAAGAAGAGCAAGGCAAGGATATAGTTCAGCCGTGAGCGTATTTACCTCAACTCTTCCCGATTGGCCGTGAACTCCACATAGATCACCTTGGAACGCAAGTTGAATAATATGATAGAAGATGAGGCAGGAGTGGGCGGGACTCATTTTTAGCGCATTAGTGAAAAAGAGTACGAAATCTTCGCTCGAGCAATATTTTATTTAATGTACATAATTGAATTTCTTTGTAATGTCGTATCCGATATAAATTTGGTGGAATTTCCAGCGGATCAATTGATAAAATTAAATTTCGGTCCCGACGATGAAAAGCTTTTCATAAACTTGTGCAGCTACCATATAAAATTGAAGAAATTACTAAGGAGGGCGCCTGGAATACAAGAACACTTCCTCCTTTTAAAACATATAGAACATCATCCTTTCCCGATGCAGATGGTTCGCTGTACATCGAGATTTGCGATCATTGATGCCGGCCCTAAGGATTTTCAATGCGCGTACTTACTAAAAAAAGGCAAAAGACCAAAACATTTCAGAGGTAAGGTTTTCAATATTTACGCGAAATTCTGTTACTTCAAGGAGTCAGAAGAGGAAGCGGAAACGGACGAAGAGCTTTCTGACAGCCAGGAATTGTCGGACGAAAGATACGATTACGAGGCACCGTACGAGCCCAACTATCCTCAAGCTCCGAATGTAGATCATAGATATAACGTAGAACCTGGATTCGTGGATTTTCATGAAAGGCAACCCCTCTACGTCCAAAATCCCCAATTCGACTATCCACCTCAAGACCTTACTCAGCGAATGAATTATCGACAAATAGATCCTACAACCGGTGGGCAGTTTTACCCGCAAGTAAATGTGAACGTTCCAGCAATAAATCCTGATCAAGGAGGTACCAATGTTGAAACACGCTTACCACATAGATATGAGGATGCACCACCATATGTATCAGATACCGACCGCGAACAAAGCGAGAACTCCCTTCCGGATGAGCATGCGTACAGAAAGAGGCCTAGAAGGCGTCGCATGATGAACGAAAAAGATCTTTTCGCGGAATATGAAACAGATGACGACGAGGAAGAAGAACCGATAGAGCACAACACTCGAACGCCTAGAAGTTTGGACCGCAATAAAAGTGTACGCCAAAGACCTAGGCCGAACTCATGATTTCTAGTCTGCTAGTCTTAGTAGTTTACCGCTGACTTTTTTTTTTTCTCTCTATCTTCTACAAGGAACCAGTGTTTATAAAATGTGGCTACATTGGACGTTCATAATTGTGTTGCTCATAGAGATAGAGGAGAAGGCGTAACATCAAAAATTCATATCTGGAACTCGAATTGATGGGTGGACAGAGACTGAGGAAAGAGACACTGAGCAGTTGGTTTGGGGGGAACTAAACCAGGTTTTCTACATGACGTATCTTCATGAATAGCAATTTCTTTTTAACGATACCGTCATTAAAATGCCTTCAAGACTTACAACTCCGGCTCCTTGTAAAGAAAAAATAAATACAATTCGTTGTTCCAGTATTTTCTCTCCTTGAATTTTGAAGGACATAAGTAAATCTATGTTTTGTAAGATGACCGACTTTGGAAACGTACCTTTTCATCATCAAGACCAAATTATAAATGAATAAAAAGAAAATGGCAACAAAGAAAGAACATCGGGACGGAAGCTTACAAAAATTTTTTAATAGTGATACATCAGATAGGAAACAAAGAAGAAAAAAATTTCCGGGTAAGTGTTAGACTAGGGTTTGGTCACTTTGAACGAGAGGAGGGGTTCCAGGTCGAGTCCAAGTAGGCTGGTACATGACCCGGTGCAGCCTTATAGGTATGTAGTTGGGCTTATAAAATCTTACGCCTATGGCTTGTGATACATAATAGAGGCATAGACACAGCACCGAAATCTTGTCCACAGGTTTGTCGCTGCGCATCAAAATTTCGCTATTGTAAAAAATAAAAAATTCACTTATTTGTAGAACACTGGTTCTTGCCGAAATGTATAGCTTGTAATAAATTGTTTATTCGAGCCAAGTTTCAGTTTTCTGTTCTTTTCCTATGATTTTTTAAAAATCGTCAATTTGCCATAAGACCCTGTTGTTTTAAATACAAAATGTTTGAGACTAATAAGCGTACAGCGCGATTTGGGAATTTATTAAGAAATAACGACAGATTGAGGCACAATAGTTTGTACAGCAAAGATACGCTTGTGCCCATACCTCTATTATGTACCGTGGTGTACACTTTAATTTGAAACTTACGGCTTACAAGATTACAGCTCAAACTTGAGGCTATGAGGTGCTGTTTTTCGGCTTATAGAGCTCAAAATGTGGGGCTTACCGCTTAGTATCCCGTTTCCTATTCAATGGACCTACAAATAAAAAGATACCTATTATTGCAACTATAAAGAGCCGAAAATATGAAATTTACCCTAAGACTTGCGACATTGTCATACTTCTCTTATACCAATGAATCAATGATACAAGAAGAAGAAATCGATTTTCCCTTTTCCGGTTTTCCCATTCGGCGTTCCTAAATCCTAAACCTTCTCCGGAGTGTCTGGCAGTTGGCTAGTGGCTGGCGACTGTATTTTTAATTCCCTTTCGCCTTTGGAATTTTTGGTTTCTGATTTGATAATCGAATTTGATGAAATTCTAGTAGGATAATGATATTCTTCTGCTGAATACCTTCCAAAGGATACCAAACTCACCAATCAGTCGAAAACCAGCTTTATTCAGCCAAAAGCCAGCTTTATTGTTTTGGCTGATAGAAGCCAAACACCTGAGCTGTATTTTTCAAAGTCATCAGCTTTAGCCAAAAGCCTAAGCTGCAACACTCTGCTTGAGCTTAAGGCTTACAGCTATAATCTAATACCTACATTGCTGCCGTGCAATGAATGATTGACGAACGTGCACTCTGTTGGTTTTGGAGAAATGGCCAAAATTGCTAAATAACCTCTCTAGTTACATTTAGTTACATCTTATGATACTTACTTGTTTGACGAATTCCAAAGTAAATTTTCACGAGAAATTCAATGGTGTCCTTTTTTAGTGAAATTCTTTCCCTGATGAGATATAGGATAAAATGCTCGTTTGTCAAAATCACGGTCAAAATTATTTCATGTTGACGAACGTGCATATTTCTACATTACTCGAAAACAAAAGGTAATTGAAAAAAGCGAAGACCACCATTGAATTCAGTGTGAAAAATACTTTCAGGATGATCTCTGTACTACCATGTTACTAGATTTAAAATTTTTCAGATATTGCCTGTAATGCTGTTTCTTCTAATCCTATATGTAGCACGTTCGTCAATCATTATTTGCACGGTAGGTTGGTTTTCAAACTTTTTTGTACAGAAAAATCTCACAACCTACTTATAATTTTCTTCTCCTTTTTTGTAAATTTGTTCTACATTATTGCAATATTTTCATGAAGAAACTAAATTATTAATGGTCGAATTTAAATGTTTTACGACCCACAGTTCTGAAAGCCACTGATCTAGTATTTTTAGCTTATACAGCATAAAACTTCAAGGTTACAGCTTGCTCGACTCTCTGCCCCAAGGACAGATAAAAAAAATAATAAAACCAGGTCATTCCAGACAATCACATTTGAGCTGCTCATCTGCAACAAGTGCCACAATCAAAAGGAAATTGGAAACAAGAATTTTAAGTAACTTGATAAAAAAATTGAGAGAATGAAATTTGTGGAGCATCAACTTCCCATCTTTTTATAATTGATTTTAATTTATTCAGGAGAAGTTTTTGCATATAATCGCAAGAATGTGAAGCGACATAAGACTTATTGCCAGGTAAGAAATTGAAACAATAATTTAGTACTTTAAGGCTTATAGGAATAGCTTAGAACTTTGAGCTTATAGCTTGCTTAACACTCCCGACTTTTCTGTAGCCGTGCACCCACCCATATGACATAGAACAATTCTAGTGAATGGCACTTTGAACTGTAACTGCTATAGTCTGTTCATGTTAAGAAAGGATACAAGCTAGTAGGTAGTATGTACCTCGAGAACATTTTCTTATCACTCACGTCAATAATGTAAATGGACTGTGTCATTGTGACGTCACAACTAAGATCGATTTTGTCCATTTGGCATTTTGCTCCCATAAGAAATACATGTGGAGCAGAGATCACTACGCTACCACTTAAAAATAAAAAATGATGCGGTCAAGAGATTTTTTTTAAATAGCAAGAAGTTGATAAATTTAAAATATAAACTTTTTTGTAAATTTTAACATCTCATATTAAATTAATACCGTCGTCATCTTTGCTCCACATGTATTTCTTATGGGGAGCAAAATGCCAAATGGACAAATTTTCAGCAGAATAGGTACTTCTGCTCACTCACACCTATGCATCTTGCACTCACATTCATGTTGCGTTATCAGTATCACAAATAATACAGTCCATTCTATCTATGTAACGATTTTACTTAATAATCAAAGTCGACCGGCGTACTAACCACCCGTTCGAATAAGAGCCTAGTCGGTGTTGTGTTCGAAGCTGGAACACGAACCCGGAACGTTTCGAGTATTATCTTGAATCACAGAATGCGATAACTCGGTTTTAGAAGAAACCTTAATCAGTTGATATAGTTCACTCGTACAACTCGTATATATTTATAAGATCGGAAGATCTTTTAAAGGAAACCAACACGACTTCAAAGAATGCAAATTTTATTAATGAGAATTCTTAACAAAAGCCGTTTGGTAACTAATGCTGCAGCGAGCGAATAATGCGAAGGCATAAAGCGAGATGCGTTCAAGTCGAACGAAATAAACAAAGTGAAATACAGGTCGATATAAAAAGGAAGTACAGTGACCAAACATGAGTAAGCGAACAAGTCGCGAAAGGAAAAGTTCAAGTTATGAACGGAAAGCTAAGATGAAGCGAATAAATGAAAGAGAACAGATTACGTGCGAAGGATGAGTCAGGGTGAGTAATCTTACATCCCCCTTTTTCAGACATTTAGGAGCTTTGGGAATGGAAAAGAAACGGAAGGATTTAGGTCACTGTGTACAAGGTCGTAAAAGTTTACTAGCGTGATACAATTTCTTTTTGGAATGACCACCTACTGCGATCTCAAACACATTATTTGATAAGCGATTTGTAATTTTGAACGGTCCTATTCGTAATTTATCGAGTTTATCGCGATTTAATTTACTGCCGTTGTCGACATAAACATTGTCTCCAACTTTGAAATCGATTACATTCTTATTTCTATCATATAATTTCTTATTATAGTTGTGGTATTTTATTGAGTTACATAGAGCGGTTTTTCTATCATTATCGAGGTTAGGAGGATCAACCAGACAGTTTGGAATAATGTCATCAGGAATGCCATTAAGGAGGTACGAAGGGTAAAATTTTGTCACGCTGTGAATGGATCGGTTGTAGTGATCAACACATTGTTTAGCAATGGTCACCCAACTTTTTCCTTCAGGTGTTGATTCGTCATTCTTCATACAGCGAATGTGATTCACTAAAGTCTGATTCAGCCTCTCGTTCAGACCATTAGAGAAAGCACTATCGACTGCAGTGAATACATGACAAATACCTGAATCTTCACAAAAAGACTGGAATTCATCAGAGGACAATCCCCCGTATTGATCAGTAAGAAGTATACCTATGGGGTGACACTTCTGTACTGAGTCAACCAGTGAAATCATCTCTTTAGCAGCTTGGCCTTTAGAACATAGGATAAATGCAAACCTTGAAAAATGGTCTACTAATAAGTAAATGTAAATAACGACAGGAAGAATGATTATTGCCAAAGCCACCAATAGTGTCTAATGACATAATCTGATACGGAGCGGAAGCGGGACCAAGGAAGCCTAACTTAGCGCTACGACGAGAACGGCGCGATTTGTTTTGAATACACGTCGGACAACTATTACATAGTGAAGTAATAAATTGATACATTTTTGGAAAAGTAAAATGCTTATTCAGCGTGGAAATAACATGCTTTGAACCAGAATGACATTTGTCGTGCACAATTTTGCTCAACTTTTTTCCAGCGTTTTCATCTAAAACAATTCGTAACTTGCCTCGAACAGGGCGAAAAATTACATCGTATTTTATAACATCGGAATCGAGTTTTGTAACATTATTTTGAAAATTTTTCACGTCGTCGAGGGAAAGAAAATTAAAAGAAGGAAGAATGGGTTCAGAAAGGTGAGAGTCTGGCGAGGGATCAAGGACCGGATTGCGGGAAAGGCAGTCAGCCTCGCCGTTAGAGGATCCAGGACGATACAAAATCTCAAAGTCGAACTGAAGAAGTTCATTGGCGAGATCGCCAAGTTCCTCATCAGGTCGAGCTTTGAGATTTAAATGCTGTAGCGGTTTGTGGTCGGTTATCACCGTAAAGTGACGGCCGACCAGCCAAAAACGCCAATAGCGTATTGCCTCACGTATCGCGAGACTTTCAATGTAAATTGCTTTCTTCTTCATTTGACTACTTGACAATTTCTTTGAGAAGTAGGCGACGGGTTTCTGAGATCCGTCTTCCTGCATCTGCTTCAGCACTGCACCTATGCCCACCCCACTGGCATCAGTGTAGATGAACACAGGTTTTGTGCGATCAAAAACAGCCAAGATAGGAGCCGAAGTGAGGAGCTCTTTTACTTTTTCGAAACTCTTTTGACACACTTCAGACCAAGAGAAAGGGATGTCTTTTCGGAGTAAATGATGGAACGGTTCTAAGATTGAAGAAGAATCTGGAATAAACTTTCGATAAAAGTTCACCTTCCCAAGAAATTGGCGGATGTTACGCTTTGATGAGGGAATAGGAAATTGGGATATAGCAGCGAGATTATCTTGGAGCGGTTTGACGGTGTTAGACCCTACGACATACCCAAGATAGCGGATAGAGGACGACGCGAAATTACATTTTTTAAAATTCAACCGGAATCCCTCCTCAAAAATTGCAGTAATAACGGATTGAACGTGAGAAACATGTTCATCAAACGATCGCGAAAAAATTAGGATATCATCCAAATAATTGACGGCGAAATCAGTTAATCCTTTACGTTTAAGTAAACCAGATAAAATCCTTTGAAAGATGGCTGGACTGTTTTTAAGGCCGAAAGGCATCGAGCGCCATTCGTAGTGCCCGTGCTGTGTGATAAATGCGGATTTATATCGATCTTCCTTACGGATCGGTATCGACCAAAAAGCCGCATTTATATCCAGAGCCGTGAACCACAAACAGCCCCGAGTTTTTACAAAAATCTCATCGATTAAAGGAAAAGGTTGACTCTCCGGAATGAGCAACTTATTCAAGGCACGGAAGTCGATGCACATCCGTGTCTTTACTTTAGAAGCACTCAAGCCATCTTTTTTGAACTGCATCGTTACCGGCGATGCAAAAGGTGAACAAGATTCGGTTATCATACCATATTTGAGAAGTTCGGCACACTGCCTATTAATTTCGTCTTGATCGGCGTACGTACAACGATACGGTTTTTTTGAAACGTATGAATTTTCTGAAAGATTAATTGAACATTCGTGTTTTGTAACGTTACCGACGTCATAAGCGTTTTTAGCGAATACGGGAAAATTTTTTTTTATTACGTCGTGAATAACTTTTCTTTTATCAGAACGTAAATGTTTAACTTTGGATTCGTATAATTCGTACGTTACATAATCATTCCATTCAATAGAATTAATCGATAATTCTGGATTTTTATTTACGTTAATTGATAATTCTGGATTTTTATTTACGTTATCTTGAGACAAATTTAAATTGTAATCGAGAGAAAGACGAAATTCTTGAATTAAATCCAGACCGATAACAAAGTCTTGCGAAAAATCTTTAGTATCGATGACATATAAAAGTACGCGTTTTGAAATGTCAAAAATTTTAATATTTAACATAGTGATACCTATTGTTTTGCCCGTGCCGCTTGTTGTTTTATATGTGGAAGACCAGGGTACGAATTGAAAATTTTTTATCTTTTGAAGCGCGCGTAGCTCAATAGCTGACGCGTTTGCGCCAGAGTCATAAAGACCCTTACCAGAAATTTTCTCGTAGTCCACATCTATCACAACAAACGCGGGCCTCACTCGTTTTTTTGTACTGCGAGGATTTCTTTTTCTAAATCAATAAGATCAAAAGAGTGGATCGCCTTGTTTTCTTTAGGTTGATTTTGCGAATTTACTTTATTACGGTGCGAATCTCTGCGTTTAACAAGGCAATCTTTTTCAGCATGTGGTCTTTCAAAACCTTTTTTTAAACAATAAGGACAAAAATTACGTGATCGAAGTGACGAAAAGGCATTTGTGCCAGACGGAGACGACGAGGACGTGGAAGGCGAAATAATTACACGTGACGAAGGTCGATCGAGAGAATTGAGAGTATTCAACAACTTACTGATATTCGGAATCTCAGCTAAATTTACGCGTTCTTGGAGATGCGGTGGTAAACCGAGAATCAGGTGTGCGTTACGATCAAGTTCGTGCATGTGAGGGTTATAAACGTGATCAGCAGGTTGAGCTTATTCTGTATGTAATCTGTCATGGGGCCACCGATGTAACGGTACGAAAATGCTGTGCGAGCGATCGCAATCCCTTTGTGACTAAAGTTATCTATGAACGAACTGCGCCAGAATTCCCATGCCGTAGATTCCGAGGATAAACGTGTAGTTATGAACCATTTTTCTGCGGCATCTTCCAAAAATAATCGAAGTACCTCCCAGTACCTGCCCGGATCGATCTCAAGACGTTGGCATTCTCTTTCAAAAATAGCTATCCATGCTTCTGGATTCGAAGATGCAATTTTTGACCCAAATTTTGGGATCACTGCATCCTTGACAACAGTAGTGATCGGTTTTGGAGCTGGCGGTTGGCGTTCGACTGGGTTCTGGGGTGGTTGCGTTGATCGAGATGAATCGGTCGACAAGGATGAATTATCTAATTCATCCAACATTCTTCCCATAAATACTGCATTTCCCTCTTCATCGACGTAAAGCTTCGCGAGTTCCGGAGGAAGGGTAATCATGAATGGTTTCTTTGTCCAGCGCTTGGTGGTATCACGTTTGGCCATCTTTGCTGTAGGCAATTCCATGAGACGGTCGTGATGAGTCAAACTCTTGAACTGGTCAGGAAACTCATACGTGACGAAATCATTGTCGAGAAATTGCATAGCATGCATATTGACGACGGTTGTCTTACTGTCCGTTATCGAGGGTTCGGCACGAAGAATAAAACGTAATTTCATCGACATTGTGGCAAAATTAAAAACTTTAAGAAATACGGTACTAGAATTCTAGAAACGAGGATAATAAATTTCCCGAAAGTTTTTACTGACGAATTTTCACAAGGTGAAGTTCGTAGTAGGAGCAAAATTGAAAATAAATTCGTTAGTCAGCACTGATATACGCGGACACAAAGAATAAAAATTTCAAAAGCCGAAATAAAACGACATGAATGTTAAGAATTTATAAGATCAGAAGATCTTTTAAAGGAAACCAACACGACTTCAAAGAATGCAAATTTTATTAATGAGAATTCTTAACAAAAGCCGTTTGGTAACTAATGCTGCAGCGAGCGAATAATGCGAAGGCATAAAGCGAGAAAGTGAAATACAGGTCGATATAAAAAGGAAGTACAGTGACCAAAAATGAGTAAGCGAACAAGTCGCGAAAGGAAAAGTTCAGGTTATGAACGGAAAGCTAAGATGAAGCGAATAAATGAAAGAGAACAGATTACGTGCGAAGGATGAGTCAGGGTGAGTAATCTTACATATATAGCTCGAGAGTCAAAAGTTTTCCAAGTCCCTCTTCTATCATATATAGCTTCAGATTCGAAATTTTTTCTAAGTCCCTCTCCTATCATATATGGCGCGAGAGTCGAATTTTTTCCAAGTCCCCCCTCCTATCATCTATAGCTCGAGAGTCGAAAATTTTCTAAGTCCCTCTCCTATCATATATGACTCGACAGGCGAAATTTTTTCAAGTCCCCCTCCTATCATAATGAGGACCTTTCTGTCAAAAGTGCGTCCGATCAATGTATTTCTTATGGGACAGACGCCCTTTTGACAGAAAGGTCTTCATATATAGCTCGAGAGTCGAAATTTTTCCAAGTCCCTCTCCTATCATATGGGGACCTTTCTGTCAAAAGTACGTCCGATCAAGGTATTTCTTATGGGACAGACGCCCTTTTGACAGAAAGGTCTTCATATATAGCTCGAGAGTCGGAATTTTTCCAAGTCCCCCTCCTATCATCTATAGCTCGAGAGTCGAAATTTTTTCCAAGTCCCTCTCCTATCATATATGGCTCGAGGGTCGAAATTTTTTCCAAGTCCCCCTCCTATCATATATTCTCGAGAGTCGAAATTTTTCTATGTTTTTCGCTGGACGGCGCATGGCGCACGCCAGATTTCTCAAATAGCCCCCCATAAAACAGGTTCCCTATTAAAACGACGACCTTAATGTGCTCAACAGGTACATACCTGATGAGGGGTTGATTGAACTAGTTTACGAGTATGATTCACGTCGTGATGACTCGCTGGTTCAATTAAACAAGAAAGACGAATACTCCGACGTGGAGTAAACATGCAAACCGCAGAAAAAATGAAAATACGACGAGCGCTTTCGGTTAAACAACCATCTTCAAAGCCTGAAATGAAAGCAACTGACGAACAAAAGAGAAGAACGAGGTATTAAGATCGTCCAAACGAGAAATCACGGTGTGAGTCATAAACCAGTTCGATCAAGCCATCTTCCGGAATGTACGAATTGAGTACAGTGATACCGTCAGTGTTGAGATGACGAATTATCTCTATATTCTCGAGGGCGATACGTTTACGGTAGGAATTCTCCTTATGGAGGAGCTTTTCGGATCCCTCGCGGAAGCTGTGGCCACTGTTTATTAAGTGATCGGCGAAAGCTGACTCCCCCAAGTGTCCCTTCTTCCAAGACTTCAGGTGCTCAGCTACTCGAACTTTCATTTGGCGGCTGGTCTCACCAATATAAAAGCCTCCACAATCCTCACACTCCAACTTATACACACCACTCCTCTCATCAACAGGTATGGGGTCCTTCAGTCTCACAAACAACCTCTTGACTGTGGTAGGGTTGTAAAACGCGGGTCTGAAGCCAAACGGGCGAAGGGCCCGACCCAATTGCTGGGAGAACTTCCCCAAGAAAGGGAGACTGATCCAACGCAAACGGCGATCACGGATCGTGTCTCGGGGGAGGGAGGTGGTGGAATCCAGGAGGCCCCTCGTAACTTTCCTCCGAACCATCACGTCAACATCGACATTGACCCCATTCACTCTGGCCAGGTGTTTTATTGTCATTAACTCTTTCTTGAAGGCAGACTGACTCAAAGGAATACGAGTCAGTCTGTGAACTAGGCTATGAAAAGCAGCCATCTTGTGAGCAACACATCCCCCCCTCATAAATAATAGTCAGGTAGTGTTCAATAGTGACGTAACATCCCTCCTTGAGAAAGGTTTGAAGTTCAGTATGCTTCCCCTCAAGAATGATGAAACCTTGGCGAATGTTGTTGCGGATCTTGCGGTTAAGATTGGTCCTGGTTTTAATACCCAGAAAGTCTGTGCCGAATTAGTCCGTAATAACCCCCTCCCTCGCATGAGTAATAAATTGGGAGGAGTGATTCAGGGTTTGAAGAGGAAGATGAAAGAGGGAGATTTGATCGTCACTAAGGCTGACAAGGGCAACGCTGTTGTAGTGATGGAGAGATCGGCCTATTCTTCTAAGGTCCATGAAGTCCTACAACAGTGGCTAAAGAGAGTGAGGATTTCAGCTTTCCCAAGCACGTCAAAGAAGTTAGGTGTGTCATCAACAGGAGTGAGGCTGTTATCAAAACCCCTGCTTTGAAAAAAGCCCTCCTTGTTCCTAACCCCACACCCCCCCTCTTGTACGGGCTGCCTAAAGTGCATAAGAATAATACCCCGATGAGACCCGTTGTTTCTTTCGTCTCCTCTCCTACCTACCTCCTTGCAAAATTCCTTGACCGTTGATTCAAAAATCGTATTGATTTGGAATCCCCTCATCCGGTCTTGAATTCGGCCTCCTTAACTGACGTCCTCAAGGATGTAAGCCTTCCCCCGGGAACGACCATCTGCTCGTTTGATGTTGTTGGTTTGTTCCCGAATATTCCTAAGGCTGCTACTATCCAGCGTATGGGTGAGCTACTCGTCAAAGCCAACATTCCTCATAATGAGCTTCACGAATTCTTCGATCTTCTTAATACTTGCTGGTCCCCTAACTACTGCAAATTTGAAGGGAAATTTTTCGAGTTCCCTGACGAAGTAGGGACCCCCATTGGATCACCACTAGGCTCTCTCATATCCGAAATCTTCATGTCTAAGTTTGAACTTGACCTCTTTTCCTCGAACCAGGTGTTACTTAATCATATTCATTATTGGCACAGGTACGTTGATGACGTTCTGTGTACCTGGACTGGTCACCCAGATCTCCTTGGTGAGTTTCTGAGGTATCTCAATTCCTGGTACCCTTCCATCAAATTTACGTTGGAAATAGGGGTATTTTCCATTAACTTTTTGGATTTATCGATCTCTATAATAAACGGTATCCATAAGTTTGGAATTTACAGGAAAGATACTACGACCGATGTTTTAGTCCACGGTGGTTCGTTCGGTCCTGTTGCTCACAAGATGGCTGCTTTTCATAGCCTAGTTCACAGACTGACTCGTATTCCTTTGAGTCAGTCTGCCTTCAAGAAAGAGTTAATGACAATAAAACACCTGGCCAGAGTGAATGGGGTCAATGTCGATGTTGACGTGATGGTTCGGAGGAAAGTTACGAGGGGCCTCCTGGATTCCACCACCTCCCTCCCCCGAGACACGATCCGTGATCGCCGTTTGCGTTGGATCAGTCTCCCTTTCTTGGGGAAGTTCTCCCAGCAATTGGGTCGGGCCCTTCGCCCGTTTGGCTTCAGACCCGCGTTTTACAACCCTACCACAGTCAAGAGGTTGTTTGTGAGACTGAAGGACCCCATACCTGTTGATGAGAGGAGTGGTGTGTATAAGTTGGAGTGTGAGGATTGTGGAGGCTTTTATATTGGTGAGACCAGCCGCCAAATGAAAGTTCGAGTAGCTGAGCACCTGAAGTCTTGGAAGAAGGGACACTTGGGGGAGTCAGCTTTCGCCGATCACTTAATAAACAGTGGCCACAGCTTCCGCGAGGGATCCGAAAAGCTCCTCCATAAGGAGAATTCCTACCGCAAACGTATCGCCCTCGAGAATATAGAGATAATTCGTCATCTCAACACTGACGGTATCACTGTACTCAATTCGTACATTCCGGAAGATGGCTTGATCGAACTGGTTTATGACTCACACCGTGATTTCTCGTTTGGACGATCTTAATACCTCGTTCTTCTCTTTTGTTCGTCAGTTGCTTTCATTTCAGGCTTTGAAGATGGTTGTTTAACCGAAAGCGCTCGTCGTATTTTCATTTTTTCTGCGGTTTGCATGTTTACTCCACGTCGGAGTATTCCTCTTTCTTGTTTAATATGGATAGCCGTAATTTGAAGGAACGGATTCGTTTAATTCGCTGGTTCAATCCTGATTTCCTCGTATGTTTCTAGTTTACAGCCGGAGTTGGTTCAGTCGCTTTCCAGTCCCCGTTGACAATGATTATTTAATCGAAAGCGCTCCGGCGTCGTTTAATTTCTGTGGCTAAAATTGTAAATTACTCCGTTGGTATTACTCGCTTGAGTACGACTTCGTATAGATTTCTGGTCATAAATTGAGAAACCGCATTGATTCTATCCCCCTCCTATCATATATTTGTGTGACGAGAATTTAGCATATCTCGCCACGAGCATTCAGTTACACGAAACGAGACTGAAGACGAGCCTAACTTAAACAAAACAAACAAGCGACGATTCGATATTTTGGGGAGAAGACGCGTACGAACTCCTCAAGAGGCTAGCGACATTAGTTAAGAAAAACAGCTATCAGGGAAAATCGGTCGCTCCGTAATCGCAGATCTCAATTGTAAAAGATAGCTTCCATCATATGTGATCATCTTTCATTGTATGTGAACTCGTTTATGTTTGCGAATAAACTCTCTCGTCGCTAGTCAAATCTGTGAAGTCGCCTATGCCGAAGTCAGTCGTCGTGCGGTCGTTCCCGTCATAATTTGATAGTCAACATTCTTATAAGTCCCTCTCTTATCATAATACAGCTCAGAGGTCGGAATTTTTCCAAGTCCCACTCCTGTCATATATAGCTCGATAGTCAAAATCAGGGAATGTGTTCTATGGGGGGGGGGGGGGGGGTCTTTATACTAGCTTTATAACAGGTCTTGGCTTCCTTCAATTCTCACCAAAACTAATTTGACCCATAAAACATGCTTCCCGGCGTTCCTCGTCTAACTACGTTAAGGAAGTCGTCGTTTTTTACCAATAAAGGGGAGAGAAAAAGTATATGACGTCATCGAATTGTGACGTCACAGGCTTGGTATTTGGAGTTATATCATAGGAGAACTCGAGTTATAAAATATAGGACGACGGGGACTTGGAATACCTATATATGATAAGAGGGAAAAATTTCGTCTCTCGAGCTATATATGAAAGGGGGGGGGGGGGACTTATAAAATTTCCACTCTCGAGCTATATATGACAGGAGGGGGAATAGGTTTCCTGTTAGAATTTCAACCTCCAGGGGGACTTAGAATACCTTATAAGGACGTTCTGAGTATTATGGTGTTTGAAGCGTTGCATATCTGGCTCATTGAAGGGGCCAAGTCAATTGGTGTATGCAGCATTGCATATGTATTTATTCGAAGGAGCTATCTTTCAGGCATATAGACTGACCACCGAGGAGGGTGACTTGGAAAATTTTTGAGCTCAGCTTCGCCGGCTGACGTTTCTCCCCCCCCCCCCCCTCGATAAGACAGGTCCTCTGTTCAAATTTCTACCTCCGAGCTATATACAATAGGAAGGGAACTTGGAAAAATGTCTACTCTCGAGCTATAATTATATGATAGGTGTTATGGATGGAAGGGTATTGATTATTTTGATACGTGAGAAACTCTGTGACCAGTCCAAGCACATAGCACGTTGTTTACGTATCTGCGCCAGTAGAAGATATTATTCAATAAAGGATGAACAGAGGAAAAAAGATCAGATTCAAACTTGGACATACACACCTCAGAGATTAGGGAACCTAAAGGGGACCAATAGGAATGCCGACCTCGTTAAAGAACTCGAAAAATTTACCATTGAATTTACAGAAATTCGGAGACCAATAAACATTCAACAAGTCGAAAAATTCACTCAACTCTTTATGAATGAGGAGTGTTCGAGTTCACGAGAAGCTCACCAACCCGCTGCACAGTGACAGACTTATGGATGTTAGGGAACAGGCCCATGACTATTCCAGACTTTAACAGGGGACCTGTTTTATAATGGGGGCTTTTTGTGAAATTTGCCGTGCGCCGTCCAATAAAAAACTTGAAAAAATTTCTACTTTCGAGCTATATACGATAGGAGAGGGACTTGGAAAATTTTGACTCTTGAATTATTGATAAGTCCCCTTCCTATGATATATAGCTTGGATGTCGAAATTATTCTAAGTCCCTCTCCTAGCATATATAGCGCGGGAGTCAAGAATAATTTATGTACCCAGTATATTATACTAGTCTTATGGTCTAGGCCTTCTTTATACTAGCTTTATACTAGGTCTAGGCTTCCTTGAATTCTCAATACCAAATTCAATTTGACTCATAAAACAGGTTCCCTGCGTTCCTCGTTTAACTTCGTCAAGGAAGCCGTCGTTTTTTCATACCTGTAAGAAATAACGTTAATTTGCCCTGATTTGAATTCACACTCATCTCAGTTCGACGTGCTTATATTAATAAACAATATCGAGTTTAGCGTTATCTCAGAATAAGTATTTGGCAAAAAAATTAAGAGAACGAAATTTATAGAGAACCAAACTTCCTACTCATTTCCTCTGCATAGTTGATTTCGATAGATTCAAAAAAAGCTGGTCCCAACTGAGCCGCTTTAGTTGAGCGCGATACTAGCGCTAACCGGCTCAATGATGGCAAAACCATTCGATGTTTGTTTCTCTCGCTCCAAATTTCCGAAGTAGAAACTACTAGCAAGAATTGTCGTGAAAAACTTTTAACAAATTTTATTTACTGGTTTCCCTAAATACAATAAGTATATGAAATGAAAGGTTTATGCTATTATTAAATAGAATACAGAATTATTATACAAAAATTGTACGTTTCCAAGTCGCACACTTACATGTCCGCGAAAATAAGAATATCGATTAAATAATAAAAAAAAAAAAATTACACGTGATGTATTTACAAAGAAAGAGAATAAAAAATATTGTGACAGAATGTTTAAAATAATAATTGACGCTTTCATAATACACAAATTTCATGAATACACACGCTCTCTTCGTCTTAAAATACCCTGAAAAGAAAGGCAAAAGAAGGGAAAAAAAAAGTAAATACAAGATCGTAATAATGATAATAATAAATTATTGAAATTCCCACGGATGAATACAAAATAACCTTAAAATGTACTGAGAATGAAAGATAATCGTATCGAAAATAAGATCCGATTTTAAGAAGAGGCGATAACGAAAATACTCGAAATAGAATATTATTGCGTATTTTGATATAGAGTCGAAAAAAAAAACAATAGAATAAATTACTATAAATACGCAAAAAATAAAGCATTAATAGTCGTGAAACAAATGCAAAAAATTTAAAAAAAATTTACAGGAATTTCAGGAGAGAAAAAAAAAATCGCTTATTCATAAGTCTAAGTAAAATAACCTGGTATAAAAGGGACGAAAATTATTGAAGAAAAAAGGAAAAAATTCAAAATATAATTGCACTTGATTAAAAAATATAATAATTATAATGATGATCAAAAAAAGATACAAACGTTATTGAGAAAATAAAACAGAAGAGTCGTCAATGATTCTGGTTTATGCACGAGAAAAAAAAAATCGTTTTTACATGGATTTCGAATTTAACCTAAGATAGGGAAAAAATATACATTTATTCTCTCATCTGTTTTCAATCATCTCGTCTAAGTAATACTGAACACGACAGAAGGTTTAATCGTTCCTCGAGAACTCAGAAGAATAGTTTGCTAATAAAAATAAAAGTTAGACTCCATTCGAGGCTAATATGCAATTCACTAAATTTGCAATCGTTAAAATTTGTAAAGAAAAAGACAGAACGAACAAATTTAAATCTATCTAGCAACTTCCGATACCGAAATAATTTAATACATCAATTCGAATAATACCCTGAATACGGGAAAGGATATTTCATTATTCTGATAAAAGATACAAGAGAAAGAGGGGAGAATACGAAAATGATGGATAATATGAAATGTAAAAGCTCCTTCAAAAAATATCAATCGTATTATACTTATAATAATTTGTAATATTTCTTATTGATTAAAAATTTTTAAAAAAGGAGAGAAAAAAAAATGGATAAATAAAATATACACGGTATCTATCACTTTGTTTGAACTATCGTTTACGCGCAAAATTCATTCAAAATCTTCCGCTTCTTCAGCTCTCAGCGATTCCTTTCCAAGTGTCGCAATTTTACGTTCTAAAAAACAAACAAACAAACGAGAAACGAATTCGAGGATTAAAATACGAATATTATGTTTCTGACCACATTGTATCGTATGAGAAACTACGAAATTAAGTTCATCGACTTTACTTATTTGCATATCAAGGGCTCTCTGGTAGCATATCAATGGCGACCTGCTGATTGGTGGATCAGGTCGAGAAAGAAGGTGATTATGGCTTAAAACCGAAGCGGATGTTCTATGAAAAAATCCAAAACACGATCTATTCCGAAAAAAATTACGAGAAAAATACGTTTTCTCGTAATGTTTTCTTTTTTTTTTTCATCTTTCAAATGTTCAGTTGCATAGGGTGTTAAATTCGATTCGGATCTCCTTTTTGTGCTGAGATCCTGGGCCCGAAAAATACGAATCTTCTTTTCCCGGATCATCCCTAGAGCCTTTATAGGATTCTAACATCTTATAATCTTCATTGAAAAATGATAAAAGCATGCATTTCTCAAAAATATTGAAATAAATAGAAAATAATGCAATCGAAATTCCAGAACACTTTTTGAATTCTTGAGACTTGTGAAATGGTATGCGATTGTGCATAAATATGGGTGCGAAGATTATGTCTGTCAAAGGTTTCTGACTAATAAAAATTCCAACCAGCGAGCCATAAATAAATAACAGAGGAGGGGAGCGGGACTACAGAAAAATTTTACTATCGAGCTACATATATTATCATGGTACTTACCTTCGAGTTTATATGTAAGCCATTAAGGTTTTAAAGAGGGCGGGAGCCGGGAGCCATTCAGGAAAAGGTACGGGATGTTCCCGACCTGCATTGGAGGCTTCGTTCCGCCCCTTGGAAAACGAAGACATTTTGACCTTGGGGTTACATCAGAGGTCTTAATAGAGGAGGAGAGACTAGAGAACTCCCGATCATCGAACTATACTTACTTATCAGGAGGAGGACTTGGAGAAATTTGGACCATACAATCGGTCTAACTCTTTCCTGACCTCACGACTCTATTCTGACTAAACTTGATTTACTCAGGAACTG
This sequence comes from Aspidiotus rigidus, assembly GCA_035079385.1. Taxonomy (NCBI): domain Eukaryota; kingdom Metazoa; phylum Arthropoda; class Insecta; order Hemiptera; family Diaspididae; genus Aspidiotus; species Aspidiotus rigidus. The sequence continues at coordinate 1,116,402 of JAVHKY010000074.1, read as the reverse complement.
TCTTGATGACGTCATAGGCTAGGCAATTAATTCTATAAGCAATCTTAGGGATCTAGGAAGGTGATTAGCGATCACAAAAATCTAGACTCGATATGAATTGGACGTCGCGCCAGTAACCCGAATTGACGTGAACCTATATAGGAACTACCATAATGAAGTTATAGACAAGATAGATCTAGAATGGACATTAGGGGGGGGGGGGAATTAAATTAGGTCGTTATGACGTCATCGGTTATTCTCGTGAGCGATGTTTATAGGAACGATGTTTGAGAAGAGGTTATCGATTCCCTTATAATAATACAAGAGTCGTCTTTTTGATCGTTCGTAAGAATTTGAGAAAAAGAAATACCTACAGAATATGAAATGATATCTTTTGGTTTTCTTATAAACGATCAAAATATTCCCCATGTATTCTCATAGGAGTCGGTAAGCTCTTTTGAACCAAACTCTCGATCTCAAATATCCGTACGTGCGCTTTTGCTCATGAATACTCACAGTCATCAGTGATAATTAATCTATTGCTACCTATTATTCGAAAGTAAATTAATTACTTGTTCAAAAACCAAGCTCGTGAAATGTTAATGAATACAGTAATCAAACAAAGCGACGAAAGTAATAAAACGAACATGAAAATACGATGAAGCACTTACCTTCTTCCTGTTTCAATTTTTCTACTTCGTCTCGGCTCAAAAATGAAAATACTCTTTCTAAAAGCATCGAAAAAAAAAAAAAATGTGTGACATAAAGACAAGAAGCGTAGGTATAAATAATGAATGAAATGAATATTGCAGCTATAAATGAAGTAAATAAGCCCAACATAATTATAGGAAAAAAGGGAAATATTTAACTGCGTGAAGTATCTAGGAAAAGTTGGTGATATTTTACAAATACACAACAAAACTTCATCATAGTAGCCCTTCTTTTTTTTCCAAGTTTTTTTCCCCACCACTTAGCAATTTTGAAAATACGACCTGACTTCATTGCTCTCAAGGGCGTATGGAACCAATATAAGGTTTGAGGAATCTTCAAGACAGGTGAATCAGAAACCTTGATTGGTTCTCGGTACATTTAAAAACGTTTAATGCTGAAGAGCCATTCGTTTCTGCAGGGCATTCTTTGGCTGTCCTCACGAGGAGGGAAATAAATCATGTCATGAGTTGCCACGTACAGAAGACTATCGAGGCGTTGAACACAAAAATTTGCCTGTACTTATACATAAGGTGGATCTTGAGAGCAAGTAAAAACGAATCAGAAGCACTATATTGAACCTATGGTGCATTTCTATGAAACAATCTATATTTACACAATGTACGAGGACGCTAGGTACAGACCTGGTATCGGTGAAGATTGACTATGTTCCTTCATGGCTTTTTCGAATAATTTTTTCTTATCACTGACTGAAGATTTGGCGCCATTCACTTCGCTGTTATTGGCGGATGCCGTCTGCCGAACAAGAAAAAATAACATTTACGAAGGTCATTCATACGAATACAACGCATAAGGTGAAAATATTCATGCGAAATAATTACAAACAATGATGATGAGATTCGTTAACGCAATGAGTGAAAAAATTTCGACGAGATTGTCGAAAATATTGATGAGTGATACAAAAAAATAAGAAAATGTAGGCCAACTCCACCGTGAATGAGTAGCATCAGACCCTTTCCATAGATTAGCAGGAAAATAGATTAGTGAGAAGAAATAAATTACAGCTAAGAAGAAAAACTGCTGATACACATCTGCACGAGTAATATACCTTCACCTCTCAGAGATTTGCGGTAGCAGCACAAGAGGGAAAATACATAGATCTATTGTATGATAGAAGTGCATTCCATATATTGTCTAGAGGGTGAAATTGCCTTCACTATCAGATTTTTTGGAATTCCAGTTATAACCTGGGAGCTTTCGAATCTCTTGAATTTAAAATTGTCTTCTTTCAACTGTCCGTAAATAATCGTTGATTATTTCATCTTCTAAAAAAAAAAAAAAAAGTCGAGTTTTTTCCGTCCTATCATCAGGCATGAAAATTGAAACTTCACCAGATCTGATTTCTTCTAAAATACGAAACTTTAGGGCCGAAGTACGAAAGTACCCTTCAGAAAAGTACGAAAGCAGTTTAATTTTGTATTCAAGTTTGAAAAAAACTGAACCACGAGAAAAACTTTCTCAAAAGAATACAAAAGCCCGGTAGTGTTGTGTGACGTTTTACGGGTTGAAAATGAGTGCTGAAGTATTAGAAAAAAAAAAAAAAAATTAACAACAGGAATATTTTGTGATTTTTTTATTCCAAATTCAGAAAGGGCCGAAGTATGAGCCTAAAAAATCTTAAGAGAAAAGACTCGATTTAATTTTTGTTTTTTTTTTTCAAGTTTGAAAAATGCTACAGTACGAAAAAAAACGCTAAAAAAAAGCCCGATGAGATTTTACAATTTTTTTCAAATTTTAGATCAGGGATGAAATACGAGAAAAACCCGGTCTATTTTTTTCAAACTTTGCCAAAAGTACAAAAAAAAGAGTTCATTTTGCGAATTTTTCCAAGTTTAAAATAAAGGCTCAAGAATAATGAGAAACCTTTTGAAAAATATGGTAGTTCAAAATAAGGGAAAAGTACGGAAAAAACTTCTTGTGAAATACGTAAAAAACATATAAAAAAAGTGCAACTTTTTGACTTTTTCTAAATCCAGAAAAGTACAAAGAAAAAAATACACTTCTTTAAAAGTACCAAAAAAAGAAAAAAAAAAAAAAAAACAGTAAGTTGAAGTTTTCAGATTTGTTCACCTTCATAATAAATTTTCTGAAAAGTACAAAACAATAACTTCTAATATATACGAAAGAAACTCAGTTCAATTTTGTGTTTTTTTTTTTTTCAAATTTGAGGTGAGGGATGAAGTCTGGAAAAATTCCGGTTCATTTTTCTAATTATTTCTGAATTTACAAAAAAGTAGGTAAAAAAAGAATCATTTTAATTACGCGAATTTTTTCGAGTTCAAAATGAAGGCTGAAGAATAATCAGAAACCTCCTGAAAAATATAAAACACAAGTTCAAAATGAGGGCTGAAGTATGAAACAGAGATAAAAAAATAGTGCAACTTTTTTACTTTTTCTGAATCCGGTAAAGTACAGAGAAAAACAAAAACACTACTGAAATTTACACCACAAAGAAAACAAGTTGAATTTTGCAAATCCTTCTTCGACCTTCAAAATGAGGGCTGACGTATTAAAAAAAAAAAAAAAAAAAACTGAAAACTACACAAAAAGTTTTAATAACGATGAAAGAAACCCAGTTCAATGTTATGATTTTTTTAATAGTTTAAAATGAAGGTCAACGTATGGAAAAAAACAATCGTTCAATTTTGTTATTTTTCCGAGTCAGAAAAGAGCTGAAGTAGGAGAAAAACTTTCTGGAAAGTACAAAAAATATTCAGTAGAATTTTACAACCTTTTTTTAATTTCCAAAAGAGAGCCAAAGTATGAAAAAACCCAAAAAAAGAACAAAAAAACTTCAATACAGTAGGGAAAAGACTGAGTTTAATTTCTCAGTCCAAAAAGAGAGTTGAAGCACAAAAAAAAAAAAAATCTCTAGAACAATTACAAGAAACTCTTTCAATATTTTTTCTAATGATAATAACAAGAAAAAATTAATACGAAATAACTTAGTTTAATTTCGTGATTTCTTTCTCAACTCAAAGGAGGGTCAAAAAAAAAGTTAGAACTTTCAAATTTTTCCCGGCAAAGTACAAAAAAAGAAAAATTATTCTGAAAGATTCAAACGAAAAACTCATCCGAACTTACAAAATAAAACTTCTAAAAAGTAATAAAAAACCCAGTTCAATTTTGTAATTTTTGGCCATGTTCAAAATGAGGGCAAATGTATAAAAAATATCCAGTCTAATTTCGTAATTTTTTTAGTTCTTTTTCTTTTTTTCAAATTCAAGGAGCATTTTTAGTTACACACGCAGGCTCTCGAAGGAACGCAAGAGAAAAACTTTTTAAAAAATACAGGAAAGCCCTTACAAATTTCATGTTTTTTCTCCAGATGAAAATTAGGGTTTAAATAAATGGGGGAAAAAAAGTTGGGAAAAGCATGGAAATGAATACAAAATTTTGAGATTTTTTTCAAATTTATCTCACTTTCATCTCTCCTGGCTATTCGGAACCCTCACTCAAATAATCCTTTAATTGACCGCATTTATTATTTTAGCGGCATTATTGTCCACTTCAACACCAGTCTCTTATTTCCCCTCAATTCCGAGCCATATCAACTTGAAAAAAGTTAAGAAATGAGGGCTGAAATATAAAAACAATCTTTTGTGAGGAAGGAAAAAATTCAAAGTAAATTTTTGAGTAAGGAAAAAATGTGAAAAAAAAAAACAGTTCCCCGTTTTGCAAAATCTGCAATATTTAAAATGAGGGCTGAAAAAAAAGTGTATTTTTAATATGCATTATTTTCCATGTTCAAAATGAGGAAAAACCCAGTTCAATTTTGTGATTTTTCCAAGTTGGTAGAGGCAGAGGTGACCACATGTTTCTAATAATGAATTTTTCTGACTTTTCATGACTTCTCCCTGACCATTTTTTCGATTTTACCAAGTAAAATTCTCAGTTTTTTTCCTAAGGTTGGAACTTCTATTGCATGATTTGGTAAAATTCACCCGACTTCCGTCAATTTCTTCAAAACTCACATATTTCCCTGACCAAAAAAGATCCCTCACTTTTCTCTGACTTACAGTTTTTCTAGAAAAGTGACCAACCTAAGAGAGCTAAATACGAGGAAACCTCTTTGAGAAGTACGTAAAAGTCCTGAAGAATTTCGTGATTTTACCAAGTTGAAATGCGGTGTCAAAGTACGGATAAAATCTTCTGAAAAGTATAAAAAAAACTCGGTAAAATTTCATCTTTTTTTTTAAGGTTCAAAAACAAGGCCAATATATACGAAAAATAAATAAATAAATAAATAAATAAGGTTTAATTCTGTGATTTTTTTCTCAGTTTAATACGAGGGCTTAAGTACAGAAAGAAAAGAACCTATGAAAAAATAATAAAATACTCCTTTGTGATATTTTCAAACTTAAAAGCATGGCCAAAAAAAAAATGTTGGGTTTACTTTTCTGATTTTTTCCCTCAGTTTTTTTTTTTTTTTTTTTTTTTTTTTTCCCAATTAACGAGCTACTAGAAGCCTGCCTCCAGGGCTATGAGCTCGGCGAGATTTGTGATTATATGCCTGAGAGGAAGTTGGCTTGTTGTAAGAAGTTGAATATGTTGGGGATGGAGGGGAATTGTCGTCTGAAAGTGCCTCTGGATGGTTGTGAGGGATGGATAAGGAATTACGGAGTTGGGTCAAGTTGGGGCACGAGAAGGTATGTTGAACGGATAGGGGGTGTTCAGATTCGCAATGAGGGCATGAGAGAGGCATAAGATGAGATGGATGATGACTATTTCTTCTCTGCGTGTTTCCTCAGTTTAAAAAGTGAACTAGAGTAGGAAAAATCCTAATTTTTTTCAAAACCAGAAGTTATAGGTAAAAGGCTCCTCCTACTGGCAACGAGGACAATTTGCTGAGGCGGATGTTTTACGTTGCTCTTTGAAGTTTGAAAAAAAGAAAGATATCATAAACATTAAACACGAACAGTCCCTCTCTTGGAACTGGTTGAAGGGGCTAGACACCACACTCCCGATTCTAAAACATAACAAATAATCAACTATCCATAACAAATTCAAGAGATTCGAACAGATTCACACAACTCCGTCATCAACCATCCCTCGACACCAGATAATAAATCCTAAGAATAAACAGTGTGCATTCGTAGTGTGTGTGTGTGCGTGTGGATACAAGAAGTGAGGACAGAGATGAAGAATGAAAGAACAACAAATATAATATCAAACAAATAATAGTGACAGGGAAAGAAGAATAAGAATGATCGCAGTTTTCATGCACCAACCTCGTTTTCAGAAATCCGCTTGCTCATGCGCTCACGTGTGTCGGATAAGTTATCTATATTGTGGCTAGGTGTGGTATAAGGAACATCGGTCGATGCGTTACACACGTCCATCAGCGGACGAGTATTCTGGTAGATTTCGTACCAATCAGGAGTACCGGGATAGGATTGAGGATACGTGTCGAAGTTAACGGCCGGTGGAGAAACGGACGGTGGTGACAAATTTAACGGGTCGTCTTTCGACGCGGGGAAACAAAATCTGGACGTTACACGTTGACTGTTCAGTACTGCGGGCACGTTAGTCGCGGACGCAGCCGGCGACGCGTCCACGGTCGACATGGATGACGTGGAAGATACGTGCGTCAGATGCGCATAGCTCGGTTCCGGGGTTTCCATAACGGTCGTCTGTACAAGAGGTCGTTTCAGAGTTGCGTCTGCCGGACAGTCGAATATGGTGGATTTCACCGCGAGCAAAGGAGGGCAAACGGTTGGATCGGTCACCGACTCGAGCTCCTGACCCAGCCACTGCTCTCTGGCCGTTAATTTTGGCTTTCTATTCGGTTCGGGAGTTGGATTGCGACTCACGAACTCGGCGATATCGTCTATATTTTTGAAATGCACTTTGGGTTTATTTTTCTGGGGCGAGGTACACCGGTCTTCAGAAGGTGTAGTGTTCTGAAACTGCACTTTGGGTTTATTTAACGAAGATCGGTCTTCAGAAGGCGCGGTTTCCCCAAACTGGACTTTTGGTTTATTTTTGGTGGGCGATGGTTCCGGTGACGAACAATGGACTGGTTGAGCTCGATAAGTATGTTCGGAGATATCACCTACATTTTTGAAGTGCACTTTTTCTTTGGTTTTGTTTGCTGCCGGTTCGGGCGATGAAGAATTCTGCGGTGCTGTGTTTCTTTCGTTGTTGTTGATGTCGCTGGACGGCGTCGGCGTTCGGATAACGTGTTTGAGATCGTTCGTACCCTTCTCGTACGAAGTACGTGTTTCCGTTTCCACCTTCGTGCTGCCTGCATTCTGATTCTTCAAATCGGTAACATAATCCAAGAGATCTCTGTACTTGTTGGCCAACAATTCGGATTCGGCCTTTTCCATATTCTCGCGGAGTAAATCGCAAACCCCCGTTAACGCGTCCGGCGACGACTTCAAATCGATAGTGCCAACAAACGAGATATTCTCCTTCCGCAATTGTTTTGTATAGTCTTCGAACTGTTGCTCGATCACTTCCGAACTGGACTCGGGTCGACGAGTGGTGGTTCGCTTCTGGCCACTGGTGTAGTCGGTCAGAACACTGACGTCTAGTTTGCCATCGCTATCACGCTCGATCTCTATGGACTTGGAGCGTTTGTCCGCGAAATTGGGCGAACTGGTGGTCTCTTTGTTGTATTCAAAGGTGGTTTTCTCGTGGTCCATCTTCTTTCGAGGAGGTGAAGCGGCTCGAGGCTGATGCGACGCAGTAGGCGGGGGTTTCGGTTTCGGAGCAGTTTGCGGTTTCCATTTCTGTTCGGGAGACTTCGGTAACTTGTCATCGACTTGACGGCGGATTTTCTTAATTTCGGCAAAATTGTCGTGCGCATTTGAGGTAGCCGTAGAGGAGGTATGCCGAATAGTTTCGTTTTCTTTGTACTGGGCCGTGTACTCTTTGACCGCGGGCGATGGTGACGATCGAGTGTATTCGGCCTCACGCTCCGATTGAGCGAATCTAGTTTCCGATTCGTTTCCATACGAATAGGATGACGCAGAAGATCTGGAATCGGAGGTGGTCGAATGCTTCGCGGACGTTGGACGAGGCGGCTTGGTTTGAGGCTCGGTCGATACAGGTCGTCGACCGAAAGTCGGAGAAGAGTTCCCGACTTCTTGACGATGCGTTAGAAAATCGTAATCTATTTGAACGCCGGAAGCGGTTTTCAATTGCGGTTTCGACTCCGATCGTAGGGAAGAAGGAGTTTCGCCCCCTCTATCCTGTTTCAACATCTCGTAGTTCACGCGAGCACGTGACTGCTTCGGAGTCGTGGTAACTTGCTGCTCGTGTCGCCTACCGTAAACCGGCGAAGATGAGCCGCTTTCCTTCTCCCTTTGGATGAGGAAGTTGTAATCAACCTGAATACCGGAATCCGTGCTCCGATCGCTTAACGCGTTCTGATTTCGCGGGTCGCTGTTAAACGCCGATTGTTTGCTCGCGGTGGGCTTTGGTTCTCTCGAGGGAGGTGACGTTGCTCGCGCACTGTCTCCCAAAGTTTCGCAACTCTTCCATACGGACGCCTTCGGCGAGACTTCGCTAAATCGCACATTTTTATTCTTCGGCGATTTGGGTAGCGTCGAAGACGAGCCGTAAATTCTCCTCTCCGGGTCGGGAGTGCGCGTCGGCACCACGATTTTTGCCGGTTTCTTCTTCGACCTGACATCGCCGTTGCAGACGGTCCCGTTAGCTACCCTGTTTCCGTCCCCATCGGTACCGTTCGACGACGCGGATACGCGGGAAGAAGACGGAGCGGGTTTAAAGAAGCTGAAAATACGTTTTGAGGAACTAGGAGAGGCTATAAGCGTAGACTTTGAGTCAGACCCATACGATTCGTGTGACACTTTTGACGATTTATTTACATTACCATTCTACACAGCGCCATTCAAAGCATGCAAATAAAACAGATGAGAAAAAAAAAATTAAAGGAAAAACATGCAGTTAAGTATCGATTTCAATTTATGAAATTATAGTTAAACGAAAGTTGGATACAAAAAAAAACAAACACAAAAAAAAACGAATACCTAAATTTATCATATCTTCCAGCAGATATCTGTTCATTATTTTCTCATTTCGCGTAAGATACAACGCAACTTTTAGCAAAAAACTTTACACGATTTTTACAGCGAACTAATCTTTTTTTCTCCACATTCTTTGAAGCGAACCCATCACTTCTCCCGAGGTGATAAGAGCATATCAAAAATATGTGCGTGCTACGAATAGAAAGTTGAGAATATTTTCGTGTAAAATTCCGACTAATTCGCAAACTATCACCGCGTAATATTTGAAAATACGATAGTAATCGAAGATTGTTTACTGTAAAACTACCGCCACTAATGGGAGCGAAAAGAAGAATCAAGCAAAAATATGAGCGGCTAGCACGCAACAAGTAAGTATCACAAACCATAAACGCTCTAGTATTGTAACTACTTTTTTTTCTCTCCTTACGTTAGAAATTATTACTGTATTAATTGGATAAATTTCTCTGTTTATTAAACAAACAAATCGAATCAACAGGGGAAAAAAAAGAGGAAGAAACGCGTTACAAATATACTGCTGTAAGAAGCACACTTATGATAGTTTGTTACGGCAATACTAAAATTATTAGAAACTAAAAAGGAAGAAGAACATGAATGTAAGACCATGAAGACCCGAACAAGCGAATTATACATACTCACATTATCATTTTGCGGTTCCAAGGTGTGTTTGCTCATCACGATCGTAGTGGTTTTCAGACTATCCCCGGATCTCGGTCCTCCGGGTGACTTCGGTTTTACAAGGATATCATTATCACCGGACGCTAACAATTCAGCCGCTCTCACAACGTCCAATACCTAAGAAGAGAACGCGAGTAAGAAGAAGGAAATGTTGTCAATTACGCTCTATGGGATTAATCATCAACCCAAGACCCAATTTCTCACTTTTTCTTTGGTAGACTTTTCTCGTATTTCGTCCAGCTCCATATTTTCTTTGAGCTCCTTTTCTTCGCTATCCCATTCCACTAATTCTTGTTCCGTTTCTTGTTCCTAGAGTAAAGAAATAAAAAAAATCAAATGTAAGAATCGAACTTTGTTATCCCTCGTTACCAGGTTTCTAAAGATCCGTAGACCTTCGTTATACCCCGATACCGAGTCCTAAAGAACGATCTGTCCATGGGTCATAATAGAAAATAGTGGTTTTTGGTACCACGGGGGGGGGGGGAGGGACAAAGCGTCACTTTGGGATATGTTAGTAGGGGTGATACTTGACATAAAAAAAGATGATAGACATCTAAGAAGAGCAGCTTTTCAAAATGGCGGATCGGTCTTGTGGTAAAAGGCGAATAACTCATATATCGTATGGGTCAAATTTTTTATATTTTTTTTTCAATAAAAGAAAATAAGGTCCCGAATAACATATCCAACTTCCCGTCCCTCACATCCTGTATTAATTTTCTGTGGCACGTTTTCGCTCCCTAAAATCAATGTTTTGCAAATATCTTGAAAAATTGGGCATCAAGTTTCGAAAAAGGTTTCTCGTGAAATTTGTTGTAGAAAATACTATTCAAACTTTGCTTTGCGTCCAATTATCAGCTTAAAAAGTTCGTCGAAAGTTGGGAACTTTGGGAAAATGTTCGTTTTTCAGCAATAAATATCTAAAAAATCAAACACTAATGAAATAAAATTTCAAACAAAAACTATGTATTGAAAAATTTCAACTGCAAAATCGATTGCCCAAACTTTCTTCCGAACTTTGACGAAAGTTCTGAGCTTTTGGAAGGAAATCGATTGTTTTAGCGTGTCCAGTTTGTCACTTTTGAGTGACTTGGTCACTTTTTTAGGCTTCAATCACTTTTAGGCATTTTTTAAAGAAAGTAGTCACTTTTGTCACTTCTTCTTTCTTTCTTTTTTCTATCTGGTACCCTCGTATCTCGCTTTCCATACCACTTCAAGCTTTTTTTTTTTTTTTTAATTTTTTTGATAATGCAGTTACTTTTGGACCAATTGAGCGTTTTCTTCTTTTTATCAATCCAATCATTATAATTTATTGACAAAAAAATGTTTTGGGACACATCGTTTGCATAGATACATTTTAACCGAAAATAATTCAAATAAAATATTAAAAAATTAAAAACTCAGCTTTGCTCATGAAGTTGATTGGATTGACTTCATCATAACTGAACTAAAAAGAGAAAAAACAGGAGTTTGGATCAAAAAAACTCCATAGTTACTGAACAAAATATTAAATCATTTTGTAATCAAACATTCATGTAAAATCCTACAGCAGCACCATAGTATCCACTTATAATAGAAGACAATAGTAAAAATCTAGAGGGGTTGTTCGTATTATAATGAAAAAAATAAATAACTAGATGATTTTTTTTTTTTTTTTTTTTTTAACGAGTATTTTAGCTGCACATAAGGGCCATTTGCTCGGCGTAATTTAGATTATAAAGTTCAATTTAAGTGAAGGTAAGTTTATTGTAATTTTATGTTGAAGTTCATTCATGTTAAAAGTAGTAAGTGTAGTTATATGTGTTTGTAAAACTGGGTGGAGCGTAAGTAAGTTAAAGTTGAGTCGATGGAGTCGGAGTTGTTTCTTAGAGCAGAGCCGGTGTCAGATGGTATCTTGAGAGCAGATCGTGTTGGTTGAACTAAATGATTGTATCATTCATGAGCAGAGACCGGATTTTTCGGCATTTTTGATGGATATTTTCGGCACTAAAAATTCAGTTTTCGGCATTATTCGGCAATAACGAAAAAAGTACCATTTTTTTGCATTTTTTGAGTCATTTAATGCTAAAAATTATACATTTTCCTTCTAAAATTCGGCAAAAACGACGATTTCGACATTTATTTTTTACTTTTTCGGCATTTTGCCGAGAAATCCGGTCTCTGCTCATGAGGAAGCGTAAGCTTTTAAGAGTTTGTAGGACACGGTGCTGTAAGATTTTATACATATGCAAGTTTGATTACAAAATTATTTAATATTTTATTTATTAACTAGAATTTTTTCGATTCAAACTCTTTTTTTTTTTTCTTTCTAGTTCAGTTATGATAAACTTAATTTAATCAACTTCATGAGCAACACCGGATCCTTTTTTTAAATACGTTATATTTTACATTGTGTTCTAGAATAAATAATTCAAAATAATTTGCACTCAATCATTTCATTGCATTAAATGAGTCGCGCTCAGCGAAACCATGGTACTAAGTCGGAAAACAAAATTTCGAGATACAGCCAAAAAACGAAAAGAAGGTTTGTAGTTTTCCTCGTAATTTGAATCTTTAAAAATTTTTACAGCGGCCAATTTTCATGTTAGCGAACCTGATTTTTTTTTTATTCGAAAGCAGAAGACCTCCTCTGAAAATTTCGCCAAAAATCAGAATTTTTTTTTCGACTTAGTACATGGTTTCGCTGAGCGCGACTCAAATGATTGATAAATATTTAGCAGATATTCAAAAAACCTATTTTGTGTGATTTTAAGAGATTGCAGCGCCATGTGCGGATGAACAGCTTGAATATTATTTAATTTTGTCAAAAGTACAGCAACATCATCAACGCACACGGCAAAAAACGGCAAATTACAATTCCTCATCAAGATTTTATTCTTCTGAACTGTTATCGGCATCACTTACCGATAAAAATACTTATTTAAAATAATAAATAAAATAAAAGTATTTAATGTGATTCCTACAGATTTTTCTCAATGTTGGAGCTCACAATAGACTTTTTATGATGACCATTAGCTTTACAATAAAGATTCAGTGAATTTTGTGAGAATCACTTTTGGGTTAAAACTTTTCCTCATTAAAGCTCTAGTTTGGAGGATATTTGGAGACAATCACTTTCCCTCCAAACGCTCAGAACTTCCGACAATTTTTAAAAGGAAGTTCAAGTAATCCATTTTACAGACAATTTCAAAAAGAACATTTTTTGTTTGAAAGTTTTTCTTATTGAAACTCAATTACTATGAATCGATTTTTTCTAGGAGCTCACAACTTTTGGAAACTTTTCAAGATTATAACTAGACTGACAATAAAGTTCAGATCGTCCTTAATGTAGCAAACTTTATGAGAAATATTTTTTGTTTGGAACTCCTTTATTAGAACAGGTTATTTTTTTGTAATATTTGGAAACAATTGATTTCCTTCCAAAAGCTGAGCAGAACTTTTGACAAACTTTGGAAGAAAGTTAAGAGGCAACCTATGTTGCAGTTAAAATTTTTCAATAAATAGTTTTTGTTTGAAATTTTATTTCATTCGTGTTTGATTTTCTGAGAAATTGACTTTTTCCCGAAGTTCCCAACTTTTGACGAACTTTTAAAGCTGATAATTGGACGCATAGCAAAGTTTGAATTGTATTGTCTATAACAAATTTCACGAGAAAAATTTTTCATCTGAAACATTTCATGATTGATGCCCAATTTTTCAAGATATTTGCAAAACATTGATTTTAGGGAGCTAGAACGTGCCACAGAAAATTTATTACAGAATGTGAGGGACGGGAAGTTGGATTTGTTATTCGGAGCCTTATTTTCTTTTATTGAAAAAAAAAAAAAAAAAAAAAATGTAAAAAAATTCGACCCATAGGAGTTATTTGCCTTTTAACACAAGACCGATCCGCCATTTTGAAAGTCTGCTCTTCTCATATGTCTATCACCGTTTTTTACGAGTATATCAAGTATCACCCCTACGAACATATCCCAAAGTATCGCTTTGTCTCCCCGAATGGTACCACATTTTCATATGGCCCAAGGACTACACGTACAAAATGTAAATCAACTGACACTCGCTATATCTAATCTTTATCTTATAACAATTACGACTACCTAATCTATCTGCGAGGGCCAGCGCGCTAGAATATGCAAGTTAAGCATATTCTTACATAAATTAGTCTAGACCGAAATTCAATCAAAGATGGAGCTCAAGAAAAATTTCGTGGATACAGCCATTAAAATCAGAAAAGGGATTAGATTGTCGAACTACATCAGAAAGGCGCCGACCAGCTATAAATGAGGGGCAGGTGGACGTGCACAGATAGGTCAGAAGAGGGGCCCCTATCGTATCTATCTCGGAGATCAAAATTTCAATGTTCTATGGTTGTTTTTGTTTTTGAAAAATTAGCCGTCTGTCGTCCTGTTTTGGAAAATTGGAATTTTTTCAAATTCACCCTAAAGGTCAAATTGATATTGCCTTTTTTTACAGTGGTTTCCCAATAGGCCTATGAACCTCATTACTAAAACAAATTCGACCCATAGAACAGATTCCCTGCATTCGCGTTCCTCGTTTGACATTGTTAAGGATGCCTCAATTATTTCTAGGTTTCTAAGCCCCACTTCTAACATATAAAGCTTGACCCACATTAAATTAGCACCTTTAAGTAACTAGAGATGCAATCTTTCATACACCAATTGGCTTAGCCCCTTCAATGAGCCAGATATGCAACCGTTCAAACACCATAAGACTCAAAACGATCATATGACATAGCTTGGTGGTACCCCATAAAACAGGTTCCCTGCCACCCCTCGTTATTACTGTGTAAATCAGCCTAAACTCGATTTAAAAAAAAAAAAACAAATGATGAAAATTTTGATGGTTTGGCCTTGAAACAATTTTCCTAAATATCCGAGGTAAATGAATAAAATAAGGACTCGGACAAAAAAGATTTTTGTTTTTCTGAAGGAAAATTTGAAGAAGACGCGAGACGTTCCATCCAGAGCATAATCAAATTTGAATTGCATTCTTCTGACATCGGAAATTTTCAATTGAATCACCTAGCTTGTTTAAATAAGTACGCCCAGCGCCTACGACATCATTCAAAATTAAGAACTCCAGTACGTCCTGCAAAATTGCTCGCGATTAAACGAACCACGAATGAGTTTCGCATCATCGGTCACTTAATACAAAAAATTATTCAGCGCGATTCTTCGAATTTCCGTTGCAATTTACAGTCGTATATGGCGTTTGTACCAATTGAACACCTACTGTTCAACAATTTGAAGTGCGTCCATCACGCACACGTTTTTACCTTTTTTATCGACTCTACATCCTCGTCTTCCTTATCGAGACTGGATACGCTCTGCGATACAGATTTATTTTCGCGCGTCAATTTACCTTCGCTAATCAGTCTTTCTACTTCGGCTCGATCATAACCTGCAATAGACGCACGCCATCATTATTAATCATTTTGTTAGTGTCGAATTTTTTTCTTCCAATCATGTAGACAATTTACCTTTACAAACACAGAGACGTATATTTTGGCCAGCCATTCGTAAAGCATTCACAGCCTCTTGATGAGTTGCACCTAGGAGAGAAGTGCCGTTCACTTCCAATATACGCATACCAACCTACAATTGAAAACATTTGTTAATAATGTTCTATAAATTCATGATGATGGCATCTTCTCAGTTATGACACTTACCTTCAATCTCGCGTCTCGTCTAGCAGCTCCTCCTACATTAATTTTGGAAATAAACACACCTTCATCGTATTTATTTAGAGGATTACCGCGATGCCCTCGAAGACCGCCTTTGATATGCATCCCCAGTCGTTCGTTTGGTTCTCGAATAATCGTTAATTCCTACACGCGCATTGAGAAAATTGTAACATAAATTTTGATCGAGCTTTAACGGAAGCGACAAGATCGAACAAATCACTCACATCGAAGCCTTCGGGCAGTGGATCGTGTTGAATTTTCAAGGTGATCTCGTCGGCCGGCTTCAGTAGAGTCATGACCGCCTCTTGATGCGTACAGTTTGATATTTCCTCTCCGTTGACGCTCAATATTCTGTCGCCCATCCGTAATTTACCAGATTTGGCCGCAATACCTTCCGGTACAATCTAGACAAGAATACGGTAATTATAATCGAGAGGGAAGAGTCACAAAATAAAATTTTATCAAGATAACTTACGTGCGAAATGAAAATGCCCGGAGTATCGGCGCCGAAAGGAATGCACGAGTGGTCGGTACCCCCGATAATACTGAATCCTAAAGAGCCTCCGGCTTTCACTAACACAACGTCCTAAGATAAAATCGTAGATAATTTTTATAATTGTGCTGTACAAGCTCGACGTATACAGAGACATTGAAAAAGATCAACAATTATTACACGCCACGACACTTTGGAGCTCGTACAATTTCTTTTACGTGAAATAGTAATTGTTCAAAGAAGAGTGTACACATTGACACGCAGACAGGTAATTATAGAGAGCAGAAAGAAAATACCAAACTGACTCCAAGATGTTTTTTTTTTTTACATTCTTTCTTCTTTTTTTTTTTTTTTTTCAACTAATGCACCAATCACTAAAAATACGATTGCAATCCTAAAACAACGATACGAATTCTTCTCATGAAATATCTAACAAAGATTTGTTCCAAATTAGGAAATGAATTGAAAAAAAAAATTCAATAAAAATACATTAAAAAAACGTGCAAATATTATAAAATAGAGTACACATTTTTCCACCAAGATATATAATTACTTGTACTTAAATATCGCGAATACCTTACCTACCTGGGTTCACTCGTACTTCAAAGTGCATTCATTCTTGTGAATATTCGTTTGTGTCTTTCATCGAAATTAATAGATAAAAAGAAATAAAATTGTACTTTATCGTGCGCAAATACGTATGTACATTCAAACCATGCACTCAGAAATTCTCACGTGATAAAATTCTTTTTGAACAACAATATATATGATACAAGTGAATCAAAAAAGCATTATAAGTACTATACCACCACCATAGAAAATATTATGAAAACGGAGTAAGATAAAAATTGAGTAACGACCAGGAGAACTAATGTAATAAGAAAACTGATTTCAAAGTTTTTTACACGCAGTAAAAAAAAGAGTGGAATTCGAAGTTGGATCAGGATTTCTTAAACTAATTATTTTCCATTATAAACAAAATAATTCTATCGAGTTAAGGAGTAATGAGTTTTGAGTGATCTATCAAAAATAGTGATCATCAAGTAACCAATTGGAAATAAGAAATAAATTCTTGAAAACGAGAAGTTTAATTCAAATAAAAAGAACTTCATAAATTATAAAAACACGCGCCTTTGATTTCTTAATCCATTATTCGGAGCTGAGCCTGAAGTGTTGCACAAATTCCAAACTGGCAGGGCTCTTCTTCTGCATTTCAGTTTTTTAATATGTTTACGAGTACTTGCTTTATATTGATCTTAAGTTGTTTTTGGCTTTCTGCCTTCACTTTTTTTTCGAAAATTCTCTGGCTTTTGGCTTCAAACTTTAAGCTAATTTTCCAACTCTGGCAATAAGAGTGGGAAAATGAATCGGCTGAAGCTTTCTTGAATGAAACCAGGTTAATTTTTTTTAGTGAAGAGCCCGCTATTCTTTTCGTTGGGGCCTAGGGGGCACCTTCCGAGAGTGATGACGTCATCAACCTAAGGTTACAGGACATGGAACCTACATATGACAGGCGCGGGATGGCATTCAATATGTTTGTTGTAGGACTTGAAAAAAATTAGTTTTTGCTGGTTTGGCTTTTGCCACTTATCCTGAAATCCAAATACACCAATCAGAAAACAGCTTCAACTAATCCGCTATAGATTGCGACTCTGCGCCTACACGCACGCACCTGTTACAGGGCTGGGCACGGATTGTGAAAATTTGATCCGGATCGCGGATCACGGATAAGTAACACGGTCAATCAACTGTAAATCAGAACATTTTTGATCCGTGATCCGCGAACGCGGAAAAAATGTGCGTTTTCAAATTATTAAAATATCCTAATTTCTAAATTTGAAGGGCTATGAATCACAATCGCGACTTGAAGGAAAATCTCTCTCTCATGTACAAAAGGCTCATTTCTGCAAATTGAGATTTGTAATACACGTCAATTATTTTCTGTGCGGTAGATCGCACTGGACCGTGAAAAAAGCGCGATAATGATTATCAGATTGCGAAAAACTGTAGGTAGTGACCAATACCTAGCGGTGATATTGTCCATTAGCAGATGATGTCACAAGACCAATTGAAGAACGAGATGGAGGGCAAATTACCTAACTGTTATTCTCACGGATATTGAAATTTACAACAGAAAAATTTGAAATAGGTTTCATCCGATGGGAATTCACAAGGAAAACAGATTCTGTTCCATAAAATATTTTGACTTATATTGTATTCTTGAAAATAAAAGATAAAAACTAAATATCTGCCCAAGGAAAAGTGTTAATTTGCCCTTTACACTCATCACAGTTTCATCTAAGGACCTAGAGGTATTCTTGTTCAATGTAAAAAATCAAGTGGTGGTGCTGATAACAACTCCACAGCCACCACCACTTGATTTTTTACTGAGTCGGATTACTACATCCAGCGCCATGTTTATTTATATTGATGGAGAATACCTCTCTGCCATACAAAGTAGAATGGAATGGACATACTTATATTATACAAATCACCGATCACGGAAAAAATCTTTACTCTTTAGAGAACAATTAATACTTAATTTTCAACGAAAAAAACGATGGTCATGATAGTTTAATGATACAGGCACGTTTTCATCAAGAAATTCAGCAATATGCGTCTTGGACGTATATGCAGATGAACGGAAAAATTTTCACCTGTGTCACCGGTGATTAGAACCAAAAATTAATAAGAACAGAAGTATTTATATTTTCTAAAACCTGTCATCTTGAATTCGAATACATTTCAGGTTTGAGAAATAAAACATTTTATGTTCATGAATCACAACCATTGAGATATCTATTAGAAAATATTTCAAACAAGCGAGAATAAAAATTTTTGGTTTTGTGCAATCTTGTTGTTGATTGAGCGCAAAATACTCTTATCAGGTGATCGTGATTTCGAAGATTCTTACCAAGAGACCTTTCATGCTGATCGTTATTTTGAAGATCCGTCCATTCTACTTTGTAGGGCAGCTCTAGGTTCTTATTTGATCTATTGATTGATAACAATGGTCAATTTTATCAAGGGACAGTTTTTTAGTCTCAGATAGTCAAATATAATATTGTCGATACTATCGATACTTAGCTTTGCCGTACAAAGTAGAACGGACGTACCTACCTGCAAAATAATGATTAGGAGAAAAAAGATATCTGCACCGGTCCTGAATCTGTAAAATAACAATAAGCTGGTTCTTTGCGTTGATGATGATGATAACATTAATGAGTTGATGACTCAGCTTGTTCCAAAAAATGATCAGCTTTAGTATTTTATACAGGAGTGTCTTCCTTTTTACCATAACTGCCGCCGCCACCCATGATAGTTTTTCATGGTCGCAAAAAGAGAAAATTTTTATTTTCACTTGTTGGAGACAATTTTCATGCCAGAGATGACGCAAGAGAATTTTTGGATTAAAATAAAGCTATAAAGGTAACATTGATAACGGTTTTTCATGTAAACATATTGGATTAATGCATATAGGTACATCCTAATTTCTACACTGGATCTATTTCTGCCAAATTCCTTTGAAATACGTGTCTGCAAGACAAAACGATCATCAACATTGTATTTGTTGCTGAAAATTGATCAAGAAATCTACATTCATCGTTTTTTCTCTTGTTTAAAAAAAAAATATATATATATATATTTCTCCTGGTCGTTATTTTGCAGGTAGGTACATTTGTTCTAGTTGTAGGGCAGAGCTCTAGACAGAAATTATCGGTAGTATCAATAGTACTATGAGTAGTTTTGCTTGTAATGATTCACAACATGCTTTCAAGAAGTAAGTACTTTCTACCAAGAGTAATTTGATGATCTCAATTTTTTGAGTTTAAAAAATAGCAAGGTTAAAGTTTTATTAATTTCTACACAAACTCACTGAAAGAACTACTAAGTTATGATTCAGATACCAACAATATAATTCAATTGACATGCAATTCTTCATTTCATTACCATTTATATTGGATGAGATATGATATCCAAGTAAGTAATATACCCTCTTTAATGTGGATATAACGATATATCAACTACCTAATAGAAAATGAAGAATATTGACTCTTGAAATATCTTGACAAACACCAATTCCAAAATTGGAAGATATCAAAAGTAAACTTGTTCAAATTCAAGTTGATTCAGTTAAATTGGTGAATCGACAATGTTCAGATCTTTTAATACTTTCAACTCACTAATTATAGAAAAGAAACAAGCTCGCTTGAATCTCTAATCATCAAATAATTAGGTTCAGAGTTGTAAGTATTCAACAAAAGCGCCTGCACTCTAATGGACTAGATATCAACAGTCTTCAGCAATGCAAGTAGGATAAATCCCACTTTTTCACTTTCATCTTAAGTAGTCTAATGGGATACTAACTCACTCTATTGGTTCCAAATTAGGAACTTTGATCCTTTGATAAAGTTCATCACCAGTAACGTCACAAGACAATGTTTGAACTTTGAACACGATAATACGCTCATTTCTTCAAATGAATCTACTGATTCCTCTGAGAATACCGCCCTACAAAGCTGGATTGACGTATAATTATCAGATTCAACGATCAGGAAGAAAATCCATTTTCTTAAAATAAGATTAATACCGTTAATTGAGATATAAATATGCGTTACGAAGATAATTTTTTGATAAGAAATCCAATTATCATTATCATACTAGTTTTTGGATACAAGCACCTCTCCTTCAAATATTGGCGTTTTTGGGTCGTGGTTTGGATGTGTATTCAACGTTCATTTCAACACAATTCAGAGTTGAGTGTTCATCCTACGTGAAAGAAAGCTTCTATTTCCAACATCTAAATTTTTCCCTGTTATTCCATCAATGAAGTACTAGCAGTGGTACTTACTAGTGCGTTATCACAATTCACACGCTCGCACCAATCACCCGAAAGATACAGCTTGCTTGATCCTTGATTTGGATGTACGTCAATATAACTTTGTACGGCAAAATAGCATTGGTAACATTCAATTACACATCAATATTCCCAAATGAATAATGAATAAAGAATAAAAAGTTGATTCTCAAATATCAGATAGCTCCTAGATTACAAATATAAACTTTTTATTCCTTATTTTATTCTTCGTTTTGGAATACTGATGATATGATCAAATATTACCAATACTATTCTCACGGGAAGTCTGCCCTACAAAGTAGAATGGACGGATCTTCAAAATAACGATCAGCATGAAGGGTCTCTTGGTAAGAATCTTCGAAATCACGATCACCTGATAAGAGTATTTTGCGCTCAATCAATAACAAGATTGCACAAAACCAAAAATTTTTATTCTCGCTTGTTTGAAATATTTTCTAATAGATATCTCAATGGTCGTGATTCATGAACATAAAATGCTTTATTTCTCAAACCTGAAATGTATTCGAATTCAAGATGACAGATTTTAGAAAATATAAATACTTCTGTTTTTATTAATTTTTGCTTCTAATCAACAGTAACACTGGTGAAAATTTTTCCGTTCATCTGCATAATGTAAACCATTTTTGTGATGACGTATATATGGGAAATTTACATTTGCAAGCTGCTACTCTGCTGGCGCGCATAGTGCTCGTTTACATAGGATTTTGCGACTTTGATAAATATTAGAAGAACCCTTCAAATGTTAAGCTTTTGCGATATTTTTAACAAAAGTAGAACTAATGATGAACATTTTTCGTATGAAACATCTGGAGATTCAATGAACAGCAGGGCACGTATACTCAAATTCATTCAAATAGTATCTACAGTCATATCTAATGTAGATATGAAAATTATGACGTCATACAAAAATGGTCTATAATTTGGACGTATTATGCATATTGCCTCAATTTCTTGATGAAAACGTGCCTGTATCATTAAACTATCATGAAGACCATCGTTTTTCTCGTTGAAAATTGAGTGGACATCCATGGTGATCTTCAATTTTGTTAATCGTTCTCTAAAGAGTAAACGATTTTTTCCGTGATCGGTGATTTGTATATACGTTCATTCTACTTTGTACGGCAGAAGTGATCTTTGCTGAAAGTTGCTCCACTAAATTTTCATTCTGTTATCAGTTCATGTGACGTTATGTTGATGGGTACAAAATCTAAAAATGTCTTGCAAAAAAGAAAATGCAAGTAATATTCATCCCCAATTAAGACGCATCTTCTTTCTTGTACTGGAGGGGTCTACCATCGCCAATTCAAGAATGAAATTTTGAAAAAAGCAGCGTATACGGTAGGCTAGTGATACATGCAAAATATTCTACCTATGTCTATACCTACATTTAAACTTCGTTTTGATGTAATTTTTAGAAATTTGATTTCACTCTCCGCATTTTGGTAACACAGCGCGTAAACCGATCATTCTATTACCTAATGTTTTTTATCGCATCATTGAAACACGTGTAAGAACTTTTAATGCCCAATTACTGGTCTCGACACAGAAAAAAGAAAGAAGAAATTAAAATTAAAGCGATAAAGCGTGTACATTAAAGCGCAGTTTCGGCGAAATAAAGGCACAGCGTGAATAGGTAAAACTTATCGATAAAGTTTTGCATCATTCCTAAAAAAAATTCCGCTTCTCTCTCACGTCACCAATTTCATCATCCCAACGAGGTAACTTATCACGCTGCCACGATACTTGAATCGAACTAAATTCGACACGAAAACTCGCCATCTCATGTTACTCGAATTACTTACGTATATTATTATCGGAATGTAATACACGCGTTTATACATGCACATATACGAGTATTATACAAAATACACGTCATCGTCATCACCCTGTTGCACAGAAATTCGGTCAAACGTCATTCGCTTGAACCCATTCGATCATCGCGGTTTCGGTATTTAAATTAATTTGGAATCAATTAATAGTCGCGCGATAGGCGATCGTACGCTCTCTCCGTTCATTGTATGATACTTCTCACATTCGATTACCTCACGTCGAGGTCGTTGCCTTTGTTTTTCCTCTCCGATATCATCTGATAACGGTCGACACCCGACCCGCAGAGTGAAATTCCAAATGATAACATTAATAAACGTGTCAAAATGGGCACAACTTGCACGCATAACCCCATTTCTTCCCACCCCCAACAAAACTTTCGATGCTAGGGTTTCCACATACTTGGCTGCGAGTTTGAATAATGGATAAAGAAAACAGAAGAAAAATGAAGAAAGAATAATATTGGTAACATGCTCAAGAAAATAACATTTTTTTTTATGATTAGTGATTGGTGTTTTAGTTTATATTTAAGAACGAAATAAACATTTTAAAAAGCGAACCTTTTGTACTTTTTCGAAGACGTGGTAATTGAAATGGAGACAAAACATACTCGATGTATAATGCATTTGCTTTATGCAATCGAGGCGAATACATGTACACGATTTCACTTTTTCTGTACATGATCCTGTATACTCCGTGCTTGCAAAGATCGCAGTGTCGTCACGTGTACTAAGTCGATTCACTTCTTTCGCTCTGTCTTGCTACTGATATAAATACTCGACTTGAATTTGTTATTCGATCTAATAGTAATATTTCAAGCGCTATATTTACAACACTAATGCGTGTACATTACTGTCGTCTTTTTTATGGACGACCCTTAAAAAGCGTGTAACTGGTGCGACTCTTTACACAATATACTTATTCAAAAATATAAAAAAATGGTACAAAAGAGACAACTATTTATTCTCAAAAGTTCATAGAAAGTCGAGCTTCACTTCACCCTCAATATTCAATGTAGTAGAGTAGTCGATTCCTGGTCCAAAAGAAAATTTGGTGAAGTCGACTCAAAATCGACTCCAGATCAACGTCGATTTGAAGTCGACAACAGGGGGGGGGGGGGGGAAAGATGATCACGGGAAGGAAAATGAACGACTTTTTTGATATTCGACGAGCAAAAAAAAACTGCTTTGCTTTTTTCCGAATTCACATATTTTAGTTTTTCTTTCAGGGGAGGGGAATATCTCTGAGTCCCCCACACGGAAATCCGCCTCTGCTACCAGAATATATATCCAGAAAACTAAAAAATCGACTGTTGATCAGGGCAACAGACCCGTCGATTTCAGGTCCATAGAAAAATTTAAAGAAATCGACTCCAGATCGACGTCGATTCCAAGTCAACCCGCGTAGATTATCAGAAAACTAAGATTGTCTTGAAATCGATGCAAGAGAGCAGCCGATTGTAAGTCGATAAAAAAATTTACGAAATCGATTCGAAATCGACGTGGCAAATAAGTCGAAACGGACCTCAAGTCGACTCCCATATCAACGTTGACGCGAGGTCAATTTCAACAATACATCCACGTAATGTCAACTAAGGCTTCGAAAGAAGTGAATACTGAGTTTGCGATCATGAAGTGCGCTTTCCCAATGGCTACAAGAAATTCAATCACCTTAACCTTTTCATAGAGACTTTTCCTCTAAAGGGTATTAGTCAAACAATTAAAGAATTACCCCTCCACGGCTCTACACTGTACTGAAGGGTGAAAAACAGCTCGAATTGAACTTCTGTAATAAAACTTAAGGAAGGATACTCAACAACCTAGTCAAGTTCCACTTGTTTACCCATTTGTTACCATCGCAGATCTCGAAAGCGGCTAATTTTATTGGACTAATAATACTTAGAAGATAAGACATCCATTCGAGTCTGCCTAAAAACTGAAATAAAGGTAATACGTGTACGCGGAACGGGGATTACTACTTATAACTCTTTATCAGCGGTGTTAATCTCGAATAGTTAGAAAGAGCAAAAAATAAATAAGAAAATTAGGAAAACAATGAAGAAAAAAAAAAAAAAAAAACCAACAACCAGTTACGTGACGAAAACCCATCATCAACTTTTGTGTACAGCCTCTTATTAAATGCTTAAGAGAATATAATACGCGCGGATTAGTAAAGTAAACCATTCTGCGTTGCTTGTTCAGTTTTTATGTATACGCGATGAGCATTTGTAAGAAGTGAGCCACAACAATTACTAGGAAGCGACAAATTACGCAGTACATACGAGTAATACCATCAGTGCAAGATAGAATACGAAATTTTCTACACTTTGATAGCGCAAACAATAATTAGATAGGTCAAGGTATGCGTACGCGAACGCCCGTGCGGTACCGCTCGAATTACTCGTATTCTGTGCGTACGTATTATCAAATTTGAAAATTATACGTGCATATGCGTATTGGAAAGAGAGCGAGAGAGATAACTACCGTTTACTCCATACTTTTTCTCGCTCTTTTTTTTTTTTTTTTTTTTTTTTTGGCACTACAATATGAAAATAAAAAGGCCTACACAGAATACGATGGTATTTTAATACTGGAACTTACCTCAACGATGACCGGCTCGGCCAAGTGGTTATCGGTGATTCTAGTCACAACGGTTTCGGTGAAGGTACTTTTTGTTATGGTCTCGGTGACGCGACCCAAACCTGTAGGCGAGGCCGGTAATTCGATGCCGTTCAACAATTTTTTCTCCGGCGGCTTTTTAATCGTTAACGATACGATTTTCGTCGCGTCGTGCCCGTTGCTATCCGATTCCGAACCGCCACCGTTTTGCAAAAAATGCGGTGGTATCATTTGCTGAAAATCTTCGTTTGTAATTGGTTTGAGAAACGCCTACGAGTCGAGAGATTCCAACAACAACCATTTTTCCATCATTCAATTTCGAGTTTTAGATTTTTTTTTTTTTTGTCTTAATTATATAATACGAGTAATCGCGTATGTACAGAATATGTATAATTGATATACAAATATAAATAAATTTATATCAACGTAAATACAAATGCACATTCATTTTTATTTTTACCGTCCTATAAAGTGCATTAGTTTTTACTATCATTCAGTATCCTTGTATGCGTGCCAATGTATTGCGATCGTTAAATAGGTTTCCAGAAAAAAAATTTGAGAAACCAAATAGATGATAATACAATGGAATTATTTCTAACTGGAATGATGACCGGATATTTTTTCACACATGCTTTCAAAGAAAGCGTTAATTTCGACGCTTACTAAATTTATAATTTCTCGAGTGCGAATATTAATTCCGACCCACACTCTCGTTATTCGTACGTTCTCAAGTATTCCAACTAATTACCTACGATCTAAATTCTCGAGCATACCGAAATCACTCGGAATAAAAAATAATACATCGTATCATCGTAAATACGATATAATATTGCATGAAAGACCTTGCTGAATGAAAAAATAGCCGGTCACTCGAATAGTGCAGTGGCGTAATACTCGTACCTAATGTAGGAAAGCAGGGTGGTGGTGGTGGTGAGTTCACTTCATAAAATATTACGATTTTCGAATCCATCACGCTAGAGCGAATCCATCACGCTAGAGCGAAGGGAACTTCAACGACGTATACAAACAGGACACTGTATTCGATGTCCCAAATGCAACAATTTTAATCATTCGTAACAAACAAGGAGATGGAAGATACGAAAAAATAAATCGAAGATCGAAAATTTTCAAAGTATATCGAGCATATCTTCGTTATTTCATTTTTGGAAACAAATTATTTTAAAATTATAGATCTTAACGATCATAAATTAAACAGAAAAAGAGAATCTAGAGTAATATTCATGATTTACTTCCCTTCATTGTTCTCTAATTTTACAGGAAGTGCAAAATTTCGTTTCCGATCATAAGAACTACAGTAGCACAGAAATAATGAGTACCTATGTAGATTAAAGGTGAAATTCTACAGAACAGTAGGTATCGTAGAAAATACTTCTCTCAACGTCTTATCCTTTCTTTTTTGATAACTCGAATCTACACGAGTTTGTTTCTCTCCCCCATCTCTTCTTCTCATTTATACCATAACTCTTCTTCTGAAAGACAATTTTTAGAGAAGCGTTTTCTTTGGTAAGCTTGTTTTTTGTAAATTTAACACCTAATCTAACATAGATGAAGCCTTTGAAAAGATTGAATCATCTTGATGAGCTACTCGACCTTATTTGCGATAATTAGATACGATAGCAGGTAAGTATTAGAATCAGAATTCATCAATTCCAAATTTCCAAAAGAATACACGACCATTTTGATCATTGCGTAGAATAATATTTGAAATAAGAGGTAGATGAGACACTCGTGGTTCTTTTTCAGAATATTCTCATATATGTAGAAACATATGTTTGATTTCTTATTTATTTCTTATCTTTGAATAATGATGAATGACCGAAAGGTTCTCCATATTGTATTCTTATGGGATGCGATAAACCTTCTGATTCTGAAACTGATACGAAATCACACTGCTGTAAAAAAGTTAGATTTTGAATTGACGTAATTTGGACTTGACAGAGTTGATAAGAACAACCAATAGGATTCAATAGGAACAACCAATAGCATTACTTAGAAATAACATGTACCAGACTGAATATTTCAGCCCCTCCGCTGTCAAGTTCAAATTGAAAAACGTCAATCAGTGGAATAAGTATTAAGTAGGTGCAATAAAAACTGCCAAAATCCTCATTTTTCCAATCGTAGTTTTGCAGATACACCAGGTACTACAACTAATCGTTCGTCGTTCACGTTCTGAATCAATCAACTATCGCACCCCATTCAATCATTCAGAAGAGTCAGACATGGCAAATTATCTTCGACCATATACTGATGAACATGCCATACTGATAAGAACGTGAAGCCAAACAAATCGATTTTGAGAAGTGACGAAAAGTGGCCCTTGATTACGAGCTTATTTCGAGCAAGAAAATGATGTTTCCAGTTTTTTTTAACGGAAATTAACAAGTAGACAACAATTATGCATAAATCACGTAAAAATCTTGGTTGATTTTGGCAAAAATGTAAAATTGAAAAAAAAACGCGAAGTGTTATTCTCATGATGATAACAAAGTGCCACTTTTGGGTGTTTCTCGCTTTCGATTTCTTATCAGTATGGCATGTCCATCAGTATATGGTCGAAGCAAATTATAAGGTCGCTAGCATCGTTTGATAAGGAAATTGGAGGATTTCATAAGGCAGCACTCCTAGAAGGAGGGAGATATCAAATAATATAGAATCAACGTGAAAGTGACAGTGAGTAAAATTAGTTCTTTCAGAAATGCAATCTCTTTCTTTGTTCCTTTTGAACAACGCACCAGCAAAATATCATTAATTGTCACTTGATCCGAAGTATACTAGATTATTCTGATCGTTGTCTAAACCAGGCGAAATTCCATTAACGATATTGCATAGGAACTGGAATAAAGATGAATCTTGAATTAAATCAAGATCAACTGTTTCTGACTTTATGAAGTGGCCAAATTCATTTGAGAGTTTGTTACAGATTTGTATAGTCTAATTCAATACCTAGTGAATAGCCAAGATCAATATACAATTCTTTGATAGCGAATTCGAATGAATTTTGAAGAGAAAAACTTGGTCAACTTAGAACTAATTCGAAGCTGCAATTCTGTCAGCAATAATACAAAATAGGCGTGATTTTAAACATCTAGAACTTTCAACAGACTCAAAATTAACACTGATTCGATGAAATTGCATAGATGAGTGAACGACTAAAGAAAAGAAATACTCAGAAGATAACAATGAAGGAATCACACTAGAGCAGATTTAAAATCTACTGGGTAGATTTAAAAAAATAACAATTTAGAATCACACTAGATTCGGGAAAATCTTGGAACTCACAGATTGTACTTGGAACTAAGCAAGTCGCAAATATCTAAAAATATGAGACTTCGCGACTATCCTCTAACAGATGTCATAAGTTGGATTCTAATAAAATTGCTTCAAGTTTTGAACAATTAAGATTCGATTTTGGTGAGGTAATTCAATAATAAAGCGTCTGAAAAACTGAATGATCAACGTTGTTCGCATCTTTCGATAGCCCCACACGAAAAGAAATTCTGATTTTGATACAAATGAACGTCCGATTTGAAACATAGCCGCTATTGTCCAACACGGAACTGAAATTTATATCAAGTTTGGAAGATTATGCGAGAGAATTAAAGAACTCAAATCTGTCGGGTAACTGGCATAGTGTCGTTAGATTCTAACACTGACCTAGAAAAGAACTTTTATCGACATTCAACCTCATTAAGGACGTAAGTTGAGTCGAATGACTCAGATTTGATTAAAAATACCATATCAAGTTCTAGCGCGTGGGTAAGGTGCAAGGCGCATAATTAATTATTATTGTTACGAATGTCACGGAGTCAGAACTCGGAACGAACGATCGTTAGATGATGAATTTTCATAGCAGTAGGAATCTGGTCAAGATTGTATTTAAAAACACGATACCAAATTAACAACAAGTACTGACGGAACTACACGAACGTCCATGAAAATATCGGAGAATTGAAGTGAATATAAATTTCCAAATTCCGTTGTTAATTTTTACAAGAAGTTCATCAACAATAAGTGACTTGAATGACTAATACATGTAACAGCAGTCACGTTCAACGATTTAAAAAATTACCCTCCAACAAGAATGAATATCCATCGTATTTCTCTCATTTCTCACCGAGGACCTCGGATCGGAGAAAGAAACCCTCGTACTCGTATCAAAAGAGATAAAATTAGATTCCTTTTCACAATCTAGTACAGAAGTAGTGATTGTGATAATTTTGTTTGAAACAGACGAAAAAAAAGCTTAGACCACATTGAGAGTTTTTCTTCCATCTCCTCTATACCTTTCTTTCGCACTGTGAAATAGTTCTAATCTCCCCCTATGTAAAACCATTTCATAAATTCTTATCGATAAATTAAACGCGTCCTCATACCTGTTGGGTGCTGGAGTCGGGAGGCGAATCAGTAGTCGGAGTGAATTTTCGCGGAGCCGGCTTCGGTGGCGATACAGGAGATCCACGAGAGCCCACGTAGGACGGCCGATTAGCTATGTTCAGACCCGTGTACGGTTTAGGAAGACCGAACAACTTGGGTGACTTTTCAGGCCCCGGACTCGGGCAAGCGCTGCTACCGTTACGTGGATACGTGACTTCTCGTTCGGCTACGATTCGCACGAACCTCTCCAAGCCGGTCAGTACAGCGACGGCCGTCTCGTGCGTAGCGTTCGTCATGTCCGTTCCGTTGATCTGCGTACGATAAGCAACGACCAAATTAGCATCATTATTATCTCCTCCTCGGCTCTTTTTTTTTGCTCTAATGAAGAAGCGCGCAAGTAACTTACAGACAGAATACGATCACCGACTTGTAATTTACCGTCTTTTTCGGCCACACCTCCTTCGGTGATACGCGACACAAATATACCCTTCGGAAATAATAAGATACGCGTAAGTATAACAAAATAATTAATGAATCGTCCGGTCGCATCCAGTTTCCCAACAATACTCGTTCATTTCAAAACGACTCACTTCCGTATTATCTTTCAACGTCGACCCTCTTCCACCGGCTATGCTGAATCCTAGTCCGTTCTGATCTCTAATTAACGTACAGTTAATCGTCTGCTTACGTATGTCGACGTCGAGTAACGGTTCCGGAATTTTCTTATTCTGAAAGAAGTTGAGAGAAGAAAAGCAAGAGAATTAATTTAAGCGAACGAACGGTTTTAGTAATCGTCCACGCAGTTTTAAAATTAATTGCTTCGAATTCTCGCGTTCGATTCAGTCGCGCTCTATACCTTCAATGTACTCGTACTGAGCGGACCGTTCGAGCTTTCAAATCCCGAAGTAATAACAGAATGCTGTGACAAGGCACTTGTCGCCCTGCTGGTGTTAGAACTTAAACTTGAGCAGACCGAATCGCCGGTTGCGCGGAATGTGGGAGTAGACGTGGCCGAAATAGAAGAATCCTGTAATGAAATACACGACCAACAAATCACAATCACTGAGGAGACGTTTGCGGAAGAAACATCAGCGGGCAAAGATCTTTCGCAAAAAATACCAAAATCTACCACTCGAAAACTCGAAAGCGCAATTATGCTATACAATATGGTACAGTGAATGGAGACGGAATCAAGCACTTTTCTCACAAATAAGTGTATTAACCTCGAGACTGACTGTCGCTAGAGTCCCCCGCAATGTAAATGAACCTTCCTTATCGACAGACTAGGATCAGTAAGAAGTCAAAATTACGTGCTTCCTCTTACAACGTTCCAGACACAAAAATATTTAATTTTTCTACAGGGGATACGAAGTCGTACGTGTACATGATATCCTAAAACTGTGTACGATTATCTTCGATCTTGATACTGAGGAGAAAATGCGACAAAGAAAACATGCACCGAGTACTTTGTATATTACACACAATTACTGTACAATACTGCATAAGGCAACGTAGGCAAAGTGACCCATTTCCTCTTGAAACACGTGACTTTCGCGAGATTCACCAAGTACAGTTCGGACTTCCAGATCATGACTCGCGTTTTTTTTTTTCTTCTTCTTCTTCTTCCTTTCTTTCTTATTGGGAAGCGATAAAAAGAAAATACATAGTCGAGACAAAGGAGCGAAATAGAAAGAGAAAGAGAGAGAAGAACAAGATAGAAAGATATGAAAGCCGACTACCTCTACGCCAAACAAACGCCGTACAACCTTTCAGGCGGAATAATGGTAACTTACTTTATTGAAACTGGCACTTCTCGGGTTCTCTCGGACAACGTGCATCAATAGCGATGATCCCGCAGAACGGAGTACTTCGACCGCCGTATAATGATCAGCGTTCACTAACGAATGACCGTTCACCGAAAGAACTTTATCACCAACCTTTATGAAGAGAACACGAAATCGATATAGCGGAACGTATAAGTGTCGGCGCCGATTTCACTCGACGAGAAACTTACTCGTAGATCGGCCAGATCGGCGGGTCCTCCTTCTGTTATCTTTGATATGAAGATACCCTGATCGTCTCCTTTGAACGGAGTTGAACCGTGGCCACCCGCTATCGACAAACCCAAACCGCTCGACGTTCTCTCGATTTTTATTTCGTAATGCTCCATTTCTTCGGCGTCCGCTTCTCCATCTATGTACGCGAAAATAATAAGAAAATCAATCAGTTATTAGAGCAGATGCGAGAAATATGTCAACTCGAGAAAGACTTTTAATTAATAAGTGCCAAGGACAGGATTTATAAACGTAAATATGTTTTGGATTGTAGAAACACAAAACAACCGATGTGAATTTTCTTCTCGAGTCACTGAGATGTCACAATTTCTCTCAATTATACGCACTCGGATTGCTGACAAATCGACATGAGTGAATCAGATGAACACCCGCCCCTCAGAAAGAGCAAAAAAGTGTTGTAGGTATTATAATTAATTCGGATTTCGTAAAATGTTCATTTCAATTGAAATAGTTCACTAGGCGTTGTGTCCGGAGAAGGCGTAGGGACTAAAATGTTAATAAAGTTAAATGAAAGGGCGGTTCAGGAAGATTACGAGATCATACACGTATTATCAAGCTTATTATTTGTATCTTATTGAAAGAAGTTACGCACAAGAAGAAGTTTTTGGAAGCGTATAGTGGATAATTTACGTAATTTGGTGCACTCATTCATGAAAACCTACTCAAACGTAACATCTAACAATCATCAATGAAACCGAAGTGTTACCAGTTACGATTCATCGTACAGTTATCTTTCAACGAAAATAAAACTCAAGATCTCTTATCGATGTAGTTATTAGAAAATATGGTAAGGGTACACGGTTTTGACCTTGCTGAGAACCAGAAACGAATAATTTCATCTCGGTCAAGTGGCCTCGATCTGCCACCATGCACCTTTCGCCTGCAAGAACGGTGTGGAAATCACGATCAAGAAGGTGATTAATAATCTGCGCATCTGGTCTGATTCAAAGTTGAGCTTCAGACACCATTTTCGATGGCAGCGGAAAAGGCGGGCAGGGGAAAAACCTACCTAAGCTGCCTGACGACAAACCTATGGGCAGGTCGAGGGAAGCTAGAAGAAGGATCGTGATGGGCACTACATTTTCAATCTCCTAGTCGGTGCCGACTCCATAAAGATAGCCTACAGAAGGAAGGAGATGGAAAAGATCCAACGAAGAGTTGAGCTGAGGTGAGTTAGCGCCTACCGCACTATCTTGACGACGAGTCTTCGCGTATTAGCACGTTCACCATCTATTGAGCTACTTGTTGACGGGCGTGCATACCATCCACACACAGACGACTCTCTGTAGGGAAAAGACAAAGCACAGGGACATGAAGACACAAGAAGAAGAAACTCCATCACCTATTTAGCTTTAAGTTGTGTCTGGGCACTGCAACTTGGCGGTTGCTAAGGTGATGGGGTTTCGCCAAGGAAACTTTTCAAACCCCGAAATCATACACGAAAAGGTCGATACCGCTGTTAGAGGAAATAAAATCAGTTCATACGATACAGAATGCAACACACAAACACTCCTTTATAGAGGACGGGCAGTTGCACATGTGACACAAGCGATTCCCATGCATTCAAATTCAGCATACCTAGCTCTCTTTCAATATTTTGAGATGTTTCTTCATTCTCTAAGGACACGAATTCGTGAGCTTCTACAGCATAGCGAAAAAATAGAAAGACTAATCCAAAACAGGACTTACCATGAGTGAAATAATATTTTTGGGTAACACTACTTTGACCGGTTCACCAACTATTGTGGTCAGAATTTGGAAACGATGAGACAATATTGCTCCATCATTAATTACAGTAGGCGAGATTTGTAGATAATGGGACCCACTGGCAGGGTATTGATAGTCAGAATTTGAAAGCAATAGAACAAATCTGCACCCTTATCAATTATGCTAGCCAAAGTTTGAAAAAAATGAGACAATTTACTCCCTTTTCAACTACGCTCGACGCAGAATTTGTGTGCCCTGGCAGGCTTATCAACAATAGTAGCTAAAATTTTAATACAATAAGGAGTGCTGACTGCCTCATCTACTATTGTGGCTTGAATTCAAAAATAATGAGGTACTCTAACTGGCTAACTAACTATTGTAGCCAGAATTTGAAAACATAGTAACAAACTTGCTCCCTTAACAACTATGGTAGGCAAAATTTGTAAGCTGGTTCATCAATTACGGTGGCCAGAATTTTAAAACAATGAGATAAATTTGTTCTCTCATCAATTATTAAGATATGTATTACGACTCGTCGAAAGTTCAGTCCACCCACCTTTCGCCTGCAATGTGTGGAAATCAAAACCAAGAAGGTAATGAAGTACTTGGGCGTCTGGTTGAACTCGAAGCTGAGTTTGAGGCACATTTCCTGATGACAACCTAGGAGGGCCAAGAGAAGCAAGAAGAAGGATCATGATGAGAACAGCCAAGTCGATCTTCTAATATGGCGTCCCAGTATAGGCCGACTCAATGAAGTTACTTTACAGAAGGAGAGGAATGTTTAAGACCCAACAATGTGGCTCTATTAGTTTCTAATATAAGTTTTACTAGCCGCTTGCGGATAGGCCTGCGGTGCCAAACAGGCTCGCGCTTCGCGCTTGCAGAGAGCACGCCGCCGACGGACTATCACTTGCTGTAAGATACCTACTACCTCTATACGACCGAGCAGATTTTTATATTTCATGAGAGCTCATAACGTTTGAACTTTCAATAGTTAAATATGTATTCCTACTTGTCATCTAGTTCACTGTTCCCACCAGTGCACAGACATGCATACGCAATTCTAAACTCAACCAACAAACAGCCCGCTGGCATAGGTAAAGGCTAATTTTGTCTAAGCTCTGTCAAGACCAAGATGTGAGTTTCTGACCATTATAGTGTTTTATTTTTCAGAATTTCTTCAATATGAGTCATATGGGATTTGGTATTGAGAATTCAAGGGAGCCTAGACCTAGATAAAGCTAGTATAAAGAACGCCTAGACCTATTATGAGCCTAGTATAATATAGTTTGAGAGTCTAAATTTTTCTCGAATCTCAAAGTATGTATGATAGATAGGTGGGGGACTTGAAAAAATTCCAGCTCGAGAGTCGAAATTTTTCCAAGTCCCTCTCCTATCATATACAGCTCGATAGTCAAAACTTTTTCAAGTTTTTTGTTGGACGGCGGCCGGAAAGATTCTCAAAAAGCCCCCCATAGAACAGGCCGCCTGTTAAAATATCACTAAATATCACGACAGCCATATCTAACCACTTTCTCTGATAATAAAACTTCGATTGATATTGGTAAGTAAATCAATTAAGCGTAGATATCATTTCAAACAATCAAAGATCACGTTCTGTATTCATAATTATTCGAATTACGATTCTACATATTATTGTATTTACACAATTGATCAAAAACACATCGAACCACTCGTACTATTCAGATGATATTTTACCGACTTTTCGTAGAAAAGCGAGTATTACACCCGTCACAGTTGTGGCAGAAAGGGGGGGGAAATGAACTTTCTCGACGTTTTAGAGGTCATAGATCATCGCTACGTCATTAAAAAAATTTCAGGTTTCCTTATATATATATATATATGGATCAAAATTTGTCCGGACTTCTCCTCCGAGACTACTGGATGGATTTTCTTGAAACTTAGTCAAGTTGTAGTGTTATATCTGAAGTTGTGCACCTGCATTTTTTTTGACGATCGGATCAGTAGTTCTTCAGATATACCCAATTTTAAAAAAAATTCCCCACTCCTATAACTCTGATATGGTTTGTTCAATTTTTTTCAAATGTTGATATATTGTAATTTACATGTCTAAAAATGTAATTGTGAACTTTTGGTGTTGATACGATGTTTGGTTCGTGAGAAATCTCAAATTGAAACGTGAACTAATTTGATGAAATTTGCATATATATATTCGAGCTACTAATATTTTGTAGTACTAAACTTCAGGTAGCCGCTTTCGTCATCAAAAGCGAAGGGTAACCTTTGATTACGTAGATTGTCAGTGTAGTTGTAGCTAGTTTTATTCATTTTTTGGGTTACCTGTTCACACACGTAAGGATACGCTCTTTATGAATGAATTTTAAAGATGTGTTCGTTCGTGTTGAGTCAGTCATGAATGAATGTTGTGTTAGTATAGTAATAGTGCAACAATCCTTTGCGTATAATTTTGTCATTTTTTTGAGTGATGAAATAGTTTTATATGGGTGAAAGATTTGCTCGTTTGTGTTGAGTTTTTCATGAATGAATGTTATGTGTGAGTCTACAACAACCAACATTAAAAGATGCTTGAGAATCGGAGATGATCAAGAATGAATTAGAGTGGCAAGAGATGTTGAGGATGTGTGTATCTTATTGAGAAAACGATTCATTGAATAAATTGGAGTACTAGAGTTAAAGTTTAAGCAAAAAACTTGATTGTAGATACAGGTGAAAAGTCGTGTATTGCTTACGCGGCTGCGTAAGCATTTTTCTATTTACTTTTGGGATTTGTAGATTAAATCTCATTGCTCCTCTTTTGATTTAGAGCATTCGAGTTCCTGAGAACCAAAATGTAAGGACCTACAAAATAATTTGAAATTTCATAATTCACAAAAAGCAGAAGCTATATGCCATCAAGTATCATCAGTACTGTCGATTAAAATATCTACCTCTTACGACATTATCGAACATTTTCTAATATTGTTCCGCGATTTGTGAGATAAATCTCACAGGCTAGTTTTTCCTTCGATTTCGAGCATACAAGTACCTACGTGCGGACTAAAACATAGTAACGATAAGGAAAATTCATCTACCAGTATCGGACACTTGGATTGATAAATAAGTAAGAGCAGGTATCACTTCATGCGATCGAAAATCACGTTCTGTATTCATAATTCGAATCACGATTCTATATTTCTATATCTGCAATCGATCAAGATCACATCCACCTACCGTACTTACTATTTTCAACCTCTTTCTCCTGTTAATGAGAAATGGTTCACTTGCGCTTGTTAGTCTTTTCATCCGATAGACTTCATCCACAACAGAAAACATAAAACCAGGCCGTTTATTTCGTATTGGTATTCTCAGGAAATTATAATTTCAACTTCTCGCTGATCCTATTTCGTTCCTTTCATATTATAATACCGGTAGGTACACGAAAAACCGAAGCTAGATGCGATCACAAATCAATGATACCCATTTACGTCTTCCGACATTATCCTATCGCACATCCAATTTTTAATTTTGTTTCGTTATTTTGGCTGAAAAATGAATCTCAATTGTTTCTCAGCTCAGTTCAGTCCTCTTTCAATTTCGAAGTTTCGAACACAAAATAGCAGAGTGATAATAATGACATATTAGGAATTTTGATAATGATAAAAATTTTCTGAACTTGATAATATTCGACGCACGACGCGACGCATCGATGTTGGGCTGAATGATAGCCGATAGCACCCTTGCTGCCGACATGTAGGACCGAGTGAGCGCACCCCGGTAGCCCTTCCGAAAATCCGAAATGACCCCGCGTTCCACGATAATGTTTACAAAGTGTGCTTTATTATATTCGCAAATAAAATAGAAGGAGGCGCTCTCTACATTTTCTGTGACGGTCATTTGCGGAAGCTTGCAAAAAGGTGATGATCTCGAAAAATAATTATATTCACTCGACAGGAAATTAAAAGGACTGCAATTTTTGTTCCACACATTTTTCAGAAAAAATAATATTTTGAGAAGGTACAGTCGATTTTATTAACGTACGTGCTGTCTTATAGTGAAAAACGCCATGATCACCTTCTCAATATCGACAACAGCGCCACTACAGATCGTTTTATATGCGAATAGGATTTTCGTGATTTCACAATTTGTCGAAAGCCCGTCTGGCATTTTGCCTAGTCATTTTATATACTACCTAGGCATTTCATTTAATTTTATTTGTGGTTTCATAATTTGTCTAAAATGCAGTTTCATTTAATAAAATGACTAGCCACTCTATTAAATGACGACATTTCACAATTTGACGGTAACATATATATTATATGAAATATACTAGCCTCATGGAGTAAGATTCAGTTAAGGAACCTATAGTAAAAATGTACCTAACACACTTTTTTCATAAACTAATTACTCTATTTTGAAAGCTGAATAGCTCATTTGATAGGAAACTCAACGAGGAACAGAAACATTTTTCCATAAAATTTCAATTTTTGGGAGATATATGGAAAAACTCATTTTGGTCCTCTTTTGAACGGCCTTTGCAAAGGCGCTAATCGGTGTAGACGACTGAAAGTTGAAAACGTTATTTGGTATAAAATTTAACGAGGAACAACTTTTGTTTGAAACATTTTTCAATAAAATTTCAATTTCGCGCGATATAGTCGAAGAACTAATTTTTGAGGGGTTTGATCGTCCATAAAAAAGAAGCTCCAGGGGTTTAATGCGGAATTTTTAACAGGGAACCTGTTTTATTGGAGGGTAATTCGATGAAAAACGCCGAGCACCGGGCGCCGGGAGGGTTGGACTTAGAAAAATTTCCACCTCCGAGCTATAGATGATAAGAGTGGATTTCTCTCTGATTCGAGCAGTATATTATATTGGGTTTATACTATGTATTATGCTAGGCTTATATGAGATCCAAGCCTACTTTATAGTAGCTTTATATTCGATTTATGTTTCTTATGTACCATAGACTTAGGAGGTGGCTTGTACTTTGTATTGTAGTAGGGTTATACTAGGTTCAAGCTTATAAATACTAGGCCTATACCCCGTGGGTGATTGAAACCCCCCCCCCCCCATTGTTATCCTACACTAGGCCTAGTATAATAAAGCTAGTATGAAGTAGGCTTCGACCTCCGAATTTGCATAGCTTGAGGCAGGCCTATACCTTGTGGGTGAGTGAGAAATCTGCGAGTTATTTTGAGCCTATACTAGGCTTAATATAGACCTGTAGTAGGCTAAAGCCTCTTTACTAGGCTAGATCCTACTACATAGCTCAAGTTGTAGTATTATTATAGAGCTAGTATAAAGTAGGCTTGGACCTCCGAATTTGCATAGCTTGAGGCAGGCCTATATCTTGTGGGTGAGTGAGAAATCTGCTAGTTATTTCAGCCTATACTAGGCTTAATATAGACCTGTAGTACGCTAAAGCATCTTCACTAGATCCTACTACATAGTTTAAGTGCTAGTATTATAGAGCTAGTATAAAGTAGGCTTGGACCCCCGCATTAGCATAGCTAGTATAAATTAGGCTTCGACCTCCGAATTTGCATAGCTTGAGGCAGGGGTGCCGGCAAGTTGGTCGAATGCAAGTTGGTCGACCACAAGTTGGTCGGACCAAGTTGGTCGACCTGCCCGTTGGTCGAGTACCTAGTTGGTCGACCTGACCTGCCGGTTGGTCGACCAAGTTGGTTGAGAAAAAAAGTTGTAAAAATTTTATCCATGAATATGAATCAGTGATTTTCCGCCTTCAAAAGCTTCGGGATACTACTAATACGACATCAGCGAATGACTCAATTTTCGTGTACTTACTCGCACTTTAAATCATACATTACCTTTGATCAAAAATTATTCAGTGGTATTATTGTTGCTGTACGAGTAGCGCGTATTTTCATGTTCGAAGGATTTGCTCTGGCGATATAAATGAATTGTTAACATTCTGGAAAATCTTTTTCCGTGTACTGTGTGAATCATTACTCTAATTTGAAATGGCTACTTTCGAGTTTGTACATAGTAAACGTGGTAAACCTATGCTCCATCACGATGGATACGTGTATTACTGCGAAAAAACCGTTCGCGATGTTACGATGTGGAAATGCATCAATTATAAATTGACCCATGGTTTATGCCCCGCAAGAGCCACAACTGAAGGTGATACCATTGATACACGCAACGCTCACAATCACGCCGGATCAGCAGTATCGGTGGAGGAGCGAAAAGTTCGAGAGAATATTAGAAAGAGCAGCCGAGAAACTCGCGACGCTCCCAAGTTTGTAGTTGCACAGTCCTTACTTTCTTCTAGTCAACCACTGAAAGGTAAAATACGCGTAGATACTTTGAAGCGAACAGTCCGAACTACTCGGCGTGCAGAGAGGCCGAAAATGGCAGATCCAAAGAAGAGAGAAGAAATTGTCCTATCACAAGATTTGCTAGAGACAGAAAATGGTGAACCATTTGTTTTGCACGATTCTGGACCTCATGCCAATAGGATTTTGATGTTCGGAACACGCCAAAATATTAAATTCCTGCGAAGATGTAACCATTGGTTTGTTGACGGAACCTTCAAACATTGCCCTCGAGCCTTCGCCCAAATTTTCACGATTCACGCTCTTCAAAACGGTCACTGCGTTCCACTAGTGTATGCTCTACTCCCAGATAAGAGCACAAATACTTATGAGGAAGTATTCAAGACGTTGCTAGATATTGATCCAAGGTTGAATCCTACTACGGTGCTTAGTGATTTTGAGAAAGCGTTGCTAAAAGCCTTACGGAACGTATTCCCAAACGTCACATTACGAGGGTGTCTCTTCCATTTCGATCAGTGCATTTACCGCGCTATTCAAAATAATGGCTTGAAAAAACGGTACGATACGGACGCAGTTTTCGCGTTGAAAATGCGTTATTTGTCGGCGCTCGCATTCGTCCCCGTAGATGATGTTATTCGCGTGTTCGAAAATCTCATAGATAGTAATCATTTTCCAGAGGAGGCTGAGGACGTCGTCCAATATTTCGAAGATGAATGGATTGGAAGATTGAGAAGCCGACGAAGTCGGAAGCCTCCATCGTATCCCCTTTCTTTGTGGAATTGTTACGATGCCACTCTAGAGGACCTCCCCAGAACGAACAATGCGGTTGAGGGCTGGCATCGTGGTTTTGATGCGTTATGCACCCGATACCACGAGTCATTATGGGAAACCATTCAGAACTTTCGCAGGGAGCAAGCCCTCAGTGAGGTAACAATGGAAAACAATGTGGCTGGTGGCCCACCGCCTGCAAAGAAGAGGCGCATTGTGACAATTCAAAGCCGACTCCAGTCAGTAGTGATTTCGTATGAAGACACAGAAGATGTGTTGCAGTACCTACGAGGTATTGCCCACAATATATCGTATTAAATAAATTTGAGCCATGTCATGAAATTTTTTTTTACTTCGTTTTTTAATGTTGTGACCAAGGCATTTTTATATTATTGCTCATTTCAATTTTTAAACTTATTTTTCAAATCAAATAAAAATTTTTCCAGTGATTATATTCTGTGCATCTTTGGTCGACCAACTACTAGATACTCGACCAACCTGCAGGTCGACCAACTTGGCACTCGACCAACTTGTGGTCGACCAACTTGCATTCGACCAACTTGACCGGAATCTTGAGGCAGGCCTATACCTTGTGGGTGAGTGAGAAATCTGCGAGTTATTTCAGCCTATACTAGGCTTAATATAGACCTGTAGTAGACTAAAGCATCTTTACTAGATCCTACTACATAGTTTAGGTGCTAGTATTATAGAGCTAGTATAAAGTAGGCTTGGACCCCCGCATTAGCATAGCTTGAGGCAGGGCTATACCTCGTGGGTGATTGAGAAATCTGCTAGTTTATTTCCCCCTTGCGAGTTTATACCCCCCCCCCCCCCTGTCGGAATCCTCGATTATTTACATCACCGATTATTCGACTTAGCCTAAATAGGCTAAGCCATTTCTTTTCTCGACCTCCTTTCCATTAAAAATAAACGGCGTCTTATTACAATGATTAC
Organism: Aspidiotus rigidus; assembly: GCA_035079385.1. Classification (NCBI taxonomy): domain Eukaryota; kingdom Metazoa; phylum Arthropoda; class Insecta; order Hemiptera; family Diaspididae; genus Aspidiotus; species Aspidiotus rigidus. The sequence continues at coordinate 1,075,300 of JAVHKY010000074.1, read as the reverse complement.
TAAGCAATTTATCAACTACTATACCCTTCCGATATTTTGATTTGTCACAAACCGTAAATTTCGCAACAAGTAGGAAGTATATCCACGAAGTAGTTTATCAAATTTAGAGAATGGAAATGGAAGAAATAGTTGTCACCCTAAACGAAGCGATCGATTTGGTAAGTACTGATTTCTGATCCTTTTGTAAACGTACCGAATTCTTACCAACTCTAAAAGACTTCTACGAGATCATTGTCGTGTAACTCTAAATTTACATCCTTCAAATACGACTCAGACAACTTTCGTCTTCGTTGAGGACAGCTTTGGTCAAGTCGAAATTGAATCTATTTGAAAGCAACCTCCACTAAGCGCCTCTGACTCTTCTTTAGTAATCTTCTTCAGATTACGTTAAGATCTCTCTGAATTAGTATTTACTCTACCAGACGTAGACTGACGGACTGCTTTTGTTTTCTGTCCGTTACGAACTTCAAGATAAACGTTGCGGAATTATTGACACTGCATCGCGCATAGTTTTAACAAAATTAATTCGTTGTATAGATTTAGATTTATAATTAATTATGTCAATTAAATTAATATTTGTTGACCTAAAACCGATTTTCTTTCTTTAACTCCCTAAAACTTGTTGTGATTCCCCTGCTAGGTCAAGTCTTCAAATCTCGTACGATCCACGGCACACCGCGAGATACAAATCACAACACCCCTCCTGATGTGTAGGCTAAAGCCTCTGGTGTAAAGTAGGCTTGCACGTAGTATAACCTTACTGCCTACTTTATACGAACTTTATACTCGGTCTAGGTTTTGGTGAGGAACAAGGTTCAAGGCCCGCCAATCAATTGGGCCTAGTGGAAACATCTCAATATAGCCAAATGAATAAAGATCATGATTTATGTCCTTCTTAGTAACTAATGCCTTTACAGGGACTCACTCGGGGACCCTCGTTCGCCCCCCTCCTTTAACTACAGTATAATACCGGTGTAATATAAACCTGCTATATGTATTATTGTGTCTTTATAATTAAAGCAAACCCTAGTATAATAGAGGTAATATAAAGTAAGGTAAAGTAAGCTTGAGCCCAGTATAACCCTACTCTAAAGAAGTTCAAGCTCGACTAGTAAATACCACAACAGGTTCCCTGTTTGCCTCAATTAACAAAGTTAATGAAGGCAATTCCGAGCAGCTAGTCATGACTGCTGCAAGTTTTTAGTATGTTGTTCAGGACCACATCATGAACCATTTTCAGCAAAGAAACGTTTGCTCCATCAAAATGTTTTTTTATTTCCTTGTTTGCCTACATTACTAGTTCCCAGGCCCGCTACGGCTCTCTATGAGCCTGTTATCGTCTTTGCATCATCATCTTCTTTCATTATTTCAACACCAGCCATCTACAAACAGATCGACTAAATTACCCCTATTCCTGGATGAAAATCTAAACCAATTTGCTCATTTCGCTCTACATTTGGCACTGTACACGTTCTACATTCGCTGTACCACATCACCTTAGCCTCCAACCGACATCCAAGGGTCTACCAAACTGATTATATAAACCAACAATCACACGCCTGACTAAGTGATTACTCAAAACGTGATATTTTTCATCAATTATTGTAAATTCTATACATACGAGTCCCTCCTTGTCCATTCATCCCTAACCACTCTGGAAAACGATAAATGACCTTAGGAAACTTCTCACGAATACGAATTCGCGATAATAGACCGAACGAAATGCAGATTTCACGGGCGTATAATCAACCTCCGGGAGCTTCTTTCTATCATTCATTTCATTTCCGTCATTTAAACAACCGAGAATACCACCACTCCAGAAAGGAGGAAAAAAAATTGCAATTCGTTGAATATTTCAATGCCAGAACCGATTAACTAGTTAAACTTGATCTCGCGCAATACCATCGTCGGCTATCTATAATACTTCGCTTCATTATTTATACAGACCGAAAGCAGTACAGTCAGTCGATCGTATACGCAAGCACGGAATGTGTACGATATTACTCAGTCAGTGACCTTCAAACGTGTGTCCTCCATCAACGATCGAAAAACTCGAAGTTGCAAGTTCTGCGTGTAAGTTTTCAAAATCGCGTACACGCGTACGGTGTGTACGAACGCTCGAGAAAAAATTTCTTCACTTTCGGTCTAAATTTTAGTTCTCGTAACGATAAAATTGCGATTCGATATTACGTAAATTTTATTACAGCTCAGCTCTGAATATACCCGTATATCAATTTGAGACCATAAACGGAAAGATACTCCGGAATATAAATGTGTCTTATCGACGACATTCTCAGAGCATTCGTAACGATAGTCGGGTTTTTATCGTAGACGCACGTCATTTCGAAACGCGGGCCCCGTCATAATCATGGGAACGAATCTACCCTCATCAGCCGACGAACGTGCAATTTATAGCGACTTCGTAAATCGTTTTGGTTGTCACTATTGTCGTATATACGATAAATTGTAGGTGTAACTAATTCACTGTGAATATATACGCGGTCAAGAAAACTTATCATCGTTTTGCCTACGGATAACATTATTACGGTCTGTACGCGATAAAAGCGCCGCGCCGCTGACGACTAAAATCTCCGTACCAGAGGCGATTTATTCGCTATACGTAATTACTCAATTCCTATTCTTCATCTGCTCGAGAGCTGTCTTCTCGAATCAATTAAACGCGCGTCAACAATGCGAACTCGATGAGATGAGATAATACCGAGCAAAACCGCACCCAAAATAGAATATTCTCTATCTCGTATAGCATATAGTCCTCTATTAATTACAATCAGACCGTAATTTTTACACAACCGATATTGTGATTGATCGCTGTATATAATATAATTCGCAATTATTGTTCTTTAAAACGAGCCATTCGTCATCGTCAACTTTACGGTCGCGTACCTAATTGTCGCGTCTTCGGTATTCAAATTCGTGATTCTCGACTAATAAAGCCCCATTTGAATAATTGGTTTTTAGGTTACGTCTCTACCTACACACGTTTTGACTTAAATCGCCGAATACGAGACGAACGTCCTCTAGAGATACGTAGAAAGAAAATCGGAGAAATAAAATAAAATAAAAAAAAAAACGTACAATAAGGTTTGATGCGAACTCGTTTCTTCTTCCTTCCGAACTTTTCGCGCATTTTCACAGCAGCTTATTTCAGATTAGAAAAGCACGCACGTGAGCACGAGAATATATTATTACATATAAAATCGACCAGCGCACGTTCGAAAAAGTGAACAAGAAAAAAAAAAAAACGTTCACGCTCAGTAAGCTACAAACAAACGCGTGAAACTGAACCGCGACCGACCAAAGCACCTTAATACCTGTAAGTTCGCGTTTTTTTTTTTTTCTCTCCCTCGACTTCTTCGCACGAACATTATAAAGTTGGTAAACAACAACAATCCGACATTCGGAATACGAGATACCTCTATAATAATATTATACGGTGAAACATCGTAGTAAAGTTAGTAGTAACTCGACGTACCTGCTGTCGGATGGTCTTTCAGCGATTCCGGCGGAGTCGAGTAAAACGTTCTCCCACTCTCCGTTTTATTTATTAACTCCTCCTCGCATTTTTTTCTCAATGCCTAGAAAATAATACAAAAGCAGAAGATGAGGAATTAAACTAAGGCGAAGAAAGAGAAAAAGAAAAATGATCGCATAACGAACGTAAACAAGAATTCACTAATTACTTCTTGTTTGTAAATAGATAGAGTGTGATAAAATCACACGCGCACACACGCACACCTCGAATTTAAGTGAATTCGGTTCACGCCACAACTACACAGTTCACCCAACAGGTTCCCGGTTTTTTAAGGGCCGAGCCAAATATTTTCATAATGACACAATATATATTCTACCGACTTATTTTTAATCAATGAACGCACACCATCATATTCCACGCTAACGACGTAGAATAAGCGAAGAACATGTCAATACTGGTCACCGCGCGTGAAAAAATATGAACAACGATAGGTACCCTGAAATTTGACTCATATTGATTTTGTTTTATTCTTCCTTTTTTTCAAGGAGGAACGTAATTTCGAACATGAAAGTTTCATTTTTTCTCGTACGTAAAAAAACGATCTTTGAGGTCAACAAGCCGCACAAGTGAAGGTCCAGAGAAGTTAGGTTTCAATACGTCATAAAGTAGAGATATTCATTTATTAACGAGCTATGGGACTATTGTTCATAAGGGTCATAAGCTAGAATAATTACAATATTTAACAAAATATATACGATAGAAACACCGTTCCATCATACTCCACTTTTTGCAAACAAGGACTATATTGGGTGGTTCAAAACGTGTTTGGAAAAAGAGATACGTGCTTATGTATAAAAATGTGAAAATTCAAAGTTCATTTTTGCCGTCAGCTGCGTCAACTTGGAGTGATAAGAGATGGAAATCTCGATCGATTGACTGAGAAAGCATTGTTTTGTGCACCAGTCACAACAGCTTGCCGTTTTCGAAGTCTAGCGGCTTAGTGCAAATCATGAGATCAACCTTGCATTCCATGTTAAAATCATGAAATTTGGAACGAACATTTAGGATGCTTGAATGAAAAATTTGAGCCATAGCGCCACGGTCCAAACCCTATAGGTGCCCCGTAATGGCGGGTTGCCTAAAAGGAAGGAGTGCTTGCATATAAATAAGAATAATGGAATCCTCAATTGTACGAGCCATATTGATACAAAGGAGGAGGAGCCACAAGACACGTAACAGTAAAAAACTTTTTGTCGTGACTCACAAAAATTTAATGTCAGATAGAACAACATAAAACACGAAAATTTAGTTAAAAGAAAAAAGAATTAGAAATAAATTTTCAAAACGAACAGAAAAGTATTCAAAAAAAGGGGTCAAAAAAACGAAAACTATGAAAAAATATAATTAAGGGTGAAAAATTTAGAAAAAATATGAAAATTGTAGATTAAAATCAATGAGTAACGACTAAAAATTTATATCTACTACCGGTTTCGGCCGTGCGAGACGACCATCCTCAGGTAGAATACAGAAACAACTAAGAGAAGATCGAACAAAAATACACAGATTTGCATATAAATGACCGAAATATTCTTTTTGGTTCGTAATTTATATGGATTCTTAGGTAATTAGAACCACCAACTTCGAAAAAAATTATCAAAAAATTCTTCCGACTTTTAGGAGCGCCGATGGGCTGATAACCCCGAAAATAGGGGTAAAATTGAAATGACGTATTTCAACATACGAATATCCTCATGAATTTTCCCGTAGAATTTGGTAAAAATACTACAAAAATTCTTCCGACCGTTTGAAGGGTTCAGGGGCCTCCCCCGCACCAAATTGAAGAAAAAATATTTTATGTTTTTTAAAAAAATATTAACAGGTTCGAAGTAGATTTTAGTGCGAAATAAGGGAAAATTTGTAAAAAAATTCCTAGGCCCCTCGGAGGGGGTTCAGAGGGGCACAAACCTTGAAACGTGATGAAAAAATTTTTGCTTTTCTTTCTCCAAGTTCAACTAATTCTTATGTAGAATTTTCCATAAAATTCGGAAAAAATTGTAAAAAAACTTCTGGGGGTCCAAAACTCAAGGTAAAACAAACGCGTTTTTGAGAAAATTCAAACTGTTTCCTGTGTGAAATTTACTGTAGAATTCGGAATGAATCGTGAAAAAAATCTCATGGCTCTTCGAGGGGGCGGGGAGGAATATAAACTTCTTTGAGGATGGGAAAAGTTGTAAAATTGGAAAAATAAATTTTTATAACTCATGTAAACTGTGTTTTTAACTAAAAGGAATTTTTATACGTGCAAGGAATAATTCACTTGAAAAAGACCACCAGTTGGTCGAAACTTCGTCTTAAAAATAAAAATTTGTGCGGGTAAAGCCTGGTTTTCTTCGTTTGTGTTTTTAACGGGGAACCTGTTTTATGGGGGGCTTTTTGAGGAATTTGCGTGCGCCGTCCAACAAAGAACTTAGAAAAATTTCGACTATCGAGCTATATATGATAGGAGAGGGACTTAGAAAACTTCGACTCTCGAGCTATCATATATAGCTCAAGATAGAGAAATTTAGACTCGAGTTAACTCGTTCCTCAATTTTATGGTTGAACATATTATTTTGAGTTCCCCGAAGAAGTGGGGATTCCCATTGGCTCCCCCTTGGGTTCGCTCATTTCGGAGGTATTTATGTCGAAATTCGAAAATGATTTATTTTCCTCTGGCCAGGTGTTCTCTACTGGCATAGGTACGTGGACGACGTATTATGTGCGTGGACCGGTCCTGTGGAACTCCTGAGTGAGTTCCTCAATTATTAAGATAGCCAATACCCTTCCATAAAATTCACATTGGAAGTCGGTGGCTTATCAATAAACTTTTTGGATTTGTTCATCTCTATTAATGATGGCATCCATGATTTTAGTATTCATAGAAAGCAAACGTCGACCGATATCGTTATCCACGGTTCGTCCTTTTGTCCTACTGCCCATAAGATTGCGGCTTTCAATAGCCTAATTCATCGACTGACTCAAATACCTTTGAGTCAGGCGGCTTTTCAAAAGGAACTTGTGACTATTATGCACCTGGCCAGGGTTAATCAAGTTAGAGTGGATGTTGACCTAATGGTCCGGAGGAAGCTCACTAGAAAATGCCTCGATTCCACAACCTCCCTCCCTAGGGACCACCTAGATAGTAGAAAGAGGTGGATTAGAATTCCTTTCCTGGGCAAGTTCTCTTTGAAATTGGGACGAGTCCTCCGCCCCTTTGGATTCCGGCCAGCATTTTATAATCCTAACACGGTTAAAAGTTTACTTGTAAGATTAAAAGACCCTGTTCCTGTGGCCCAGAGGAGTGGAGTTTATAGTGTAGCGTGCAACGATTGCTCGGGTATCTACGTAGGCATGACAGGCCGCCAGCTCCAGATTCGGGTAGCTGAGCATAAAAAGGCTTGGGAGAAGGGTAAATTGGGTGAATCGGCATTCTCCGATCATTTAATTGAGAGTGGCCATAAGTTTAAGGAAGGTTCTGAGCCCCTCCTCCATAGAGAGAATTCGTACTTCAAGCGGTTGGCTTTGGAAAATATAGAAATTATTAATAATGAAGACATCATTGTTCTAAACAGGTACATTCCTGATGAGGGATTGATTGAATTAGTGTACGGTATGAGAATGATTCACAATTTGATGACTCGCTAGTTCAATCATGAATTTCATCTCGTATTCTTCTGTCTTCGTTGATATTGGGTTCAGTCGCTTCCGTTCACCAGATGAAGTCAAAATTGAGAAACCGCATTGATTCGCTTCCGTTCACTTACGCTTAGAAGATGGTTAATTAACCGAAAGCGCTCGTGGCTGCTTGTTTTTGTGTGGTATCTTTTGTAAAACGCTACTCTCTTGAGTACAACCCTTTTTGATGAAATTTAGACTCTCAAACTATATATTATACTAGGCTTATAGTAATTTTTGTAATATTTCAAGGTATATCTATTTCACGTTATATGCAACGGGAAATTCTATATAATACGAGTGAAAGTTCAAGTATGGAAATGTAGTTCTACAACTTCTCTCCCGACCCCCTCGAAAAGCCATGAGATTTTTTCAGGATTCTTTCTGAATTCTACGGTAAATTTCACAAAAGAAATCGTTTGAATTTTACGAATATTTTTTATTTTGAGTTCTGGGGGTTTGAGTGCTCTCCAGGATTTTTTTTTACTATTTTTTCCGAATTCTACGGTAAATTCTATACAAGAATTAGTTGAACTTCAAGAAGAAAGGGAAAAAAATGCAAAAATGTTTTCATCACTATTCAGGGTTTGTGCCCCTCTCAACCCCCTCCGAGAACCTTAGAAATTTTTTCACCATTTATCCCGGATCTTGCACTAAATTCTACTTCGAAACCCGTTAAGATTTTTCCAAAAAACATGAAATATTTTTTCCTTAATTCGGGGCGGAGGAGGCCCCTGGACCCTTCGGACGGTCGAAAGAATTCTTTTAGTATTTTTCCCAAATTCTACGGAAAAATTCATAAGGATATTCGTATGTCAAAATGAAGTTTGAATCATGATAAATGGGACGCAGGAGAAAAATTCTATTTTGCCGAAAAATACCAAAATTGGAATAAATGCCGAAATTACCACCAATCTTAGTTTGCCGATAGAACTGAGAAATTTCATAATTAAATAAATCGCGAAGATTTTATTAAAAATTACTTCATTTTTGATTTTGTTTGAAAAATACTGAATTTTGGGCCGAAATTGTGCACATTTTTATCAAAGAATTTATAAATTTGGGTCCGAAGGTTTGAGTAATTTTAATCGGAAAAAATCAACAAAATTTCCTCTCAAGTGAGGCAGTTTCGATTGAAAATAGATAAATTTTGACTTTCGAAATTGATTAGTTCTGGTGAAAAATAAGGTAATTTTGGTTAGAAATTGAATAATTTTCATCGAGAGTGAGTATATGTTATTTCTTCCTTCAAAGAAAAAAATCCAATTGCCAAAGGCTCTAGCCAGGTAAGGGAAAATGGCCTTGGTCGGAAAATTTTCCAAATATCCGTCAAAATGTTGTCCCCAATGAGAAAACTCGAAATCCAAAAAATTGGACCCGTCCGCTCACCAACATGATCTGCAGAGCCATTTTTAGGCCTAAAATCCAAATGGCTATATCTCAGCCAATAATGATCGCACAGCGATGAAACTTGAGGAAATTTTAGTATATGTGAACGTTCATCCATGGTCTTTTTTTCAAAAAAAACCATTCATATTTTCCCTAGTTTCTAGCTATAACAAAACTTCAAACTTGAATAAAAAAACAAAATCAGGGGGGAGGCACCTGGGGAAAATCATTCATTTGAAGCGCCATACCCTCTACTACAACATACATGAGTATCATAGTCCTCGGTGAGGTGGAACATTCACAAAAAAATCAATATTTAATGAATTTCTGTGATTTTTCCATGAATAGCGGGGTGAACTATGACTGCTACCGCAATAGACCGCGAGAAATCAATGGTCAATGTTCGAGGTGAAAAATACGCACTCCTCCGTGAGATGAAATGGGAATGTTGATAGACCAAAAATATAATTTTAGTATTTCATTTATCGATTTGGTCAATTCTTATGTAAACACGTCCACCGCTGAGGTGGAGTACGTTGGATTGAGTAAAATAGTTGAAAAATTCTCCAGTTGCTGGAACAGTCTGAAAATAGTAGAGAAGTGAGAAAATCCACTTTTTCAACCTGGAGAACTGCGATTTTTCATATATCCTTGATCAATTAGGTTAATTCTTAAGTAAACATGTCCGCCGAGTTTGAAAAAAATAGTCCAAAAATTCTCCAGCCGCTGGAACCTTCTGGAAATGACAAATAATCGAGAAAATTCACTTTTTCACCCTGGAGGACCGTGAGTTTTGGTATTGTGTAATTCGCTTCCATCGGCATGACGTAACGCGAATTTTCATGAATTCCCCCGCTCATTCAAATTCCGGGTCGTAGTTGTTCTCTCACCGCGGACTGACAACAGAAAAAATCTTTTTGGTATCATTTCCTTCGATTGGCATAATACAATGGCTATTTACAGTACATGTGGCGTAGGTGAGTCTTTTCATACATACGTTTGCGGAACGAGCAAAGCGAGTGAAGCATGTATGTTGTAGTAGAGGGTATGGCGCTTCAAGTGAATGATTTTCCCCAGGTGCCTCCCCCCTGATTTTTTTTTTATTCGAGTTTGAAGTTTTAACAGGGAACCTGTTTTATGGGGGGCTATTTGAGAAATCTGCCGTGCGCCGTCCAGCGAAAAACTAAGAAAAATTTCGACCCTCGAGCCATATATGATAGGAGAGGGACTTAGAAAAATTTCGACTCTCGAGCTATATATGATAGAAGGGGGACTTAGAAAAATATCGACTCTCGAGCCATATATGATAGAAGGGGGACTTAGAAAAATTTCGACTCTCGAGCCATATATGATAGGAGAGGGACTTAGAAAAAATTTCGACTCTCGAGCTATAGATGATAGGAGGGGAACTTGGAAAAATTTCGACTCTCGAGCCATATATGATAGGAGAGGGACTTAGAAAAATGTCGACTGTCGAGCTATATATGATCTAGGCTTCCTTGAATTTTCAATACCAAATCTCATTCGAATCATAAAACAGGTTCCCTGCGTTCCTCGTTTAACTTCGTTAAGGAAGCCGTCATTTTGTTATAGCTAGAAATAGGGAAAATATGAATGGTTTTTTTTGAAAAAAATACCATGGATGAACGTTCACATATACTAAAATGTCCTCAAGTTTCATCGCTGTGCGATCATTATTGGCTGAGATGTAACCATTTGGGTTTTAGGCCTAAAAATGGCTCTGCAGACCATGTTGGTGAGCGGACGGGTCCAATTTTTTGGATTTCGAGTTTTCTCATTGGGGACAACATTTTGACGGATATTTGGAAAATTTTCCGACCAAGGCCATTTCCCCCCTCCCCCCTTACCAGGCTAGAGCCTTTCTTGTTTTTCAGTGCCGAAAATCATATATTTTTCGCCCGAAAAATCCGGTCTCTGATTATTAGGAAACAGAAGTATAAGATTCAGGTCGAATCGCAATGTTCAAATCTTCTTTCTTCCAAGTTGGAAATTCCATCAAGTCTTGTTCACGGGTTATAGAATCGAAAATCGATGCGTGACCAAATTTAAGTTCGAAAAGTGGGTTTAAATTGTACTGAAGCGTTTGGTACTGGATCGCCATCTGACTGAGCTAGAAAGACCGAGGTTACGTCAAAAACTATGATGTTAATGAAAGTACGAATAGTTGAAGTAATTGCGATCTCAATAAAGATCGGTGTTCATCTCGAGTTCATTCGATTCCCATTTCATAAACTACCTCATTATCGAATAAAAAAAAACACATGACTCAAATTTTGAGGCGCACACGATATTCCTCCTTACATAATAGTGATAGATGAGAAAAATAAACTAAAAGTCACCTGAGTGACTATGAAAGATAAATTTTCCGTGAATTTCGTACGCTTCATCTCCATCAAGCTTAACGAGAAAATTCCAAAACACTCAACCGCTTCATCTATAGTAAGAACTACCTTTTCTTGTTATTCTAAGGGTAAGAAAATGGTGCTTTACGCGGTACAATTTTCGCATTAAAATTACGAAAAACAGTCACGAATTTGTAATCGTGACGATGTTGATAGTCGACTAGAGACAGATCCAGTTGAGGTGTACGCGCGTACGTCGATTTCGTCTCGAAAATCCGGGAAAAATGTCCAAAAAGCTCGCGTTTAGAATACCGAAAAAAAAATATATACATCGATACGTTAAAAGTTACGCTTACCGCGGCTAAAACGGCTTCTTTCTCCTGATCAGCCGGCTCGAGCGTGGTCGGAGTTATACGTTTATTTTTCAAATGGTGCGGCGTATCACGTCTGTGCAATTTACTCGTCTTCACGGGCGAATCCTTTTCGGATGAGTTCACGTCAAACACTACGTGCTTTTCCTGTAACGTAAAATTTTCGAACAAAAACGATAACTACAACGAAAAAAATTAATCATCCGCTCGTAACGCGCGCCGGCACTATTTTACACGTCAAGGTTAAAGCTCTGGCTTCCAACTTTTTCCCCGAAGAACGCTACATTTTGGATGACAATATTATTACTACTCTTCGACAGCGGTCGAGATCTAAATCTGTTTTCAGTCCCGACTTTATTATTATTATTCTTCTCCCCACCCCACCCCCTTTAACCCTTTTCTTCTCTCTATTATACAAATTTTTGCGAATTATTTCGCTGGAATAAAATTATACGAACGAAATTAACCGCCCGTGAAACCTCACTCGACCGTCGAGTATAGGCATACCAAGAATACACCTGTCGACCTTTCCTGATTCGTGCGTACTCGGCGTAATTCTCTTCCGTTCTGTCTCGTCAACCCAGCCGAGCCGACCACAACGCTGTCCACTTTACAATATTGTACATAGCGTGGGCAGTCACGGATTACTATCTCCGAGCGTAATATAACAATAATACACGAAGAATGACAAGACAGTCTGGATAGTTTACACCTGAGACTTATATGGCCAGCGCGGATGAGACAGAGATAAAAAGGTGCTAATTTGAACATGAATGCGAAGTTCATTTTTTAAAAACCACACCTTCGCGGTTTTTTTAGAGAGAAAGAGAAAACGTAATACGATATTTTAGTCCGATATTGGACTGAGCAAATAAAACACGAGTATATGTTGCGTAATACGCTACCTCATCTTCAGCATCTTCCATATCGCTGACCGAATTCGAGCTTAGCCCTGGATCGCTATTAGCTGTCAGCACTTCTCCGGTGTTCTCATTCTACGAACAAATAGAAGAAAATATTCTATCATTAGTTCTTAGTTAAAATTTATTGTATAATAAGATCTTAAATTACGAATAAAATCTGCCCATTGGGGTTTAAACCTACACTAGAGAGCGCTACTGAAAGGGTGAATCAGAGAATTTATGTACGTTCTCCATTGATTTTCGATCAACTGTTATTTTTTCATTATATCATTTATTGCTACAATTTCTTTTGTATTTAAAGTTGATGATACAGACTACAAAATGTATGCTTGTATTTGCTTCAAAAAACAATATCCTATTAATTATGGTGCGTGAAATTTCTTCACTTAAAAGGCATTGAACGAAAAGGTGAATATCGACTCAGGGCAAAGTTTAAATCCCAATTAGTCCAGTCGATGAAGACACAAAAAAAGGCAAACTGTGCAATTCGGGTGCAAGTTCTACTTTTGACGGAAATGACTCAGGTTTAGTGTCAAAAATAATATACTAAAAGTTTAGATCCCTTACTGCATGGCTCGCGGAGCTGTGGCACGTTCATGCCCCCTACAATGAATTTTTTGTCAATATCTCGAGTTCTGTTAGGCCTAGAGGAAAATTTTCCATGCAAAAGATGTTGCTCGTTTAATTTCCTAGAAGGTAGAATATTTCATTGTTAGCCCAAGTCCAACCGTTAGCTTAGAAAGTTCATTTAAGTAGGCGAATATTTCATTTTTCACAAATTTTTTTATGTTTTTATTGCTTAATACGCTCAAAATTCATTTAACTACGCTGCCCTGTCGAGGAAAACCACCAGGACAAGAGCCTGTGTTTGTACCATTCGACCAGCCACTTTATATTAAGATTCGCGATATTGTTGCCCAAAATACGTCACTGAATCGTGTAATTCTGAGATTAGGTGGCTATCATGGGTTCATGACTTTCTTAAACAGTTGCGGTCACATTATGGTAGGCACTGGCTTAAAAGAAGGTTCATCGTTAGTTTATGCTCCCAATTCAGCAGAAATTATGCTGCATGACCTTGCATATTCTCGCGCTTTAAGAGGTCATTCTAATCTTCACTTTGTTCTGTACAAATTGTTATTCAAGAATTTTGAACTGGAGCCAGATGAACTTGAAGCTTTACATGAACTCTCACGTGGATTTCCAGGCAACTCGTCGACCTTAGAAGAAATAGACAGAAATGATGGTTTGTCATCATTAAAGAAAGGAATGAACGAATTTGTAGCCGAACAAGCAAAAAAAAGTGAAACTGCCCAACTCTGGATCCAATATCTTCATTGGTGAACATAATGAAAAATTTTATTCGAGCGGAGAGGAGTGGAGATTGGGAGTTACATCTAGCCTACGTCAGAAATATGCTACCGTACTTTCATGCAACTGGTCGTCATCATTATGCAAAATGCTCTCACTTATATTTACAAGATATGCTGTGTTTCATGACAGTGGAAGTGCAAAAGGAGAGATTACAGCTGCCGCTTGTAGGGGGCGTCCATAAATTACGTGAGGCATTTTTGGGGGGGGAGGGGTCCAGCGGAGTCTCACCGGAACACACGTGAGGGGAGGAGGGGTGCCGACAAATCTCACGTAATTTTTTTCTCATACAAATACATTCTAAAATATTGCTAAACTGGCTTAAATTTAATAAAAACTAGTCCTTTTTGAATAGGTATAAAATGTGATCAAGAAAATTACATTTTTTTAATAGATAAACGCAATTAAGCAAAGATAAACGTATTTAAAGCAAAAATACACATTTTTGAAAATTTCACGCATGATAAGAGGGGAGAGGGAGGGGGTCGAGGCAAATCTCACAATATCTCACCAAGGGGGGAGGGGGGGTCAAAAAATCACAAAAATCGCCTCACGTAATTTATGGATACCCCCTAAATATATACGCTACAATTATATCGCGCCAAAAAAATGAGAAGTCGTTGGAAAATCACCGTCATGTCAGCTTTCTTGGAAGCGTGATGAAAAATTCTCTGTTTCTCGTTGATGCGGTCAGTCACCATGCCTTTCGGTGTTTCCACCAGGTGCAGAAATGGAAAAAAAATAATTTCTCGCCGACAAGATGGGGTTGGCATTTGGAAAACGGAAATCTTCTGCCTACCCAGATGAATGCAGTCCCTGCCCCTGATGAATTGCTGAAGCGGATATATGGGACTGTCTAGCCTGAACGCTGTAGGGCACAAAGTGGACCACAGGATAGACTCCATTCTACTGAACGAGGATGATGACGGTGACTTTCCTCTGGACTCAGACGATGATATAACAATTGATGAGGCTGATGACGACTCTACTGATGTTCAGGAGTTGTAAAAGCAATGAAGACCCCTCCTAACCGATAAGACCTCAGTAAGTCGGCGGACTAACTGGGCTCGGACAACCGCTCCTGTCAACAACGAACTCCTTCAGTTGGACAGTCAGGGCATGGGAAGGAGGGGTATACAGGTGGTGATATCAACAAATTTCATCCATAATTCAAGTTGTAAATACCACTATAGGTATTGTAAATACCAGTATACGTATTGTAATAATATTACATGTAAAGACTACATTGCCCCCACCATGTACGTGTGGACTGAGTACTGTAAAAAACGCGGAATTGTATGTTCATATAGGTCATCTTGCAAGAAGAATGAATGTTGAGCGCGTTTTCTACATATTAGGTAATGGAAACTTCAAAAAATTTGTGAAAAATGAGATATTCGCCTACTCAAATGAACTTTCTAGGCTAACGGTTGGAGTCAGGCTAACAATGAAACAGTCTACATTGTAGGAAATTTCACGAGCAACATTTTTGGCATAAAAATGTTTTCTCTAGGCCTAACAGAACTCGAGATATTGACAAAAAATTGATTTTAGGGGCACGAGCCATGCAGTGAGGGAGACATTTCCGTCAAAGTAGAACTTGCACCCGAATTGCACAGACGATGCCTTTATCGAACTGGACTATACACCAGAAATAGGTCTATTTGGTGACCATAGATGAAAACCGCGCAAAATTCAACTAACAATATTGATGGTGAGTTTCTGCTTAAACGATTTATTTTTTCGAGAGAGGAAAGTAACGAGACTGACTTTCAATTTAGAGATTGAACTTCCAGCCTCTCAAAACCTGTTGACAGGAATAACTTGTAATCCTCTCCGTATCTATGTCCCTTTAAATTACGGTAATATCGTGGACACCCTCTCGTTCCTTCATTAAACTTTCTTCCGTGAAAAAATACTTGCTAAAATTTTAAACAATTTTTTCAAAAACAATAATTAACACTTTCTGTTAGACGACACTGCCCACATCCTACTTCTGTTGTAGAGTGTTTTTTCATGTATTCATCCTAATTGGCTTCCTTGCTTACATTGTTTTCATTCGAACACAAGAGTGTACTTCAATTTATATGGTGTGAACTACCGTATTTAGAAAATTTTCCATACAAGCAGCTTATAGGAAAAATTACCAAAATGTCAAATTATTTGTACAAGTAACGAAGTATACTGTGGCGCCTTAACGATATTGCCTAACCTTCCACTCTTCGTACATACACGGTGTTGTTCAAATTGCGAATACTGTGTACGTGAAAAAAATTGAAGCAGGTGATACGAAAATAATTTCTTCCGTAGACATTGAAACAAAAGCACGGACGACATTTCTAGCGGGGAACCCGCTATCTCTCTTGTTGGGGGGCATTTTCAGTAAATTTTGGCCATCACGAGCAAGAGCGGTAAGAAGTTGATGACGTCATCAACCTGAGGTTACAAGATTTTCGGATTTCGAGCAATATTTGATAGAGAAGGGACTTGGAGAAGTCTCGACTTTCAAGCAATATATTATTTATTGGCAAGGAACTTATAAAAATTTTCACTTACAGGCTATACACGGTAGGACGGGAACTTGGAAAAATTTCGTACTCCGAGATGCACACAATAGGAGAAAGACTTGGTCTGAGGTTTATAAATTGTGACGTTCCCCGGTCACTGGATACAAACGATAAAGAACAGTTACGAAAAACCGAACTTTATAACTTGTACCGAAAATTCACAATACTTCTATCTATATGTCGCATTCAGTATCGAAAGTGTGTACAGTATCGAAAGTCGCGCTTGTTTCACGCGCGGCGTGCAGCGTTCTCCGCCAGCGTTTCCTACTACTTCCCCTTTCTGCGTTGCGTTCTTCGTTTGTACGTTCTTCGTATTTTTTTTTCTTTGTACGTTGTTCGACGTATTTTTCCTATTTTTTTCTATTCGTATTTCTTTTTATTTGTAATATTTTTTCTTCGTTTTCTTTGTAATTTGTATTTCTTTCTATTCGTAATATTTTTTCTTCTTTCGTATTTTCTTCGTATTTTCTCCTTTTTGTACATTGTTTGTATTTTTCTCTCTCTGTACCATCTTGGTATTATTCATAATGATACTATAATAATGAAATGTATTTCGACAATTTATTTGTAATAATTATTACAGGTACGCTTTGCGTGGCACTTCGAATTGCAAACAAAATTATTTAGAGCACATTTACAAGTGGTTGTATTGCACCCTGTGCGACATGAGCACTTTACAAATCCTTGGGTGTTGCCACCTACTGATGATAGCCCCACGACCTCCCGCAATGACAACGTTTTGTCCCGAGGAACGTCGTCAGCCTGAAGAAAATTTTCTTTCAAAACATCAAACTGATTTGCTGTGTAGGCCTGATTCAGGACCCCAAATTTAGTTCCAATGGTGAACGAACCCGGGGCATTTTCCTCTAAAACAACTCCGAGAATATTTCGCTGGTCGGACTTGGCATTAATGTAGAACCTCCTTAAAGGCATTGCCCGCGAACAAGTGAAACAAAAATGTAATGCCGTCATAAAGGAGCACGAAGAAGAGCTCATCAAAACCCTCCAAGGAACCTTCGTCGACGCTATTAATGTAGAACCTCCAGTCAACATTCGTAACGTTCAATACTACGGAAATGCGTTCATTGATGACGTATTTAAGAGCGATAGCGATACTGATTAAGAGTAAAGTAATGTTAATTTCCGAATAAAAATTCTTTCTGACGGCGGAGCCGATAATTATTATTAATGACAATTTAATACGTGAGGAAAAGCTCTTCATTCTATAAGTCTTCTTCTTTACTTGACAATTTATTTACAATTGATAGGAAATAACAATTTTTACAACAAACGAGTTATTCATTTTGTCATAAAATAGATGGAATTTTGATTAAATGGTGTTCAATTCATCGCAAGCGGTAGTATTTCGTAATGGCGTGAGGAATACGTCTTCACAATAATTTGTCACAAACATTATTAATTTTCTTTTCAAAAACGATATAATAATTATGATATTCATCATATTCCAATATGTTCTACAAGAATTTCGAAAAGAAATAAAAAAAAATGTGAAAATTTTGCCGGTATCTAGAACAGCGATTTCTTCAAATTGAACGTTGAACGTACATGAGAACGCCAATTTAATGGAAAATCGTGTACCAGTCGGCATGGCGTGCTCCGCTAAATCACGGATCGGACCACGAGTGGAGACAGCTGATGATGCGGAGGCTACGGATATTCGGACATCAACGTAGGACACCATCAAGAGGCGAACAGGGAAGAGCAGGACAGGTACGAGGTGAGACGTAAGGGGAACAGGTGCAGCGAGAGAGACGCGCAAGATACACCGAAAAGAGAAATGGCCTCAAAATTCTTTTTTTTTTTTTTCACATTCTATTTTCGAATTCATTCCTATGCAACCACATGTGTCTACTTCTCCAGCGTGCAAAACGACGCGTTCATCGTGTTTCTCCAAATAATACGCGCGACTTTCGATACTGTACGACTTTCGTTAAAAGATACGACATATACACTCTTAAGGTTCTAGACGGCGGTCGAATTATGCAACTTATCTTTCTCTTTTCTCGATTCTTCGCCATTCAGGCACTATCCTGCATATTTTATCGCGCTCGCCTGTACGCCACACTCATTCTATCCCGAATTAAACGAATCCGTTCCTCCAGGTTACGGCTATCCATAATAAACGCGAAATCGGCCTCCTTAACTGACGTCCTGAAGGGTGTAAGTCTTCCCCCGAGAACGACCATATCTGCTCGTTTGATGTTGTTGATTGGTTCCCGAATATTCCTAAGGCTGCTACTATCCAGCGTATGGGTCAGCTACTCGTCAAAGTCAACATCCCTCACTATGAGCTTCAGTAATTTTTCAATCTTGTGAATATTTGCTGGTCACCCAACTACTGTAAATTTGAAGGAAAATTTTTCGAGTTTCCTGATGAAGTAGGGGTCCCTATTGGATCACCTTTGGGCTCTCTCATCTCCGAAATTTTCATATCTAAGTTTGAACTTGACCTCTTTTCCTCGAACCAGATGTTACTCAATCATATTCACTATTGGCACAGGTACGTTGATGACGTTCTATACACCTGGACTGGTCCCCCAGATCTCCTTGGTGAGTTTCGGAGGTATCTCAATTTCTGGTACCCTTCCATACAATTTACTTTGGGAATAGGCTTATTTTCCATTAACTTTTTGGATTTATCGATCTCTATAATAGATGGTATCCATAAGTTTGGAATTTACAGGAAAGATACTACGACCGATGTTTTAGTCCACGGTGGTTTGTTCTATCCTATTGCCATAAGATGACTGCCTTTAATAGCCTAGTTCACAGACTGACTCGTATTCCTTTGAGTCAGTCTGCCTTCAAGAAAGAGTTAATCACAATAAAACACCTGGTCAGAGTGAATGGGGTCAATGTCGATGTTGACGTGATGGTTCGGAGGAAAGTTACGAGGGGCCTCCTGGATTCCACCACCTCCCTCCCCCGAGACACGATCCGTGATCGCCGTTTGCGTTGGATCAGTCTCCCTTTCTTGGGGAAGTTCTCCCAGCAATTGGGTCGGGCCATTCGCCCGGTTGGCTTCAGACCCGCGTTTTACAACCCTACCACAGTCAAGAGGTTGTTTGTGAGGCTGAAGGACCCCACACCCGTTGATGAGAGGAGTGGTGTTTATAAGTTGGAATGTAGGGATTGTGGAGGCTTTTATATTTGTGAGACCAGCCGCCAAATAAAAGTTGGAGTGACTGAGCACCTGAAGTCTTGGAAAAAGGGACACTTAGGGGAGTCAGCTTTTGCTGATCATTTAATAAACAGTGGCCACAGGTTGAACTGGTTTATGATTCACACCGCGATTTCTCGTTTGGCCAATCTTAATACCTTGTTTTTCTCTTCTGTTCGTCAGTTGCTTTCAGTTCAGGCTGGATGGTGGTTTATTAAGGGGAAACTTTTTCGGCACGTTAAAATGTTTAGAAATAACGATAAAATATCAACGATATAGTAATGAGTATAAGCAGGAAAAAATGTATTTATTGCACGTTACTTGATGCGCGATGGAACAATTTTTTGTAACGTTAAAATATATAGACATAACGATGATTCGATAAAGATAAAAAAATGAGTGTAAGCAGAAGTAAATACGTTACTGCATGAAGGCAATGGACGATAATATTATTAGCGAATGATGGTCGCGTTAAAGCATGCATTGATTACTTCCAGTCGCAGTGGCTGGCACGAAGGTTACGCAATGGGTTTCCCGTCCACCAATAACGGGATTGAATCCACTAGCGGTTATCAAGCGGGAGCACACCTTAAGGGAACGTGCTCCAGTCGGTCAGTTTTTAAATAGTCTCCTAGAGCTTGCGACTAAGTGGTCACTAGTAAGGGATCCGCTGTGCAATAATTATATTCCGTTTCACAAAACCCCTTCGGTATCCTTAACCCATTGGACTGCAGCGTACCAATGGGCCATGTTAAAAAAGAAAGTCTTGCAAGATGAACGCTCCGCCTCCTCCGATACTAGGGTTTTCTACGTCTGTTCTGCATCAAGGGATGAAAGTATCACACCTGATATCCTCAACGAACATCTGCAGAACACATGGAACACATTTTCTGATTTCGAGCGCCACCGCCACCGTGTTCACAAAATAGTTTTAGATGGGGTTGAGTCTACGTGCACGTGCCCCTATTTTATGAAAGCTGCTCAATGCAAACACACATTGGGAATGAGGATCCGGCTTCACCTTGTTACAGTTCCTACCGAAGCGAAGAAAGTGCCCCGTGGGCAGAAGCGGAAGCGAGGGCGCCCTATTTTAGCTAAGAAGGCTCTCATTATCGAATGAAGTTCTTGTCCTTTTTTTTATTTAATTTTTTCCTCGTGTTTTGTTCATCGTGCATGTTAAATATTTTGACTATACATTTTATCGTTTATTTGTAATAATTTCATCGTTTTGAACTTACCGCCATTTATATTTTTGGAGGGTTGTATTGATTATTTTAACGTGCAATCCATTGTTTAACGTTCAATTACATTTCTTTTGGCTGAACCCTTTTTTTTAACGTTCATACACTTATTTCATCGGGACTTCATTTTTCCATAGTTCAACCTATTTTTCGCATCGTTCCCTCCATCTATTTTAACGTGCCGATAAATGACACCCAATCAAAATTAGTTTATCCAGACTTGGGATACGAGGCGAGGGTTTTTGTGAAACACTAATCCGCCATTTGTAGTACTTTCAAATTTTTCAATCTATGTAACTTGGCTCCATGTTATTCAATGTTAAAACCAAAAGCACCGATGGAAAGCTGAGTTATTCACGAAAAACTTTTATAATAGGTATTCATTGGATTAAAAGCACTCTGCAAAAATTATGAGCCGCGATATATTGCAGCGGCAGCTTGGAATATAAGAAATGATGAATTTGCGCCTTCAGAATAGGTATTAGGCAAAATTATGTAGGATCAAAAGTTGTAGCACTCATTGAGATCTTTCATTAAAAATTAGATGCTGTTGCAACTTGCGTTTTAAATTTTCCTCAGTTCTATTCCCATCATGTCAGAAGTCAAATTCTTTTAGAGTCGAACTCCTATAATATACTGCTCGAGAGTCGACCTTTTTTCAAGTTTTATCCTATTATAATAGACGGATGGATATTTTCCTGAGTTCGCTTCTCCATCACTCTATAAACCTTGAGGATCAGCATTTTAAATTCCGCTACTATAAACGTCCCTTTCCTACACTGAGAAAAAAAAAATGGTTAAAATGATTACTGATGATAGTTCCGGTGCTCTGCTCTGCAAAAAATGGTCAAATTGACTATTAAAAATAGTGAAGATGAATAAATTTTATCAATATTCAAAACTTTTTATTGTAAGTCGAACTATTTTTTATAGTCAATTTGACCATTTTTTGCAGAGCAGAGCACCGGAACTATAATCAGTAGTTATTTTAACTATGTTTTTTTCTCAGTGTTCCCATCTGTAGGTCGGAGGTCAATTCTTTCAAGTCCCTTTCTTATCATATACAGCTCGACAGTCAAAATTTTACCAACTCCCTCAACTACAATTTGAACGCGCTGAAGTTTCTACCATATATGGGTATAGCTCGAAAGTCAAAATTATTCCAAGTCTCCTTCCTACCACCTATAGCTCCAGAAACAAAATTTTTCGCGAGAATTTTTCCAAGTCCTCGTCCTATCATATAAAGCTTGCAGCCTGAAGTTTTTCAGGTCCCGAAAATGACGACGTAACAACTTGAACGCGCCTGTTCAGAAAAGCCAACCAATTCCGATGGACAACTTTCCGCTTCTTTGTATGGTTAATCCGATATACCACGTCGCGACGTGATGGTTCGGAGAAAAGTTACGAGGATCATTCTTGATTCCACCACCTCCCTCCCCCGAGACACGATCCGTGATCGTCGTATGCGTTGGATGAGTCTCCCTTTCTTGGGGAAGTTCTCCGTCTAATTGGGTCGGGCCCTCCGCCCGTTTGGCTTCAGACCAGCGTTTTACAACCCTACCACAGTCAAGAGGTTGTTTGTGAGGCCGAAGGATCCCATACTCGTTGATGAGAGGAGTGGTGTTTATAAGTTGGAATGTAGGGATTGTGGAGGCTTTTATATTGGTGATACCAGCCGCCAAATGAAAGTTAGAGTAGCTGAGCACGTGAAGTCTTAGAATGCGTAAGGGACACTTAGAGGAGTCAGCTTTTGCTGATCATCTAATAAACAGCGACCACAGCTTCCGTGAGGGATCGGAAAAGCTCCTCCATAAGAAGAATTCCTACCGTAAGCGCATTGCCCTCGAGCATATAGAGATAATGCGTCATCTCAACACCGATGGTATCACTGTACTCAACTCGTACATTCCGGAAGATGGCCTGATTGAATTGGTTTATGATTCACACCGCGATTTCTCGTTTGGCCAATCTTAATACCTTGTTTCTCTCCTCCGTTTGTCAGTTGCTTTCAGTTCAGGCTTGATGGTGGTTTATTAATCGAAAGCGTTCGTCGTTTATATTTTTCTGCGGTTTGCTTAGTTTACTCACGCTTCGGAGTATTCTTTCTTTCGCTAATATTATGGATAACCGTAACTTAGAGGAACGGATTCGTTTAGTTAAGAATCGGAACCAAGAAGATCCGTTTAAAAAATAATAGAGGTTCTCACCCCGGGGGAGGAAGGGATACCCGCAGAACCGAGAACTGAAACAGGAGCCGGTTGCAGAACCGTTATTTCTTGTACCAAGAACCGGAACCAAAAAGAACAGGATCTTAAAATTTGGCTCAAGAACCGGATCCTGAAATGTGGCCCAAGAACCGGAACCGAAAAGAACCGTTAAAAAACTAATAGAGGTTCTCACCCCTGCTTCTAAGTTATTCTAAAAAAGATCCTACATAGCTCAGAGATTAGTGTATGTCTGAAGCTTGAAAGATAGCCCCTTCAAATAACTACATACGCAATGCTTCATACACCAATTTGCTTACCCTCTTCAATGAGGCAGACATGCAAACCTTAAGATTCACTACGTCCTGTAAAGGTATTCTGCACGTGCCCCGTAAAACAGGTTCCCTGCCTCCCCACGTTCAACTCTGTTAAAGAACCCGCGAGTTTTTTTTCATTACGCTTTTTCGTGACAGTTTTCCAAGAGTAATTCCAATCTTAAAAGCAAAAAAAATGCTAAAAATTGTTCTTGTAGTTCCTAACGGTTTCAGGTAGATCATAAATGTGAACCCCATTTCAATGTCACCCAAGGAATGACGGTATCAAGATTAACTCGTATCATTAACTCATAAGTAAATCGCCATTACCGATGTTGCTGCATTCGTATCGTTTCTTCGAGGCTCCGAAAATGAACTAACGCTTCCGGCTTCCTTTTCGCTGCTCTTCCTTTCCACTGACGTCGACGTCGTCGTGATGGTAGTCGTCAAGATGACCTACGAACACACAAACAAATACACAACGTCCGATTACAAATCGTTGTAGTACATTTATAGAACATGTACCTTGACAAAGCGTGCAAAATCCTACAATATCGTTAAACGCCGGAATTAGACACCGGCAATAAGTTTAAATCGCGGTATTAATCGCGAAGACCGAAAAGAAAATATAGATACGAACGGAGTCAATGTCGATTACGCATGTACGCGTCGAATTTCTATTTCGGAATTTCGTAGCCGCGTGCTCGTACACCAGTATTGTACCAAGACGGTACCGGACGACATCCGACACTCGTTTACCTTTGGAGCACGTACATATTTCAACTGAATATTCTAATCTACGAGAATACATATATCGAAAAACATGTATGCCAAAAAGCAAGGTTGCCCATTCATGAAACAATATTATATGACGTTGATGTCCCTCTAGACACCACAGAGTTACAACAATTTTAGTATTGAACATCTACCTATAGATATACAAGAGTATCATAATATCGAACACGTTGATGCGCCTCGTATTTGTACAGGACATGCAAGAAAGGTTGCGTCAAGGTTGGCGATTGTTTCAGCAATTCGACTTATTTCGAGTGTATAAATATGTCTCGTTCTGCGTTCTATGACGAATTTCCATAATACATATATACAGAATATTGACATTATAATACGTAAAAGAGGCCTAAATCTATTTTGCGCTCATTAGCGCCACAATAGACACAGAGAAAACCGAAGAGAGAAGGAAAGAAATAATGGAATTCTAAACGGAGAACTCAAATAATATATACTGAGAACGAGGAAAAGCTTTTTGCAATAGGCTTACTCAAACATTGATTTCTAAAAGTAGCAATAATTTTGAATTGTTGATGAAACAAAATAAACGTAATTACCTCACCGTGTGTCTCTATAGCCTCGTTACACAGGAACGGGATACCACGGGAACGAAAAGAGGAGAGGAAGGACTATAACTTCAAATACGAAAACAATTCTATTATCCGCGGCGCCCTATAAGTTGGGAAATTCCGGATCAATGAACAAAGACACGTGCTCGCAATATATATTTTGCTTCGACGATAACAGCGCCGCGAATACGACTGGAGTTTGAGAATAGGGATACGGAAGGCTTAAGAGATCCATTAGCAATGAATCGGACTGAAAAATCACGGCGGAATTCAGTACTTTAAAAACGATGAGGGAATTGAAACGAAACACTTCTTCTAAGAATTCGTGCGCATCCGAACACAATTTCAAGCTATAAAAGCACAGAAAATTAAATAGATTTACATTCTTAAGCCCACCGGTCAGAGATCGAATTCCTGAAACTCAATATGGATTTGAATCCCCAATTTCAAAACTTGGCCAGGGAGTCGGGTGGATCGAAGGCAACAAGAGGGTGCGTCGGAATATTTTTTTTGTGGACCTTAGATGATTGATAAGATTGATTGTCAGTTGGAGATTAGAGTGCTTAAACATAAGAGAGCCTGGGAAGGAAATATGGTAGACTTGGCTTCTGCAGACTATTTAATCATCAGTGGTCACAGATTCAGGAACAGAACCGAAGTGATATTCCTTAGGGTGAATTTGAATTTTAGACGTATGTATTGCATTCGAACACATCGAAATAAGTCTTCATAAGAAGAAATAGCGACATTACCTTGTTAAACAGGTGATATTCGAGTCGACCATCTTACGATCAGCCAAATTGAAAACAAGAGCAGAAGAATTTTCCCATTTGAATATTCAGCGAGTAATCTCGAAATAACTTGGGAACGAAGCGATTTAGGAGAAAAATTGAAGAAACACAATTTTTAGAACGTAGAACCTTCTAAAAATCATCTCCTCTGATAAAAACTAATTCAGATCGTTTTAGGGAAAACTTCCGCCTGTCACCCGCACCGCCCATCAATTTTATTCTCGTGATTCTTCGATTAACCCGATAAAAATCGAGCAAATACGTTTTCAAAGTAAAAGTGAAGCCCACATAGCAGCTATCTTTTCGCAAACCTGGCCACAAGACAAGAACTGGAGGGCTGACGAGGTACAAATTGAGTGGTATTGAGATAAGATCTATATAAATTTGAAGATCGCGAAGATAAGCAGTGACTGGGAGACACTCTGGAAGAGCGAGGAGCATAGAGCGTAATCGCTCACCAAAATGACGGAATCATCAATCAGCAAAGTCAAACTGTACCCTCAGCTAATATACCAGTCTCCCGCCCATTCTACGAGAGGTCAGTTGGATCACAGATTAAAACGATGAACTACATGAGGATACATAGACGGAGATGATGAGCGCGGATCCTCAAATACGAGACCGGATAAGCTTTGCAACAGGAGCGAGGGAAGAACTCAAAACTTCCATCGAATGGTGAAAAATAACTCGTCTACGATGCAATGATACGTACGATGACGTCACCCAGGTCACTTTTCGAGGGTACAACCCTCCCCCTCCCCTTCTGAACTGAACAGATAGTTGGAAATGCACATAAGTACTGAAAATAAGAGGGAAAATAGATTTCGGCAACAGAAATTTTGAAGTGGATATGTTCACAAGGAACATCAAAAGTGGGAAAGTTGCAGTACGAATATTTTCTGTCCTGCCACCAATGCGAGATTTCAACCACATACCTCTGAATCAGAAGTTCGCAATTCTACCGGTCGACCACCAGTACCCAGGTTTCGGCGTACTTGCGTTTTTTTTAGAATCTACCTTACACACGGCCTCTTGACGGAGCTAGAGAGAGTTTCACAGTTTTTTTTTCAGCATTTTATATGCTTTGAAGATTGGGACTACTCTTGAAAATACCGACAGTTTTCCGATGGTTTTCGACTAGGGAAACTCGCGCGAAAATAAAATCTTCACGGATTTTGTCACGTTTGCAAACGTCATCGGTAACCTTGACTTACTTTAGGGACTCGGAAAAATTTCAACCTTCCTTACTATTATGCTAGGCCTAACAAACCGTGTGCTAGACTACACTAGGCCTATACTAGTACTCTCTTCGACAAGTGAGTGAGTGAGCCTGTAAGGTAGACAGCCCAACATAGAGTATACTAGGCTTATACTAAGCTAAGAAGTACTGATGGAGGGGGGCGTTACTGTGACGTCATCATGAATCACTAACAAAAAACCTGTCCTATAGGTTTTTTTTTTGAGAAATTCGCCGTGCGCCGATCGGCGAAAAGTGTGGAAAAATTTCGACTCTCGAGCTATAAAATGAATGACAAGAGAGGATTTTGACTTTCAAGCTACATAATAATAATAAAAAATTATCGGAGAGGGACTTGAAAAAATTTCGACTTTCGAGCCATGATATAATTATAATAGGAAGTAATAAGACGTGGAAAAATTGTTACTTTCAGCCTATAAACATCATGATACGAGAGACTCAGGAAAATGTAAGAATCTTCAAGATTTCAATTTGGATCATCAATACCAGAACCAATTCGTCGACCCATAGAACAGATTCCGTGTGTTCCTCGTTCAACTTCGTTAAGGAATGCCGTCGTTATTATTTTTAAATCAAAGTGCAATAAGCAAGCATGTCTCTGGAGGAGACTAACTCCTACCTATTTCAACACGGAACCTATTCTCTGGAGGGTTTCTGAAAAACGACGGCTTCCTTAACGAAGTTCGAGGAACGCCGAGAGCCTGTTCTATGGGTCAAATTGGGTTTTGGTGTTGTGAATTCAAATTGAAATGATGAAGAACCTTAAGTTTTTCTGAGTCCTTTGTATGATGGTGTACAGGTATGGCCTGAAAGTAGAAATTTTTCGTAGTCTTTTTCCTACCTATCATTTGGTCCTCCTATCATACGTCACAGCTCGAGAGTTGAAAATTTTCTTCCCAGTCCAAAGTCCTCCAAGTCCTCGTCTCATCATATATTATGGCTCAAGAGTCGAAATTTTCCCAAGTCGCCCTCCTATCATATATAGCTCGAGAGTTTAAATTTTTCCACCCCCCCCCCCCCCATCATATATAGCTTGAGAATCGAAATTTTAACAGGGAACCTGTTTTATGGGGGGCTATTTGAGAAATTTGCCGTGCGCCGTCCAACAAAAAACTTGGAAAAATTTCGACTCTCGAGTCATATATGATAGGAGGGGGACTTGGCAAAATTTTGACTCTCGAGCTATATATGATAGGAGGGGGACTTAGAAAAATTCAGACTCTCAAACTATATTATACTAGGCTTCTAGTAGGTCTAGACGTTCTTTATACTAGCTTTATCTAGGTCTAGGCTTCATTGAATTTTCAATACCAAATCCCATTTGACTCATAAAACAGGGTCCATGCGTTCCTCGTTTAACTTCGTTAAGGAAGCCGTTGTTTTTCCAAGTCCCCCTCGCCTAACATATATGGCGCAAGAGTCAAAATTTTAACAGGGAACCTGTTTTATGGGGGGCTTTTTTCCAAGTCCCTCTCCTATCATATACGGCTCGAGAGTCGAAATTTTTCTAAGACCCTCTCCTATCATATATTATGGCTCGAGAGTCGAAATTCTTTCTACGTCACCCTCCTATCATATATAGCTTGAGAGTCGACATTATTCTAAGTCCCTCTCCTATTATATGTAGGTCGAGAGTGAAGTTTTTTCGAAGTCCAAATTCAGTATTCCGGTAGGTCAGTTTTCGCCGGGCACCACACGACGTACGGCAAATTTTTCAAACAAAAACCCATAAGCAGGCTCCTTGTTAAAATTCGCCGTACACCGTCCGGCCCCTATGACGTCATCATCCTCCAGTCCATGTAGTATACCAATTTTATACTAGGCTTACAAACAAATTTCGCATATTGAGCTGTATCGAATGGCGGAATTTTGGAAAAATATGGACTTTCAAGCTCAAACTCCCAAAGCAGCACGCAAGAAAGTTCAATCTTTATTATTTAGAAAAATGATAAACAAAGAAATCACCATAAAACAGGTTCCCTGATGTTCGCCTCAATTAACACAGTTCATGAAGGCGATCCCGAGCAACTAACGGAGTTTGCTAGGCCACATATCCCATCTAAAACCACAGGATGAAATTTGAATTCCTCCAGACCGCAACTTTTCTGGGAGGCCAACCCCGCCACTAAATTATGGCGACATTTCTGGAAAAATTCTCGAGTTTTGGAGAGTACAACCACTCCTAAATGATGGCAAAACTTTGGGGAAAATTCTGTCATCGACCGATCGACATTGCATTGGAAGATATGAAACATGATCTTCATTAATTTGGATACGCCAGAAAATTTTCATAATTACTCCTTCTTGATTCTAACTTGTTCAATTTGACGATCAATTTGTTTCGACATGTATTTTTCTTTGGTCTGGGTATCAGTCTGAAATTTGTGTCACGTGACGTCACGCGACGCGACGCTTTGCGACATTATCAATGGCCTTCGCCTACTTTAAGGACAGTAGGCCTGGTATGCAGTATACTAGGCTCGACTTGGAAAAATTTCGAACTTTGGCCTTCATTACACTAGGCCTAATATACAGCATACTAGCTTTAAACTAAGTAGGCCTAATAATACCAGGTCTAAAAAGGCTGTTATAGAAGGTTTAGCCATCATTATATAAGCCTAATTACAGTATACTAGCCGAAGGGGGGCAAACGAGCGGAGCAAGAAAGCTCCCAAAAGCTAGTTAGCCTGTAAGATATTGTAATACACTGACTACACTGAGTGAAGAGAATAGTCTTGGTGACTAGAAAATAAGTGTTAACTAAGGATATTCACCCGTTTTTATTCACTATGACTAGATTTCACAGTTAAAATAACTGGAAAAAAACGACGGCTTCCTTAACAATATTAAACGAGGAACGCAGGGAACCTGTTCTGTGGGTTGAAAAATAATCTATGATTTGATCCGCATTAGGATCAATCGGCTTAGCCCCTTCAATGAGCCAGATATGCAATGCTTCAAATACCATAAATCCTCCTTCTATCATATATTAGGGGGAGCGAGCCGAAATTTTTTCAAGTGCCCAAGAGTTTGCGCTAAATTCACTCCAGTGCAAAACCGTGAAACGTTAGATGTATACTTCAAATCTGCGAAAGTATCTCAATTTTATCTTCAATTTGCGTCCTTACTTAACTATCGGAGTTACGGACCAAAATGTGTCAAAAATTGACCAATTTGCCAAAATTATCAAAAATAAAAAATTGTTTAAACCAGTGGCTTTCAACCTTTTTGAGGTGGCGGCACATTTCAGATGACAAAAATTTTTCGCGGCACACCAATTAAAAATATACAGGAATTCAAAAATTTTTGAAATGTATGACAAATATGTCTACAAGAACTAAATATTAAAAATCTCCTAATGCGAGGTTTGCGCTTGTGATTTTTCACATATATTTCTTCAATATGGGGCTGATTTTCGACAACTAAACGCGCATTTCTTGTTTGACAGATAGAAGGCGCTCCCACCTCTTACTTTTCATAAGAGCAAGAGCTGAGAAGCCCTGTTCGCAAAGATAGGAGGCGGAAAAAATAAGTAATATGGTATACGCTTTTTTACACAAGGCCTCATATTCTCGCGAGATATTGATCCAAAATTTATCCACGGATACTTTTTTGAACTTCAATTCCTTTGAAATCTCGCGGCACCCTTCGAAGGGGTGTGCGACGGCACACCGGTTGAAAACCACTGGTTTGAACTTTCATATTTTACTTGATTTGGAAGTGAAATTTGTCGCTGATTTCGAAAAGAATATCTGATTAATCCTAGGAAGTTTGAAAATACGGGAATTATCGATTTCTTATTTCAGAAATCTGGCTAAATTTGTCAATTTTTGATACATTTTGGTTCATAACTCCGCTCAAAAAAGTCGTGAAAAGTAGAGTGGGGCGCAAATTGAAGATAAAATTGAGATACAAATTTGGTAGATTTGAAGTATACATCTAACGTTTCGAGTTTTTACGCTGGAACAGATTTAGTGTAAACTCCCATTTAACTGGTAACACCTTTCTGGGCGAGCCGGTATAGCTCGAGAGTCCAAATTTTATCAAGTCCCCCTTCTGTCATGTATAGTTTGGGAGTGGAAATTTTTCCAAGTTTTTCACCGGATGGCGCGCACGGCAAATTTCTCAAAAAAAAAAAAAAAAACCGTAGTACATGTTCCTTGTTAATAATATGTGTTTTCCGCATTTAGAAAGTTTGTAGTTTACAGAAATAGAAGATTTTTGAACTTCGGCTTCATTACTTTTTCGGGAACTTCAGACAAAATTCACTCTTAAGAATTTTAATCTGTATTACAAAAAAAAATCTATCAACAGAAATCTGAGTGCTACGAAATACGATTAGGTGATTCCAGGAAGAATATAAAAAAAAAAACTGGCATCATTGAGTTTGATCTGGAGACAAGAAGAGAGAGCTAATCACCTGGATTCAAGAGGAGTTTCGATGATAAACAATTGATGAAATGCTCGAGTTCTGATTGTCGAGAGGAAAAAACTCTAAATGTGAAGAATATCGTCAGCTTGCTTGCAGAGTGAGGTCGCACTTTTTCGATTGTGACTTATCGACAACTTTGACCATTCAAATGTTGACACGACCAAATTAAGCTGTTGCAGTTCATTTTGCGCGCGCGTGGGCGTGTGTCATCGCTGCTGATACGATAGGAAGACACATGTACACATTCACACCGTGTAAACAAGCATTGTTGAAAAGCCAGGTTCCTCTTATTGGCAGTCACAGGCCTGGCCGGCTAGGTAGGGAGAGACTATTGAAAGTTATCATTGTTACATTTAAAGTGAAACATTTGGAATGTATCTATGTTGAAGCTTAAAATAAACATTGCCCCATCTTCATCTTCACCTGTTCTCACAATGGGCAAGGGGCGGACTGTCTGGGTATAAGAAAAAAAGAGACGTGTGCCAGGTTCATGTCTAAAATGACTGGACTACCGTGAAGTATCATGAAATTATTTGTCCATCAGTAACTACATAACATTTCCATTTCATATTTGAAGATATTCTTTCATGGTCTCGAGAAATATAACTTTTTCCTTACTTTTCCTATTTCAACAGTATATTCCTACCGATAATCCAAAAATAAGGTCTGCCTCTGTCTGTTTATCTTCTGCTAAAATTGTCACAGAAAATATTTCTAAGAACATACCAGTTGGAAATTTAAGAATATCGTTTTTAGACGTAATTTTTCTTAGCTCTACCTTCGAAAAACTCTTCCAAAGAATCAACTAATCTCGCTCCTCTAGTTATTAATGCCGGTGTCCCTTCAAAGTTACCTCCCTACAGCCCCACCATCAAGAATTTCTTTAATATTCTCAGCCACCACGATTCCGAACTGAGCACAAATCGATAGCACGCTAATAATATGGGTGCCCCAATTAATTGCGAATAGTCATCAAAATATCTGCAAACTATTCCGCAGTAAGTTACCATTCAGATAACTCCGATTGATAAAAGAAAAAATGAAAATCCTTTGAAAAGATCAACATTTACCTCTGTTACAAAAAAGAAGATCAACTCAATTTAAGAGTTTTTGAGGAAATCGTCGGAGTAGTCAAGGTGAATTCTCTTCGATATTTTTTGAATTTCCCTTCTGACCTACGTTATTTATAATATATTTCAGCTGAGAAGTCGAAACGATAGAAGAAATTTTTTCCCATACTACTGGGACAAAAATTAAAATTTTGTAGAGAAAATCAACCGACACCACAGAGAAGAACTCTTTGAAAATGGGTGTCATACCCATGATGCAGTGTAGCTACCTTCAAATTTCAAATTTTCTAACTGACCAATTGCTCATTTTTTCGAGATTATAATTTTTCAATGTGTTAAGAAAATACTACTGTTTTTTATTAATCAGAAATAGATGAAAACAATACGTAAGTAATTTCGAGACACGCCGAGGTGTTGAGGTATGTACTACGTACAGTATCTCCACTCTCTACACGCCTCCGCCAAACCTAGATAGACCTAGAAACATATGACCAGCAAGGACTCTTAGACCATTAGACTTAATGAGACTTCTCGACTATTCTCTTTATTCGATTTATTACTAGTTGAAAAGGAATGGCGGATACGTCTCTTAGTCTTATTACTGTCACTACTCTACTGTACAGCACATTTACAAATTCGAGAGAAAAGGCGAACTTTTTTCACAATAATTCGAGAATATCGTCCTTCCACTCTCTGCAAAAGCATAAGAGACGAAAGAAAAAAGTTTGTCAGCATTTTTTATTCAAAGCGATTTATCTCGAAATTAGAAAAGGCTTCTCATCTAAAAATTTCTTTCAGCATACCGTGTATACGTAAACTGTCTCGGGTACGGTACGTATTTACTTTCAT
Source organism: Aspidiotus rigidus (assembly GCA_035079385.1). Lineage (NCBI taxonomy): Eukaryota > Metazoa > Arthropoda > Insecta > Hemiptera > Diaspididae > Aspidiotus > Aspidiotus rigidus. The sequence goes on along the minus strand of JAVHKY010000074.1, from coordinate 1,042,411 downwards.
TACAGTCTCAACTGCATACCGCAAATAAATAAAAAAGCAATAAGCGTATCACTAGTAGTAATTCTGTGAAACGACCAGAGAATATAAGGAAACAACGGACTGTGACAAGATTTCACTCTGATTTCCTTTCAGGATTGTAAGCAGTTTTCCTCTATACAGTAATAAAAGAGGAAAGAAAAAGAAACAAAAGTCAGCAAAAGGAAAACCGAGTTACGTACTCGCAAAACGAATTAACTCGTTCATTTAATAAGAAATTTCAGATAGAGTCTACAGCAGCATCATTAACATTCAACAAGACTGCAGAACTAAGGAGAATGAAGTGAAATTGTTAAACGTGAGCCCAGCTTGCTCTAATGAATTTTTAATTAGGTTCGCAAAAAAATTATTAATCTACGCGAAACGAAAAAAAAAAAAAGGCCAAGACGAAATTCTACAAGGCCTATAAAGCCCATCGGTCGTTATTTCGAAAGCATTTTAAAACGGAGACACGCCAAAATATACATCATACTCACATTTTCTGAAGCGGCGGTACTTTCGGACTCTTTTCCCTTCCCGAATAAATGTTTCGCTTTCATTTTCAGCTCTTTCGGATGTGGAGTATTTTGCCGCACGAATGGAGTCTGAAAGAGGAATATTACATGTTAACAATAACCGTAACTCTTTATTCTACGAACCGCGACCGCCGACCCTTTGAGGTTCGATAATAGGGTTCGTCGTCGAAGCTTACACGTACCTCTTTGGTCTTTTCGTTGGACACGTCGTCTGTAAACTTGACGGACGTCGTACGAGAGTCTTCTTGGTCCTCCCAGACTTCATCCTCTTCGTTTCCCTCTTCGTTACTTATACCATCTGAAGATGAGAACAGATGATGATCAAGTCCGCCGTTTAATCTTCCAACTACGATACATGTACCCGTATGAATGGTGCGTGAAACGTGATCAAAGCGAAGAAGAGGGAGGAATACATGCGAACAAGTGCATAATATACAAAAAAAAATGGTGCACGAAATAATTCAAAAGACTTAGAATGTAAAAGAAAAAAAAAAGTCGTTTTGACCCTAATGCCGCGAGCTTTACGTAAGTCCGTAACGAATTCAGCGGCACCGGCGTCAACGAACGACCGGCTCAACTGATCACAAATAGAAATTCTATCAAAAAAGTTACAATGGAGGGCAATGTGTACTAAAACAAACAATGTGTAGGACACAATAAATACGAGAAAACAAACGTACGTTCGTAACTATAATTAATCATTGTACTTTCTATCAAAACACAATACGAATAATCGAAAGCAAATCGATAAAACTGGTCCGCATCAGTAATTTAAATTCCTTAGGTCGAACATTATATTTCCTCGAAAAAAGATTCCCATTAGTTAATCGAACTAACTTATTAGCCTTAAGAATGCTACATAATATTTAATTCCCGAGTTTTACAGCTACAAACGGGGTACACATTCTTCTAGCAAAGAGTGATCGAAATGAAAATAAATGACCGCAGCAAGACTTGCACATCCGAAGAACGAGTGTAACCTACGATTAATTATTCATTCTATACATTTCGAGATTTTAGCGAAAATGCGACAATGCCCCCGATCCTCTAATGATATATTGGTTTCGCGGTGAGAGTATCTAATTCGGTTGAACAAATTTCGACCAGTTCCTGAAGTGAGATAAATTTGGTCATTTTCAGCAGAGGTGTTTCACAGATCCTATCGTCCCAATTTTTGTGCGGAAAAATATAGTTAACTATTGTTCAAAGCGATCTAATATCTACCATAGCTTAAAGTAATGACTAAAGTCTTAATTATAACGAAGTAAAGAAATGAAAACGCAAACAAAGAGGAGGATAGTCGAACAGGTCTACCATTTTGAAAAAAGTCGCCCTTTCGTTTTTAGTAATTATATAATTTCGCTCCTACGTGCACATGTTATTGGAAACAGCTACTGACAAAAAAAAAAAAAGGAAAGCCAGGCAAGTGGGAAGATTGGAGAGAGGTTCGTTCTCGAATTTCACCATCGGCGAAATATTTTGCGCCTCATTTTTGCCGAACAACGAACCCCGAGTAAGCTTACATCGCCCACATTTATGATTTTGCGAAACCATTTTTTTCTATTTCAATGAAGACGCGGGACGATCAACTTTTCTCTAATGAATAGCTCGTTAATTCGATACGCCTTTTGCTGGTCTTTGAAAATCGCGGCTACAAATTCATTTATACTGCGCTATTGGAATTTCAAATGTACGACCTACAGGAGAACACTTGGAAGGATTAAGAATTCCAACTTCCAAGGAGAAAAAAGTAAACCCTTACATTTCAGGACGAGCTTGAATTCGAGGCTGCGGATTTATTCAGAGTGGGTGTCTCTAAACGGATTCATATGATGTAAGGATACCTCGCAATAGACCTATAAATATATTTACTGCTCTAAAGGAGAATGCGCAAGAAGCCCGAGTTCATTGAACCATCAAAAGTGGAATACTTGAAAAATCGAGGTTATAATTTACAATGAAAGAAATTGTGAGCATTTGTTAATTACATCCTCAATTGATCAACGTTATGACCACTGCTCTGCTCCTGTTAATCTTATTGAATTCAATACGTTCGTAGGCCAAGGGTAGTTCGGCGACAACATCGAATAATTCTGAGGCAAAATACAGCGTACGAAATCAAGTCCAATCATCACACATTTAGCAGTCACATTTCTTCAACTCTAGCCGGTATTCAAAGATAAGCCTGCATAAGAGAAATCCCTTGAACTTCTTCTTTCTTTTTAAGCGATCGACGGAGGTGGGGTGAGAAAGGAATGAGTCTTTTTCTTCAAGGTTGCATACAGTCAGGGGCATGGGTGGTAAGATAGTGGAGGGAAGGAGGCAGATTGCCTTTCCGCTCGGAACTGCCTTTTCTCGAAGAAAAAAGGAAAACAATTTTAGAAAACCTGAATAATTTCCGAAAAACCGAACAAATTTTCTGGAATCATCCCTTCGCCACTTCTGTGTAGCGGTGCAAAGTGGACCAGCGTCTACGGTCACGGCCGTCCGACTACGTAGAGGGGAGGGGGCTTACCCTAATCAGATGCTAGAACTGGTAAATTGTGCGGAAGATCTGAGCAGTTGGCAAATATGATCATTATTGAAGCTAGAAAAAAGAAGTCACCAATGGCCAGTTGCAATATTGAGAATTAAAGTTCAAATTAGAGTCCCCATAAGTCCCTCCTATCGTACATAGCTCGATAATCGCGCTCCTATCATATGTACATTTTCAAACCCCACCCTCAAGCATAACACTTCATGGTCGCAATTTTTCCGATACCCACTTCCAATATCAAAAAAGCGGGGAAAAGGGGGGCAATTTTTCTTCTGGACCTAATTAGATTCGAGTAGGTCAGTTTCCGTCAGACGACTTAAGGTAAACGAAATTTTTCAAAACATATGTTATACATCATCGGTAGGCAGGTTCTTCCAACTCCGTCCGCAGAGGCAAATTTTTGAGATCTCTCGAAGGTAGTAAGTTCAAAAGAGGAGAATATTTATGAAGAAACTTATAAGGAATATCACGAGAGAGTGAGATAATTCTTATTTCAGACGTATACTTTCAATGACTGACTTACTAAATTCGTATTGCACACAGATATACCGATGAAGGCATAAAAAATTCCAATAATCCGCTGCCATGTACATAAGTCCAAACAAGAGCTGTTCTACCTAGTCTAGATTGCGCATTTGTGAAGCTACATCGAACATAGATCTAGATTTTGAACCTCTGATAGCTCGAAAAGAGGATTGGGTAACTTTTCCACGATCATGAAGAACTATTCCGCAATTTGTATCCAACATCTAAACTTCAAATCTTCAAGCCTTAATGAATAAATATTTCTAAGAGTCAACTTACATAAAAAATACAAACTCATTCTGTTCTCAACGAATCTGCCAGTACTTTAAAAAATTGATCGACATCTAAAATAATATACAATTTTTCTTTCGAGTATTTGTAAACGACGACCTTCAACTTTTGGTCAATGCAACCTTTTCGAATTGAGTTTCTTAGCCTTTTACCGATCAATTGCGAATCCATCAATTACGTGAAGATGATTTTGCCCATTTCGACCTCTCTTTGTATTCCCTCATTTAAAAAAAAATAAACAAAATTTCCTGGGAACCTCACTCACTACTTCCACCTCCATCATCCCCTTTCTTACGGTACGTCAGATGATTTTTCCAACAAATTTTAAAAGAAGCAATCAAACTGTAGAATTCGGACTTCGCAGAGCGGTGGAGGCGCTGAATCTCTCATGAACGTTAAGATACAATTTCGAAATAACTCGAAAAAAAATTTCTCGATTTTTTTCTTTTCGGAAAATATCAAGTTCTAGAAAGAAAAGAAGAAAAAATCCAAGATGAATTGGTAATCAGGGTGCCTACAAAAATTGAAAAGTAAAAATGAAGCACTTTTGCAGGATTTTGCAGTTTGCCTACATTGATATTGAAAATTTGAATTATATTTTTTTTAAGTTGATGAGATAAAAATGAAGCACTTGGAAGATTTTTTCCGGGAATTTAAGTACCTTTCAGGACTTTTAGCACCTATTTCGAAAATTCATGACTTTTCATGCCTAGCTGCAGACTAATGCATGGAACTATCTATTAAATTGAATAAATTGTATTCAAACTCGACCAATTCGAAAAAATTCCTAATGTAGATTCGAAAATTTATTTTAACGTTGATCTTCTTTTTCCATTTTGTGCAAAAGCTTAGCTTTATGATTTTGTCGTTGATTGGGTCTCCTCCCACCTTCCCGAGAGTGGGAAAAAAGAGAGTTGAGAAAAACCTGAAGTCGACTACCAGCGGTGTTGAACGTTTCAAAATCTAAAAGCTTTGACAATAAATCGTTCGCTGATAAAATTCTCCGTTGTGAAGGGGAATGGCACAATTACATTGGGAAGTAGGGGGAGGGGTGATCTTGACTATGTACAATTTTTCGACACCTTAACTCCTGCCTCAAGGTAGAATTGTATTTTTTAAGCGAGAAACGCGCTTTTTGTTTTGCTTGGAAAGGGCACAACCTCAGAAAATGTACGAGCCTACTTTGATGTTATCAACTCAAGATAGATTATGTTGCATGATGTCATCAACTTGTGACGTCATCAAACCAAGAAGGGTTATGTTGCACAGAAGGAAGTCATCCTCAGAGAACACTTGTGTTCAGCTTTGATGACGTCATCAACTAAGTTAAGTGGGATTACGTTGCTTGAAAGAATTTGTGTGAGTTAAATTACAAGAAAACTAGAGCTTGAAGAAAAAAGGTTCCTTTTATCCGAAAGAAAACGTCATAGTATGTCTTTTTAAAGGGTAAGATGTTTAAAACATGCATAATTTTTAGATTAGCTGTTTTTCAAAGGACAGCGGTCCGGGCCCGCTGCCATTGCAAATTTTGCAAGCGACCAATTCCCTTTCCCCCTCCTAAAAAAAAAAATTCTCCTGATTTTTCTACGACTTTTTCAGGTTTTTCTAGTCCATAATCTCCACTCCATTGCTTCTCTTAAAACAAAACAAAATCAGTTCTCACCTCCAAATTCTTTTCCTAAAACTGTTTTGTTCGTAAATGCGGCAAGTCTCAGAAAATTCTCTCGACTTTTTCCGGTTTTCTAGAAACTGGTCACTCTCAAATTAGGCTCGAAATTCATCGGAGTAAATTTCTTTCTTTTGAGTCGCCATGCCTCTAATAATTCAACAAAATAACAAGGTCGGATTTAGAGGTTGATTTATGGTTGAGAAATTATCTTTCTTTTTCGTTTCCTCTTTCATTTCTTGGGGTTTTCTCTGAGGCGCGGGAGGAGGGGGGAGCAACCATTCCTGGAATATTTTCGTATTATCTAGAAGCTCAAGTTTCTCCATGTTGCTTTCTCGGTTTCTTGGCACAATTTCTTACTCAAACAATGCCCAGATAAAATTCTTCAACATAGCATTGCTTTTACTGGTTTTTAATGATTTATTGAGAAACGCCGACTCCTGAACAACCGATAGAATCAAAAGTTCTACATTTTGGGTAAGAAAAGTGCTAAAATGATGCAAAACAACTTGTGGCTTTGTGAGCGAAAAATTTTTCGGCTTCCTAGAAGCGAAAGAAGGACAGACAGGAAGAAAAAATATTTCAATAGGAAACCGGTATTTTTCGAGACTAATTACGAAGAATTTTCCGTGCGTCGGGTGGCATCTGGTGAAAACTGATAAATACTACTAAGGGATTTTGACTTGGAAAAAACCCGACTTTAAAGCCATAATAATTATATGATAGGAAGGGGACTTTAAAAAGTTTATAAAATATGATAGGAAAGGGGACTTGGAAGAAAATGTCGACATTCAAGTTATAATATGATATAATAGAAGGATGACTCTGAAAAGCCATGATATATGATAGGAAAGGGGTTAATTATAATCGCACATCAAAAGAGGATGTTTGAACAGCAAATCTGTGAGCAGCAGAAAGGAATGAGAGAACAGTTAAAAAATGTAAGAAATGAACAGCAATGGTACACAGTAAATAGAATTGGTGGAACATTAAAAATTATCTTTTTTCAGCAGCAAAATAATATTGAAATGAACAGTCGATGCTCAACATGCAAATGAATTTTTCTCACCTCAAATTACTCGGTTTTTGACACAAATATGCCGGCCTTCCGAAACATCATGATAGACAACTTCAGGAACAGTAAGATTAAGTTCTGAACTTTGAAAATATGATTCTATACACGTCATAGCGAGAACACAAAAGTCTTAAAACTTGATGAAGAGAAAGGAATGACTTCGGTATTTTATACAACATTGAGCAGTTTTGGCCGGCCAATATCGAAGAAGCTTCCATTTACAATGATCTCAAAAAAGAAAAGGAGGAAAAGCTTTGATGAGTTCAAAAAATATCAGTGTGAGAATTGGAAAATTCGTATTAATCGTGATGACACCTCAGATTTGTTTTGTTCATACCCCTTTTTTCTAAAACATTTAACGTGCAAAATTCTGTGGGTATGCCCATCCGCCTCCAACTTTGTGACGTTCCTCCTCAGGCAAAAAAGCGAAATATTAAAGTGCACGCGACTAAAATAATATTGAACGGGAAGGACGAGGGCGGGAAAATAATTGAAGGAGGCGTGATGTTAATTGAAATTCCCGCCATTACTAAGCACGACTTTTTAACTGGTCAGAACGAGAAAATGAAAAATTTTTATTTCATGCACCTACATTTCAAACGTATGTCACCTTTGTTGAAACTCCGTCCGTACCTACCTCTAAAAACATGGACAGCTGCATTTCAATGGGCTACATCCAACCATCCGGTTCTCCAAAGAGACCACAAGGGAGGAACATTATTTTTTGTTTGCTCCTCAACTATAGAACGGCCTTTAACTACAAAACTGCTCAAGAAGTATGAAGGTTTGCAAGGGAAATGGAGAACGTTCGACTCCTTCAAAACATTCAACTACGGCCTTTGGGTCATTTATATACACTCTACTCGGATAGAAAGCGAAAACGTGGTCGTCCATGCTTGGCTAAGAAGGCGTTACTAGTCCAATAACTTTCTAATACTCTAAATCTAATACTTTGATTCATATTTGTAATAAGTTTTACGTTCATTAATAATATTATGCCGCTGATTTTTTAATCTTTCGTTTGGTTTTAATTACAAGTCGTGCATCTTATATTTTTCTTGTGTACTCATTTTTTTTGGCGTCTTACATTAATGAAGTCGTGCAAAAAATTTTCTTCCCTGGAAATCACTACAATTTTCCCGTGATTTTCTTTTATTTTCGCGGGCCGATAAATGCATCCCGGCAAAAAACGTGCCCCTAGGGCAGAAACGTAAACGAGGACGCCCGGCAAAGGCAAAGAAAGCTCTGTTAGTGCAATAATTATTATGTTTTATTTCTCCGTTCCAGTCAGGTTTCTAGTCTCCTTAACTTTATTCTATTTCATTCCATTTCAGATTTTGGACAGATTCTATTTTAGACTTTTGACAGATTTTTTTTTGTACTAGAATTTCAACGGATTTAATTTTATTTCAAACTTTTGACTGATTTTATTTTATTTTTTTACTTTAACAGTCTAATCGTGAATTAACGCATTTTGCTGTTCACTTTTTTTTTTTGAGGTTGTATGTATTATTTGCTGCTCAGGGCGGTATTTTACTGGGCATTATTTTCTTTGCTGTGGGATCCTCATTTTGCTGTGATTACATTCTTTCCATTGCGTAAACCACTTTTTTTGCTGTGCTCTAAAATCCAACCCATAGGAAAGGTTAGGTTTTGTCGTCCTATCTCAGGTTAGGTTGTTTGTATATCCTCCTCAAACAGTGAGGTTAGGTTAGGTGTCGTCCTCGTATCATATTATATTAATTTTCCGGAGGGCCAACGGCGGACATCGGACAATTTTTCCACATTGGGAAAATTTCAACATTCGAGCTAAATAAGATAAGATGTTGGACTCTTCAGGACTGCTATCATGAATTTAATTCTCAATATCAAAACCAATTTGATCCATAGAGGAGGTTCCCTGCATTCCTTGTTCAAGTTCGTTAAGAAAGCCATCGTTTTTTCACAGTGTTTTCGTCAAAAAGGTAATTCACCTCTTGTGGAAGAAAATAGTGAACGTTGTGATCACAATGCAGTATTTTACTCTACGAAAAAATTCGAACTGTCGAAACAGTATTTCTCTTTTCTGAGTCATACACAAAGCACTCGCGGCACACTAAGATCTTATCTCAAAACAATGGATTTGATTACGATGAACGGTTAGAAGCCTTCGCCTCCCACCCTGTTTGCGTCTTCGACAACTACAAGTAACTACTCAAGACACCGCATTCGCATTAAGCGGGTGTACGTGAAAAAAATTTCAAGCTCTACACTGCACTGATTACACACATGCATAAAAAAAAATTGCACAGCGTCTCCGCTAATTGAGAGTACTCACTAAAATTATTTTCAGGTTGGTATTCCAACTGAGGTAACAAAAAACACGTTAATACTTCTTCGCCAGTCTTTTCGTCGACGTCCGTCTGAAATTTGAGCATCGGTTGAGCTTGGTTTACGGCCAACCAAACGGCTTTTAAATTTAAATTGGCTAAAGACATCGGTAAATTTTGTAATCTGTAAACAAGAATGAACGTATATCAAATTTTGGAAAATTGATACCGAAACGAAAATTTAATTAAAGAACAACTTTACCTATTTCCCGCCACATCTAGAACGTGTAACTTTTTACAATTACCCAATTCGCTAGGTAACGATTGCAGCTTATTGTCTCTTAAAGATAATACTCCTAATTGGGATAAATTACCTGTAATACGATACAGAAACGAAAATTAAGAGAACCATCGCCCAAGAGGCTGTGTCTCGAAATCGAGTTGAATGGAATAACGTACCAATTATGGAAGGCAGCCAGCGAAGAGAATTTCTATCCACGTTTAAATTAGTTAGTTTTACCAAGTTTCCTATTGATAACGGTAATTCTATGAGAAAATTTTCGGTCAAGATCAATTCCTGAAGGCTCTCACAGCTGAAAAATACAACTCTCATAAATAAAATATTTCAAGAAGAGAAACGAAAGACAAAAGAAAGAGGGGTTTCAAAAAATTATGAACGAGAGTTATGATATTTGGTAGGAAAAGCTAAGCTTCCATGACGATGAAAAATACGGTTTCATTTTAAAAGCAGAAAGAGAATTTGTAAGGATAATCTTACAAAATTCTAGGATTTAAGAAAAACTAAGGTAGCTCCGCGGAGTCGAATTACTGGGTTACGTTTATTCGGAAATTTACGCGTAAAATATGTGAGCCAAGACTGGCATCATGGTCGCCGTTACTTTAATACTACCGTAACGAGCCATGCAATCGTATAAACATGCACATAAAAGAATTTTAACATTCTATACAATACATCTTCCCTTCCCGTCAACCTTTACCTCGTCATACGATAATGCACCAATAACAATTACTTTTTCAAAATAAAATACCATCGCGCGTTCATTCGACTCACCTTCCAATATTTTCATTAAGCGTAGTTAACCTATTTTGATCAACTTTAAGGATGGTAAGCCTGGTGAGCTGGCCGATGCCATCTGGTAATACTTCTATCACATTTTGCGATAAATGTAGATCGGTTAAATTTTCTAAGCCACCGACCTCCTCCGGTAAATCTTCTAGTCTATTTTCCGATACGTCTAAGCATACTAAATTCTTCAAGTTACCGATTTCCTGCCAACATATACAACAACGCATTCTTAGAACCATTAAAATAACTGATAGCAACCACCAGCTGTACGCTCCGAAGAACGTCAAATTTCGTACATAAAACCTAATATATAACGCTCCTATTATCGTTATTAATTCGAAATACGATACATATCGTGCTCGTTATAGTCGTGGCTGCCAAAAATTGTCAGCACGCGCCCGTGAGAAAGGGCTACAAAAAGATATATTGATTCTAATTTGATATAAACAAAGAAAGATGTCTATTATCCTGCGCCAGAGAAGGGGAGAAAATTCTAGTTCAATTCGCCCGGCTCGGTTCGATAAGAATTTATGAGAGAAAGCTGGCGACCGCTAGTATAAATTTCCCCGAGATTGAAGTCCCATTTCATGTTGCGAACTCATCTATACAGGAAACAGGCGAAAGTTTGTATACATTGAAAAGACGATATATTAACTTATGAATCCTGTAATTTCGCGGACAGCAATTTATAAGGTGAGAACGTTTTTTGTCTCTGATGAGATTACAAAAGTTTATGGTAAAGTTGATCAAGTAAATTAACGATCTGAATTTATAGATCGTGATTGGCTAGGTATTGCAGCTAAAACAGATTTAGCTCCAGCTTTTGGCTCTAAAAGAATGTAGTATGACTCTTTCGACTTCAACTTTTGGCTATTTCTATACGAAAAACCTCAGCTTTCGGCTCAAACTTACAACCTTCAAACATTTAGCTTTGGCTTTAGAAAAACATGCAAAGTACAGCTGATTTTTGGCTGGTTGCAATTTCCTGGTAATTGGGTTGATTCAGGCTAGTGATGCTGTACAACATTGATAGCGGGTCAACCTTGGAAGAAAAAGCTTTGGCTTTTGGCTTTAAAAGGGAATAAATAGTATGACTTTCGACTTTGGCTTTTGGCTATTTCTACTAAGAACCTCAGCTTTCGGCTCAAACTTTACAACCTTCAAACATTTAGCTTTGGCTTTTGGCTTTACAAAAACATGAAAAGTACAGCTGACTTTTGGCTGGTTTCAATTCTCTCGTCACAGGGTGGATTGAGGCTAAAGATGTTGTAAAACATTGATAGCCTTTAATGATTTTTACATGAGACGAAAGAAAACTGAGCAAAAAAACATTATAGACCGAATCAGGTAATGAAGTAATCAAATCCTCTCTCAAACTAAATTCCTTAGTCAACAGTGAAACTAGATTCGACATTAAGAATGGAAAAGCACGACACGAGGTCAATTTTTTTCAAAACAATAGAGTGGTCAATAGTTTCCAGAACTTTCGAAGTAGAACTGCCGGTTTTACACCATTCCTCCCGATGAACCATATCGATTATCGACTCCAAGTCGACTCTTCATTTAGGTCGAAAATAAATTTGAGATTGACGTGGAGAATCGACAAAAAATGATCGCAAAATTCAACTTGAAACTGACCACAAAATTTTATTCCATCAAGTCATTGTTAATGTCAAAATTGAGTCGTCTTCCGGTATCAAATACATAGTATAAATTAAAAATCAACATCAATATTGAAACTATAATTACAATTCACGTTGAAATTGTATCTATTTCAGACGAACAAGCTAAAGGGATTCAGATTTGAGATGGTGAAAAAATTAAATTTTGATTGTGGCAATTCAAAAATAGCGGGCTTACATCATCATCGTCATCCTATTGTTAACGTATCAATGAAGCATATTGCAATGGTCAAGACTACGCATTCTGTCCGTGAGTAGCAAGGTCATAAAACGGACACGATGCTACATGTTTATAAAGCATTAAGAAGAAATGATGTTATCGATAACATTAGGTTGCACTCCAACTCGCAGACAATGTTTTGCAATGAACAGTGAAAGAAAAAGTAAGGTAAGATAGAGCGAGGTAAGTTTTGTAAGTTAGTGTTTGGTAAATTGAGATTAAACCACGGTATGTAAAGACCATACGTACATAGGTACGCTAGATTGTGCGTAGTGCGTGTTTGTTTGAATGACGCCATAAGCGGATTATCTTACAACGTGCACGCAAGCAGTTGCGTGTTGTATCCTACGCTCATCCACTTTTGACGTCATTGTTATACATGTTACGCTCAATTCACATAATAGCAGTAAAATTGCTCAATACGCGAAATAAGCAAACGTGCTGCTCATTACGCGTAATCGGCAATATTTTTCTGTCTATTACCAGTAATGGGCAGCAATCTAGCTGCCCAGTACGCCTTATGAACCAATCCGAATTGGTTCGGCTTGGTTCAGTGGGAACTGGAAGGGATATCGTCGGTGCGTCAAAGCAATCGATAAGCATGCGATTCTGCGTGCCATACAGGCCGAATAGACAGGTGGACTTTTTCTTAAAGTGCATCTCTATTCTTGAGACATTTTGGCAACCATCGGTTATAGGGGTAAAACACTCGCTGAATCCAAATTTCATGGTTGCCAAGTCGAATTTTGCCTCCTTATGGCCCAAATCCAAGATGGCGGCCAAACTCATTTCATTTCTGTTTCAAGGTAAAACAGAAAATTGTAATTTTTTCTTTTGGAGAGCGGTGGGGGTGTCTGGTGTACAGAATTGGATCTTCAAACTCTACTTGAGATATTAGGATCACATACAGCCAAGATGAGGACCCAAATTAGGGTCAAATTAGGGCCAAATTTATTGGCAATATAATGCTAGAGTATAGGGTATCTTTTCTATGGTTTTTTGACCCGAGAAAATCAAAAACGACCATCATGAGCTTGTCTGGGAATCAAAAGTCGAGATACTTGAGTCCTGTGGTTATGTTCTCACAAACATGCTTGTCTGTTATTAGTTCTTTTTCCTATTTTCCTTTGAAAAATATAGGGCTTTTGACCGTTTTTTTTTTTCGGTTAAATCTCAAATAACTCTCAGAAAATTTCATTTAAAACGATTATCGGTCATAACGGTCAAACGGTCAAAACGTTGGCCAAATAATGGTTATAACTGTTATGACCGAAAAATTTCGGTCACACAAAGAAAATGAAAAGTTGAAAGAAGTTAGGTAGTAGTGTAGTACAATATTATTTTTTCGATGTTGTGACCATCCGCTGCACATTTGATAAATTGTTTACACGTTTCTTGACCATTGAACTCTCATTACATAATTGAGGAGATTTGATTTGAAGATTGATACAGCAATTGCTCTAAGATTTGCTGTAGATCTCAGTCTCAGGCAAAAGAATCTGTGGAAGTGGAAGAGAATTTGAACAAAGAAAAATTAAAAAGCGCACCATAGAATAAATCAATAAAGAAAAATTGTTGAAAATTTTAACGCAATAGTCAACACAGTTTAATCTTGTTGAAACTCGAAGTCGAAACACATTTTTTTCTTTGTCCTCAAAGTCGAACATACACACTTTGCAATGAGCCAACGATGAGCTAATGAGGCGATAACATGAGACAGAAGGGTCGTACTTTGTCACAAACCAATCAGTCAGCAAAACAAGGATCTTTTGTCCAACTTGTTGTATATAGGTGAAGCTTTCTCGCTGATTGGTTTGTGCCTAACTAAGGCTCTTTCTTATTGTTGTTATCTGAATGCGAACGGCAAACGGCAACAACCCAACAGCTACAAACTTACAAAGTCAAAACTGAATCTGCTGAAAAGTATGTCTTGGACGGCTGGGCCGAACCTCAGGTTGAATTGCTGAATCGAAGCTTTCTCTCCTTATTGCGAGTTTGACAGTTATGATTTCGGTCAGGATAACTGTTATGACCGTTTGAGAGTTATAAAATATCGGTTATAACTGTTATGAACTATCGATCATTCTTTGAAACGGTTATCGGTCAATCGGTCAAGATCGATACTTTTTTTTTCGGTCACGGTTATAACAGTTAAATAACAGTTAAATTCCAAGCCCTAAAAAAATATGATTCTTTATCAATAGAGTTATTCGAGCTACAATTTAAAATAATTCTCCTTATTTTACAGTTCATCTTATTTCTACGGACTAATTTTGAAATACATATTATGCTCTGTTTTGATGGTATATAATGCAGTTGAGAGAAAGCTCTGTGATTTTAACCTGACCAATTTCCAATATCTCAAGTAGAGTTTGAAGACGCAATTCTGTACACCAGCAACCTCCTCCCCCCACCAAAAAAAAATTACAACCTTTGGTTTCACCTTGAAACAGAAATGAAATGAGTTTCGCCGCCATCTTGGATTTGGGCCATAAGGAGGCAAAATTTGACTTGGCAACCATGAAATTCGGATTCAGCGAGTGTTTTTACTCTCATAACCGATAGTTGCCCAAATGTCTCAAATGCAAAAATTGGCCATTTTCATGCTTTGTCCACCAGTCTAGAAGTTGTGACGATCACGATAAATAATAGACTAAGAGAAATTTCGAAGTGGACATGTTCACAAGGATTATTAAAAATAGGAAAGTTGAAATGCGGATATTCTTTTGCCCAGCCAGTGACGAGGTTTGGACCACGCACCTCTGAAATCAGAAGTCCGCGACTCAACCGCTCGCCCGCCACCGGCGCTGCGAAAAAATATCGCCCTATTTCAACTTTGAAAGGAAAGTTCCTACTTGTGATAAGGCACAAAGGCCATAAGAGGCAGTTGCAAACGCGCACTAATGTCGGGAGGAGTGTCCAGAAAAGCCAGGAGTGGGCAACTAACAGAAAGTTTCAAAATGGACATGTTCACAAGGATTATTAGAAATAGGAAACTTAAAATACGGATTTGTGCCTTATCACAAGTAGGAACTTTCCTTTCAAAGTTGAAATAGAGCGATATTTTTTCGCAGCGCCGGTGGCCGAGCGGTTGATTCGCGGACTTCTAATTCAGAGGTGCGTGGTCCAAACCTCGCCACTGGCAAGGCAAAAGAATATCCGTATTTCAACTTTCCTATTTCTAATAGAATAAGATTTTGAATTTCGAAAGTAATGACGATCTCCTTGAGAGATAATAGAAAGTAATTTACATTATAATGATTTTTTGAAGTATTCCAAGTAAAATGAAAATACCATTATTTTACGATCAAATCAGGTTCCCATTGGTCAATTCCACCTGCTCATTACGCGTGATGGGCAGCAACTTTGCACAATACGTGTAATGAGCAGCACGTCGGCTTATTACGCGTATTGAGCAATTTTACTGCTCATTACGCGTAATGAGCAATTACGTGAATTGAGCGTAACATACACACAAACACAATACTTAACGATCTGGCGTATCTATGCACCTACTCTTCATTTACCTTTGATAGAACCCAGTATCTGGTGATTTCAGATTGAATCTAAAATATATAATTTGTTAAGCAACAAATTCTTCATCCATAGTTTAATACAGTCGCTATTGTTCTCTCTTTCCTTGAGAAGTATATTTAGCTTCTTGACATCCCATAACAGATTTTTACAAACAAAAGTTCTACAACTTGGATGAGATAGTAAAACCTTTGATTCCGCTTCATTCAAGAGTAATTCCAAATTAGTCATTCTTCTCCCATGTACATCCATAGTTTTAACACCTCTTACAATGTTGGCAGATGTACCATTAATGTTGAATGAATCTCGTGCGTTGTTAGCGACCCAGTGATCACGTACTTTCTCAATGGGAAAACCTGTACTCTTCAGTTCGGGAAAAAATAGTCAGTATCAAGTTTTTTTCATACGACTTGATAAAGATCTACTTTCTAGAGCTATTTGAAGAAAGTTTAGGGTAAACTTTCTTTCAACTCAAAGTTTGGATTAATTAAAACGAAATTGAATTTTGCTGTAATGTGATGGTAAATTGTACGTGATCATCTTTTCACTATACAGGGCTGCCAATACAGTACACTTCCGATTATCCGACCTAACTGGGGTAATGGGTGGTTCGGATAATAAAAAGTTCGGATAAAAATCCGGTTCGGATAACGCGGAGAGAGTTCAGATAATACGGAGGTTGGAAAAATTACGGTTCGGATAATACGGAAAAATTCGGTTAATCGAGAGATCGGATAATCGGGAGCAAATTTTTGAGGTCGAATAATACGGCTGGTCGGATAATCGGACGTCGGATAATCGGAAGTGTACTGTACTTGACACTTCAAGTTTTATCGCCTATTAGGCACTTTTTTTTCCTGAAGGACGAAATGAAAATTTGAATCATGATAGATGAGATGGAGGAAAAAATTCTATTTTGCCATACAATGCCAAAACTGGAATAAATACTTACTAAAATTGATAATACCGAAAAATGCCGAAATAAACAAAAATCTGAATTTGCCATCAGAACTGAGAAATTTTAGAAGATTTTGTTTGAAATAATGACTATTAATTTTTGAGTCAAAATTAGCCTAATTTTTGTCTTAGAGTTTATAAATTTGGGCAATTTTGATTGGAACAAATCAGTAAAAGACTTGAAATAAGACATAGTTTGATTGAAAGATGATAAATTTTGACCCCACAATTATTTAGCAAGATAGGGTACACAAACAGAACGCATCCTGTCTCTAGCATTACCGGGATCTTGAAGGGAGGCGCTTCTCTGCAAAGCAATGGCCAAATCAGATAATGGTTGAAAATTGAATAATTTTTATCAAAGATAAGTGAAACGATTGAAAAAGGCGTATTTTCACTACAAATATTTTTTCATAAATACCAATTTTCAAATTTTAGTGCCATAAGTCACATAAAATCTGGTCTTTACATACTATTGATATAGATAAAAATGAAGTTTTTATCAATTATTTTCATTTATATCAAGTTTGCTTTAAATGTTCCCTATTATGGTAGCAGAGCGTGGGTGGAGGACCTCACAAGAAAAGATAATTGTAAAAAATTCTTCAATTTGAGGACACCTTAATTGAAAGAGATTCCTTTTCATAAGTTCATGAGTTTTCTTTTCTTCTCGTTTCAAAGAGATTTCAAGTGATACCGGGTGGACCAGAAAGATGTCACCAGTTAAATGGGAGTTTGCGCTAAATCTGTGTAGCGCAAAAACGCAAAACGGTAGATGTATACTTCAAATCTACAAAATTTATATCTCAATTTTACCTTCAATTTGCGCCCCTACTCAACGTTCTACGACTTTTTTGAGCCGAGTTATGGACCACAGTGTGCCAAAAATTGACCAATTTTCCAAGATTTCTGTGATGAAAAATTGAAAATTCCCCCACTTTTAAGCTTCATAGTGTTATTTAGGCATTTTTTTCGGAATCAGCGTTAAATTTCACTTTCAAATCAAGGAAAATATGGAAGTTCAAACGATTTTTAATTTTTGAGAATTTTGGCAAATTGGTCACTTTTTGGCTAATTTTGGTCCATAACTCGGCTCGGATAAGTCGTAAAAAGTTGAGTAGGGACGCAAATTGAAGATAAAATAGAGATACAAATTTTGTAGATTTGAAGTATACGTCTAACTTTTCGCGTTTTTGCGCTGGAGTGAATTTAGCACAAACTCCTATTTAACTGGTAACATCTTTTTGGTCCACCCGGTATGCCAATATCTAGATTGCCCAAATATCTCCCTAATTTGGAACTGTCATTTGTTCTATTTTTAATTTGAATTGAGAAGCGCTAGTGGTGCGTCATCATTCATCAATATGAGCATGACATGATAAGAATGCGACTCTTGTGACCCCTGAAACCAGGATTAAATGCACAACTGTACTTTGTACAAGTATACAAAGTGAGGGATCAAAACTTTTGCAACAAACTCTTAGTAACTAGTCTTGATAAGCTTTTCTACATGATATTGTTTATTGTTTATATAGTATGTACACAAGCATTGTAGGTTTAAAAAGGATAGTTGACAATAAAAATTTCCACGATAAATTTTCAGAAAAATAGTGAAAACACTAGCGCTCCTAGCAGGGCATCCACGAACAAACACAGCAATTCTCAATATTTTTTGAAAATATCTCATAATCACACCCATTTAATTCAGAAAAAAAAGGAGAATAAAATTAATTGTGGAGCGTGGAATTTCCTTATCAAAATTCAAACAATTTTCCTTCAAGAAAGCATTGTATTGTTTGCCTCCTGGTTTCCTTATCAGTTATCAGTAATCCTTTGAAAGAGTGAATGTTACACTAAGTTCAACGGAAGCAATTAATATGGCTTGTACAACTGGAGATTTCAATCTTATGTATTTCTTTTTTCCAATTAATAATTGGTTTACTTGTTATCATTCAATTTTCATTCTTTTTCAGGGTTGCCACTTTTTTTTTCAATTACAAAATTCCCCGACTTTTCCAGGTATTTTTAATATTTTTCCATGAACTTTTTTTGCAATTTCATTTGCTCATTCTTTATGAATAAACTTTTCTTTTTTTTCTTTATCGCAAATCACGCGGAAAGTGAATCAAAAGTAAGGATTTCCCTGACTTTTGAGAAATTTCTCAAAATTCCCCAACTTTTCCAGGACCGAAAAAATCCCCGAGTTTTCATTGACTTCCAGTTTTTCCACAAAAGTGGCAACCCTGTTTCTTTTCCTTGGGAAAGAGGGAACTGGTTGCACACCTACTCACAGACAATGTTTATAGTCGTAGCCCTCTTGAACTGTTATAATGAACGGCAAAAGAAAGAGTAAGATGAATTTTACAGGACAAAAGGCAAAATAAGATGATTTTTGAACGTTACAGGTGTACAAATATGTCATAAATGCCACAGTATCACACCACCTGATAGGATATACCTCTATACAAATGCATTGAAATTCCTCTTCTTTTCCCTCAATATAGAGCTCGAGATTATACAATGTTGTCATTACTTCAATCAATCATTTGTGACCAGAACAACAATCAGTGATCAAGGGAACATTGAGCCTTATCAGTGATGCATATATTTTGTATTCTATTGAGAAGAGCTCACATTATTTGTTGAATACTTTACCGTCGGATGTACAGCATTCCTTCTTACATACAGTATTTTCTTATAATTTTTCGTTACCAACATCAAACTAATTCTGTTTATCAAATTTATTCTAAATTGGAAGCAAAGCGTGGTTTCTCCTTTTCTCTCTGTCTCTCCCTCTTCGGAAGATAACAAGGGACGAGTTTGCTATATGTAGTTGTTTCCTTAACAGATAGAAGGGGGTTGATTGTACATTGACTACAGATCGACGTGACGAAAAAAGTTGATTCAATATCATTGTCAGAGTATATTAATTCAGTATTTGATTTAACAATCTTATTAGAACCTTGCCTTGATTCCAAGTCCATCAAGCATTTGGAGATGACCACAAATTGACAAGATTGATTAGTCAAAATGAGATCAACAAATCTCACCATCAGACCTCATACCAACTCAAAATCAACGTTAATATATGGTCTATTTTAAATGTGGAGGATTTCAACATTAATTTGAGATTGATTTCAAGTCGACTAGTATACTTCCCAGCAGCACTACAAATTGACAGTATTATTATTAATACAGCTTTTTATTGTTTATGCATTACATAAGCTTGTACATAGAAGTTTGTCAGGTACGCCGTTGCCTAAACTGCCCATAATTGAGCATAAGCCTCCGTCACCACTTTCCAGCTTTTCCTATTTTGGGCAACCCCCATCCATTGAGGGCCCACCCTTCTTACAATTTCATCGCACCATCTAGTCGCTGGTCTACCCCTACTCCTCTTATTACCATATGGTACCCAAACTGTAGCTAGAACGTTCCACCTTTCCTGTCAGCTCTTGCCATATGACCTGCGTATTTTACCTTTAGTTTTTTGCAGGTGTATCCTGCATCCCGTGTGAGTGTTCTTTCAATTATTTCCGTTTTCTTGATTCTATAATTCAATTTAATTTGCAGGATTTTCCTTAGCATGGCGTAATAGGTAGACTTTATCTTTTGAATTTGGGTTTTAGTTGCCGCCCAAGTCTGCGCACCGTATGTCAACACCGGTAGAACTTACTTTCTAGTACTTTAATTTTCAGTCTGGTGTTCAAGCTATCCTTTATAATTGCAAATTGACAGTAGATCAAAACAATTGAAAGGTTGATTTCATGTCGACCCAACATTGGAACAGGTTGCCTAACAATCAATTTGAAATCAACACAACCAACGAGTTGAAATGAATTCTCTATGATCCAACCTTACGTTGACGTGATGTTGAGGTTTCATGATAAATCGACACAATCGACCAAAATAATAAAAAAAAAAAAAAACAATTTTGTGGTTCACTTTGAGTCCATGTTATTCAACACTTTCAACAACTCGGAATTGACCGCAACTTGATAGTCGATATGGTTCATCAGGTTTGTTAAAGATAATACGTTTCTCTGATTGGTGAATTTTCTCCTGTGTAAGTAACAACTTTAAAGCTCATCCCTTTCCGTCCTCCCGGCCCAACGGATCCTCTGAGCCAAACATGTTACAAACAAGGAAGAGCCGGTAAATTTAAAAAAAAAAATATATATACGGTATACTAACCGGAGGAACGTGCTGTAACTGATTGTGATCTAACCACAGCTCTTGCAACGCTGGTAGCTTACCGATATAATATGGCTAAAAAAAAATAAGAAGAAAAAACAATGATTATTACCAAAAATTGATGAATTTTTCGCTTGAATAACCTTTAAAAAATAGGCAATTATTATTCATCTTCCACCTCATTGTTCTAAAATAGGTTTATTCTCATAGACTGGGCTTACGAGTATGACACGTCAGGTTCAGTAAATAGGTAGGTTAAAGCATCTCAGGCATACAATTGCATCATGAGAAGTCGATACATACTCACGATGGCCCGTGCCAAATTATCGCACCTAGCCTTCTTCATCATTCGGTAGTGTCACAAAATTCGACCTACCGTCACTGACACCTTTCAACGCTGAATTTTGAATAGCGATAGAAAATGCAACGACATTCCCTTTACCATACAAATAATTACGTCATGGCCACCGTACTTGATAATCATACACCGGGCACAAATTCGTACGTATATAATGGATGTACTAAATACGCTATCATTTCCACCTACAACCTTCACATGCATAGAATTATCAACAAGTACTAAGACGACGCATTTTAATTCACCATCATTCTTCGACAAATAAAAAATTGCGTCCACGTTTGAGCCCTGAACGGTTGGTCTTTCAATTTCTCAACTTTCATTACGAGAGAACAACAGCAATGCGGAAAATGACTGGTCACTCTTTTAAAATTCGCTCGCTAAAAATTCGTTGAATTGCAACACCATACGTTCACTTTTAAAATTTTACTGCACGCACGCTCACTTTCGGAGACAGACGAGACGCCGCGCCGATCGGCACATTTTCTATTTTCATGTACAAACGGCGATAAAATACTGAAACTAAACGACTTCCGCGCGCTGAAAATATCGAAGATTTACGGATTTTATGACCCTAGAGAATTTGTGGTTTATTTTACAGCTTATCAGCTCATGTGTGGTAAAGGCCTAAATCTATCTCACGTGGTGTAAGAGTTTATTTATGGGCGAAAGCGCGCAATAGGATTGCTCGCGATTCCTGCACAACCATAACCATTATTTTTCACAGCACATCATCCTAATATGAACGTTTGTAAAATCATATAAGAGCAAAAATACTCACCAGTTCGTAGATT
Organism: Aspidiotus rigidus; assembly: GCA_035079385.1. NCBI lineage: Eukaryota > Metazoa > Arthropoda > Insecta > Hemiptera > Diaspididae > Aspidiotus > Aspidiotus rigidus. The sequence goes on along the minus strand of JAVHKY010000074.1, from coordinate 1,020,632 downwards.
TCATTGTCGCCTAAATCTAATCTTTGTAAATTCGTTAACTGAGATAAACTTTCTGGTAATGATTTAATCAAATTTTCTCTTAATTCTAAGGATTCTAAATTCATTAAACTGTAACAAAAAAACAAAATCAACACGATTATATCAAGACTATAGTTTTGTAAGGTTTTGAAAAATTAATTCTCAATATCAACATAACTAACGCTCTTTCGCATAGTATGAGTATGATTCTTGATAAAACAATGAATTTTGGCACGATTGATCAACTCCTCTTACTCTTTCTCTCTCCCTTCATATCGAAGAGAAGAAATGACTCTTCATTTGACCCAAAATAATACACGTCGCTCCGGAGTAAAGTGATAAAAACCTTTCGAGGACGACGAGTGGGAAGACTGAGAATTCTGATATATTTGACATCATATTCAATTGAACCTCATATGATTTGAACTCTTTACTAAAAACTTGTTCATTATATTAGGAACAAAGTTCCTTGATCTACAACTAGATCTGAACATCCCAATATTGTAAAAGAATTCGTTGCTCAATAGAGATAGTTTCGAAAATTTTTTCAAATAATTTTCCAAGTCAATAGGTCTCGATCATAAAATTCGACAAGAGATGGATGAAACTTTAAAGGTTCCTAAAATTTCGAAATAAATTCATTCATCTAAGAAAAATTATACATAAGAAATATTAAATTTGGTAATTTTATAAAATTTTAAGCCCTAGCCAGAGGCGTGGTCATACCAAAATTACTCTTTTATTCATTCATTTGATATTTTTTTCAACGGAGAACCGTGAGCGAGGATACTCGGAAAACGTCAACGTCCGACTTTTGTGACGTCATTATTTTCAAAGAAATTCAGAGATCTACAATAACCTGCTGTTTTACTGGAGGGGTGGGGGGAGGGAGAAGATTCTCAGAAAATATCCGTGTTCGATTTTTGTAACGCATGACGTCATCACAATCGAGCTCTTTATAATCATACCCATACCTATAAGAGGTGGAGGAAAATTTTGATTTTCCAGCAACATCGATTGAAGGAGGACCAAAAAAATGAGTGGATTTCAAAGTATTCTGACCTCCAGGTTTCAAGCTTGAAGCTAGGATCGGTGAAGCACTGAAAACGAAGAGACGGATGCATTTTCAAGAGTAAACAATGATTATAGAGAACCGGAAGGGAACTCAAAAAATTTAGCAGCCAGCCAGGAATTCGCAATCTCCGCTGTTCTCAATTATCTGTCATGAATTTCCTCTCTTTCCTTTCTACGTAGTTCAGTTGAAATTTTTGAAACCTATGAATGACGATACCCTTTCCTCCTCCATGTAATTATCATAATTTTTTTGGATATCACGCTCTGATTTTTGTAATTGTGAGTCCATTATTAATGAGGATGTACGAGTAAACCAAAAATTGTCCCGTGATGACGCCACACTCCTGCTTGTACGTACTCATATCGTGAGTTTAGATAAGCTCATATCCCCGAATTATGTCAAGGTCTTTAATTTTTCAGTAAAATGAAAACCAAAAAGCTAAGTCTAGTATACTGGATTAGGCCTAGTGTAATGATTGCTATAGCAATAAAGCCTAGTACACTGGCACTGTATTTTAGGACAAGTATAATGAAGGCCAAAGATAGTGGTCTCTAAGCGGCGGATGCTGAAATTTTTCCAAGTCCTCGAAGTAGGTAAGTAGATCAAGGTCACAAATGACGTCAGTAGGTTAAACCTAATATGATAGAGAATAATACCTAGTGTACCGTGGGTCAGATCCAAAATAGCCCGCTACACTACACACTAAAAAGTTGGACATGATATAATGAAGACTAAGGATACAACCCCCAAATAGAGAAGACAGAAATTTTTCCAAGAACCTAGAGTAGATCAAAGTCATTAATGACGTCACAAATGCCGAACACGGACTTTCTACTGATACCCCCTTCTCCTAACACAACAGACGGCGGGTTCCTTCATGAAGTTGAACAAGACCTTTGAAAAACTCGTTCTATGGAACGAATTCATTTCGATATCAAGAATTGAATTCAAACTTGGAGCCCTGAAAATTCGAAATTGTTTCAAGTCCTTTTACGTCACATATACAATTTATACAGCTCGATATTCAGAATTTTTTCATGTCTAATTCTTCTGATGTCTTCCTGAAAACAACGGCTTCCTCAACAAAGTTGAACGAGGAGCGTGGAGCGAATTAGCTCAAAAATTTGTACGAGAGGAGGGAGAACTCCGAAAAATTTTTGGGACATTTCGACTTCCGAGTTACGTATGATAGGTGGGCCAAGTCCAACTGCTTCATCAGGGTAAATCAGTGCTAATGGTGGGACGTGAAAATTTTCGAAAAGACCCTCCATTAAACAGATTTCCAGTTAAAATTTCGGCATCCTGTCGTCCGTCGTCTTGCAAAAAAATGTTCTATAAAGGTGGACTTGGAAAATCGACGGCTTCTTTAAAGAAGTTGACGAGGAAGGAACGCATCAGGGAACCTCTTCTATGGGGCAAATTAGTTTTAAGGTTGAGAATTGAATTCAAAATTGAAGTCCCGAAAAGTTCGAATAACAAAAGAGTTGGACTCGGAAAAATTTAGATTTTTGACTGTGTATGACAATAGGAGAACTTGAAAAAATTTCGATTTTCGAACCATATATATGACAGGAGACAATTTTGATTTTCGAGCTACGGGATTCAACATTTTTTAAATCCACCCTTTTTCTATGGTACAAAGCTTTGAAGTGAAAAGTCGAAATCTTTCTCAGTCCAACTCCTTTATTAGAATAGATCAGTTTATACCGGACGACGCACGGCAGGTTGCCTACTTTTTCAGAGAGACTCCTCATTAAAACGATTCCCTCTTAAAATTGCAACCATCAAAGGGGGTCGAAATTGAAAAAATTTCAAATAATGACAGAAAGGTGGGGACTTGGAATAATTTTGACTATCAAAGGTGTTGGACGTCGAAAAGTTTTGGCTTCCGACCCATATACACATTAGGATGGAAACACAAATTTCAACTTCTTGAAACTCCAATTTTGCTCGAATTCACAACTTCAAAGATTTTTTGAAGTCCGGATTTCTCGCAATAAAAAAATTCATTTTCGGCATCAAAAATGAAATTTCCGGCAATATTCACCTTTTTTTTTAAAAAAAAAAAAAAAAGAAAAACACACGTTTTTAGTATTTTTCCAAATTCAAGACCTGATTCAATTTCCGACTTAATTACGTGATTTTTTGCCAAAATATATTAATTTTGTAGATCAAACTCATCAATACAGAATCCTAGAAATTTTTCGATCAAAATTTAAAAATTTTTCAATTTCAATATTTTCTAACAAGAACTATCCAATTTTCACAAAAATTGCTGGATTTCAAGCAAAATTTTTATGCGTCTCTTCTCGTTCATGGACGAAAAGGCAACACTTTTACTTAAGATCAACGATTCTGACACAATTCGGCATTTATTTCACCTTCGGCAATTTTCCCCAAGGTGAAACTCCTTTTGTTGGGTGGTACTTTCAGGAAATTTTCGTCCGCGAGCGCAAGCGCGGGCGCGAGCGATCCGAGGTTGATGACGTCACGGAGAGGGGGGACTTGAAAAAATGTTGACCCTTGACCTACTTATGATAGGAGAGGGACTTGAAATAATTTCGACTTTTAAAGCTATATATTATCGGAGGGGGACTTAGAATAATTTCGATCTCTAACCTATATATGATAGAGGGGGGGGGGGAGACTCAGAAAAATGTTGACTCTTGAGGTATATATGATAGGATTTTCTATGTTCTACTTTTTGAAAGACCTTCCCCGCTCGCCGCTGCAAAACTTGCAACGGCATCCTTCCCAATTTTTTCTTTGGTTCCCTTCACTGTGATTCGAACTTCTATTTTATTAAAAACTGTTCATCCCTTCAGGAAAAAAAAGTAACATATACCGGCCGGTCCGGGTTCTAATTATATCTAAGATTCATCACTTTAGACACAAGACCCACAGAACATTCCCAAAAAATTATCCAGTTTCCCCAAGTTTAATGAGGCGTAGTTATTTGAGAGGTTCACATTTACATCTCCTGCTTTGAAATCACCACACAATTGATAACTCATCGCTGAGCCTTCCCGAATTTTCGATTCACGTCAAGTTGGTCGACTGACATGTTTGGTTGACGGGAAAACAAATTTAGGATAGCATCATATCAATGGGAGACAATTTAAAATTTCCAAAGGGAGCAAAATCTGAGTGAGGTAACGGTAGAAAACGATGTCGCGAAAGGCCCGCCGTCTGAAGAGGAGGACGTGATGTGACGGCTTACAAAGAAAGGGAAGATGTGCTCGAGTACCTGCGAGGTATAGCGCATAATCTTACCTATTGAGTAAAGTTGATTTTTCGCATTTTTTAAATACAATTTTTTGAAGATTTTGTTTTTTTAACAAAATTTTCAAAACACAACTTCTCTTTCTTTGTCGACAAACTTGTTATCGAGCAACTTCTCGGCACCCGAATTTTCTCATCACTGAGCCATTTTCCATACTTGGCAACATGCTCTCCTACAAAGTTCTCATCGCTTTCAATTTCAGATAGAATTAACTGGACAGCGTTTCTGAATCACTAATTACAGGAACGCCCACCAACCAATTATTGGTGATTTAAGAAACCTTCCTTATTCGCGACGATAAAACATGGCAATAATTATCCTCGCTTTGCATTACAAAAATGTTCAATCAAATCAAAAGTACTCAAGATGATTAGAATCGCCGTCATGGAAGCGGAAATCGCTTTTTACACGAATCAAATTTATACGGCACTTTAAGGTTTCGAAGCTTAGGCTGAATAAAGTTTGAAGGAACAAAGCGTCCGCCTTTCTGCAAAAATTCCACCGTCTACGCACTTCAAGCGTTGATGAAGAAAATTTCATTAATTTCGAATTCTCGCATTAGAAAAGCCGTTCGGTTCCTCTCTCCATTTTGTATACTTTTTCTCTCTCTTTTTACGTTCCCTCAATATTAATGATTCTTACCTTCCAAAATTAGAGGGTAAAGTCACTAAAGACATGTCATTCAAACTCAGCACCTTCAAATTGCGTAAATGAGCAAAGCCCGTTGGTAATCTGTAATGAAAGAAAGAAAAAAGAATACAAAATTAGAAGGCGTAGAAATTACTTCGACTTATAAGTACATACATACATACATACATACGCATATAGGATAAACAGTGGTGAAATTTGAATCATGTACGTGATATTCACAAGGCTCAACCAAATACTGCATGTGTATAATATGCATTAATTTACATTTTAAAGCAGTTGAAAACGGTAAACCCACGATAACATTTTTCCGCATTATTTTCCGCTCTAGCCTACATTCACTTGTTACTCTTGTTCTGTAAAAACGTTTTCCTCCAAACATGTCACATATTACACTTATTCGTGACCGTACTTTGTTACAAAAAGTTCTACATGGAAAATTTTTTACGCGAGACAGATGCCAACCAATAATATGTCACAAGACGAATCAAAAGGTCGGATTTTGAAATTTCATAAAAATGCGAGTGGAAGAAAGAAAAAAACCGAAATCCACCTTGATCGGAACGAGTTTGTATTTTGTTGGAATCGACCCACACGTGAAAAAAAAAATGAATTACTAGGTATTCGAGATGAATTTCGCCTCAGGAATGTGCACGTTTTATTTTTCAAGACCTTTGCTTCTTCTCTTCTGTTTATCTTTTGCTTTCATTTTCTTTTCAATTTCAAAAAGTTTCAATTACGGAGTACGGTTATACTGCTCACACACAGTTGACGTAACACAGACGCACGTGTAGGTTGATACGATAAATTGATAAAGTAAAAATATTACTACAGCATCGACGTCGTCCTATATCGAGCCACTACATTACACGGCGTACGTCAGACTACACCCCTTTTCCAGCAAAGCTCCCACCTCTGACGTACGCCTTCGCCACACGCGACCGGTTGAAAACAAGATGTTACACCGGGTTCTGACACCTTATTCTCCAACTGAATCCCTATTCCCAAAAGTTGAATCTATCACTCAGCGACTAATTAAACTTTCGAAAACTTTGCACGCCTTTTTATCGTATACATCACGCACACGCTTCGCTATACCTGTATACGTGCGCTGACCATCTATATAAAGAAAATAAACGACGTCAACCATTTCAAGGCTGATCCCTATTATACGTCTCTCTCTTTTTGCATAAAAACTTTTCCGATAGAAAAACGAATACGACCTTCGCGAGACTTCCATTTTTCACGAGCTTTTCCAAAGTAGAAAGTTACATTTTTCAATGTCACTCTCCTTTTTTCTGGACATTTTCGAGCTTCGCAAATCGATTTTTCCAGAGTTTTCGAACTTCATTTGTAAATCATTAATCAAACGAGAAGTACAATAGCCTATTCGCGTTGGATATACAGTACTTTAATGGTGGAATGTAATTAGGTTAATTAAGGTGAGAAATGAAAGTAAAATTTCATAAGAATGTGTTGGCGAAAGAAGAAACAACGACCAATAGGACTAAGAGTAAAAGGATTTTGGGCTCGAATTGTCAATAGGTGTAGGGAATTACATGAAATCAAGGGCATCCTTGTCGCAGTTTTATATACCGGACGTTAAACCTAACTTATTTCGGTCAACAAGGGAGGAGGTACAAGTAAATAGATACTACATACACTATATTACAGGGGCGGGCAAACTTTTCTTCACGCGATCACCTGGGTAGTTGAAAAAATTGTCGCGATCGACCATCAGACAAATGAGAAAAAATATAATTGGTAAGGTAAATTAATGAATGAGAAGTATGAAATTGAGATATTGATTGTAAAATAGACTCATCAGACAGTTTGTACGACGATACAGCCACACGCAAACAATCAGTAGTATGTTGATCTGTGAGTCTATTGCGGTACTTATTTTAAATTACATTCATAGAGGAGAAAGTTGCTTCACACAAATATGTTGAAGGGAAAAAAACAGTCAATTGGTATGCGAGCGTACGAAGGTTCGGATATGATTCTTCTGCAAGTAAGGACCGAAAATCTGAAGAAACGTTGCTACTCGCTGTTGCTCTGGCCTTCAAATAAACATCACAGGAAATACTGATTATTTCACTCTCCAAAGTAACTTGAGGAACATCAATCAAATTAGATATTTCGGAAGCAAGGGATGTGACCTCGTTTGACTCCATACTTCTGAATGGAAATACCATGAAACTAATTATATTTTCTACTTCTTGAAATTCTGAGAACCGACATGAGAATTCAGTATGCAACGCTTCTACTTGTTTCGCAAACGTCGCGAAAGTACATGCACGATGCAATTTCAAACTATCTGATTCCTCCTTCAAACATTGAAAATGCTTGAGGACCCCTTCTTTTAGTTGTGAGGCAAACATTTTGAGCTTGCTTTTGAAGTCTGTTACTGCACTCATCGCCTGTACTAAGCATTTATCCTTCCCTTGTAATATAAGGTTCAATTCATTCAACTTTTGCGTAATGTCACAGAGAAAGGCCAACTTCAATAACCATTGTTGATCTGTGAGCTCGTCGTGTTGCCTTCCATGAAGGGCCAGAAATTCACGAATTTGAGGAAGTAGAGCTCTGAAGCGGAATAAGAAATTAGCTCGGCTGAGCCAGCGCACGTCAGTATGCAGCAGCAAGTCACCATACTCTGCTCCCCCTGCTTCTAGCAAGGCTTGAAACTTACGCCTCTGAAGGCTACTCTTCGAACGGATCGAGTTGACAATTTTAAAGGCCAAATCCATCACCTCGTGCGCATCTAAAACTTTTGAGCGCAACACCTCTTGGTGAATTATACAAAGGAAAGTCATCGTCGTTTTTGCACAAAGAGATGAAGCCAACCTTACGTCCTCGCATTGCTGGAGCACCATCCGTTGTAATGGAAACTAATTTATAGAGCGGAAAATCATTTTTGGTTACAAAATTTTTGAAAGCGGAGTAGATATCTTCACCTCTTGTTTGCGCCTTCGAAGGAAGTACAGTCAGTAACTCTTCTTGAAATGTCATGTCTTTGAAAACAAGTCGTACAAAAACACATAGCTTAGCAGTGTCACTGATGTCGGTAGACTCATCAAACTGCAGGGACAAGTGAACACATTTCTGAATATCAGCTCTCAACGCTTCCTCTAAAGTAGTACTGATTTGTTCAGTTCTTCGAGTGATTGTTCGGCGAGAAAAAGAGACACTATTAATGAGAGCCAACACTTCAGCTTTATTCTTCAAATTCTGGAAAAGAATTTCGCCAACACCTGAGAGCAATTCTTTCACCATTTCTCCATCTTCAAATGGCTTCTTATGATTCTTATGTTTTAGTAGCACTTCGGCAACTTTGAATGATGCTAAGGTTGCTGCTTCTGCCGTGCTATTGCCTTTCTTGAAAATAAGCTGTTGATTATGTAATACTGATTTGAGATCTTGAACTTTTGTTTTTCGCACATTACTATCAGGAGGAAACTTTTCTGAGAACTTATTGTGAATGCTGCGGAAATGCCTTTCAATATTCCCTTTCTTCGGTATTGCTACACTAAAATTACACAGAAGACAAACACACTTATCTTTCACCATAGTAAATAAATATTGTTATGGCTGTACTATAAACTGAATATCAGTTTGCCCATCCTATTTATATTAATTAACTATACATCGTCGTAAAAATCCAAGTGATCAAAGAAATACCTAGGTAATTAGTTATTGCATGATATTTTAACGTAATGTATTTTCTATTTTTGGAATTCACAGGTACATAACCAATTAGTCCGTCATTCAGGGATATTTAAGAAACTTCAAGGAACAATTATGAGATTGAATTTTCTAGTCCAGTCGATAAAGACATCGTCTGTGCAAGTTCTACTTTTGACGGAAATATCGCAGGTTTGGTGTCAGAAATAACATACCTACTAAAAGTTTAGACCCCTCACTGCATGGCTCGTGGAGCTGTGGCACATTCTTGCTACATAAAATCAATTTTTTGTCGATATCACGAGATCTGTTACGCCTAGAGAACAATTTTTTATACCAAAAATGTTGCTCGTGAAATTTCCTACAAGATAGATTATTTCATTGTTAGCCTAGAAAGTTTATGTAAGTCGGCGAATATTTCATTTTTCACAAATTTTTTGAAGTTTCCATTACCTAATATGTAGAAAACGCGTCAATATTCATTCTTCTTGCAAGATGACCTATATGAACATACTTCCATGTTTTTTACGGTACTCAGTCCACACGTACGTAGTGGGGGCAATGTAGTCCTTACATGTAATATTATTACAATACGTATACTGGTATTTGCAATACCTATAGTGGTATTTACAACTTGAATTATGAATGAAATGTGTTGATATCATCACCTGTATACCCCTCCATCCAATGTCCTGACTGTCCAATTGAAGGACTTCGTTGTTGGAAGGAGCGGTTTTCCGAGCCCAGTTAGCCCGCCGACTCATAGTGGGATGAAATGCTATTCTAGCTGGCCAAAATTCGAAAATCGAAGGTCTGTAAAAAGGTGCGAATTATTTTGTTTACGTTTTAGAAACGTTCCGACCGCACCCTAATTCAATGATGAAACCGGTTTTTGTGGAGTGCGTTGATGTGAACAGCATGATAGATGTACAAGCCAACAACCATTTGTTCTTGTTATTTCAACAGGACACTCGGTCATTTTATTTTGGAAGCACGTAGTTCCTTCCGTATTCTCTATCAGGTGATGAGAGTCTTGTAATTTATAAAGTATTTTGATTGAACTTTTGATATTTTTACGGTATTTGATGATTGGGCGACTATTTCTCCTCATAAAATACTCCGAAAGTGAGTACAATTGTAATACATTTATAGTCAAAATTTCATATAATATTGTAGTGGCCATTTAAAAAATTTACCAAAACTTACCAAGGCGGGTGGGATGGAAAAGATTTCTTGAAACCTCTTTCGATCCACATTGACACTTTTTGCGCCTTTTTGCGTCTTTTCGTGATTTGTCAATATATTTCTTTCAGTTATTTGAGCATAAAAGCTATTTATCGGGATAGCAGCTATTTAATAGAACAGCCTAATTTACAAAAGCAATGAAACTAGAGTCAATGATAATAATGAAATCGGTAACACGATCTTCGTATGATGTAGAACGGATTTCATTCTTGTGTACAGGTTTCGCCACCCCCTCCCCTTCTAAGACGTTACAATGAATAAAATTCTATTTATACCTGTATTACTTGAAAGATTTTGTGTAGCTTTGCATAATTAGATTTAAGAAAGTATTCTATTTATTTAAAAGTGACTTTAACTCATTCTAGGGAGATGGGACCCCTTTATCTCCAGTCGGGTCCGGGGCAAGAAACACAGCGGGCAAAAATTTTTTTCGCCCCCTCCCCATGAAAATAGAGGCCCTGCGGTCCCCTAACAGAGCCGGGCCCGGGGACAAAATCCCCAGTTGCCCCCCCCCCTCTCGTCAGGCCTGCCCCTTAGATTATGTTCATAAACATTTTCTTTTAGTCAGTATACTTTTTATCCACGAACTCCAAGTAAAAGCTTCAAACATGGAACAAAAATGATCCAAAACTTTGAGAAAAAATTATGCAATCATAAATCTGACTGAAAATTCGAATTCTACGATCTTGATTACCCCTTAGACGACGTTAATAAACTGTTGCTCTTGATCAGTTAAGCTTTTGTTCACAAACTCCAGATAAAGGCTTCAAACTTTGAGAAAAAATGACCCAATCATAAATCTGACTGGAAAATCGAATTCTACACCCACAAAAACCCCTTAGTTGATCTTCATTAGGCATTCAGTCGAAAATTAGAATTTTGGCCACCTAGCATGGCGTTTCATCCCCCTGTGGCGACTTACTGAGGTCTTATAGGTTAGGAGGGGTCTTCATTGCTTTTACGACTCCTGAACATCAGTAGAGTCGTCATCAGCCTCATCAATTGTTATATCATCGTCTGAGTCGTCGTCATTTGCAGCTGGCATATCATCGTCTGAGTCCGGAGGAAAGTCACCGTGATCATCCTCGTTCAGTAGAATGGAGTCTATCCTGTGGTTCACTTTGTGCCCTACAGCGTTCAGGCAAGACAGTCCCATACATCCGCTTCAGCAATTCATCAGGGACAGGAACTGCATTCATCTGGGTAGGCAGAAGATCTCCGTTTTCCAAATGCCAACCCCATCCTGTCGGCGAGAAATTATTTCCTTTATATTTCTACACCTGGTGGAAACACCAGAAGGCATGGTGACTGACCGCATCAACGATTCGTGGGAGAGATACCAGAAACAGAGAATTTTTTATCGCGCTTCGAAGAAAGCTGACATGACGGTGCTTTTCCAACGACTTCTCATGTTTTTGGCGCGATATAATTGTAGTATATATTTACAAGCGGCAGCTGTAATCTCTCCTTTTGTACAACCATACACTGTCATGAAACACAGCATATCTTGTAAATATAAGTGAGAGCATTTTGCATAATGATGACGACCAGTTGCATGAAAGTATGGTAGCATATTTCTGACGTAGGCTAGATGTAACTCCCAATCTCCACTCCTCTCCGCTCGAATAAAATTTTTCATCATGTTCACCAATGAAGATATTGGATCCAGATTGGGCAGTTTTACTTTTTTTTTTGCTTATTCAGCTACAAATTCGTTCATTCCTTCCTTTAATGATGACAAACCATCATTTCTGTCTATTTCTACTGAGGTCGACGAGCTGCCTGGAAATCCACGTGAGAGTTCATGCAAAGCTTCAAGTTCCTCTGCCTCCAGTTCAAAATTCTTGAATAACAATTTGTACAGAACAAAGTGGAGATTAGAATGACCTCTTGAAGCGCGAGAATAATCGAGAATATGCACGGCCATGCAGCATAATTCTTCTGAATTGGGAGCACAAACTAACGATAAACCTTCTTTTAAGCCAGTGCGGACCATAATGTGACCGCAACTGTTTAAGAAAGTCATGAACTCATGAAAGCCACCTAATCTCTGTGACGCATTTTCGGCAACAATATCGCGAGCCTTAATATAAAAGTGGCTGGTCGAATGTTACAAACACAGACAGGCTCTTGTCCTCGTGGGTTATGCCTCGACAGCACAGCGTAGTTAAATGAATGTTGAGCGCATTAGGCAATAAAAACTTCAAAAATTTGTGAAAAATGAAATATTCGCCTACTTAAATGAACTGTCTAGGCTAGCGGTTGGACTTGGGCTAACAATAAAACAGTCTCCCTCGTAGGAAATTTCACGAGCATCATCTTTTGTATAAAAAATTGTTCTCTAGGTCTAACAGAACTCGAAATATTGACAAAAAATTGATTTTAGGGGCTTGAACGTGCCACAGCTCCGCGAGCCATGCAGTGAGCGATCTATACTTTTAGTATATTATTTCTGACACCAAACCTGAGATATTTCCGTCAAAAGTAAAACTTGTACCCGAATTGCAGTTTGCCTTTTTTTGTGGCTTCATCGACTGGACTATTCGGTCAAACACGAAAACGCTGGCCTAGATGTGAACTCTTGACAGTATTTCGTTTATCAAATAGGTCGATTCTTATGTAAAATCGTCCGCCGAGTTAAAAAAAAAAATAGTCAAAAAATTCTCTAGTCGCTGGAACGGTCTAGAAATGATAAATGATTGAGAAAATCCACTTTTTCAACCTGGAGAATCGTGAGTTTCGGGATGTCGTTCATCAATTAGGTTAATTCTTGAGTAAACATGTCGTTTGAGTTGAAGAATTTAGTCAAAAAATTCTTCAGTCGTTGGAACGGTTTAGAAATACAAAAAAATCGAAAAAATAGACTTTCTCAAACTGGAGGATTTTCATTCTTTGTATTTCGATTTTCGATTAGGTAAATTCTTATGTAAACACGTCCGACGAGATCAAAAAAATTATTCAAAAAATTCTCTAATCACTGGAACGATATAGAAATGAAGAAAAATCGAGAAAATATACTTTTTAACCTGGAGAATACTGAAGATTAGTATCTCGTTCATCGATAAGGTCAATTCTTATATAAACGTGTCCGCCAAGTTCGTAAAAAATATTAAATAAATCTTCCAGTCGTTGGAACACTCTGGAGATAGTGAAAAATCGAGGAGTGCGAAGTCAAAGCCAAAGACGACGCGACACCCCGTCATTGGCGAGACTCGGCAACGGTTTACAAACCTCAATTTTTGGTGGTCTTCCACCCTTTCAAAAATTCTGAAAAAATATATGTTTTAGGTCACCGTCCAATCTTTTCCAGCTTGGGCCCTCTGAAAGAACATACTTGAAAAAAAAATTCAATTCAAAAAAATGAATTTTCTTCTTTTTTTTTGCTCGAAAGAATAATCATGAATGGCCCTTGAGATGATTCATTGATCTTCCAAAGCACGATTTTGCACGAGAGGATTCATCGAAAATTACGAGCTGTAGAATTTTTATAATAGAATATATATTTTTGAATATCACAGAGGATAGAATAGATTTAGGTGGCTGAAAATTTGGAAATAAAGAGTTTCATTCTAACCCCAACAACTTCCGATAGTTGAATTGGAGATTCCCGACTAGGGCCGGATCGCCATTATTACCCGGCTAGAGCCCTTCTGGATTACTAGCTTTGGATGCTTGATATCTTCAATATAACGATAAGAATTTTACCCATAAATTTTGTATCGAAAGAGTACGGAATAAACTTTGAAAAAACACAATACAAGTCATATTCACCACATACAACCCTGCTGCGACTAGAACTGGACTTATGCATGTCAAGTCGTCAAGCAGTCTACTTTGACGCGTTACTCGTTGACGTATTTCACTGAACCACATATTGAACGAGGTCTCTAATTTCACCCACAAACCATATGACCGTCGTCTCAATTGGAAGGTCCACGTTAAGAAAAAAAGAGAGGAACTAAACGTCAAATTACGTAAGCTATATTGGTTAATCGGATATGGCTCAACACTCAGCCTCGCTAACAAACGCCTAATCTACCAAGCAATCCTCAAGCCAGTATGGACATACGGGCTGCAAATATGGGGAGTAACCAAGCAATCGAATAGACTTGTAATTCAGCGGTTCCAGAACAAAGTTCTCCGTCTCATCACCAAAGCCCCATGGTTCGTACCTAACACGGTTCTCCATCGCGACCTCAAGGTTCAGAGTGTAAATGAGGTAATATCTCTCTTCGCAGCAAACCACGAAACACGTCTCCACATCCATCCGAACGCTGCTGCAATCCAGTTGCTCGACACGACTAACGACATTAGACGGTTCAAACGTCTGAAGCCGCTTGATTTGATTTAACCTAACTTATGCTATCAGTAGGCCTAATTAGCTACAACTAAAATCGTGATTGTGGGAGCATTGGCAACCACGTCATCCTGTCATTTCTCAAATTATCATATGTATTTGTGAATGCCTCGCGGCAGTGCAATAAAATATTTTAAAAAAAAAAAAACAAACAAACAAACCATATCTATCAATATGAAAGACGTTCCGAAATATTTTTTTTTCACTTTTGTCCAGCTAAATTTGCGTTTCATCCCACAGTGTACTGCGCAACACCCAAGTAGACTCAATCTCCGAAATTGATGTACTTCCACAGGTGTCTCGATACACGACACATCTCTCCACTCACGATCGCAAAAACAGGCCAGCGTTATGTCCGCCATTCACCGCTAAGTATCGCTCCCTCTCAGCCCCGCAGCCAGAGAAAGCGAATTGATTCAGATCGAAAAGATAGCTATCCTATAAATAGGCTCAACATTAACGTGAGATTAATAGCCACGAGGAGAATAGTGCGGTCGCTTCTAACCTAATCCCAGAGTCCATCACTCTCTTACCCCACTCCCCCATTCAATTCAGTCCATAGGTGAAAGATGGATACGCCTCCATCTTTTTGACCGACCATACGACAAGCTGGCCAGAGAGTTACGCCGGTACCCGGTCACTACGCTAGCCTCACTCAGCGCTTTGAAGGATCCTGTAGATAAAGAAGACGAGCGGGGTATCTATAGAATAAAGTGCGGCGATTGCACGGCCTTCTACATAGGCCAAACCGGAAGATCCATAAGAACTAGTCTACAAGAACATCTTCTCTTCCGTCTAGCTGTCGGGTTGCACTGCGCCGCATTTGGACATGAACCTCACAAACTCTCCGCCTCTCTTCTTCACGTAATACGTAAAAAGGGGTAACAACTATAAACAGGATAAAAGAAATAGAAACGTTGAAAGCTTACAATACAGATAAACATCATGATATGGACGCCATCCATATACGTGAAGCCGATAGTAAGATTCATCGTCGACTCAGCCTGACTTGCCAAGTAACAACGTGAATCCCCCTCCTTTTTTCGTCATGACATTTCAGTACTATACCTGATGACGGTAGGTTCGCTCCCTGCGAAACCGGTTGTAATAATATACTAATTCCGCGATCAATAATTTAAATTGTGCTGTGTACGAGTACCAACGAACTTTCTAATTTTTTTCTAAAATTTTCAATTTCTGTGTTCTATATTACTATGTAGTTAAAATTACTTGGTTAAAGACTGATGTCTAAACTAAAAAATTGTCGTATTTGACCAAAAATTCAATCTCATAATATTGTTCCTTCAAGTTTCTTGAATATACCTGAATACCGGTACAACTTTATTGGTGATGGACTAATTGTTTACGTGCCTGTGAATTCCAAAAACAGATACTATGACTCGTACTTACGAAGAAAATATTGTACTGTATTTTACCAAAGACTCGAACATGACTGTTTACGCTCAAAGGTGGGAAAAATTTTTAATTCATAAGCAAATACGTAAAATATAATGACTTCATCGTCGTTATTAAAATGGAACAAAGAGTAATCAAAATTCATAGAGTTACCCCCCTTTAAGAAAACCACTCTTCAATTATTCGTATTATTAGCACTACAAACCTAGGTATTCTTCTCAATTCAACTAAAAATTTTACAACGACAACGAGTAGAGGTCAAATTTACAACTAATGAACGTAGCTCAATATAACCCTGCACAGACAGAAAAGAGAACTTCTCTAGCTCATGTCATTGGATACTCGCACGGTGTCCTTCTTCAACTACAGTGGGTGAAGAAAGTTGCCCGATGAACCACTAGATCGACAATTTCCTTCAAATCTTGGTCGAATTTCGTCGCGAAATCGACCTCACGTCGACGGTGATATCAGGTCGATATGGGTTCGACAAAAGTCTACTCCAATTCAACTCTTTTGCCATGTCAATTTGAGGACGATTTCAATACTTCTTCAAAGTTAGAGACCGATAAAATCGTCTGCTCTGCTGCGTCGATCTCGAGTCGATTTGTATTTTTCTGGAAATGTACACCAGTGGACTTTGAACCAACTGCAAATTTACATCAATGTGGAATTGGTGCTCTGTTGGGTCGATTTGACGTGCTCTGGTAATGTACGCTGCCTGGTCAACTTCAAATTGACCTCAAATCAACATCGATCTGGAGTTGATTTGCAATTGATTTGTGTTCCTCTAGAAATGTGTCCTAGTGGACTTTAAATCGATAGCAAATGAAAGTCGTACCTACAATCGACTGCTCCGCAGGGTCCATTTATTGTTCTCTGGGAATTTGCGCTGCTTGATCGACCTCAAATCAACATCGATCTGGAGTCAACTCCGAACCGACTTTTCCAAAGAAGTCCATCTGAAATTAACTGCTCTGTTGCGTCGATTTTTATTCCTTCAACAAATGTACGATAAACGACTTGAAAATCGGTTGCAAATTGACGTCGATCTGTAATCAGACATGAAATCGACTGCTCCTTTGGGTCGATTGATTGTTCTCCGGTAATGCACTCTGCCTAGTCAACTTCGAATCAACGTCGATCTGAAGTTAATTTTGAATTTACTCCTTCAAGTTCGTTATCGACATCCACCTAAAATTGACTGCTCCGTTGGGTCGATTTCGGGTCAATTTAGTTCCGGTCGACTTCGAATCGACGTCGATCTGAAGTCGATTTCGAGTCGACTGTCGATTTGAAATCAAACCCCTATTTCTCGTCGATTAACAATCAATTTGTAATTTTCTGTAGAAGTATTTCCATCGACTTTCAATCAACCTCAAATACACGTCAATCTAGAGCCGATGAGAAATCACCCTCTTGAGTCGTTCTACGAGTTCGGCGATTTCGCTAATCGCAGACAAAATCCGTAGAGTCATAATTATACAACGATGCGATAATCCAATTGACGCAATATCAACGTCAATTTTTAGTCGACATTAAAATCTGATATTATTTTTGAACTCAATTCTAGAATCCTATGAAGTTGTGCACTCAATATCTACAAAATGTCGAGGTCAAATCTTTTGTGGATGAATGAGACAGAATCGACCCAAACCCGACGTCAATTTTCAATCGACATCAATACACTTTATACCTCACTTATGGCTTTTCCTGCAACCAATCTGGAGCGTCCACTTTTTCTAATAGATATTAATGACACCACCTCAGGTTTCTGTTTTCTTCTTATATAACGCCTTCTCGCTGACGATTACTCTATCTCTCTTTGTTGCACGAACCCGCATAGAACAGCGCGATTGTTCCAACAAACTTCAAATCAAATCTCAGCATGGGCTTCTGCTTCAGAATGTGGCTTTGGATTCTCCTTGGGATAAAAGATGGCTTGTAATTTTCCAAAAATACCGTCGTTCTCTAATCCATATTTGCCTCCACTCTTTTGAGGCTTCTTCATCAACATTCTGAATTCATGTAAGCTGTCAATAAATTGACTTTGACAGTGTGTCAATAATAACATAACAGGCAGAATCCTGCACCGTCCAAAGCTACCCTTTTTTTGCATCAGGTAAAATCCTGCATGTCAGAGGTGCTAATGTAAGATCGTCCGTTCAACGTATTATTCATAACTAGAGTTAGGATCAGCCGGTTTTTCTCAAATGATTTCCTTTGAGCACAAATCAAAAATAATGAAAGATGAGCACGATTTAGGGTGTAGGGATGCCAGGAAAAAAATTTTATTTCACCGAAAAATACCGAAAACAGAATAAACACCGAAAATGCACTTTTCCACCGAATAAAACCGAAAATTGGCTTAAACGTCCGAAAATTCCTGAAAAGCTAATGGCAACGCGTGAAATGAGACAGTATGACACGTGTTCAACTTGAAATACTCGAAGTACATTATTTCAGAATGCCGATAACGCGATAACGCATGTAAGAAGGTGACTAATACGTAGTTTATTGCACTGCGTGAGTATGAAGGTATGTTCAAGTACGTGCAGGTGAAATGTATGAAGAGAAAAAAATTGATTTTCATCCATCAAAGTAGTTGTTCCCTTTGATATTCGTAGGCGTATGTATACGTGTTCAGTGTTCTTCGTTCATTATGCCAAAAATTAAAAGTAGTGCAAGTGCTTCATTGCGAAAATGGATCGAGCCGTACAACAAAGATTATCCAGTTTTTTTCACTGACGGAAAGACAGTCAGCTGCATAGTTTGCGGGAGTAAAACAATTACGTGTAGCCAAAAGAGCCACGTGGCTTCACATACTCTCTCGGCGTCACATATTGCAGCTCTTCACCGAACAAAAAATTCTAATTTGAAGCAGGGTACATTACCATATTCGAATCCATCATCCCCTGAATCCACATTTAACGATGACCTCTGTGAAGCCTTCTTGTCCGCGAATATTCCGTTATCAAAGCTAAACAATCCTACATTGAAGGCATTTTTGACCTGATGAGAGCACACTGCGTAAAAACTACGTTCCAAAATTGTACAACTCGGTAATTGAGGATGTGCGGGACCGAATTGGTGAGAAGCCTGTCTATTTGATTGTTGACGAAACTACCGACGTTCGCGGAAATTTTATAGCCAACCTACTCATCGGATACTTGACATGTGAGGGAGCGAGTGATCCATTTCTGATTGCCTCTGGGTCTTTAGAAAAAACGAATGCCGCTACTGTTGGTGCCTTTGTAAATGATTCCCTCATACATTTCTACCAGGGACAGTGCTTTTCTAGTAATATTCTACTACTCGTCACGGATGCTGCACCGTATATGGTACTATTGGGAAAAAATTTGAAACAGATCTACACAGGACTCGTGCATGTAACCTGTGTGGCCCACGGAATTCATAGGATTTGTGAGAAAGTGAGAGAGAATTTCCCAGCCGTTAACGTTCTCATCAGTGCTTCCCGGAAAATTTTTTTGAAGTGTCCTTCTCGTGTGCATCTATACAAAGAGAAAATGCAGTGTGCTCTACCGCCTGATGTGGTTGTCACGAGGTGGGGTGAATGGATCAAAGCGGCGCTTTTTTTTGCGGAACATTTTACTGATTTTTCTGAACTCATCGAGGAGTTACCTGATGATAGCAAGCACACGTCCACTCTTAAAAAGCTGATACAAACTTCAGATACATTGGCCTCAGACCTTGCGTTTATCGCTTCATATTTATCGTTCTTACCAGCCGCGATTGAAAAGTTAGAGACTAGGGGACTATCGTTAAATGCTCAAATACAAATTGTTGAAGATGTCTCAAGGAAGATAAATGCAATTCCTGGTTCTCGCGGAAGTATTTTCAAACGGAAAACAGATGATGTGATCGCCAAGAATGAGGGACTACTTACTTTGATGGATCTGAACAACGCGGTGGTTCACGGCGACAACCTTCAGTGTAAATTAGGCATGAATGATCCCGCTAAAATCGCTGCTTATTCCTATGCGCCTATAGTATCCTCGGACGTCGAGCGTTCATTCTCAGATTATAAATACTTATTGAGCGATAGAAGGCAACGATTCCTTCAGAGTAATGTTGAAAAACATCTTATAGTACTATTTAATAAGCGGTATATTATTTAATTGTGTTACTTGTACATATAAGTACCTATTTCGAGTTTTAGAATCTTTTTCATCAATTTTTTTTTGAAATGATTGTTTTTACGTTCAAAATTTTATGAATTTATGATAATACCGAAAAATACCGAAAATAACATTTGAAAAAACCGAATTTCGATTTATTAGCACCGAAAAATCCTAACTCTATTCATAACTACTCTGGACGTCTTGTTATTCGGTCGTAAAGTTATATTTGTGTCGTAAAGTTATATTTGTGTCCTGCTGCTTAAATCGCAGTGTGTATTGTTGTGCTTATGTGAATATGGATTCGTCTAATCAGGTCAGTAAATTACATTTATTTTTACTTGGAGGAATTTAGGTCTTCCTATCGTCCGTCGCCACATTGGCATACAAATTTCTCAAAGGCTTGTTGATTCGTAATCACAAGACTTGAGCGTACATCTGAATTATAATCGAAATCATCAAATGATATGGACTCGTAGTCCGGGGCTATATGCCACTTATTCGTCGGGGACGGCTTACCCGTAATCTGTAACATATCTGGGCTACAGCGTGCCTATCAATTACGTACTTGTAGAATTAATACCATAATATAATCGTCCCTTTCTTACTGACATTACTGACGGTATATATTCTTTGTATGCCGTTAGGTGAAAAGGAAGAAAATAAGGAGAAGAGTTAGATTCACAAAGCAACGCCGAAATAGAAGTTCTTCATTCGTATTCTATCATGCAGATATATAGTTTCATAATGTCAACACAGATATATTGTTTATGATTTGTCTATGTACGCAGTAATATATTTATTTGTATGATCTGGTGTTTATTGAATGCTGAAGAAGTTGTACTTCTAAGAGGGGGGTTACGGGGATCAATCCACGGCGTCCGTTCAGCTTCCACTGCCTTCTTATAATATTTACGTCCGGAATTTTCTATTGAAGATTCAAAGGCGTTTAGGTACTCACTCTGCTGGGTAACTCATAAACACCTCATAAGCCTTCATATCGACGAAAAACCCTAAAATAACTTAAATCGAAAAGTTGGATAACCGTAATTGCTACTCATCCATCATATGAGAGGTTTATCTGTTCCAATCAGGTTGTGAGGTCCCAATTGGACACAACCCAGTAAATCTACTCTCAACTGACCAAAATTTCAACAATAACAATGTACGGTCATAATGATCTCTAGGTAAGTACGTCCGGTGAAGTTTTAGAGAGAAAAAAGGAAAAGAGAATTGGAAACCACAAGAATTATCCTGACGATCAGATAATCGCGGAAAGACGGGGTCCTATTATAGAGGAGCGAATTTCTAACAGAAAAACCTTACGCTTTCTTATCTGGTGCTTTGAGGTAACCTACGAGATAACAATCTAAGACACAAGAAGTTATTTGCGCAGCTTCATTACTCGCAGATTAGGCGAGTAGTGTGTGTGTGTGTGCTTGATTCAGGACGAATCTTTAACGAACGGTCCTCAAATGATTTTTCTATTTCTGAGTGAAGACTGGCAAGACAGAATGCCTGGTATGGTAAACGATATTGCACGCAATTATACGCAAAAATTATGATTCATCATAACCTTGTTGATCATAAATAATAATTTTGGCATAAGTGATAACTTGATGAATATGTCTCGCAAATCGAAATATTTTTCACAGGTTTTAGTAAGGAACGGTCAGCAGTTTTTTTTTTTTTTTTTTTTTTTTACTGCGTATATTCACTCTGTGGAAGGTTCATTTTTTAGAAGAGGCGAAGACGGGAGGAGCCATAGCTTACAGGAAATGCAGGAGGAAAGAGCAGTGACAGGTTTTAACACCATCAGATAGGAGCCGAGTGTATTTTATTCTTCGTTTCAGACGCTGCACTCGTGAATTTAACAAAGCTCGTTCGTATTTGCTCACCTAATTTTCGAACAATGGTAACACTGTTTTTCTTTTCGCGAGAGAAACTCTTGAGTAATTCGATTTATTCTGCACACGATAATTTTCCTCGTATACCGCCCCGCTTCCATTCTTTCTTGCCCCTATACTTCTTTGTCTTCATCAAAATTCGATTACACATACGACCGCCCCAATATCGAAATTTAAAATCAAATTATAGACTATTATAGTCCGCCAACGAAGAACGGAAAGGTAGGAGTACGGAGCTCCTGCAACCCGATGTGATGGAAGAAAAATTCCACTTAAGAAAAACTTTTCGGAAAAATTCGACCGTAAAATGTACAGCTCGAGGGAACCGAGACCTAAAATCGCTCGAACGTAAGTAATATAAATTCTTGAATTCTGGTTCGATTAAGCGTCGCTCGACGACATTTACGTACAACTCGAAAATTCTATCAATTCGCACAACAATCGACTCATTTTTATACGTTCAACGTGTACATATAACCCAACACAGCGGAAAATTTCGAGACACTCATTCCTCCCTATAGTTACACACAGTGGAGTGCGATGCTGATATTATTTTGTTATTTTTAGAATCAGCATACTCTATAAGGTATGTAAAGCGCAATTCCACGATATATACGTGCCGACAGTCGAGCAGCATTAGTTTTAGAAGTGGCAATCAGAGTTCTTGAGTTTAGGGAACCATTTGTCGCGTGTCCTTCGTCAATTCTTTTTATTACCCGAGCTTGTGTACAATTCGATGTTTTGTCACCGTCTTACATGCAGGAGTGATTTAACATCGGAAATTTAGATAGTTCTATAGGCCAGGTATACACGTACTGCTCTATCCCAACTCTTTTTTTCTATCAAAAACGATCGCATCTCGTTAGTAGATTGTCGTAGCATTTCCCTTTTGAGAGTCGCAGGAATGACACTGAGAGGCGATCATGTGTGTGAAGTTCAGCTGCATAAAATTGTTATCCATGGACCGAATATCATGCTTCTTCATTTCATTCAAAATTGATGCAGAAATGGGCGCTCTTTCGATTCGACAGACACAATAGTAGTACATTTTCCAATCCGTGAGGTTACCGAATCACAGAGCATATTCCCTGTCAATAATTTCTTGAAATGTGACTGAATTTCATTTTTAAAAATATATTGCACAATCCAAAAGAAAAAAAATCAAATCATTTTTTCTCAATAATATGCGAGCTTCGTTTTTGAGTTGAGGCTCAAGGACAAAATTTCATTTTTCCCTTTCCTTGTTGCCAGACCTGTTTGAATCTGCACGAAATTAATTAGTTAATGAGAAATCATTTTGATAACTTTTCCGAGTTTTGATTTACTGTCACCTTTTCTGGTGAGGTGTCTGAGATACAGGATCATAAATA
Source organism: Aspidiotus rigidus (assembly GCA_035079385.1). NCBI lineage: Eukaryota > Metazoa > Arthropoda > Insecta > Hemiptera > Diaspididae > Aspidiotus > Aspidiotus rigidus. The sequence goes on along the minus strand of JAVHKY010000074.1, from coordinate 997,490 downwards.
ACACACCTTATATGCTACCTATATTTCATGCAAACCTAAACTGAGCTGGACAGGGCTATCGTGCACAACAAAAAAAAAATTGCCTTCATTAACTCTGTTAATTGAGGCAAACAGGGAACCTGTTTTATGGGAGTAATCATGTGAGTGTCATTTTTTGCTTTTTGTCGTCTCAAGTAGAGTGAACTTTGTTCCTCACCACCTTGAGATCTCTTCTCATTAGGTCAAGTTCTAGCTATTTATTTTTACAGCCTGTGTGGTACCCCCGGTAGGCCTATCCTGTTATCAGTTCGGAGATCTGATGACGTCACGATTTGATGACGTCATAATTTCTGATGACGTCACACGATCTAATGACGTTACGATCTGGTGACGTCACGATGGAGATCTGTGACGTCACGATCATCGTGCCATCACTATCTGATGACGTCACAGAGCTAGTAAAACCACTAATACAGACCTCCTAGACCTATAGTATAAAGGAAGCCTAAGACCTAGTACAGAGCTAGGACAAACTGCTAGTATAAGCTATTGATAAAGATCTTGTAAGCTTATGGTATGAAGGATGCCTAGACCTAGTATAAAGGAGGCTTGGATCTAGTATACGCCTAGTATAATACGTAGTATAAACCTAGTATAATATACTGCATGAAGCAGAGAGGATAAGTCCCCCTCCTATCACTTCATCAAAATTTTTCTAAGTCCCTTTTTCTTGCCGGACGGCGCCCGGCGCCCGTCATTTTCCTTCAGTTTACCCCCCCCCCCCCCGATAAAACAGGTTCCCTGTTAAAAAGGGAAAATTGCTCTGACTCCGTTTTAAATTTGGCCGATCGTAATGCTCCTAGCGGATGACCGGCTCGAATTATCTAATTTAACGAGCACTAGCTACACAATTGTTTTCATTAGGGTAAAATTTACGTCGAAGGAAACCCGGAAAAGGAGAGAACTACGAAGAAAGGTTGGCGACAGACTTGCGGGTCTAGAGAAGAACCTGAATGAGATTGGTGAAAGATTGAAAATCCAAGCAAAGTTGGAAACAGGATCCAAACAGATTATGCCGTGACTAACGGGAACAATATAGAGAGGGTAGAGAGAAGAGAGATTAGACAGAAGATGAAGGTGTGTTCATGGAGACTATCCCAGAATATACTATTCTGAGACGAATCAAAACAATTATTTCCTTCGAGGCTTGACTTTCGGAAGAGCTGAGGTTAGTTCTTAGTGCTCTAGAAATGTGCGCTGGTTGACTTCAAGTCGTTCTTAAATAGACGTCGATCTGGTGTCGATTTCGAGTCGGCTTCTCCAAATTCTCCAAATTTTCTTTTCGTTCTGAAATTGACTTCTCTCTTACGTCGATTTTAAAATCTTTTTTTGGTATTCAGGGAATGTATGCTGGTCTACTTCAGATCAACCTCGAATCGACGTCGATCTGGAGTCGATTTTGAGTTCGTTCTCCAAATTTTTCTATCGACTTAAAATTCATCATTCTGTTCAGACGGTTTCAAATCGATAGGATGGCAGACTTTCAAATTCGGTACAGGGTCGATCAACAGACACTACCTTCAAGCGTTGTGTAAGTTTGGTAACTTCGCTACTCGCAGACTAAATGTGTAGTCATAATCATACAACGTCGGACCATCAAAAATAGAATCATAATTACGCTTTACCAGCGCAGCAATGGACAGATCGACACGATTTTCAGTCGACTTCAAAATCTAATACCAAGTGTCGCCTTATTATTTACCTCAATTTTGAAACCCAATCAAGTTGTGCACTCAATATCTACAAAATGCTGACGGCAATTGCAAGCCTTTTACCGACAATGACGTCCATAATCGACCCATAACCGACGTCAATTTTAAAATCTAATACCAAATATCGACTGATCTTTCATCTCAATTTCGAAACCCAATCAAGTTGTGTACTCAATATCTACAAAATTCTGACGGCAATTGCAACTCTTTTACCGACAAATGACATCCATAATCGACCCAAAACCGACGTCAATTTCAAAATCTAATACTAAATATCGACTGGTCTTCTATCTCAATTTTGAAACACAATCAAGTTGTGCACTCAATATCTACAAAATTCTGACGGCAATTGCAAGTCTTTTACCAACAAATGACGTCCATAATCGATTCAAAACCTACGTCAATTTTAAAATCTAATACCATATGTCGCCTTATTATTTACCTCGATTTTGAAACTCAATGAAGTTGTGCACTCAATGACTACATTGATGCAAGCTTTTGCGGTTCACTGACGTATACAGCCCTACCAACACCGATGACAGTCTAAAAATATAATACCAAGTATCGACTGGTCTTTCATCTCAATTTTGGAACCCAATCAAGTTGTGCACTCAATATCTACAAAATTCTGACGGCAATTGCAAGTCTTTTACCGACAAATGACAACCATAATCGACCCAAAACCGACGTCAATTTTAAAATCTAATATCAAATATCGACTGGTCTTTCATCTCAATTTTGAAACCCAATCAAGTTGTGCACTCAATATCTACAAAATTCTGACGGCAATTGCAAGTCTTTTACCAACAAATGACGTCCATAATCGATTCAAAACCTACGTCAATTTTAAAATCTAATACCATACGTCGCCTTATTATTTACCTCGATTTTGAAACTCAATGAAGTTGTGCACTCAATGACTACATTGATTGCAAGCTTTTGCGGTTCACTGACGTATACAGCCCTACCAACACCGATGACAGTCTAAAAATATAATACCAAGTATCGACTGGTCTTTCATCTCAATTTTGGAACCCAATCAAGTTGTGCACTCAATATCTACAAAATTCTGACGGCAATTGCAAGTCTTTTACCGACAAATGACAACCACAATCGACCCAAAACCGACGTCAATTTTAAAATCTAATATCAAATATCGACTGGTCTTTCATCTCAATTTTGAAACCCAATCAAGTTGTGCACTAATATCTACAAAATTCTGACGTCAATTGCAAGTCTTTTACCAACAAATGACGTCCATAATCGACTCAAAATCTACGTCAACTTTAAAATCCAATACCATATGTCGCCTTATTATTTACCTCGATTTTGAAACTCAATAAAGTTGTGCACTCAATGACTACATCGATTGCAACCTTTTGCGGCTGACTGACGTATATAGCCCTACCAACACCGATGACAATCTAAAAATATAATATCAAGTATCGACTGGTCTTTCATCTCAATTTTGAAACCCAATCAAGTTGTGCATTTAATATCTACAAAATTCTGAGGTCAATTGCAAGTCTTTCACTGACAAATGACGTCCACAATCGACCCGAAACCGACGTTAATTTTAAAATCTAATACCATGTATCGACTGATCTTTTACCTCTGTTTTGGAACCCAATCTAGTTGTGCACTCAATACCTACGAAATTTCGACGTCGATTCAAAGGTTTAGCTGTTGAGTGACACATACAATCGACCCAAAACCGACATCAATTTTACGATCTAATATTAAGTATCGAAAGATCTTTTTTCTCAGTTTTAGAACTCAATGAAGTTGTGCACTCAATACCTACAAAATTCTGACGTCGATTGCAAACTCTTTGCCGTTGAGTGGTGTGTATGATCGACTCAAAACCGACGTCAATCAATTTGAAGACTATAATACCAAGTATTGACTCATCTGTTACCTCAACTTTGAAACCCAATTTAGTTGAGCACTTGATGTCTACGAAATTCCAACGTGGATTGCAAGTCTTTTGCCGATGAGTGACGTAATATGTGTATAATCGACCGAAAACCGACATGAATTTGCAGTCAACATCAATCTATAATACCAGAAGTATTCGACTCATGCAGTTTCGACGTCGACGTTAAAGAGAAGAGGTTGATTTTGAGTCCGATTCCAATCATTTTTGGTCGACTTGTGGGCGCCACTGAGCGGAACAAAATCGATTCAAAACTGATGTCGACCTAATTTCTTTGGTCGAAGAAACGAGTCGATTTGAAGTCGAAGTGGTTCACCGGGATGGGCCAGTTTTATGGTGCAGTGGTATTTACTTTTCTGTTCTTTGAAACGATATGTCATTGTTAGTTTTTGGTCAAGTGAGTTTAAAAAGTCGAAATTTTCTTCTAAGGTAGAGAAGGAAGGATGGGAATTTTATAAAGGTTTGTCTACTATGAAAAAAAGCAAAAACTATGAGAGAAAGACCAACTTTCCAGGTGTTTTAGAGTTCGAAGTAAAATAATTATCTCATAATATCGTCGTTACTTAATCTGAAATCATCGCTCACACATACCAAACAAATACTACATGAAGTCCATCACGGTTCAATTGGCTACTATTTCTTCTTCGTTACGATGTTATTTATTAGATCTATCGCCAATTCGTTAATTCAAGATATTCTGAGCTGCTAAATACCCTTTAGGATAAACATTCTACACAGTTATATACAAAACCTTAGCTTCGCTCTAGCTTCAAGCCTTGATATAAATATACAATGAAAGGGCGAATAACTTCTATACAGACTGGTCAAATCGTGAGTGTAATAAAACAAAAGTGATAAACGTAAGCGAGAATGTTCAAGGAAATGCATTGTACCTCCACTGAATTGCAAACTCTGGTTAAATAATTTTATAGTTCCGACGTTTTCATATTAAATAAATACAAAGACGTTATTTACATTTCCTTCTCTTTCTTCTGAGATATCCGAGCGCTATATTTGTATAGAATATACAGAGTTCGGTATTTTTGCAATAATTATTCAACACTTTGACAACGCAAAACTTTTTACTTTAATTTATGTAGCGCGAGTAACATTATTATCATTCTTCAAACGCAAACGGAAAGACGAATAACGTGCACACGATTTCCATCATATTTTCAAAAATGAAGGCAACTGGAAAGGTCGACGGAATAAACTTGCGAGTTTATGAAAAAAGAAGTTAAAGTTACATTATAATATATACAGACATCACTTTTATAAATTTTGTTATCCTCTGTTTGTTTTCAAGCATCAGATTATAAAAGGCAGAAGTCATTTTTCGTAAAACTCCACTCCGTAACATCACACACTCGATAAGGAAATTTCATACACGAGGAAGCCAACTTCGGATAAAGTTACATTCGTCCGAGGATTACTGAGGTAACACCTTCACGATTTCTACGAGTATAATATGAGAAACTACGCATGTATACTCACCGAGGAACGGGATTACTACTGAAGTCGGCAAATTGTAAAGCTTGCAAACTTTTTATCTCCTCGGGAATGTCAGGAATATCTGTAACAGGCAAAAATTCAAAGGAACGTGAAAATAATAAATAGAATACGATACATCCCCAAAAGAAAAATGACATTATTTTTATAATCTTTCGTAAATAAGTGAGTGAGTACGATCGGTACCTCAATTGCACACATTATAAAATACGATTAGATTAATCCGTCAAATCCATTAACATCGTTCTAGCTAATATATTTTTTTAAAACCATAAAAACACATCCGCGTATATATTTTCGTTTTCTCTAGCTCCATTAAGTACACGAGGCTGCCGATCTTACGATACTTTCCTCGTTCGCTCAGTAGGTACACCATTTCGAAGCTATTTTTCTTGTAGAAGGACGACGACGCATTAAGAGGTCTTTGTTTACGTCCATTATTATTGGGTATTTATTCTACGAAATTTTCATACCCTAGGATGCCGGTGAGAATACTCAACACCATCGAATAACTGCACTCGAGTTTGCAGTAACAGCGTTATTAAGAATTTACTTCTTCTTCTTCTTTTTTTTTTTTGCATGCTACAATTCATAAACAAGATGCAATAAGCATTTCTCGATTATTGTTTACATACGAAACAACAACAAATAGTGCCATTACCATTCGACGATAATAATGGAGTAAAATCTTTAGGTGAAAAATTTAATCAGATTAAAGTGAAATGTTCGCTTCCACGTGCAGCACCATCAGTATGCACACCAATTTATTACGATAACATTAAAACCAACGAAAACGTGCTTTCATTTCGACTTAGAGCGCCAAATATCTCGACTCAATTTTGATCGGATGGAAAATGAACAAAATATTGTCTTCCGCGGCGAATTAAAGCTCTTCGCCAAGTTAAGATAAACTTTATCACGCACCGAGCACTAGGTGAGATTTTGGCTACGTCAAGAGCGCAATTTTCCCGTGATGGGAGGAGATTTTTCAGCTCTTCCTTGCCCGTTCGTATGGTTCCGATCATTCATCAGCGATATGACGAAGAGTTTTTACTTTCAATGCTCCTCCCATTGAAATTGTACATCGTTATAAGCTGAACTTTAGCACCGCTTGAGTAGAAGAAAAATGATAATAATCTACTTTAAGACAATAATTCAGGAACTTTTGTAGGCAATAGAAGAGGCTGTCAAGTACACCAGTTTTCTTCTCGATCCTCTCAAACATTAGACATCTCTATACAAAATATTAAGAAATTTTGGATAGAGATTTTAAATTTTCAAGTGGAATTTATCATAGTTTCTGGTGGTAAAACACGATCCATCTCTCGCCCTCATTTCAACAAAAAAGGGACAAGATTAAAGCATTTTACTTGGGCCTACATTTGTAATAAATTTTTTCAACATTTTCTGAGCGTGAAGTTATTTGTTCCCTATTTGAATTACATTGATGATAACTGTGATAGTGTGTCTTAGATCCTCTCTGTTGCAGACTGTTCTCAATGAAGCATTGGCAGTGGGAGTGTACCCCACACGTTGGCAAAAGCACAAGCAACCATCGATAGAAAAGGGTCAACCACCTGACCTACCATCACGTCAGATGCCACAATTAGACTGACGAAGATATAACTATTACGGCAATAAAGAAGCACCATCTCTGCCCAGCTGTCAACCTCAAGAAACAGAATGTGTTTAATTCCATTCCGCGGTCAAGATCCTGAAGTTGCTACAAAACGCGAGAGTGTCTGGTTACTTGTAAAGGATCATTTGCAGCTATCTAAACTGCAAGAGGTCGAGATAGAGAAGTTTGCTGGTACACAGAGAAGGAGCATAACATGCGGTGTTCCTCGGGGCTCTGTCCTGAGCGCTACATCGTGGAATATAGCATTCAACGACCTCTTCGAGACCAAGTTGCTATTAGGATGGCAACTCATACGCTACACCGACTACACACTGGTGGTTCCACACAGTTGCCGAGGTGGAAACCGAATGGAACCACGTTTTAGAGGCTGTGCCTAGTTGGGAAGGTTAGCAGTAGACAAGATAAAGGCCATCCTATTCACGACCCGTTGAAAGTTTGATTACCAGACGTATGGTTACCGAGACTAAAGAGCTGGCTCTGGTTCGGATGAAAGCTCTGCTTTCGTCAAAATTTTGAGAAGGTGGCGGAACGTCACGTAAAGTTGAACCAAACAGGAACGAGAGACGCTACAAGAAGAGTACTTCTGAGGGTCGCAATGTCAAGCTTTCTTTGTGGAGCTCCAATGTGTGTCGCCTCCATGAAGTTCGCTTACAGAAGAAGGAAAATGGAGAAAAATCCGACCAAAGGCTGGGTGTGCTTGTGTCAACCGCATTGTCATGCTCTTTGTGTCTTAGCTCGCACACCGCCGATTGATCTGCTAGCAGAGGAGTAAACAGACAAAGAAGTAGATAAGGACCACCAACAAGCCTTGTGTGAGTGCCTAGTGGAAAGAGTGACTTGCCCAGACAGGGAAGGGCTCGCGCGCATAATTTGATCTTGAGAATGGATGCCAGCTGAATTTCCATCTTACACAAATGATGAATGGCTATGGGTGCTTCAACAATTACCTACACAAAATGAGTGTCCCCGCTGAGATCAGGAACCGGCTGACGGACCGGAGCACAACTTCTTCGCGTGTGAGGTGTGGAAATGTGAGCGAAGAGATCGGGAAAGACGAAGAACTCACCCCAAGTAATCTGGTTCCATGCATGCTAAGAATAACGGAGGCATGGAACCATGCATCTACATTTACCGTTGAGATGATGAAGAGCAAAGTGAATAGGGAGTCGGCAAGGCAAGTGTAAAGTCCCGTTATGGCCTCTCACATACATGTGTATCTTCCCCGTAATGCTGTTGCTGCTGCTACATTATCGTTCATCGAAACCACCACCAGATACACGGCCGCTCAAGAGAAAGAGCTGATGGATAAGAAAAAGAGCAAGAGCAAGAACAAAAGAAAGAAAAAAGGCTAAGAAAAGAAGACGGGAAAAAGGAAGAATACTCTAACGAGAAGCTTCAGCTGCGATGCGCTTTTGGTGAGTCCTAGTGAGTTCCCACTGGCAGTTGAAAGATCTAGTGCCGGATTAGATACGGTAGAGGACTGCCTGAATTCCAGCTGGAGTTCCGAGCGCTCCTTCGGTCAGTAAGGTAGACTCCTGTAGAGGCCTTATTGACGGCCAAGGCACAGCGCGCCCACCTCGAGGATAAAATGGTACCAGGCCACTCTCGAACTGTCGCAAAGCCCAAAAGAGTGGACACCAGTGGACTACTTTGGGCGTGCACGCGCGTGCGCTCCTATTTTAAAGGAGAATGAGTGTTTCTAGTGTCTACCTTTCAGAGGGAATGAGGCATTGAATTAATAGATAGTATTCGACTGAATATTTTGTCGCTCACTACGTAACTCGAGACTCAATCAAATCCATCTATCATAAATAATAGTGTAGCAAGGTTTCAGTGCTCGAGTCTGTTCACAAATTTGGAAACCAAAAATTGAAATTTTTCAAGCTTCGGCAAAGATCATACCAGACAAATGAATCTTAGTCCAGTGGTCGGGAACCCTTCTTTGCCTCCAGCTACTTCCTGAAATGTTGTGGAATATTCAGAAACAATTTCCCAACTTTATTCAACTTGGAAATCCCTCAATTAGAAAGCAAACTACCAAAATCATGGGGTTGCCGAACACTGCCTTAATCCATGGCCAAGATCCGTTCGAGGCCTATGCTTCAGATTAGTCTTCAAATACCGTATTATATTGAGAGAAACCACATGAAGTTATCTTGAAGATGACCAACTAGAATTAAAGCCGCATATACATGACCGGGTCAAATTCTTTTATTAGCTAGTACTAATTTCGAGGTAAGTGCCGGCTCGTATACCAGCGCTGAAAATTTCTCAAACGATTATTATAGACGTCGAACTGACAGTGTTTTGATAAACATATCATAGCGTGCAATTTAACAATAACAGTTACCATAAATTTGGAGCAAAGCATTACGGTGCTATTAACAAATTTTTCGAACAGCAAAATCGAAAATAGCAAAATACAATATTATGGTGTACTGTCTGTAATAGAGATCGTCTTACATCTTTAAAAAAATCGTTCATTCTGTTGCGTAGTTCTGGAGAAGCACAACACTTTACGAGTACATGTTGCTTCGTTATTATTGTAGAATTACTGTTCGTCTGCAAAATTTGTGTGGTATCTGAAGTGTATCAGATTATTTTAACGGTCCTACATTTCCAAGTGGTTCCTCCGTCTCTCTATTTCGCGCCCGTTTTCCATTTGTCAAGCAACAAAATTGAGAGCTAACTATGTATTCGTGCCCCTGCTGTATTGTTCAGTGACAAAGAAATACCGTAAAAAGCAAAGCTTTTCTTTAGACGGCGCGGTACATACGTAGGTTCCTTTTATTGGGCTTCCTTTTTTCGTATATTTCGTCAATTATTGGTGTACCATTGTATTGTAAATTTATTTAAAATCGATGTTCTAAGTGAAAACGCGTAATGCGTAAGCTTTTATAATACCTAGCTCGCGTGTATTTTGTCGAAAAGGAATTCCCCGAAATTGAATGAGATTTCGGATTTATGACAACCTTAGAGGTTCAATTCTTATTATCGTTATAGGCGTGCTCTTGACGAACGAAGTACTTTTTTTCTGATGAGAAGTTTGGAACGAACGATACACAAAAGGCGGAGAGTGTATTATAAAGAAGAGATTCTGTATTTTGTGAATACACCACGTATAGGCATATGAAAGTTTCGTCATTTTTATGTGCTTTAAAAATATATATTCACGAAATAGTTGACTCGGTTGTGCAGATAAAAGAACCAAAACGGAGGAATAATAAAGTAAAATAAATTGGTTTTCAAAAAATCTGGTAGGTAGCTATTTCTATTTGCGGCGAGTTGGTATCTGCTTGGTATCTGCTGTTTTTGAAATTACCTAGGCGAGGAACTTCGTACTGTCCATAAAGTAAGAAACAAGAAGCGAATAAGTTAAAATGGTAACACAAGCGAGCAATAAATTACAATCCAGTGTTAACTGTATCATAAATCGAACCTTTAGAATAAATATAAAACAGATCATACACGAAAGAAGTGATACCAAAATAGAAAAACGAAAGAACTACGAAAGGAAATTGATTTGAAGTAGTTTCCAGAAAGCGCTAGCGTCAACATCTTCCCCTCTTCATTAAGAGAAAATACTCAGATGAGTACGAAAGATAAAAAAACCGCAATAGAACGCAGATACAGACGCCGAGCGCTTACGGTTAAACAATCGTTTTTAAAAGCATGAAAAAAAGCGACTAACCCCAAGACCAACACTAACCGATAACATAAGACAATGTCATGACTGAATATCATCAAAATGTGAATCATTCTCATAGACTAATTCGATCAATCCCTCTTCAGGAGTGTACCTGTTCAAAACGGTGACGTCTTTACTATTCCGATATCGAATAATTTTGATGTCCTCAAGAGCCATGCGTTTCAAGTACAAATTCTTTCTACGGAAGAGGACTTCCGACCTCTCTGTAAAACTGTGCCACTTTCAATTGAATAACCGGCAAAGGCCGACTCTCTCCCACGCTTTTTGCTCGGTCACTCGGATTTGGATTTGGTGGCTAGTCATTCTTATAGAGACTCTATGGTAATCCCTACAAGCCGCCACTCCTCTAAGTCGTCGGGATGGGGTCTTTTAATTCGAGAAATAGACTTCTGACTGGAGTTGGATTGTAAAAAGCCGGCTGGAATTCAATAGGGCGAAGGACGCGATCGAACTTCAAGGAAAACTCACCCAGAAATGGAAGCCTAATCCACCGTTTCCTACAATCATGGTGCGACGGGAGAGGAAAGTTGCAGAGTCAATTAAGGCGTTTTCTGGTAGGCGTCTTATGAACCATAAGGTCAATGTCGAAGTTCACTTGATTCACTCTAGCCAGGTGTTTCACCATCACCAGTTCCTTGTGGAAAGCAATCTGATGTGAAGGGATATGAGTCAGACGATGTATTAAGCAGTTGAACGTTGCAATCTTGTGGGAAAAGAGAGAATGATGGCCCGTGGATTACAATATTGGTCGATGTATTTTTCCTGTAAATACCAAAACTTATGGACGCCGTCTCTGACGGAGATGGTCAAGTCCTTATAGAGGAACCACCAACTTCCAAAGAGAATTTTATGGAAATGGATGCACTATCTAAGTACGCCAGAAACTCACCAAGGAGATTTTCAGGACCGGTCCACGCATATATAACGTCGTCAACATGTCTGTGCCAGTAATACCCGTGACTCAAAATGACCCTGCCTGGAGTGAACAGATTAAGCTCAAATTTGGACAAGGAACACTTCTGAAAGAAGAGGACCAAAAGGGGATCCAATAGAGATCCCTACTGCCTCAAAAAACTCTGAAGATTTATCATCAAATTTACAAAAGTTTTGGGACTAGTAAACATTTAAAATGTTGTTACACGGTAGTCACACTGCTTGCTACTCATGCACACACACACAAATCCGAGTCAGTTGTTCACAAACTAGAATGCCGGTTTGTTGTGCCGACAATCAAGTGACCTCATAATATAGCGCTGAAAGCCCAACTAACCTTTTTTTTTCTTCTTATGTTTATATGATCATGATTATCATCATTGTAGTTGATTGTTTCTCCTTGTCTATTGTGAACAACGTGCGATAGAATTGTTATGAAAATCAGTGTAATTTACCTTTGTATTTGAGTTATAATTTTTCAATATCATCAGTGAATTATTTCCGGCTAATGAATTTTACATAGTAGTGTAAAAAGGATTAACATTTTTATTCTTATTTTAACTCAAAGTTTAAAAAGCAAATGTTGCAATATCTTCAATCTCATCACCACAGTCAAATGATATGGACGAAGATTTCATACTCCAAGAAGAAGAGGATGATTATATTGAAGAAATCTGAATTGAAAACATAAGCATTGATAGTCAAGATGAAAATCAACAAGCAAGTGAATACAAAAAAAATACAACAAGTTGATGGCAAACGTGAACCAGAATTGCAAACAAAGTGAACAAAGGAGCAACTCCAGAAGCTACGCTCAATGACCTTGGAGGAAAAGAGGAAAGCAAGATGCCTCAAGTGTGAAGAATATTTTCATAGTTCAGAATTGTGTAAGAACCCAGGAAAATTATGTTTCAAATGCCATGTCTATGGCCACGAGTTAAAGAACTGCCCAACACTTAAAAGTGAGTACAAATTAAATGTAGAAGACTTCATACATGTAGTAATATTTTTTTTTGATTCAGCAGCAAGTCACTATGTTGTAGATTGTAGAAGATTAAAATAATTTAATCATCTTTGAATATCATGAATACCCCCTTGAGGTTAAAACTCTGGAAAAAGATGAACATAAATGGGAACAGGTTCTCTCCCAATTATGTTAATATAGTATAGTTATAAAGAAATAAAAACAATACTAACATTGAAAGATGTACAACTTGTATCATAGAAAGGTGCAAATATAGTAAGTGCAAACAAGTTCAATGGACAATTTAAAACTTCATGTATTTTGAATTGCAAATCTGGATATATAACTTCCAGGAAGATAAGATCAAGACTGGCAATGATAGAAGTAAGAGAAAATATAAATCAGTTAGTATATAAAGAGGTGCAACCTACTGAGGAGGTAAAGGGTGAGAGAGTAAATGTAAATTGCACCCAGCTCAGTTTATCTGATTTTACAGCAGTCCCAACTGCTCAAAACCTTGATAATTATAAATATTGGGAAAATCTATAAAAATGAAAAAGAAACAATGTAACAATATGAAGCCAAATAAGGTAAAACTGTTGAAAGAGAGAGGTGAGCTGTGGCATAGGAGAATGGGTAACCATACATAAATAAATTGCCAAAAGTTGCCCTTGGAGTAGATGACTTAATGTGTAGCATATCTATGAACAATTGTATAATTTGTGCCAAATCCAAAATGACCCAAAACATATTTAATGAAGAACGAGAAAGAGCAGAACGCCATGGTCAAATATTATATGCTGACTTGTCAGGACCAATTAAACCAATAACTCTGTATAATATTTTATGTATGTATTACTGATGATCACTCTTAATATTTATTAACAGGGAACCTGTTTTATCGGGGGGGGGGGGGGGGAGATAAACTGAAGGAAAATGACGGGCGCCGGGCGTCGTCCGGCAAGAAAAAGGGACTTAGAAAAATTTTGATGAAGTGATAGGAGGGGGACTTATCCTCTCTGCTTCATGCAGTATATTATACTAGGTTTATACTACGTATTATACTAGGCGTATACCAGGTCCAAGCCTCCTTTATACTAGGTCTAGGCATCCTTCATACCATAAGCTTACAAGATCTTTATCAATAGCTTATATTAGCAGTTTGTCCTAGCTCTGTACTAGGTCTTAGGCTTCCTTTATACTATAGGTCTAGGAGGTCTGTATTAGTGGTTTTACTAGCTCTGTGACGTCATCAGATAGTGATGGCACGATGATCGTGACGTCACAGATCTCCATCGTGACGTCACCAGATCGTAACTTCATTAGATCGTGTGAAGTCATCAGATTATAACGTCATCAAATCGTGACGTCAACAGATCTCCAAACGCGCCTAGAACTTGACCTAATGAGAAGAGATCTCAAGGTGGTGAGGAACAAAGTTCACTCTACTTGAGACGACAAAAAGCAAAAAATGACACTCACATGATTATTCCCATAAAACAGGTTCCCTGTTTGCCTCAATTAACAGAGTTAATGAAGGCAATTCCGAGCAGCTAACTGTGTGGGCTGCGAGTTTTTTCTATATAATTATGTACTCAAGTCAAAAACTGAAACGTCAAAATGTCTTGGGAAAGTCTGCAAAGTAAATATCCCGGAAGTGACCGTACAAAAAACACTGCACGCTATTCATGTACACATACACATGTCTTTACACACGACTCAAGAGACAGCCAGCCTGTCAGTGAGCAGAACTGAAACAAAATCCGAGTCAGTAATGACGCCCACAATCAAGTGACCGTATAACACAAGAAGTTAGAAAATCCCTCCAATTCTCATGAGGATCACCAGATTTAACGAGAGTAGTGGCCTTGGGGATGTTTGAGAATACACCAACAACATCAAATGAACATAGGTCGAACCTGGAAGAAGACTTACATACTTCAGCTTATTTGCCAAGGAGGTCGAGTTCTTCTCTGAATAAGGCAAGTTGAACTCAACACCTGATTTGAACCCCTAATACAAAAATTTGGCAGGAGAATATGACAGTGAAAATACAAACAAAACAATCGGCTGCATTTGTATTTTTTGCCACTATTTACAAGCGAGGAAATTAATGAACATCAACCACATGTCAGCCCACTGATTCTTGAAAAATAATTGGCGAGGATATAAAATACCGCGGAGTTTTTTCTTTCAATTTTCAACATTGTTTGGTTATACAATTGTTTCCCTACTTTGTGAGGCTAATTTCATTCATAAGAGGTTCACGAAAATTGAGCAATTTGTAATAACTCCATCTTTCTGCACCCTGTCTATAAAACTTGCACAAGTTTATGGATTTTTTAGGAAAACTTTTTCAGAAAAAAATTTTTCATAATAAACCAAGTTTCCAAAAATTCATCTTTCGAGTAGGTTTACTGATCCTTCAAGGACTTTCTTCGTTTAGTTCATGGTCAAGTTGAAACGTACACAAAATCGTTCTCATTACACAAGTCCTTGTCAACATTGTCATCTTCACTATGCGTTTTGCGCGCGAAAAAAAGGCCAAATTCCATTTGAATGATCGTCATACCGCGTGTATTCCGTATCGCAGAGATGATGACTCACAACCACATACTTTTTATCTTTGTGTGACTAGCATACAGCCCAAAATATTATAATATTTTGTACGCTGTGACGATATGAGCAAAGGAACGAGTAAAATTACGATACGGTAAACGAGAGAAGAAAAAAAAAGAGAATGAAATATTGCACATCATACACGTTGGAAACCATTCGTCACATAAATGAGAAATTCAAAAACATCAACACGGTAACACATTTGCAACTTTGAAAAATACGAAACAATTTCGGGTGGGTACTGTAAATTTTTTTCCCCTTGCTACATTCTGTATTTACCGCGCAACATACAAAAACGACACATCTAATTTATAATGTGGTATTTGGTTATAACGAAAAAGATGTTCCGTACACACACAGAAAGACAGAAATAAAAAGTCGGAAATTTGACTTTTTTAAAGAAGCAACCAACGATAGGCACGTTGGCAAACGAGAAAAATATATGCCACCGAGGACACACAATATTATAATTCAAGCGCATTCCAAACTTTTATCGCAAAACAACCTTTTGATGTAACATGTACGGGGAGGCCAGTCGTCATTTTCGAAGATAAGAAAAGTTCAATTCGCTCGTAAAAAATCAAAATGTCGAGAATACGATAAGCGCGAACAAAACGACCTCCAAACATTTGTTGCAGTTGGTTGACTTTGGAATTGAGAAGCCCTGAACAAAGCTCAACTGAAACATCTTTTTTTATTTTACGACAACATTTTCTCAACAAAATTATACCGCGACGGAAAATGGTACACGTAAACGACTGAAAATGATTCAATAACTCACGCAATCGCCATTTCCATCGGCTATATTAAAAACAGTTGCGACAGAACGTTTCTAAAAGCTCGACGTTAAAGTTCAACGACTTTTTCAACCTCGCTTATTCTTCCAATCTTCCGAATGTAGGTGTATAGTAGGTATAATTACGAAAAATGAACTCCAGCTTGGGCGTGAGTGGATTTTTGTACATCGTAAGGCTTAATCTTGCGAGCATACTGCGTACTTCTCCTCCACTGTACGATTTATAAAAATATTTTAATGAGATGTGCAATTGGTTTTCTGGATAAGCGGACAAAATTTCGGCGCGAAACTCCCGCGTTTTTGAGTATCTACAGTGAGTGACGAATGGAATTCGAGTAAGTTCGTTGAAAACCAGACTCTCTTCAAGACCCTGCTGACACCCAAGATACCATTTTATCTGACGCAGCCAATTCTTGAACGTCACTCTCATCTGATTCTCATAAAACGGGCCAGATCCCGTAGAGGTCACAGGATATCTATCTGGCCATTGAATCCCGTCTAGAATCGTATCGAAATTTCAAAAACACCAAATCCCAGGAAAAACTCATCGAGCTCAAACAAACCGAGCGTAAACTAGAGTTCTAATCATTCTCCCAACCTTGAAACCTAAAGTAATAAAGAAACCCCTTCGCCGTTTCCTACAGACTTTTCGTTCACTAGTGTCTCGTACAAATTGTTCCAAAAATTCTAAATAAAAGACTATTCTGGTTCCTCCAATTGAAAGTCCTTCTCCCTCATTAATGTGGTTTTCGGAATGGCCGGAATACTCTCCAAGACTCATTAGACCTCAAACTTCATATAAATGAAGTCATGCTCTTCAATTCGCTTTTATTTTTGACTTACAAAAAGCATTTCTCCTTGTCTGGCGATTTGCTGCAAATTACATAGAATAGCCGCCTCCTCATGATGAATCGAATCCAAAATCAATATTCCCCTCACCATTTAATCCAAAACGGAGTGGATCAAGAGAAAGTATTGTGTGTTCGCCTTTTTTTATCATGCGATCAACGACATCGCTAAAATGTATTAATTTTCCTCTTACTCAACGACTCTTTGCCGACGATTTCTTCACAAACCTTGAGAGGTTCTTGCAGGAAACTTTTAGGCCTCTGCGTGGTGTTTTCGTTTCTTGGAAATCAAAACCATTCTAATATCATTCCGAAAAAGATTTTCATGCCTCATATTTTTTCCTCTCCTACTCCTTCAAAACTTCAAATCAATCTCTGCACTTCCTTTAAATTTCTCGGCGTTAACTTTGACCATAAAATTTCTTGGACCTCTTACATCAAGTTACTAAGAGCCAAACTTATACATTCTATCAACATCCTCGAATACCTAGCTCACATCCGCACTGGCTGTAATTGCGAACTTCTCCTTCAACTGTAAAAACTCTAGTTCGCTCTTGACTATTATAGACTGAGGAACCCCAGTGTACAGTGATAAGTTTTGCCTGAAATGATTAAATACAATTCACTCGTTAGCCCTGAGATTGGCTGGTCCTACTCTCAGCTTTTGGGCTGAAGCGGGAGAACCTCGTCTCAAATACCGCTTCCTGAACCTCACCCCACAGCCAATTCACACAGCTTCCAATCTACGCACCTGCAGTCTGCCGAGTGCCGATACAGGCCTCTCACCACCTTTCTTTCAAATCTCAACGAAACCCTTCATCCCTATATCATCTACCAACCCCTCTCCCAAGCAACAGACTCGATCTAGCTGCTCTACCGACGGATCTAATCCTGGACCCAAACCTCGAGACGAATACATCGATTCAAGACGTCATAATCAATCACCCAATGGCAAATTCTGCCTCGATCTCTTCACCACCGAACTAAACTCCATATTATACTCTCCTCTTTCTCGTCACACTCTCCTTACTCCTTTTTCAACTAATTTACTCTCATCTTTCCTGTTCATCAATCTCCTTCCTGTGGATTCTGGGCCACATCAACTTCCCAGAAGATGACGCGGTTGATCAACAATTCCCTTCTATTCCATAAAATTTCGGACCATGTACCCACTTGAAAAATTAGTGTCGATCGCTCATACTGCGACGCCCGGTAGGACTTCTGGAAAACTTGGAGCAATCAAAAGCTAACCGGTCTTTTTAACTTCCTTCATTCGAATTACCCGTCAGAAATTATTCTCCCCACCTCAGAATCGGTCACACAAGTCTCTTCCATACTTATCCTTTTCTACGTCTATCCTCTCTCACCAATACTGTCAACATGATAATATGCCTGTTCAACTCATCTTCCATCTGCCCTTTGTAACCATTCCAATACGATCACTAACTTTCTTGACGATCTGCGCTCTATTTACTTTTACCTTCTGAAGTAGTCTCCAACCCTTTTTCATTTCCAAACTTCCCATAATCATCTACCCTATAAGCAGTATTTGAGAAGCTCGTTAAATAAAAAATCTATTTCATGAAAGTGAAGAATCTTCAGTACAAGAATAAATGGCGCAAAATTCAAAACTCGTTCAGGTTTTACCATCACTTGACCTAATACGTACGTACTATAGAGAGCAGATACGCCTGCGAGCGAAGGTGCTGCAATACTCGCAGAGAAAGATTGTCACGTCCGTGCCTATAAGCCGACAAGTACAAAATTTTGTGCCATTGCTAGTTTTGCATTGATTCATGAATAATTCAGCATCATATGAGTTCAGAGACTATTTGATAAGTTCAACTGGAGCATCCCAAGATCGAGAAAGACAAACTCCAGTCTCAGTTGCCATCGACGGCCGCTAGACTGTCGCTCATCCGGGTGACGACCTCTCTCAAAGTGAAGGAATGTAATGTTGAACAATTTTTCATCATTGAATTAGAGAGTGGATGTGCTCGCGATAGTGCTACAATACTCGCAGAGAAAGATCGTCATATTCATGGTTTTGAGATGATGTGTGCAGACAGGAATTGCTCAATTTTGTATTGATTCATGAATAATACTGAGTTGGGAGACTGTTTTTTATAAGTACGGCTGGTGCATAGGAACCCAAAAATTAGGGTGCAGTCTTACACTATTTCACAATATAGAAGTTTAGGCATTTTGTTACTTTTCGATAATATGAACGTGATCTTATAAATGAAAGCAACGAACTGGACAGATTTTCTTCAATATTTTGCTCGTTTCAACTCTTAAAACCTGCATAATATGGTAACTAAAACACGAACATAGAAGAATGAAAATGTGAATATTGAACCACTGCTACAATAACCAATATCTTCACGATCGAAACACGTTCAACATCCGCAATTCCATACAAAATTCAAACGACCTACATAATACACAGATCGGAATATTAAATTACGAAGAAAGCGCGGACGAATATCAACTACATTTTAAATTTTCATTCATTAAACTATAAGAAACTTGACCAAAACATCCAGATGTGAATTCCCTATTACTAGAGAACGTGTCGAGTGCAGGGTCAATTGGTCAAGATTGTATCGATTCTTTATCTCGAGTAAGAAAGTATCTTCGTCTCAGGCTTCGTCGGTAGTAATTAAACTGATTTTTGTTCGCCATCTTCTGAAGCTGTCAGATTAGCCGACGCCTGTGATTTCGACGAAGTGTAATAATAAATGCATTTCCGCTTAGAACTTGAGACTCTTCCAAATACAGAGATATACCAGAACTGCACAGCGAAGGCAATATGTTGGACGCGGGCGATACTAGTATGTTCACGCTGATAAATTCATTTATCGTGTCAACAAGTATAGGGACGTATTTATATAATTTTTATTTTCTCCCTTTTAAATGCAACATTGCGTATTTTATTGACAGATGATCGTGTGTTCCACAATTCCCACAGAGAATCATAATGTTTTACATCATTTATGACGCATACTTTTATAGACAAACATTCAACGTAACGAATAAATAATTTAATTGAATACGAGATTATTGCTCGAAAATGAGTCTTATTGCACGTGTCACCGACACTTCAACGACTTAGAATTCTCAATTTTATGATTTTAGAGATGAAGTCTGTTTTCTGTGAACATCCACGTGACTCGAGTAGTATATTGAAGAGAAACCGCAAGGATCACAGAAATACGAACTCAATCAATTTTTGAACAAGAAACAAAAATTTTTCGGAAAACTTTTCAATGGTAATTTACAGAAAATCTATTCTTCGGGTCAAATCAATGATACCATATCATAAAAAAAAGAAGAGTTCACCTCCTCAACAGAAGGGGACAACATGCCACAGCCCCCATTTTCAACATCGTGAAAGGCCCAGCAGATGGCGACACCCTATAATTCATTTATAAATATTAAAGGGCCGTCCGACAGTCCCATGGACCAATTACGAATAGATCGCCGATTCCCTCTCTTCCTATTTTACACAAGCTTTGCAAATACAAGAGGAGTTATCATTTTGAAGAAGGTTACTGTGAATCGTGTATGGAAATTGAAGACACCGCGACAGGGGCAATATATCGTGCATGGAATATAATATAATACCCACAAAGAAAGTAACGGGCAAAACCGCGTTTTAATGTTCTGGGAATCTGGAAGGGAGCGGAGTCAATCAATGAGTGGTAGCAAATCTGTGGGTAAAAGGGAGGAGCGAATTAATTCCTAAAAGCTCCCATTTTAAAAGAAATCAACTCGATCCGTTCGGTAGAAGTCTCTAGTAAATTCGAAAAACAGGCATTCGATTCCATTACACAATTAATATCCCTATAAGAAATGTACGGGGCAAAATTGTGTTACGATTTTTTGAAAATTTGTAAGGGAGACGGAATAAATTATTTAACGAGTGTGACGGCTTATCTGTGGGTAAGAAGCATTTATTCAAAAGAAAGATTAGCCTAATAGAAGTCTTTGGCAAACTGAAAAAAGTGATTAAATTTCACCTCAAAAATATCTCCACAAGAAATGAACAGGACAAAATCGTGTTTTGATTTTTGCGAAAATTTGTAAGGGAGGTAGAATAAATTAATGAGTTAGGGCTGGAGTTAGAATTTCCGTGCAGTAAAAATTGTGAGATTTTTCGCACAAAATAAAAAGTCAAAAATTTTAAGCGGTTAAGGATAATTTTACGAAAAAAATTAAAAAATGTACATTAAAACAGTTCAACTAACGAAAAAACAAAAAAATTACAAGAAATAAAAACTTCCAACCAAAAAATTAATACATACAACAGAAAGTATTGAAAAATTAGAAAGAGAAAAATATTCGGCTTATTTCACATTAATGATAGGACATTATTTTCATTTTAAGAACTTTGAAGTGTATTTTCTCTAATATTGATACTCATTCTTGGAGAAATATAACTGAACAGGATGAGTGGGGTGGAGACCGCTGGAGAGTAAAATTACTTAAATTTCTTTATAAACTCGACTGAAAAAACATGACCGGAAAAACCGTACATGATTTACAAGGCTCAAAATATTATCATTTCTAGAAAGTTTTTAATGGGATTTGGTAAGGATAAAATGTGAGCAGAAACACTGGCCACAATTGAAATACTTATATTAGAGTAGAGACTCTATAGATTTTCAAGTTCAATTTTTTGTAAAAATAATATCAATTTCTAGACAGAAAATCAATATTTCTTAAGGAGATTAAACTTTCAACTTCCAATGAATTGATAGATTTTTGATTTTAAAAATGTGATTGGAAAACAGTGCGCAAGCGCAGGTTCAACTTTGTTGAACTGTGATGATTTCTTTAGGGTTAAAAAAGAGAAAAATGATAGAAATTAGCCTCAAAATGAGGAAAATTAGTCTTTGCTCTTCTTTTCAGGATTTTTTAAATTAGATGAAAAATGGTGGAAATTTGCCCCTGCGCTTCACTGCGCTAGAACATACATGTTATATCTACTCACGTCTACTTCTAAAAACTTATAGAACATTCTCACAATTTTGAGATCAATGTTAGCAGATGTCCTTGTAACTTTTATACCATTCACCTTTATAAATGACATTGCTGATAAGTGGAGTTAGGATCTGCCGGTTTTTGTCAAATGATTTTCTTTGAGGACAAGTCAAAAATAATGAAAGATGAACACAATTTAGGGTGTAGGAAGGCCAGGAAAAAAATTTTATCTCACCAAAAAATACCAAAAACAGAATAAACACCGAAAATGGACTTCACCACCAAATAAAACTGAAAATTGACTTGAACATCCAAAAATTCCTAAAAAGCTATGCAACGCGTGAAATAGTGAGATTTTGCAAAATAGTACGGAAATATTGTGAGTTACGAGAAAAATTGGTCGTTTTCGGAAAATCTACTAATTTTAAAAGAAATTGAACGTTGAGCTCACGTTGGTTGGTGAGGTTTATTGAGATATCTTAAAACTGTGTATGAATGCTTGCGAAAATCATAATTGGTTGTAATTGTTGCAGATGAAAGGAAGAACGCGAAATTCTCCCTTTTTACCATTTTTTGTTGGCAATTATTGTTTCAACGTTCAAAATTTTGGAAAACACCGAATAATACTGAAAATAACACTTCAAATATATAGTCAAAGGAGAAGATTGTCCTCAAAATTATATCAAAATACAAAATCCAGAGTCATTATTATTATTACTGCGCCATTTTGTATTTGAAATTTCAAAATTGAAAGAGAACCTTCAAACTGAACCAAGAAACAATGAGATTTATTTTTCATTTTCAGCCAAAATAACAAAACAAAATTAAAAATGTCCAATAATATTGAAAAATGTAAG
Source organism: Aspidiotus rigidus (assembly GCA_035079385.1). Lineage (NCBI taxonomy): Eukaryota > Metazoa > Arthropoda > Insecta > Hemiptera > Diaspididae > Aspidiotus > Aspidiotus rigidus. The sequence goes on along the minus strand of JAVHKY010000074.1, from coordinate 974,943 downwards.
TATTTTAGTGAGCTTATACACAAGATATGATAAGTGGGATATGATGTTACATGGAGATATTACCAAGTTGCAAAAGAAGAGTGAATTACAAAGATTTTGTTCTTTGGTGAATGTAGACCTGGAAAAACTGACAGTAACCATCATAGATTTATATGGCAAATTTAGCGACATAGCGGCACATAATGTGCACTATTTGGTATAATACAAATGAGAGATATTGGTTAAATGTCAAATAACTCCCAATCAGTCAAAAATCAATATGGTAATGACACCATTTTGAGGCTCATACCATAAATGTAAGACCACGAGTCCCATTTAACTTGTTGCGCATTATTTGAGTTTTATGGGAATTTTCCTTTTTTCTTTTTTTAATATTTTCTTCGGATGTTGTGATATTTGTTCTAAAATATTTTTCAGAAGAAAATCATCTTATATTCAACTTACTTCACTTATTTCAATTTTTCCATTCACAAGAGCGCATTTCTTTTCTATGCAAGATTTCTTCGGAAATGTCTTCTGCATTTGAGAATGTGAAAAACACAGAAAATTTATAAAAATTGGATATAAAAAATGAAAATTTTATGAGTCGACAAAAAATTAGAAGAAAGCTAACTACTTTTCCTCTAAAAGTGAAGAAAATTGGTGAATCAATTTATAGGGATTTTTAAAAGGGAAGAAAATTGGGTGGAAAGTTCAGAAATTGTTAACAGTCTCAGAACATACATGGTTATACTACTCATATCTTTACCCCGTGTGTGATTCAGAAATTTGCCAGTACACCCCACGTGCGCGTGTGCGTGCGCGTGCACATCTCTACCCGTGTGGGTGCGTGTGCGAGTGCGGATATTCCTAAGCAATTCTCAGTATTCACAAAAGCTAGTGATGGTATAATAATTTTGAGGATGACATATCATTCTAACAAAAATGTATGACTGATAAATACAAATATGAGTAAAAGGAAATCAAATTCCCCGATCCCTGAACCCACAGGAAACAACTACGTTTAGCAAATCTGTCCGATAAGGTCGACAACATACTGGCCAATTTATTATCGGAATGTATTTACTGAAATATATTAGTAAAAAATTTGCTGATCATCATTTTATAGCGAGTGCCACGTTTAGCTAAATTCCCACAACTGCAAAAGACATGAAATATCTTCACTTATTTGGCTATGCCAAAAAATCTTTCTTTTTGCTAATAAAGAAAGATAGTAGTACGAGGAGGGTGCGTCATAGCGACCAAGTGTGTAGTTATCGGAAATTTGAGCTAACTTAGAAAAACGAAATTTCGAGATTTTTAAGCTGATGTCAAATAACACATTTATCCTTCTAATGTTAAAAAGTTGAAAATTGTGGAAAATAAAGCTAGAGCGAGATCCTTTTTCTTTTTCGTTCAATCTTCGATATGACAACGTAATATCTTGCCGCAAGTTCTTTCGCGATTCTAGTTTTCGGTCATCGAGAATTTTTTTTTTTCAACTTTCAAAGACGATCCCATTTTTGAGAGATAAAACGTATTTTCAATTTTTTTCTCTCTCACTTTTCGTACCGATGAAAATTGGAAGTTTTCGCGAAAAATTTTTCTGCATAAATATTGATTATTCAAAACTCGGGGGATTATCGTATGTTTCTTCGAAAACATTCAATTTTAGTCCGAAAATTCATCTAGCGAGAGGGAAAGGTCTTCGAACTGTAAATTTTCGTGATCGCGCATAACACGTGGAATATAATAAGAAGATGCACAATATTATAGTCGCGGGAAAACTCGCTTTCGTATAGTATTTTCTGATCCGATTGGTGAAATCTCGAGGCCATAAATCATGTTCCGAAATTTCCTCCAAGTTCGAGCTATTTTTAATAGATTTATGAGGTTTCCTCCAGCAAATGCGGACGACGAGTATCTCGCGTATGAAATTACATCGAAAACGCATTATGTAGTTTTTCGTCGAGCTTTTTAAATACTCGGCGCGGTTGTAGGCCTCGTACATTATTGTCATAATATCGTTTATTATAAATACACACACGTTCTGTTTTTCGTTCGTTCGTCTATATCGCCGAATGTATGTTGCTTAGTTGGAGACCCAAAAACATAAGCCTATATGTGTAATATTATGTCATCAATTGGATTAGTTACGCGTAGCCGCGGTCTTGTGTACCGTACATACGATTATGTCGAATAAAATTTCCACGTTCTCGAATGCTGGGTGTGCGACCGAGTAAATTAATCTGCAACGCGTGTACCATTTGCAAAATTGTAATTATCTATACCGTTATTTATGTGTTTGTCGTATTTCGACGCCTAAACGGAGCAGCGCGATAACATTTTGCCGTAAATTTTTCGGAGCATCGGTACAATTTGGGTGTGCTTTACTCTACCGTGATTGATTTTGTAATTTCGGGTGGAAAAAAGAAGGTTTAATTGTGGAGGGAATTTTGTTTTTAGCGCCACGACGACTAGAAAATTGATGGAAGAAAAAACATTTCGGCATAATGGATGTTGTGTGAAGATTGTCGACAAGAGAAAATGGTGAACACTAACGCGGAAATTGATTGCGAACAATTCAAACCTTGCCCGAAAAAAAATATATAATCAATACAGTCCCGCGGTTAGCTGTAATAAAATTATTTCCTTCGCGATATCCCACAACAAGAGTCAATTTGTAGTGGGCAGCAAAGACCTTCTGTTCCTCTTTATTCCGTCTAGTAGCGATGACTTTTCAGCAAAGTTGTATTTTTGACTATAGGGGAAGCTCATGGTATCTCTAGAGGGGCCCAGTCCTCCTCTTGGCTACGAGTTTGGTACTTAACATTTTTGAACTCGTATTCTCCAAGAAACGTTTGAAATGAATGCACCGAGAGCCAATTAAAGACTCCTTTGAAGTATACCTCGTGACCTGCCTTGAAAAAAGAACTAAAGATTTTTTGGAAGATCTCGACAGATATTCTAGCAAAGCCAAAAAAATAAAGGTGATAATTCATGTGAAATAACTTGATCATTGTCCATAGAGTAAGTGAAGGACACTTCAAAGCGTCATCAATGGGTGGAAATCTCAAGACTGGCTTGTGGGCTTATACAGACAGGGCTCCATATTTGAGTAAGGTATATCGCCCTAGTACACTCTGCACCAGCCCGTGGCGGGCTTGAGAGTTTCATTCTAAAATTTTCACCGAAGTTCGATCATTCCGTAATTTTTTGTCTCCATAGCAATAAATAATTCTACCATTTCAAATTTGATCAAACATCTTCAAAATCAGTTCTCGGAATAATATTTGCTCGCGTTGTACATACTATAATTTAGTTTAAAAGTAACCTCAATCTTATGCGCGCGCACACGATCAAATATATTTTACGTCCTTTCAAATACACCACAGACGGTGTCCATGACATTCTTCGAATGAGGATATGAAAAAAGATATATCTACCTGTGTACCTCATAAACTTCATCAATATTTTACCGAAAAGACGAAAAATGTCAACCAGAAGTGTAAAAGAAAAAATATTATAGTAATCGTCTTTCACTCTTTCTATTTTTTATACGTTTTCTATTGATCAAAATGCTATTCATATGCTGTTGTGATACCATTTGACGATACTTCCGGAGGTTCAAAGTGCCATTAGGTAACGCGTAACTTTGACATTTTTCTTCCGCAACAAGAAATTATTGGCGTTGACGCAATAATGATAATTTACGAGGGTAAATTTTTCTAAATTAGAAGACAAACGACACTTGCGCGTCTCTTTATCGCTTTCATTGCAAGCGGTTTGATATCACGGAGCCTAAATCGTGCGACACTTTCGAAAACTAATTTACTTTTAGATTGAAGCGATTTGTCGACTCTAATTCTGCACGCACGAGCTTCGAAACGAAAACTCATACTCGTATTATCGAGAATTCCGGTCGTCTTCTTCCTTAGTAAATACTCCTCTCTCTACTGTACTCGATGAGCTCTACTGCGACTCCTTTTTATATTCGAAAAGTTGCTTTAAATTAAATTTTTTCTCGCGGGCTATTTATCGAAAGGACATCGCTCCAAATTCCGCGCGATGCAATTTCATGGCTTTCGTTCGAAAAAAGATATGCTTTCGTGATCCCATTCACAGATCAATTTTCACCAATATTTCAAAATTGGTCACTAGCTGGGTTCACCAAATTTCTCGTCACTAACATGACAACACTCTTGTATAACATCTTCATGAGTAAGAGATGTGATGGGTAGAGTTAGGATTTCCCTACAGTAAGAACACTAAAAAATGCAATAAAAGCGTACAACAAAAATCGAGAACGAGCTATTAAGAGCGGAAGAAGAGGGGTAAAAGCGCTTGATGACGTCATCAGTGACGTAGACCTATTTTAGTAACTTGGTAATTTTTTTGAATTGACCAACGACCTGATGACGTCATAGGTCAGTTTTTGCCACGTGGCGTCCGAGAAAATTTTCAACCCACCCCCTTTTCCTCTTGAAATATTGACTACCGAGCTATGTATAATGGGAGAGGGACTTTGGAAAATACATCTTCCTTAATTATGTTAAACTAGGAACGCAATGAAGAATAACACATGATTTGACTCGCATTAGGATAGCCCCTTCAAGGTAACTAGATATGCAATGCTTTAAACACCATAAGCCCCTCTTCTGTCTTATATAGCTCGAGAGTCGAAATTTTTCCAAGTTTTTGGCCAGAAGCGCACGGCGAATTTCTCAAAAAAAAAAAATTATAGAACAGGTTCCCTGTTAAAATCTAAAAACATGCAGTCAAAATCGACCACAAAGCGACCGGAATTGATCACAACACGGCGTAAAACAACCAAAACACCAACAAAAGAGGCACAATGTGCGGCCAAAATCGGGCAAAAGATGACTAAAAATGACCTAAAATTCCCAAAATCCAGAGAAAACAAGTTGTCAATGACCTGAATTGACCGAAATTATCCAAAAACTTTGAAAACCGAGCTGAATGGAATGAAAAACAACCATACAATTATTTAAGACCAACGAAAGACAACCAGGAAACGTCCAAACTTGATCAAAATCAACAGAGAACGTTCGAAATTGACCAAAAAATGGTAAGAATTACCGAACCCAGCCTAAACACAACAAAAATCGAACATGAAACAATGATCACAGATGACCACAAGCGAAAAAAACGACCAGAGAAGGACCTAATTTCTACCAAAGAACGACCAGACAGCTGAAAAAGTTAAAAATTGACCAAATGTATAATCAAAAAATCCTATAGAAGTATCTCCATAAACGCAAAACGTGCAACAAATAGGAGGCCTCCTACATGCACGGATCGTCCAGATTTCTAATTACATTTAGTCTACCACTCACCTACAAAAGAAAAACATTCAGTATTTTGGAAATCCCAACTCTAATAATGGGTAAAGTTTTTGAGTGAAAAGTTTTTGAAAATATTTCCTCAATACGTAGAAGAATTCTTCATGTCCCGCACAACGATTAAAAAATCTCATGATCAAAGCTGATCCACTACTTTTTTATATTTTTCCCTCCTGTACAATCTTTCTACTGCATTGATCTAGAAAATGCTTCCAATTCGAACAACCATCAAAAAGTTCCAAACCCGCGGTCGCATTTTCGAGATCGTCGAGCAAGCGCTTGACAACAGACGGTGGACTTTCTGATTCAAATTACTAGCTATAAAAAACATCCCGCGTTGAGATAGTTGAATGTCATTTATTCTAATGAACATCATTTTAATAGTAGAAATTGACTCTGCTGACCGATAAAAACAACCTGCTGATACTATAAAGTCTTATTAATCGTTGATGAACTGAAGTACGAAACGAGATGACAAATTAGAAACGTTATTCCACCCGTACCATCAGCTCGAATTTCGCCACAGCGTTGCGAATAATTTGAATATTTTCAACTGCAATTTTTCCTTTCTGCGGGTGGGAGAAACGAGTAGTATAAAAAACGGGGACAGAATACTATCAATAAGGCTGCAGCTGGTGAAAATTTCATGAATTCCTCAACTTGATGCGACCGAAATTCTGACGGAAATTGAAAATTGTTTGTGTATTGTAGGCGTCGTCATCATATTTTTTTAAAGAGATAAATTTGGCGTAGAATTTGGTCACCGAATATTTTCGTTCGAACCAGAACTCATATTTTCGCGGAATTAGATCACTGTTTCGATGTTTACTTTTCGAGTACAACGAAACACAATTCGGTTATCTACGACAAGTTTGTAATAAAAGTTTTGAACTGATTAACTTCGTTATCGATACATTCTTTTTTGAAATAACTTTCCAAGTTGTTGTTAAGAAGTAGGAAATTACCAAAGTTTTTCTTCCTTCCTCTTTTTTTTTTTTCCCTCCAATGATATTTTCGGTTTTGGCGTGAAGAACTTTTATTTCTCGAGAGAATAATATAGCCTGTTTTTCAGATAATACTTTCGCTTAAATGCTGAGATAACAAATTGGGCTGATATACGGCTGATCGAGACTTTGTCGGTACATTTTGAGAAATTTGAACTTTCCACAGTGGTCGGTTTAGCGTTTAGTCAAAAAATTAAAAAAGCCCGTTCATTACGTTATTTGACATCAACCATTATACGAATAAAACGCAAGCTACAGCCTTAATAATCAAAAATTCTCACAAAATCAGATATTGACTCGAAAGCCATAGGAGACGAGATACATCTCCACATCATTCGCTAGCATCGATTCATCGTAAAATTTTCAAATCAACTTCATCTGTATCGGGAATGGCAAGGGCACTCACATAAAAATTCAAACAATTGAGTAAAAATTCCTTACATGTTTGAATCTGTCAGCGTTCTAACTTGCATTTGTGTACACGTCCGATAAAAGTAAACATCTATTCTGCCTCAGATTTGGTTACACTCGTCTCACCCATTTCCAACTTTTTCGAGGTCTATTCTCTTCCTCTCTGGCCAAGGCTAACATTGTGATCAAGGCTTCCATAAAGACTGTATTACGGGGGGAGGGGAGAGGGGGAGACATTTCAAATGAAGATTTTTTTCCCCTTCGTCAACTCGAACCTAGACCGGATACCTCCTTTTTTCACGAATTTCAAAATCGGGGTCCTATTAATTATATTAATTATTTAATATTATTTATTTATTTATTTATTTATTATTTATTATTATTATTACGCGGGGTATACTCGCGAATTTCTGAATCACCCACAGAGATTTGCACGGACACACGCTGGCACGGACGCAAGGTAATTAATTATTTAATTATTTAATTATTAATTATTTATTATTATTACGCGGGGTGTACTCGCGAATTTCTGAATCACCCACGGGGTAGAGATTTTCTAATTATTAATTATATTCATTATTTAATATTTATTTATTGAATTATTTAATTATTCATTAATTAATTATTTATTATTATTACGCGATGTGTACTCGCGAGTTTCAAAATCGGGGTCCGGCGAGAGAAAAGACATGGAACATGTCAAAATAATAACCTTCGAATTTCTATACAGGAGGAATTTGTGAACCTTCGGAGAGGATGGGTAGAAAAATTCAAGTTGAGGCCTAACAAAGGAACGTATTGGAAATAGTACAAGCTCGAATCTTAAGCTCCGGAGAAGTCGAATTTAAAAGAATTAGTTTCAAGCTGAACCCAAGAAAACGGCCGCTATAATTGCACTTCTCAAGGTAATTGAAACTCGAAGAGAGTACGACCCGCGAGTTTCATAGATGTATCCTCAAACATGGGATTCGAGGGTAGAATTTCGATTCATCAGGAAATTCCCTCAAGAAAAAGATCTTCAAATATTACATCCAAGAGGATGCGACGTATCGAAGCAGTGACTTAAAACATTCACAAAACTTGAAATCTGGACAAGGGCTCGACATCATCAGCCAGAGGAGACGTTACCAGATAATTTTTAGTTCAAATTTTAGAAGACTTGAGTAGGATTTGATATCATCAATGGGATTTTAAGAGGTAAAGGGGGGGGGGGGAAAGTAGGCAGATCTATTCGTAGGGATCTGGAAAAATTTCGAAGAACAGAAGAAGTGTTCTTGTCTGAAACCTACTCAGGAAGAGGCATGGTAGATGAACGAAAATAGAGATCGCGAGATTGCAAAAGATGCGATTGCCGTTAAATTTCTGCGGCTTCCAACATCCAATTATGGAGGAAGTATGACGAGTTGTGAAATTTAAAGATCTTCCTCGACGTGATTCATATTTTCGATCCTTCTTAGCACAAGAACTTCCTTCATAAGATATGCTTTCAGTTCACCTGTGTAAATATTACGATCCCACTTTGTTGATAGAAAGTTCGATTATTTGCCAGAAAAAGACTTAACTCTCAACATCGATTGATTTTGCAGAACAGCAACGCAAAGTAGGCATTTGCCAAGGAGGGCGAGATTTTAGGAGGCCCGTAAAGAAATTGGGTATTACCAAGAAAAAAAAAACCGTTATGGACTGACATTAAAACATTGACAAGAATTTAATAAGTGGACGAGATAAAAGGGTGCTACATTTTGCTCTGCTTAGGGGCGCGAAAAGGCCTAGTCCGTCACTGTTGCAGATCTAATGATAGGGCAAATTTTCGTGTCACAAAATATCTTCACCTTGCTTGAGAGCTTACAGTCATTGAACTTGAGAAAGGAAAATCGCTCTCAATAATATAATGAAACCTCCTATATGATTTCCGGACTCTCGCCGTACTGTGTACGTTGATTATATACCGAATCAACTTACAATCAAAAACCCTTCGAAGCTGTCAAAGCTACCCCTCTGAAATTTCGTCGATAGAAAATCATCACATTTGTTGGAAAACGGAAGACAAGTTTATAGCTCGATCTTCAACCCAATAAAGGCTACCAATCATCTCCAAAGACCCTAAAACGCTCACCAGCGGGCAGATGGAGATGAGAACTCTTTGTTAAAGAAGACGCCATAGAAGGGCTCTTCTACGCCTTCGAGGAAGGCTCTCCAAGAACATAATATAGGTTATATTCTCTGAACGATTACGAGGAACGAAAAGACCTGACTTTTTTCTTTTTCTCATTTGTATTTGTTCCTCAAAAGCAACTCAATATTGTACATATAGGCCTATCTAAAAATAATAATAAAAAAATAATCCCACGGGTACGGCAATGATGATCAATATTTTTATGCGAAAATTTTTTGCGAACACTTGATTTTTGTCGGCAAGAAAAGTAAGAAGAGAAATACATTCTACAATACAAAATATAGGAGCGACTTCGAAGAGCAAGAGAAGATTTTCGACGATGAAAAACGAAAATTGAGAAAGAACCTGTAACGAGAAAAAAGATATTACGTTGTTTTGATCGTATTTCATAAACATATACTGAAGATTGAACGAAGAAAGAAAGAAAAGAAAATGAATCTCGTTTCAGACAGAGCTTTTCTCCCCAATCTTCAACTTCAACAAGTCGGTGCTGAAAGAATAAATAATTTATCATCGTGCCGGAAATGTCATTCGAAAGACCGAAATCTCCGCCAACAACAAGAACACGCTGGTGATTAATTCTATTATCAAATAACGAGAATGAAGGAATCCGTAGATCGAAACTTTTTTTTCTTTTCCTCTCGGAAAAATTTCTCATCAGGCGCCTACAATACGCTCAACTCGTTGTCAACTCTAGCAGCGCGAAGTAATAATTCAAAATCTTATTCAACGAGACGAACGAATGAAGAAGGCAGCTTTATTTTCAACTTACAAACTTAGAATTCGTCAATCACGGACAGCTGTAGAAAAGCTGTCAATCTAGGTTACATGTAAACACGTATCTTCTTACACGGGTATCAATACGATTATATCTATCCGTATACACGTGAAAATATTATCCATGAAAATGGTTTCAAGAAATGTTTACGCTCGGTTATGCAGCGAACAGCATAATATAACTCTGTCCGAGAGAGTTTACTCGTGCTTCAGTCACTGTAAAACCGTATTTCTTGTAAGCGTAATACGGTGCATGTGATTAATGATTAATATATCGATGCTGACGCACACATTATGACGTTATTATAAAATTCCTGGACAGGGCGGAATTCTATTTTCATATATCCCGAAGAATGAAACACAGTATTGCAAAAGTTTTTCCACTGTTTCCATGAAATCAATACGCGGAAATGTCAGAAGACGTGGGAAATGATCTGCATTGTAAAGAACATAGACAAACAGAGGATACACTTTTCGCATCTCGGAGACCTACTTTCAGAAACAAAAATTCAAGTGCTAGTTCCACAAACCTTTATCAGACTATTGAAATCGACCGATCAAATATGATAATTCCGACAGTACAATTCTCTTGGATGCGCAAATACAGTTGAGCAAATCACTATTAGTCATCTCCGAAGAAAATCTATCCTTAAGACACACAAAGTTATCCCCAGACCGAGGATTAGGTATACTCACGAGCAGTGATCCCAAAACTTTTTTGAACCACAGCCCACTTTAAGCTGAAAATGATCTAGTGACCCACTGACAATAAAATATTATGATCAGGGAATTCAACCCATATTTTCACAAATACATCAAGATCGCCGAATTTGTAGAGCTGTACCTTCTTCGCAATCCTCAGTTTGGGAACCTCTCCTTAAGAGTATGTACAATATTGCCTTTGAAAAGTTGTTACAGATTAGACATCTAAATAAAGCTATTGTTACTTAGAGGCCAATAGCCTCAATATGGGTAGACGCACGCACTACGCGTGCTGTGCAGACAGACAAAATGGCTCTAAGATACATCAACGCATACCGTGCTACATCAAGGGCCGCACTTTTTTCAAAAATTTTTCAACATAGTAGTTGATTCTAATAGCTAGCCATACACGAGCGGATTTTTTGACGGATTTTGATCCGCTGATCAGATCCGCGTGATTTCAGACCGGACTGAAGATCTTGGGTATCCGACTCAGTGCCCCTTAACGGATTTCCGAGATCCGCTCCAGATCCGACGGAAAATCCGTCAAAAAATTCGCTCGTGTATGGCTAGCTATAGAGGGCGTGAGAGTGAGAACGTAATCTGTAGTTGAATAATTTGAATTGACCTGCGACAACCCAATCTAACTTTGTATCTCGTAGGAAATAGCGGATTGTTGTGTGAAGAAATCTTCATCTTGAGAATGAAGAATCTCGTAACATATCATCAAGCCACCGATCTGGAAATCAAATGTACTCGAGCATTTCATCAGCGGCCTCCACAACAAACTTCCACTGGCAATCCGTTAAAGAGGACGTTGCTCAGTACAGTACCACCGCAGGTGCGGTTTCGGCTTTGGCTGAATCTTCGTTCCGGAAGTATTGCAAAACGCGTTGAAGGATGTTGACAATCTACGCGATCATGTACAAGCTGAAGTGCATCGTATTTACAAATCTTCAGCTAGTCTCCAAGCCCTACAATAATCAATTCAACATCGACGGCCGGAGCTACCAAATTGCCACACGCCAAAAACTGTTAGATTCCATCTTAACAGCAATTGCAAAGCGAGTAACAGTTTCTAAAAGTACAACAACGGATGAAACAAGGAGTATTTATTGGTCCTATAAAAAAGATGGTTGTAACGATAGGAATAATGTAACATGCAAATAGCATATATAAGCAGTAAAATCGATTGTTAGAACGATAGACTGATGAACAGTTGATTAGCGATTGTGAGCAGTAAAATGGAAAATAAATGAACAGTAATTAGAGCACGATAATTTAATTTAAATACAAGATAATAAATTTTAGAAAGTACGAAATTATGCATTAGTTCGGTGCTCTAAAAGTTGTTCTTTACATTTCACCTCACCATCTTCAACCCACTCGCGTCTTATTGCACCCTCTCAAACTAAACAAAACCTCATCGGTTGAGTCGTCAGTATCAGTGAATGGTGTATGTTACGCACATTCTTGGGACCCAACACGGAAATACCAAGATGAACTGAAAGCTGTGTTGAAACGGAACAATGTACCCGGCAATGGAAGGACGCTTGAGATGAACCCGGTTGCACCAAAACTCAATGGGCTTGTAAAACTCCACATAGCGAACCGTCCGATGAGACCCCTGGTCAACAAAATTCAATCACCATGCTACAAGATAGCAAAGATCGCAACCACATTCCTGAAAAAAAACTACCAGTTTGCACCCAGAAGAGCTGATTGAGCAACTGGACAAGTTAGAAATCAGGAGTAACGACAAGCTGATATCCTTTGATGTGACTAATATGTTTGGTACCATACCGAAGGAGGAACTTCTCACTCTGCTCAAAAACAACAGATACCATGGGAACCCCGATGGGTAGAAGTACGCCAACATAGTGGAGGAGATCTTGAGCCAGAACTACTGTCGCTTCAATAACAGGTTCTACAGTCAGGAAAGGGGACTTGCGATGGGATCACCGCTGTCAGCAATACTGGTGGAGATATTCATGAACAATATGGAAAACAAGATATTGAAGGGCAGCAAGTTCAGAAACTCGATCAAACACTGGGACAGATATGTAGATGATATCCTAATTGTGTGGTCAGGCATTGATAGACAGGTGGATCTATTCCTTTCAGAAATGAACGCGATGAATGAGAGCATCAAATTCACAGTGGAAAAAGGCAATGAGACCATCGACTATTTGGACCTTACACTCACAATGGAGAACAATAGGATAGAATACAAAATCTACAGGAAGCCGACGCACACCGACACCACCATCCCAAATGACTCCTACCACCACCCCAGGTACAAGTTAGCGGCAATCCAGAACTACTGCTATCGGGCAATTTCTGTCCTCAAGAACAATGAAGAGAAGAGGAAAGAAATCGAGATAGTAAAGCAGATTGCAGAAGCCAATGGCTACCGCAGAGGCGTGGTGGATGGAGTCTTTGGGAAAATGGTAACAAAGAAAGGAACCCATGATGGCATAGTGAGAAAGTACTCCGAATCGATACCGTATATAGGGAAGTACACAAACAAGGTGATAAAGGCGTTCAATGGCTACGATGTAAATGTGGGTATCCAGAATAACCAACCCATGGTGAAGAGAATCAGCAATGACCACACGGAACAAAAGGACAAGGAAAGCTTGAGCGGAGTGTACAAGCTCAGTTGTGAAGTGCGAGGGAATCTACATTGGTGAGACTGGTAGAAAGTTTGAGATAAAGAAAAAGGAGCACAAAACGTCGAGGGAGAAAGAAGATGGAAGGTCACTGTTTGGGAAACACTGTAACGAGGAAAACCACGATGGAGAGGGAATATTTGAAGTCATACACCTAGAGAATCGCACAAAGAGGAGAAAACTCTGGGAACAAATGGAGATTGCAAAAGCCAAGAGGGAGAAAGCCTGACTCTTGAACAATGTAATCATATTTGACAGCAAAAAATTATTCGGCCTCTTGATTGGATGAGAGAAGAAGAACAGAACCAACCAATGAGACGGCAGGAATCCAGGTAGCCAATAAAAACACAGCATCTAGGACAATAGATTGAACCAATCACAAAGCAGTATATTTTAGCCAATAAGAACACAATGTCATATTATTGTAAGAATAAGTCTCTAAGAAGTGAACCAATCACAACACAGCATTGTTATAGCCAATAAGATCACAGTGCTATACTATAAAAACTCATGGTTAAGGTCTTGTTCTCCAGTTGCGACACAACTGATGATGGGATAACACCTGAAAGTACTATTGTATGATAACCAATAGTCCTATCCTAACCGAAATTTAACGCAGATTACGAATTTCATGCTGATTCAGCAAAAAAACATGACTACAAATCACAATTTCGAAAATTCGAAATTATCGCTTTCTATGCAAAACTTAATTTTCATCAGAAAAAGCAACAAATAAAGTAGATTTGTACAATTGAAAAAAACCTTTTTCAATATTAGTGCTCTACTTACACCTCACTCACTCATTATGAGTTCCGAGTATTGTCGAGGCGAACTCTTTCGAGTCAGCGGATCAAGAGTTGAAAATCGTTCTGTCCACTCGTCGCCTGTTGAAGAATGCGAGCCAATCAAAGATAGTAGAAGCGGACGGTAGCTACAAATTGGTGTGGCAGAGGTATCCTGTGCTCATTGTAGGTACTAGTGACGCAAACCACACTTTTCATCCGTGTGTGCTTGCCGTTTTCAGGAATATGAGAGCAAAAGGGGAGTCTGGAATACTTTCGAAAATTTCTTAGAATGTTACCGCAGTATCTGGGTCATTACAGTTCCAGACGACGTTTCTGAGATGCCTTCATGCACGTGCTGTGCGTTTGGAAAAAAGAGCCTTTGCAAACACAGTCTTGGCATGTAGATACGTCTAAAGTCAGCGACCGCACCAGAGGAAGCCAAGGGAATTCCTCTTGGTCAGCGAAGGAAAAGAGGACGGCCGGCGAAAGCCAAACGGAGAACTCAAGAAATGGACGAAGAAACATCTCAGCATGAATTCGCAGATCCGAGTATCAAGCCTATGCAAGAAAGCCAAAGTATCTTCCTTCATACACCTTGAAAGTCGTAAGTTTTAATGGCACAGACCTTCTCACATTCACTTGGTCGTCGCACTGGCACATTATCAAGTAGTGTAACGTTCTGTTTGCTGAGAAGATCGCTAATAAAATGCTTGAGTACGTTTTATCCCCTGGCTCGAATCTTTGAAGATATTTCACAACATTCTTGGTTTTTCTCAAGGCAAAGATTTTCTTTCTGAAGCGTCATTTTGACATCTCCAACTGCAATGTTTTCGTCATTCCGCAGAATGTTATTGTTGTTATCTGACCCGAATGACTAAATGTATATTTCATGAAGGCTAAAGTCTCGCTTACACCAGCGTCTAAGTCGTTAGGAATCTGAAGTCTGGTCGCAAAACTTGAACATGTTCAACTCCAGCGACCATTCGCGCGACCGCTGGCTATTCGCTGCTTCACTTCCCTATTCGTGGTGACTTGGACACTCGTGGAGAGGCCACTTGAAAAACGGTAGAAACTTTATAGGTAATTGCGGTATGGCTCGGATGATAATTTACATCAAAATGACAGAGGATATATTCTTAATTTATGGCTTAGTAATAATTTTGTCATCGTCATTAAAATGCGCTTGATGCTGTACTTCGTCAATTAGGAAACAAGAGGCGAACGTGCTCTGAGCGGGTGAGTCCGTCAGCTAATTGGTTTCCAAGATGGAGCAAGTATGTCTCTGGAGGGGACATATTAGCTTCTGTCTCAAGTTTTCCTTATTCTTAGTAATTCAACATTATAACTTTTTTCCAGAAACTTTCCATCAATGATTTTTCCTCCTTCATTTTTTATTCTACAATTTTTGTACTTCTAGCTTCCCCGTTACGCTAAGTCTCTTTTTCAGTAATATCAATTTTATCCTCACTAGCGCCAAAGTGTCTGCTATTTTATTCGTCACCGCCAATTTTGAAATAAGATCTACCTTTTACAATAAAATTTATATCGAGCTACTTAATCTTCTCAAATGGTATTTGTCACTTCAATGAAAATATTTGAATACGCTGGAAAAGGAATTACAGTGTTACATCAGATGCGTCCTCGCTTCAGAGAATAGAAATATTCAACGTTTATGACAAGTTTTGTTCAATACGGATATTTGCTTCAATTTTTTCCCCTCCTCTCTTTTTTTTTTTCTATCTTATTTCATCGTCGCTTTTCCCAATACGATGAAATATTTTGATAAAAGAAGTTTATTCTATATTGTTCTGTGGAAAGCGACCCGAAGAAGACTTTATATTATACTCCTGTATATTGTTTCATATTCGCGGTAAAATGATAAGCTCTTCCAATAACGTGCGGCATTTCCAACTGAATGGATCTTTTTTATGGCCACTGTAGGCAAAAGCCCGACTGTTACAATAAAGTACGTCACCGAGAACCCACGTACGTATCGTCGACAGAGACGCTAAGAAAATGAGAACATGAATTGCAAAACTAGGAATGACAGGAATAACGAAGTGTGAATGATGCGAATCGAGTCTGAATTCGATATTTTCCAAAATGCTTTTAATCAAATCGAGAGTTCGAGTGTGCATTTCTTTCGACGTTCAACGTTGTTACTCAACTTTCGAAGTAGACGCACCGAGACATTTTCTTCGATCGTGACACTAAATTCGAGAGAAGAGAATGTTTCTCTAACACATTTTGACGCGATGAAGTAGATCGTGTAGAGGTGACATCTCACTTGACTTTTAAACCACGTTTGATTTCATTCAGTATACAATGTATCATTCTATCTTTTCCAACGTGTCACAAATTTTTTCATACCTGACTCGTTCGCAGTTTCGTAAGACAATGAGTATCACAAATGGTGTAGCGTACTGGATCTTGAGCTCGCGACTATCTGTTTATCGAGAGCTCACTTGTACAGACAAAAGTGGGGGAGGGAGAAAGACAGATGTTCTGGTACAGCCAAAGAAATGAAGATAAGGTTTCATATCTACTAGTAAGTGCCCAGATTTATATTTCAAGACCACGCCTGCTTTGTGATGAAACCATGGATGGTCTAGCTTGTAAATTTTTCTCACAGCAGGGTAACGTCCCGTTTCTGGATCAATATAGGAAGATAAACTATCTAGCTTAGGGGAGGTTCAAATCAATATCAACGTTAGTGACGTCATGACCATCCATGATGGCTACTTGTGACGTCATCATCAGTACCCATAGTGACTGCCTGTAGCTTGGGCTCACTCTCTTCCTTACTCTCTTCTATTCTTGGAAGCTTCCACCATCTCCATTCAACTAGGCCACCGGGTAACGGCTGATGACACCATACTTCCAGATTTCAGATTAGGGGAACTTCTTCTTAGCTTCCATAAGAATACGGAGATTTTTTATTTTAGTTCATATTTTTACCCAGTGGGATATCAACTAAAATGACGAAAAGATACGTCTCTCTCTATCTCATAGCATGTCAAGAAGAGTAAAACAAAAATAGAAAAAAAGATCCCTTCAAAAAAACAAGTGAAAAAGAAAAAAAAGGACAAACCGACGGGGGAAAAAGAAATGCCATACTTTTTTTCAACGTCGCCAAAATTGTCGTGAATATCGGCCGCGTATTATGACACACACACGTCATTTTCTACGACAGTCTTTTCTTTTCCCGGTATGAATAATTTCTAGTCTTTCTTGGAGAAAATTTTCCGGTCGCTTAAACTTCTTCTGCATATCGATTCTTAATGCATTTTTGGAATTCCATTCGCGTATTCGACACATAATTAGTTTATTCAAATCGAATAAATTCTCGAGTCGACCACGAAAGGGAGGCGAGAAGGAATATGGAAATTAGCGCAAATTCGTTTGAGGTCGATGGAATGCACTGGGTACCTATATTGAAGAAGTTGACACTATTCGCGCAGTATTGTAGAAAGCCAAAATTGAGACCATTCTGGAACGCGCGTACAGTTCAACGTTTTCCATACAAATTAATTCTCGACTCGTTTCGTCATTAGCACATAGTACAATTATTCGTGACCGTTAACCCCTTTATTCCGTTCCTACTCTAAATATCTCCGTGCGTGAATTTAGGTAATCTGGCGCGGTGTTAACCTTTCTGACGACGAAGTCACGAAATTTAATAATTTTCATTTTTCTCCGATTCGAGTAATAACTTTTTATTTTCCTCTCTGCGCGTGTTCAGTAGTTACTTACACTCGTATATAAACCTTAAATTTTTCTGCTAAAAAAAAAAAAAATATTTTGTATGGGGATGTCGGTGCATGGTCTAACAATATTTTGCGACTAAAAATTCCACGTCCCTTTTCATTTCTAATTTCAAATATACTCTTGTTTCCCGCGAAAATTCTCAACACGTCTTTTCATCCTTTCTCCCAAGGTTACTCTTGAGGACAAAAACATTTATGATTTCTCATCTCTTTCAGGGTGTATACCAAAATCAAAAATTGAAGACTTTTAAAGGTCTCTTGAAGGGTGTTCTAAAAAACTTTAATTCCAGTGGTTTAGCAGCGGGGGCGATATCCTTCTCTAAACTTGAAAATTCGCCTTAAAATACCATGAAAGTGACAGAAAAAAAATCCTGCTTCACCTAGGAATTCAAATTTCAATTTTTTTATTGGGTCAGAAATGAAATTAATGGACTTTTATCGTGTTTATCGGACCATTTTTCAAATTTTGAACTTTTCTAGGGTTCATTTGGATTTATAAGGGCGATAGAGATACCCTATCTCTTTGTACGAGGCCTGACAAAAAAGTTCCCGGACGATTATTTGTACGCGCCAATTGGCAACACTGGCAAGGAAACCTAATTGAATCTTGTTTTGTTGTACTATCGACTATCGAAATTCAAAATTTCACATTGATTCATAGCATAGTTTGTCATAAATTAATTTTTTGGAGGAATGTCCTTGAGGATCCGTGACGATTCCGTCTTGATGCCTTCCGTAAGCTCCAAATACGCTCATCCCATGGCATCTCATAGTCGGTTGATTCCGTTGATTCGGAAGAAGTCCATACAAGTCAAATCAGGCGAATACAGGGGGTGGTCAAAAAGTGGTGTTTGATTTTGGGCAAAAAA
This sequence comes from Aspidiotus rigidus, assembly GCA_035079385.1. Lineage (NCBI taxonomy): Eukaryota > Metazoa > Arthropoda > Insecta > Hemiptera > Diaspididae > Aspidiotus > Aspidiotus rigidus. The sequence goes on along the minus strand of JAVHKY010000074.1, from coordinate 956,438 downwards.
AGCTTTGATACCGAAGGCCGTACCATAGTCGTACACGCCAAAAAACCTTCATGGTTGTCTTCATGTTAAACTCATGCATCAAAAATCACACTGCCGCTGATACTACTGGCAACATCTCACAACCGGCAAATTTCCGCTTCATACTGTTGACGACAGATAGCGCGCACGCATAAACCGGTTTACCAGCACATGCAACAGCTGTTACCGACTCTTGCCCCACCCCGAAAAGAGTTGTACAACGCTTGCACGCTTCTCGGTGGACTCTTCAAACACAGCACATAACATATAACCGCACTTTTAGACACTCGGACAAGTTCCGAAGTACGTGGACAATATTCTTTCTTTGTAGATACAAATTGAACAATTCAAAGAACTTGTTAGCCCAATGAAATATTGAGATACCAATGTACCTACCAAGGCACATGCACTCTGTCAAAAATATTAGAAAATTGTACACACTGACTTCAGTATATCTCATACGCCTCATTCTTCTCATTAACGAGCGGTTCTCATCATTGGAAGCCTACATTCCTAGAAAAGTTCGACAACAGATTCGCAGATGCAGATATTGTCATTGATGGTATTTGGAAAAAAGATACACCAAATTCAATGTCATTCTTTTGAATTTTAAAACAATTAAATTTAAATTTGACTTTCGTCCAGCTAAATTCGCATTTTATTGTAAAGAGGCGCAAGTGGGCTAAGCGACTGCCGTCCACGATCGACAGTCCACGGCTGAGTAAGGACGCATGGGAACACCCTCCTCTCATCTCCTAGAACTACCTTGATGACGTCCTAGGCTGGGTAAGTATCATCACCTATGCTACTCCAAAGGTCTACAGAGGGCATGGGCGGTGTTGGCGGTTCCACAGTTCACGACCGAGTAAGGACGCATAGGCAAACTCCTCACCCTCTCAATCGACATTGACCTGCATAGAAACTACCCTGATGAGTTCTAGGCTGGACAAGTATTATCACAAGCATCCGGAGTGGGCTCGAGCAATATAGGGATCAGCCTGAATAGTGGACAAGAGAGGCCGAAGAGTAACCCTGCCCTCCTTCCTCAGTAAGCTCAATTATCTTGACGTGGCGTGGAGGCACTGATCTCGATTGATCTTGACCTACATAGAAACCGACTGGAAAAGCGGCCTGAAGATGGAGGAACAAGTGTTTCTCTCGCCCACGCAGAACCGGAACACACGAAAAGCACATCGACACATCTCGTCGTTTATGCTCACATTTCCTTTTCAAAAATTCGAGTCTGGGTTACTCCACTCGTGACACAACTCGACGAGTGGAATGCGTTATGCGATTTAAAATTACACCCTCTAACGATGTAATAACGAATCGCATTATTACGATAAAGAACCTGTTCGGGAGTTATTTTCAAGCCGAAGAAATCAAGGTACGCGGTAAAAATACCACATATCAAATGTGAGAATTCGTTTGTGCAAAATACACGATGTAATTTTTACATAAAGGAAAAATCTCAAAAATAATTATACATCGTGCGCACACACCCGGAAGGCGCTTGCGAGCAAATTCAATTAATTTCGTCACGCGAACGCGCGGTCGTATAAAAACATTGATAATTAATAATTTTTGTTGCGAGGCTGAACTAAATTCGTAAACTGTCTCAAAACTGGGAGATCATTTTTTAGCCATTTTAATAGGTCGTTCATCGTTCATCTTCGAAGTAATTAATGCCAAATGACTTGATGCAGCGTGATCACGACGAAGAGACATTGACGAGAGCCCGATGGTGCAAGTGGTTAAGGTACACATATTTATTAATTCAAGGAACTCGCGTTTGTCGTTATCTTTTGAATGAACAAGATGAATGGGGGCTGTACGACTTTCCAATTTTCAATCTTCTTATCGAATGTTTCTTCTTGATTAATAAACACGCACCGCAAATATAGAGTACCATATTCTATTCGACTTCGACTTGTGCACATAGAATTCTCGACGTAAGAGGTCATCAGCGTGGTGGAAGTTTCACTTCGTGTTTAACCTTCAAGAACAATGTGGAATTCGTATGTTTTCAAATTCAATTGATCTTGAATGAAAATTCTTGCAACTTACCAGCCCGACCCATCGACAAATCAGTTGCGGAAACAAATTCACCCACTTACAGTATTTATATGAAAACGGTAAAACAAATATGCCCGAAGCTCGTTCAGAACACGAAATGGTTAATATTTATCGATTTCGAAAAAATGCAATCGATCTGCAAATCTGTGCTAAGGAAATTAATTAAGGGTTATTTAATCCTACGAAGATGATTCATTGGAAAGAATTAGCTGTCGTTTTTGAAATTAATGTTATCTACGTCAGCCTTTCAGAAATCCGTGTTCGCTATCGTATTAGGTAACATGTATTGATAACCAATTGCTTCACCTTCTTCGTAAAATCATGTATTATTTTCTAAAACGGTGACGAGTCAGTCGCTTTTCTGATAAATCTAGAATAAAGTAGCGAAAATGAAGAACTTAAAATACACGATGTAATTGATAGTCGTTTGATGCATCGTACTTGATAAATTACCACTCTTATTTCTTTTACTTGTTGTCTGAGCACAAATTTGGAACATACATGCATGTATAACCTTTTAGGAGCCTAATGAGAGCGTTTCATGTTTAACCTAGAGGCGTAAATCAAGGTAAAAACGGGTGAAAAAACTCGTATGGATGAAGGACAGGATCACCGAATTTTTGTAAACGACTTATAAGTTCATCGAGGTGTAGATTTTATCGAGTGAGAAAAGAATCGATTACAACCATGAGTAACTGAAGCGATTTGATATTAGTGACCTGCCACGACAAAATTCCCCAATTAATGATTCCGTAGTTCTCTTTTTCCCGATCAATTGAGAGGACGCTTAAGAGTTTCAGCATTTTATATCCCACACTGGAGTGACAATTGATGGTTTATCATTCTCACCAATATCTCACAAATTGGCCGCTTACCACGCTATGGTGGGCAGACTCATCTTCCCCCCTCCCCCCGGGCCAGCATTCAATCAAGAAATCGAACCATCGAAGGTATTGCTAAGAGGAATACATTAATGAACCGACGGAAGATATTGAAACGATCCTACAGAATTTTCATCCTATTTAGAACTCCCTTCCTTCCCCTCCTCATACTCCCGTACCTTGGCAAGACATCGCCCTCCCTCAAGATAATGGCCTCCAACCAGCTTTCTACACAATTCACACATTGAGTCATTATTCCAGTACCAAGGATAAGCAGCGGCCAGAAGAAAGAAATGGTATTTATGGTATCCATTGTGGGGATTGCGCTGCTCAGTATATAGGACAGATTGGCCAGGGGCTGGCGAAACGTTTTAAGGTACATGATATCGGGAAAGCATCAATCCGCCTCAAGCACGCTGCTCCTAAAGGTCGCCTTGTGAACAGATTACAGGAACTTGAATTATACTCCGCTCTCCAAACTTTCAACAGAGAATCTTTTTTACGGGGGGGGGGGGGGCGTAATTTTGAAGAAAAACGACGGGTACTTGGCGTCATCCGGCAAAACTTGGGACTTATAAAAAGTCACGGGTTCTTCAACGGAGTTGAACTTTTTATGGGATCTGAAAAATTTAGATTGTGACGTCACATGATTGGCCTAACTGTGACGTCACAGGCCTCGCACCCCACGCTGTATATGATAGCACGGGTACATGAAAAATTTCGACCTCCGAGATATTGATGATAGGAAGGGGACATAAAAAAATTTCGAACACGGAAAATTGCCACAAAATTCATAACGATAGCGAACATACAGTATATTTGCCACTGGGTCTGATACATATTATACTAGCCTACAGTATACTCGGCTATAATGGAACTGACATACAATATACTACGGGCTTTATACACTGTATGTTGGGCTAATTAGCTTATCTTGCCCCCCCCCCCCACTATAGGTTTTCTCTATACTAGTCCCGACATACACACAGTATACTATGTTTCGCCTGGACAACCGGGACCACCTGTTTCCGCAGACCTGATGTCATCAGAACCTTGACCTACTTCAGAGAAAAATTCTGGCCTTCGTTACTTCGGGATCTGTACCCTTCACCTTCACGATATTAGGTTCAACATATAGTATACTGGGCTACAGTATACGTCCCATACAATAATACTAGGGGCTTCATATACTTTATGTTAGGCCAACTATAGCTCATCCTCCCCCTGCAACAGCGCAACGATCAACCCAAGATTTACATACAAAACTGCAAAGTATCGCTTGACCTCATACCAGAGCTTTCTATCAGCATTCTGAATGTATATTCACCTCAAGATGTTATAATTGGGAGGTTCTTGAAATAGCAAAAGTCATGCGATTTTTTGGTATAAATATTTTGTAAAAAGTGAGGCCCATTTTCTGAAATTTGACATTCTACGACGAAAAATTAGTCATCTTGAAATACTGATAATGCCGGGAAAATTCGTAACAGAAGGAAATTGGCCACCTTGCGTTCCGACAATGAGACTACACAGTAAAAATGTAGCTATTTATTACTCGAATTAACGAGTTGGTCTTGACACGTCGCTGTTATAATTAATGATTCGGTAGTGGGTACTCGTATAATTTGATAAAATTCTCCAACACTTACGTCAGATGCAAAAATTATGCATCGGTAATCTGGTAAACGATACGAGAACTCGACTGGTATCAACGGACGTTTTCTTAAAGTTTAACCGGCTTCTGAGAAGTGCAATTTTGGAGGGGATCGAATAAGTAGCTCCTGAATGCAATCAGAGGAATCTTTCGTATTGTTCATAAATTGCGTAGTACACGTGAAAATTACATGAAAATTTAATATGTTGCAGGAATGATGTATTTATGTGGGTGTAACTGCGCCATTTGTGTAACTGGCGCCTAGTATGTGGAGAATTTTATATCGTATTGGTCAAAACGAGTATAATCAATTAATTGTAACCGAAACATTTCAAATATGTATCGCTTTCTGCCATCGATTGTTCGTCGCTAGACGTAGAAAGTGAAACTAGATGGTCATGTTCTCAAAAAGCGAGGCTTGGATGTGTTCGTGAATGAAGTCACCACACGTCCAAGCTGATACCAATATGGGCTACGAGTTCTGCTAGAGTTTGTTGGAATTTTATGACTTTCTTATTTTCCAAGTTCCCTCCATCTTTTCAAATAAAACTTTTTTCAAAACATATGAGCGAGAATTCCGGAGGTTTAGTGAAGTTCCCTCCATCTTTTCAAATAAAATTTTTTTCAAAACATATGAGGGAGAATTCCGGAGGTTTAGTGATAGTATATTCAAAATATCGACCCTTTTTCGATAATTGAAAAGAAAATCTGTCGGTCGTTTAATTTGGCAATCGTTGATTTTTGTATCGAGGAACCATATTGAGCGGTGAACAAAGTTTTTTTATAGAATACCCTCACGAACTCGCCAGTGCGGGCTGTTCGGTGACACCCCAAATGAGAACAATTAAGCAAGAATTGGAAAAAGAAGAATCGAACAAGGTGTTGAAGTACTATGAAACTCCGACTGTCAAAATCGCAAGGTGAAGTAATAATGAAGCTGAAACTCCAATTATCGAAGACGGAAGCTGCACAGATAGAGAAGTTAAAAATTCAAATGTCGAAGTCAAAGGGTAAAATCTAGACGTTGGAAACAAATAATACTATCTTGAACGAGACAAATGCTGCATTGAGCAAAACGAGTAAATCATTCTGTCACGTTTATTTATTTATGCTTTTCTTCTTCTCAAATTTTCAGTACATTGAGATTGAAGTATTTCCACTCAAAATGCTCGAATGCTATGCAAACCGATATCTGCTCACCTTTCCGCAGTCATAATACAGTAAAATTTTTACACAAAGCTTCTTTCTTCTTGACATGGATATCTCTCATAAGGCTCAAGGTCATCCTGAAATTTGCGTCAAGAGACCGCGAGACGAAAATGACGTCATACGGATTTGGAAGAATTTCGACTTTTGTCACTACTCTGGGATAGGCTATACCAGACAAAATCGCGAGCCGAAAATCACGTCACAAACTGAGACGTAGAAGTCTCCATCACCGTAATCAAGAGACAAAAATAACGTCACGAGCTGATGACGTCATAGGAATTTGAAAACAATTTCGACCTTTGTCGTAACTCTGGAACCTGTACCCTAGACTTTCATTTACCTATAGACCCAATATACGATGCACTAGGATCATCTCCATTGATATACAGTATACTAGAAAAAATTGCGAAACGGAAATCACGTCACAAACTCACGACGTCATGGGAACTTGAAAGTCTCCATCAAAGTATAGCATATTACGCTATAAACAGACATAAATCGAGAGACGAAAATAACGTTACGAACTGATGACGTCAAAAATAATTTTGTTCTTTGTCGCTACTCTAGGACTTGTATCCCTTCACCTTCACTAACCTGGACCCAACTCTTTTGTTTTTATTCCTTATTTTTGACATTAAAAACAGAAAAAAAAAAAGAAGAATAAAAAAAAAATTCCCCCCTTTGGTTTGTTTTATCTGACTTTTCTAATGTTCTTCCTTTTTGTTTTGTTTTTGTTTTGTATTGTTTATTAGACCATTCTAAAGAATTTGACTGCGATTATTTATAAAAATTTCACCTTTCTCGACACGTATTTCAATTTTAATTTTGTGTTTTAAATTGAATTCGTCGGTCAATAAAGATGAAAAAATGACAATTATGGGCCATAAATGTGACGGAAGGTTTTTCTTTTGTAATATACTCAGGGTAACCCCCTGATTAAAATACCGATGAGTCCTACGCGCTCTACCTTCCGCAGAGTCCCCCGCGCCCCCCTCTATCCCCTAAATTCAGTTTTTCGCAATTTTCTCAAAAACCAAGCATTTTAGAGAAATAAGTTTCAAACAAAAGTTGGTCCTCGTAAAATTTCCTACAAGATCCACTATTCATTTGATACCTTACGTTCATTGGTTGGTCTGAAAATTGCCATCTAAGTACCTCATTTTGTTCTTACGAGCCATTTCTAGTATTATACCAGATTATAGTGACAGTTTTGGTTCAATTTTTGCACTTTTTGTAATTTTTCCAAGAATTAAGAAAATAATTTCACAGAAGAAAACTTCCTTAGTACTAACTTGAGGTGATTTTGTACATCTATTGGTTGGTTAAAAAATGACAAATCTTTGGTACACGTAAGCTATTTGTAGTTGTGATGTAACAAGGACTGGTGTAGAGAGGGGGGGGGTCCTCGACAGCACACAAACTATACAGGAACTTCAGTATACCTAACCTATCGAGACAGCAACCGAATCAAATGATCGAGTTTACGCCAGGGAAGCTCTCACATAGCCATAAACATAGACTAGATCGACACTTCAGGAAGTACACACGACTCTGATCTCGATCCTACCCGCCACGATAGGACCAGACTAGCTCAGTCAGCAGAACATGGATACTCACGTCAGGGTCGAAAGTATAATCTAGGGATATGGTACTGGTTCACGAAGATTCACTTTTAGAGATCACCTAGGCTATAGGATACGTAAATACGAGAGGAGGTTCGCGTCGTCGTTAATGTAAGCTCTACAATCTTACCAGACTCAAAGGAAGAAGTCTGTCACATCGCTATTCATCCGGAGCAGAGACCTACGAAAGCCGGATGGTCGAAGCTAAAATAAAATGAGTACACGAGGATCGAAATGAAATTCGATCAGAAGGTAGCTAAGGTAAGCAGAAAAGAGGAATTTAGAAAATTGGCCGAAAGAAAAATCATCGTAGAGTAGGAAGGAAGGTTATTCGACGTATGTAAATTCTTCTTTGTTGTTTATTCCAAATTTAGAGTCTTGATTGCTATCAACGTCTAACTTCGTAACTAAGCTATTCGGAGAAAAGGAGCGAACCCGACAAAAGTTCATTTTACAACACACATTTTAATCTCGAAACTTAAATCTAAACACAGACTAGACAGGGTAAATATGAGTCCTGCTAGGAGTGTAGGATTGAATATCGTCTCTATTAATTAAAATGATACTAAATAGCAAACTTGATTAAGTATGATGATACTGCCATCGTCGAATCAGATTTCTTCATTTTTCACAATGCTCCTTTTCATCGAAACGTTGGTAAAGCTCATTGTCTGGTATTCGATATGCTCTGTCCATAATCGAACACTCAAATCACCTCTCAGGTAAAAACAACCACGAAAAAACTGAGAGGGTGGGAACTCGTAAGGTGGGACTCACGAAATTCAGGATTTTGACTCGTGCCACTCGAATCTGTTTATCCTGCATGACGATCACGAATCGACACACAGCTTTTGACGAAACTTTCCAAGAGGGCTTAATCGAAAGCAATTTAGAAAAATTTCCCACCGTCGGAACTTTGAAATAATTATAACTTTTACTATCGAAACAGAGACTGTATAAAAACTCAAAGAACGAGCACGTTCTTAAGAATTTTCGAATTTTTACATTCATCTTTACGGTGGTCTGTACACAACCGTTCGCAAAGTTTCAGAAAGGCGCACTCTCGAGCCCTCGTCGAGCAAAACCCGCGAAAGCATCGAGAGTTTCCTTCTCTTCCCCGCACCTGATCGTCTTCGCCGCCTAATCAACGTGGAAGGAGAAGGTACGGAACAGTAAGGATAATCGAATGGGAAAAACCGGACAGAAATTAGGAGTAGAGACGCGATTAAATTTTTCTATTTGATACAGCGGCGAACACGCTAGGCTCGGTATCACGAACAGACACACACACTCTCACACTCACACTACCAAAATTCGTTCGGTAAATCGTTGTTATTTCACATAGTATTTCAAAAAATCATATTCTTAGTTCAAGAATTTCCTATGCAATCAAAAATAGTTACACACATTATTATGGATACGAAACATTCCCCCCCCCCCTCAAATGATCACTGAATAAAACGATTTTTATAGTCTAGACTCTAGAGATAGGACAGTGGAATCATGAGTTATTCGGGGAAGGAGGTAGTTTGTTTGGCGGCTTGAGCAACAGCGTCGTGTTCAAAGAGGTCAACGTGCCTGGGGATCCATTGGAAAATTATTTGCATGGTAATTGAGTCTAGATTGACAAGTGTAAAAGGGATACATTGCATGATTTGGTTGGAGTTGTATGAGTCTCTGAGGGAGTGTAGTGAAGAGAGAAAAAGAGTCGGTAGGAAGAAGGAATTTATCGTTCGGGGGTAATTGGAGGAGGTGGGTAAGGCAGGTGAATAGGCTCATAGGTTCGGCTGTAAATATGGAACTTATGTTGTGGATGCGTTGTGAAACTATTTCCAAGTCGACCGGTAGGCTGCTTTATTGGATGTTTTAGACCCACTGCAAAGGCAAATTGTGTAGTAGGGATATTCTTGAAATAGTTTCCTGATGTGTGAAGTATAAACAATTTTGTCGGATTTGAGGCTTTCTGTGAAGTCGAGACATATTTTAGGTTGAGGAGGAGTCTAAGGAGAAGAAGTCGATTATAAAGGTTGTAGTGGATTGAATCGGAGACGAATATGTTTGGTGGGTGGTTGGTTGTTGTGAAGAAGAAAGATTCGTTTGTTACTTGGAAGTTGTGGAAATTGGAAGACAAGAGGATAAAAAGTTAGAGGAGTCTTTGAAAGTGGTGGGGAGGTTCTAAGGGCTCTGTGCATAGGCCAAGTTTGGAGTTAGCACGCTATGCTCCTAGGGTAATCCTGAGAGAGGACGTTTGTCGAGTAAGTCGAAGACAGTTTCTTTACCCGAATTGTAACTTCAAATCGGGAATCAATGACACTAAATCCACAAATATCCCTATATTAGGGATCGTATGATCGCGGAACCAACGAGTAAACCGAGCCTACAGTATAGAACTTACAGGCTGTCGAAAATCTGCAATTTTCGACTTCAACTCTCATCGCTGCGGCAATAGCCGACTGATAAACAAATAACGAAATCCATAGCAATGAAAAATCAACCCATTTTCAATATCTCCCTTCAAACTCTCTCATTAATCCTTTTTCGCTGCTTACGAATTTCGATTACGAGTTACGTATAAACAATGACAAACATTTGCGATACGATGTCGGATCAGCAGACGCCGACTCAGCAATTCATGATGGTTCCAATCGATGTAAATATTTATTCTTAGACAATTCGACTCTTTTTATTATTCTGGTTCGACCCGTTAAGGACTTGTACGATCCACGACCTTAATCTTCTTTTATTTCTAATCGACTTACTCTCGTTCACGAGGCTGACGGATAGATGTTTTATTCTCTGTCCGTTAGAGTCCCGATGACCCGTCGATGACGACCATGGTACACATTCAGACACGTTTCGGACTTGAAATTATTCGATTTATCCTCTTAATTAAATAAATATATTTTATATCTCTTGTACGTCTCGATATTTTCCTCAGATTGAGTTTTCAGCACGTCTTCCACTGCAACAAAGCCACTCTAGCTATTCCCCCCGTTTCGCATTTCCCACACAGGCACTGATTCACAGCGAATTCTCGCCTACATTCGAGTTCACTTCTTGGAATCTTTGTTCAGAACATTCACGCTTATTGCTGTCTCAACGCGGAACAATGAGAGCTCTAGAATAATTACTTAGAATTTTTTTAAATATTTGGATTGATTATTGTAAGAAAAATCACGATGAACAACTTTTACCTGAAAGATTTTTTTCTAAATCATCAATTTAATCCGATACAACGCAAAAAATGACTCGTAAGAACAAAATGAGGTACTTAAGTGGCAATTTTCAAACCAACCAATGAACGTAAGGTAACAAATAAATAGTGAATCTTATAGGAACTTTTACGAGGAACAACTATTGTTTGAAACTTTTTTCCCTAAAATGCTTAGTTTCCGAGAAAATGCAGAAAAACTGAATTTCGGGGATAAAGGGAGCCGCGGGTGGACTTCGCGGGAGGCAGAGCGCGTAGGACTCATCGGTATTTTAATCGGGAGGGTTATCCTGAGCACATTACAAAAGAAAAACCTTCCATCACATTTATGGCCCATAAAAATTCTTCATTGACTGGACTATCATTTGATTGGTGTCTTCTAATCTGTTACGTATCTATGTAAAAACCCTGTTCCCTGTTACAGTATACTAGTCCTAACACTAGCCTTCATTAAACTAGGCCTGACATAGGCTTAACATGCAGTACACTAGGATAGTCTCCACCAACATCTATCAAAATCGTGAGAGGGACTTGGAAAAATCTCGACCTTACTACTTTAGGACTTGCATCCTTAGCCTTCATTCTACTATAGGCCCAACATACTGTATTCTGGACTAGAGTCTTCAAACAATAGAAATCTCTTCTCACCACTACTTTATAGAGTCTGGAGAAAAGACAATATCCATGATTCAATGGTTTTCTCGAAAGGAAAAATTACCTTACGTTTTTTCTTTCAAAAACATAATATTCAACATTGTGACCGTCGATGAGAAAGGGAACTCATTGCCCATCGCCGAGAGAACCCGTCGTTGGGTTTATTCCGTAGAGAAAGGGTGTTCTTGCCAGTGGGCAATGAGTTCCCTTTTCTCATCGACGGTCACATATTCATACCCAATTCCTCAATCAACTTATTTTTTTATGTGAGATGCTTGAAAAAACAGAGCACCAATTCCCAAAAATATGTTCCGACGATCGGGACGGCGCAACGAACGAATACGGTCAAGAAGATTCGCGCCACGCCGCGGGATTGGAAGTGAATGAACCCTAAAAATCGAATCACAACAGTAATACAGCAATATCTGCGTAGTTTCGTTAGGAATGAGCACTTTTGATTCTTCTGCTCTTTTGCGACGCTTCACCAGTACAGATTTGTACACTATTTGTGCACTCATTTATTTCATCAATTTCGATCGAATAATGTCATTGAAATAGAAAAATATACCAAGAAGGGGAACCAAAATAAATTCATTTCATCTAGAGGCACTTCGGAATATCTGACAAAGAAACAAGATACTCGACCACCTATACGCACATCAATCTCGCTAATTACTCGAAAAATAATTAAATCCTCTAGAGTCTGAATATAACTTCGTGTACATTGACCATTCAACCATGTAACTGGACTACAGAATGTAAACAAACGTATACACTTGTTACAATAGGAGGTAGAACGCGTTACATAGAAACATAAAGCAATTACGAGTTATGGACTAATGAATTTGTTCCGAAATAATGAAGGAAGATGAACGAGAAGAAGAATTCATGCGGACCGCAAATGGATCATTTGCCGAACTAACGCCAATCACGAGGTATACTAACTATACTTGTCAGCGTGATGAGTGTAGAACGAGAGAATACGAAAATACACTCTTCTCGCAACAATGGGACAGAAAACAAAAATTCGGGTTCATCGCCATAATAATAATACTGTACCAAAGATATACGCGACTCTTCTTCGCGTTAGGTTGTCATCTATGTAACAGCCGAGTCCGATCTCATCCGCCGTACCAGCACACCAACTGCACAGTAAATTCCACGCAATACGAACGTAAACATTACCACACTCGTACAACTCCTATAATACATTCACACATTCTCATTCTACACTCTCGTTGCGATGCAGCACACTTCCATTACAGTACACGATATTAATAAGACTGGTTTGTCGGTGCCACAATGCTACAGTATAATATTATAGCATTCCACAACTACCGGGTGCCTCGAGACGGAACGTAGGCTGTACCGGCGAGTCCGGTCTCTTGTAACGGTTCAACTCACTGACTCATGGTGGCATTGCCGCCGCCACCGCATCCTGCGACATCATCACCGCTACGCACAACGCGACACCAGACTGCAGATACGCGCAGCCCGCGTCAACTTTCCGGCCATTCAGCAGTCGGAGGACGCGATCATAATAATTGCAGAAAAAAGAAGAAGAATATTAAACACGTCACGCCGGTAAGCATTCAACTCCAATCCACGAGGACAGCATAACGTTGCGTATTTACCGCAACTTTATTCTTGGCAGAAATAAACTATACTCGTACGAACGTTTAAATTCAAGCGCCTACAAGAACTGAAATAGCTAGCATAAGAAGAGTACGAACACAGAGTAGGATTCTCCAATTTCGATTTGGAAAAAAAAAGAAAGAAAAGAACGAACGACCGCAGGAAATGGGAAATAGTTTTCTTTAACCGTCAGGAAATATGTCAATAGCAATCGTGTATTCGAATGAAGGTTTGATCATCCGATAATACGTTTACGAGAGAGATCCTCCCTCTGCTCTCAACCTCGTGAACATTGTTCGGTAATGGACTATCAAAATCAATTTCGATACGTTACTCGATGACAAAGCCGAGTTTTACCGATAAATCCTTGAATTTTACATTGTCAAACGTGCTTTGAAAAGGATATGCGTTCACTGATTTTTGATTGTTATAATCTCGGTGTGGCATCAACAATAATACAACTCATCGCCCGAGGAATTTTAGGTAGTCTGTTGAAATCATTTTTTTTTTTTTTTTCATTACTAGTAATTAAGATGCGTAACACTGTAAATTTTTCAATGTTCATGATGAGAGTACTAAATAATGTAACATGCTCAATTTTTTACTCTACCTCAACAGACGTACAGAAAAAAGGACGCTCCCGTTGGAAGAATGATTTTCTGTATTCTTTCCAAGTTTCTGGAAACGATTTATCTGACTTGTTAGCTTTTTTTTTTCTTTCTTTCTTTCTTTCTTTCTTTCTTCGTACAAAGTGATCATTTGGAGAGATAAAGAAAAGTAAGATTTCGACGAGAGCTAGTATACGTCTTCGCGCATGAGAGACTCTCGTGGATTCCATGTTTTCCTGGGGGATAGAACAGAGAATTGGAAGTTGAATAGGTCGAAATTTTAAGCAACAAAGAAATGAATCAATAGAGGGAGAGGATGTAACTCGACTCTTCTTTCTGTTATCCTTTGCAAGTCCTTGGATAGGCACGGTTAACCTTGAAAATTTTTTCAAGTCTCTAAAATAGGCTAGAACTCTCACCTTCCACGCACTTTTCCAAATCCTCCGCGCTTAGCCTGGATATCCCCACCATCCCCTCCTTAGCGCTTGATATCCCGCACCATAGTTCACCCACTTCCCTCATATTCCTTTCATCTTTCACTCCTTCTTCAAATCTTCGGATACCTTCAAAAATATTTTTCAAGTCTCAAGGTCACAGCTCTCGCCTCCTGGAGAACCACAATTTCTCCGAGGGACAGCGGATATTTTTGTGGAAAAGGGTCCCGTTAAACAGGTTTCCTGTTAGAATTGGTTCATAAATGAGACTCCATCAATTATCGAGATAAAACATGAAATTATTTGTTTTAAATAGCGGAGCAATAAATTGAAGGGGGTGGAGGACAGAGGAGAAGGACGCAGCTTATTCGACAGAAGATCACTGAACAATTTCTCCTGAAAGAGATACGCCCATTAACTCGGGGACGATCAGCGGTGGGTGCCCGGAATAGTTCATGAGTGAGCTGCATCTGGACTACCATAACCAGGTGCACAACCGGACTATTAGAATTGACAAAGTCGAATTCACCGTCAACGTGAGCGACTCGTGAGTATTGAGCAACACAATATCCATAATGTGACGTGCTCAGACAAACCATCCTCTAAGTAGGTTTGGTAGCGAAACTGGCCATCAAATGTAAAATGTATTGAAGCCTGATTTCGAGGGTAGACGCAGCCTTCCGTAAGAAAAATTTTCCGCCTTGCTGGTCAGGGGGCGGGGGTCGAAAAGTATCGAGAGCCTACCCAAAATTCAGAGCCAATCTCACGTCTGAGTATGTATGCGCTTTAAATCGTCATCAATTTCTAGCAATCCTTTATTTTTAACATTATAACTAGAGTTAGGATTTCTGTGCAGCCAAAATGGGTCGAACGACCATTGAAAACACTAAGCAATAAAAACATGAAACAGAAATCAAGAACGTGCAATAAAAATCTTAGAACATGCAGTGTACTACGACCAAAAGAGGTACATAAATAACCATAACCAACCAAAAAGTGACCAGAATTGACCACAACACGATGAACACGACGTAAACCGACCAAAACAGGATCAAAATAGACAATAAGCAGCCAAAAACGGACAAAACGTGACAAAAATTACCAAAATCGAGAGAACTCGACGTGTAGACGACCTAAATCAGTAGCGTAGCTAGAAAGTTTTTCTGGGGGAGAGGGGTTTGAAGAAAAAGCGTGAGAAAAGAAATGTCACAAAAAAAGTTTGGAAAAATTGTTCAAGAGAAAATGTGGTCTTTCATGTGTCTCAGGGGAGGTTTCCCTACCCCTTCGACCCCGCCTCGCTGCGCCACTGACCTGAATTGACCGAAATTATGCAGAAACTTTGAAAACCAAACAGAATGGAATGAAAAACGACCAAAATGGACTAAAATCAACCGAGACCGTTCAAAATTGACCGAAAAATGACGAAGTATAGCCGAGGACGGGCCAAAACACAACAAAAAATTTACCAAAAAGTTCAAAATGAACCAACGAACGATCAAAATTGACAATAATTGACCCAGAACAAGAGAAACAACGACCAAAATCCACCAAAAATGTTCACGATGAACCACAAACGATTGAAATCGACCATAAAATGACCAAAGATGACCAAAAAAAATGACTACTAGCGAAGAAAACAATCAGAGAAGGACCTAATTTGACCAAAGAACGACTAGACACGATTGAAAATCTTGAAAATCGCCCCATTATTTGGTCAAGTAATCCTTTAGAAGTATTAAATCTGTCCACGAACGCAAAACGTGAAATATCAAATTTTATAGGAGGCCTCCTACATGCGTGGATCCTCCAGATTTTTAATTAGATTTAGTTTACGACCTACGAAAGAAAAACATGCAGTATTATGAAAATCATGGGTAAGCTGCATCTGGACCACCATAAGCAGGTGCACTACCAGACTAGTAGAATTGACAAAGTCAAATTCGATGTCAATGTCAACGGTTCGTTAGTGTTGAGCGACACAGTGTCTATAATACTGTGGATTTGGATTCATCACTCATTTAATGTCTGCTTCAAAGATCAGTATTGGGTCCTGTGCAGACAGGTGCCTCATCAGGGGACCACATACGAGTATTGCGGAAAGAGGTACCGTATATACTCTTACATGTCGAAACGTGCACTGGTGTATACCAAAAAAAGTATCACAATGGAAGGAAGGACTGCAGAGATACTTCCATTACTTCAAGGAGGGAGAGGAACAGGAGTAGACAAAGTAGGTCGGGAAAATAAGGGTATGATTTAAAGTTTGTTCGTCGATTGATTGACATCGCGGACAACGATGGGTCTTTGGAGAAGGAATTTGCTATTACGCCTGAACACAAGGCTCTCAAAGAGCCTCACGGATGTCGAGTGTGAAAAATTGGAGGAAATAGAAAATGAGCCGCAAGAATTGAACTTGAAAAATGAACCGTCTACCTCCTCAACAAGAAAAAACCAGAAAAAGAGAGAGTCTATCGAAATTCAAGTCCGGCGTCATAATAAATTTATGAAAGCGGACACGTGCGCTATTCCTCATTTCTGAGGTTCGTCGGCTGAAATTAGATAAAGGATCAGATATTCTCTTCTACAAATTACGTTTTGACGATCATGATCCCTGTAATGAAGTTGAACTTGACCAAAGCACGAGAGGAAGTCGTGCAACAGTCCAGAAGGCTTGCATCGCTTTGACAAGAGCATCCTCAAACCTTTCGGCAAACGCAAAAAGTCAGATGTAAAGGAATTTTCTGGTAGTAATCCCACCCTTGACGCATTCTGTAAAGACGACTAGATAAAATTACCGAAACTCGGTTTTTTCAAAAGTCTTTACAGGAACAAGCCCAAACTTTCAAAAATAATTTGTTTTTATTTTAACAATAAAATGTACTCACTGAATCATAAAAACACCGACCCAACTACATTTCAGGAATGGAATCTGTTTTCTTACCTCGTCATATGTTACCACCTTCCGGTATGGGTAAAAGCTGTGAGAGCTACGGTAGATGCTTTTTTATTCTTTTTTTGTCTTTCGTTCAAAGAACAACTTTTTCCAAAGATTTCGAATTTACAGCAGAAGAAGGTTTGGAAAATTCAATTCTTTCAAATTGGACGAATCGAGTGAAAATTTCAACTCGATCAAATGCCTAAATATTTTCCCCTGGAGACTTGTAAGTTAAAACTTGCACCTTCGAATAAAATTTCGTAAGAAACAATGCGGCTTAAATCACGTTTTATATAGGCTTCTTAGATTTTTCCTACCTTCAGCGATTAATTAACTATACAAATACGAAACCAATCGTTTCGTTGTAGGCAGTGTAGGTGTGTTCATAATATAATCGAAGGTCCTCTTCACGCAAAAATCATTCAAATCGTTACTTTTACGACACATTGTACGCATTGATTGTTACAACGCTCATAAATACTACAGGATTGTGAAAGTTTTTTGATTCTTTAGTAACAAAAAACGTCGAACAATTTTCTTTCTACGATCATACGTACTACCTTAAGTTATTTTTTCTCCTTTTTGTCATTCCGACGAGGGCGTTGATAATATCATCGGTATCCCGTCAAGTTTGATTTTCTTTTCCGTAATTCTTGTGCAAGTCAACTGACACGAAGAAATATTAATCAGTTTTAAACTATTGTACACCGCGTCGAGTTCTCGTAATCTCCGATTGTAAGTTTGTTTCAAATTCCGTCGAAAGTTAAAACTTTTCACGATAATTCTCGCGACGCGAAACGTTTATTCGACCGAATTTAGATTGGTATCCTGGTATAAAGTGAAATCTTTCTATAATAACAATTGACCAGAATTAACGATAACAAAAAGAAGCGACCGCGAGTTGCCAACTGAAATTTCAGTTTCAAAGTTTCGTGATAAATATATGAAGATGTTACGAGTAATTTGCCGAATATTCAATAACGAGAGTCATAATTAGACGCAATTGGACATTATTCCGCCATGCAGTTTCGCGTAAGTCGTTAAAGAGAACTCGAATGGTCACTGTCAACGGGCATCATTTCAAGGACTTATTTCAGCGTCCGAAATAGATACCAGCCTGAAACATTGTAACAGTCATTTGGTTCTCACGTTCGATTGCACATAAATTTAGAACGACCTCGAAACAAAAAGAAGTTTTTGAATAGAATTACATCCTTCCTCTATTAATTGTATCTATAGTGGAACAGCTAGGATTGATATTGCTTCGCCAGAACAACGTTGCAGATTCAAGAGAACATCCGAGATCAAACAATTGTAGCATCATGGCTTTTTTCGAGCTGCTAATAAATAGCCTATAATGCAAATTAAGGACATTCGAACCAGATTCAAATTACAGTTGGATACAATTCAACCTCTTAGACCGAGAGAACGCGTTAATATCTTGGGAAGAAAACCCACAATCTATACGAATCCTTATCGTTTTTTTCGACTACAAACTTCATCTGCGGGTGCGACGATTCCAAGACAGAAAACATTCCCACAAGGCAGAAATCTATAAACCCTCATGGTATCGAAGCAGAATTTTTCGAGAACTCAATTTCTATTTCTTTGCAGAAAATGACAAAAATCCAAATGCATTTGACCAAATTTTGTCGGATAACATCAAAATTATTGATGAACTCTTTTCCTGTAGCCTTCTCATTTTTAGCTTGACAACTACTCGTCCATAAATAATTAAATTTCAATGTTTATTTATTTATTTTTTTAAAGCAAATAAAGAACAGCGCGAAATTCTCCTGCGAAAAATATTTGTTTTCTATGTTTGCTAAAACCCACATTAACACGCATAAAAAAAAAATTGGATAGAAGATACGTAGGTACACGAGTACGTGCTGTATCTGGTATATATATATATGAACGCTGATAACATCACAATCTATGACCTAGTGGTTCGAATCATCAATTGTTGACGAGAAATCGCTCACTCTAAAGTGTTATTGCACAATTCTTTGCAAAGCAAAAAGAAGATCTTCAAGAAAGAAGGGAAAGAATTTTCGAAGTTTTATTTTGAATAATTTTTTAGTTGTACGGACAAAATATACCTATTACACGATTTGTAATGTTGAGTTACAGATATAGAGAAGTTTGGGAGACTGAACCATATAACAAGATTATTATTTACAATGAAAACTCGGTGCAACTGAATACATCACAATGGTAGCGGGTGTGCGGTATTGCACAATCTACAAATGAGAGAGTCTGATAAGAACGAAGGAAAAGAAAGAAGACTTTGTAAAGACTCGCACAAATAACGAGTAGCTACCAGTAACGTGCCACTCCGTTTTTTCAACCTAGAATATAAATTGCATCTCTTTGCTCCTGAAACAATAAAAATTGTTTTTCTCTGTCGAACGTAGCAAGTTATATGGAGCCGTAGTCGGATAATGCACCATACAGTGCAAATGCATGCACGGAGGAGTGATGACGAAATGGAGACGATGAAGATTTTAGAGTGGATGGTCTTTAGTTGAATTACCAAGAAATCACAGCATAAAATACCTAGTACGACATTTTATCAATCGAGAGACTGATACTCCAGGCTTGGAATGTTTGGCTTCCGCGATGGGGTATTAACAAAGAGGGTACCAGCAAGTCGGTCACTGGGAAAATAGCATGAATGAAGCAAACGACATCCTCAGAACCAGACTATGATAAAATAAACTCCACCAAGGAGCAAGGAATCGTGGAAAAGCAGCCTTCGACCAAACACCGAGCACATCTACAATCAACTATCATTCGGAAGGAAATTAATTATTCGAGGTACACTAATTGCAAACAAGGACTTTTCAGATGGTACCCTTCAGACCATCATTACCAGGTCTATCACTTTGAAAAGCGTCACCTACAATTAATTATAATGTGAGAAACAACTCAATAGCACAAGGTGCACAACTTATACTGTACAACTTTTTGGATGATACCCTCGAGACTCAATACCCAATCTACCTTGGAAGTGTCATCTACAATTAATTATAATGCTAGAGGCAACTCAATACTACAAGGTGCACAACTTGCACACGAGAACTTTCTAGAAGGATACCCTCAAGACTCAATACCAGGTCTATTATTTTGGGAAGCGTCATCTATAATTAATTATAATGTGAGAAGCAACTCAATAACACAGGGTGCACAACTTACACGCTATAACTTTCTGGAGGATACCCTCAAGACTCAATACCAAGTCTATTACTTTGGGAAGTGTCATCTACAATTAATTATAATGCTGGAGACAACTCAATACTACAAGGTGCACAACTTGCACACAAGGACTTTCTAGAAGGATACCCTCAAGACTCAATACCAGGTCTATTATTTTGAGAAGCGTCATCTGCAATTAATTACAATGTTAGGTTAGAAGCAACTCAATAGTATGCGGTGCACAACTTGCATACAAGAACTTTCTAGAGGATACCCCTAAGACTCAATACCCTATTTCTTCGGGAAGTGGTCTCCAACTGCGTACAAGAAAAAATTAAACGCAGAGACTGTGTTTCTCTTGCTTCACGAAATCATGGCCTCTTTGGTCACCCCAGTACTAAACGCAACTCGGCCAGCAGCACCACTACCAACAAAAAAGAGGGAAAATTTCAGAATTACACCAAACGACAATGCAAATGAGCAGCACAACGATAATCCACGAAGTGAAGCCCGCTTCTTCCAACTGCAGCCATGGAAGCACAAACAACAAGGCTGCTGAACTCATTTCGAGAAAATTTCCAAGACTTCATGACTTTTCCCTGATTTGTCCAGAATTTCAAAATTTCATATAACTTTTCCAGAGTTTTCCAAAAGAGGGAACCCTACCGTCCGTCTGTGCGATGAATTCAACTGCAAAATAGGAATCATTAATCTTGGAGCACACTTTGAGGATTGTCCTCCAAATCTGTAACATTCCTAAACCCACAAGGAGGAAACGAGTACCATCTAACCTAACCTAACCTAACCAGAACGTAGACCATCTACCAGACCACCTCTTCCCCTGATCTGCACGAGGTGCGCAACTGGGGAAACACTCTCTTCCTAATGTAAGAATTGAGAATATGCAAAGTCGTATGGTTTTCAATTTTCTACAACATTCTCTCCTCGTATTCAAGAAGAAAATTCCCTTAAATCATTGATATAAATTAGGATTGAGAAGTTATCAAGTAAGCCTCGCATTCACTTGGTAATGATAATGTCGATATATCGACTTTTGCATAGGTCCGTAGACTAGTCTACAATAGTATGACGCCCTCCTGTCCGTTTTCTTGGTCCAACAAACGCGTGTTCAACCCAGTATGGGTCATTTAAGTCATTACATTTAGCCTACGTACTAGTTAGAGAAAGTTCAAGTTTCAAGTTCCTGCAGTAAGTCAAATTATTTTCGAACGTCATCAACTCGCTCGCAATTTCGTTACGCAAAATTCAGATTCTTCAGACATGAAAAAATGCATGTGAAAAATATCTAGCGGCCACCCCCAGTGCTCTTCCTGGTCCGGATCCGCGCCAGATGCTGACCTTTATTTCTGTACAATCTATCTTGACGCTGAAACACAGTGGAAGTCTTCTTTAATTAACGGGCAACTTTTATTATTCTTCTTCACGACTGAGTCACCGGTACGTCACGTTCTGAGTGTCCAAAGAGATTCCATTTCTATATATTTGCGGGTAACCTTCATCCGTAGCCTTCAAAATAGAAAAGTACAACCAATGGTCTATAAAGGGTTACATTTTAAACATTAATTGCAATCTCCAAGAGCAGCGTTCTAGACAACTTCTGCGCAGAATGAAAATGAGAGATACGAACACTTAGTTACGACAGAGGAAACAATTTCCACTCCAAGTCCTCCGCTGCATACCCAAGAATTCATTACGATATCAAAATTATATTCCACGAAGAAGATTAGTTCGTTTCGTCGGAGCGAATGCGACAATCGTGATTAATTGTCAGTCAGAAAACATTCAGATACAGAAAGTAAAAAGTTGTAATAAATTGCCTGCATATTATGTGGAAAAAGACGATAGCGAACGTGAGTACGACCGCTGTACTAAAAATATTCGCGGATTAATTTATAAGTGGCGCGATTACGTTTACCAATGGAAAGAGGTTAATAGACGGTCTTTCGTATCTTTCTCCTGTTTCTGATGAGAAAACAATTCGCTAGTATAAATACTTATAAATGCTTTCGAGCAGGGGTGCAACATATAGATGAAGAGAAGAGAAAAGCTCGCGTATATATGAATTAGCGCAATTACAGTGCATTTTAACGTTCAGCTCTCCTATATCTATTTGTACATCTACCATTAGCGTATATACAGTATATCGAACCAAGTCATAGAAGTACCGCTTGAACTAGCAGCAAGCTCCTTCTTTTCGCCAATAATAACGGTATTCATATCCGTATTGTGTGAAAATACTGATGTGGAGGTTCTCTCGCGGTGTCGCCATCTTCGCATGCATTTAGCGACACTCATTGTTATTCTTCCTCGTCTCACTTTGCCGCAGAATACGCGGTAATTATCCTCGTTAATACAATAATAATTCTTGACATTGTTTCGCCGGACAAGGCGCGACAAAAACTAATCGCAGCTGAAACTAACGAGTTTAAACACATAGCTAATATACGCCAAACCAATCGTAATTTGTCGAGAATGAATTTTTCTCGTACATTACCATCGCCATACAGGATTCTCGAGGGAACCAAATTGCAAAAGTTGATAATTCTTCCGACATAATGATATACCGAAGATAGAGTAAGCGGTAGAGCGCAGGGGCGGATTCAATACGGTCCATTTATTGCGAGCGCGCACGTATATTAATAATTTGTAAACGAACAAGTTGTTGCGGTTCTCGATATTATTTCTTTGATACGGGTAAATTTCCTGTACTCGTGAGTTTCGAGTAACTGAGTGAAATTCCTGAATATGAGGAAAATGGCGCCAGCCGGGCTCCAACAAACCTGGTACGGGCTCGACCATATTGCGTCCATAAAGTGTGTCGTCCTTCCATCATACGATACGTGGTTTCTTGTTCAGGTTTTCTGCTTCGAGTGATTTTATTTTTGAATGAGGACAAGCTGAGAAACTTCTCCACAGGAAATTGACGATAATCCTGCTCTCGGAATGAAAAGTAAACGTGTGACCAAATACAGAAAGAAATACACGATCGCAATCCACGATATATGGAGAGAAAGACTTTTCCATTTAAGAGCTCAAATACATTCCAGAAGATCATCGCACATTTCTTTCTAATAACAAAACGTCAGTCCAAACTGCCGATTCATAAAAGCCACGAAAATTTTACCGCACATTCCAAACGACTTTCCACAACTTGACAGCGTCGCCTCTTTCTTTCTAAGGTGAAGATACGTTGGTTTTTGAACGTTGCTGTTTCAAACTATCGGAAACCACGGAAACAATATTCTACACTATACTACAGAAATCTGTGAAGAAGTTCTTCAAGCTTTTTCTTCCTTACATGAACCAGAAATAGGCAACCATAGATGAACAAGGGATTTCTCGCAGGAATTAGCACAAGAAGAAAAATCACAACACTGATTAAAGCAAGTAATTGTGCCAAAAATACTCTGCGAAGCTGTACTCTCAGTTTTCAATCAATGCGAGACTTTGATATAGATAAATACAAAAAATTGAAACTTTTCCTCAAACGAAAATTAGAAAACCACAAACCTAGGGAATCGACGATACTCAGTTCGAGTGATGTGAAACTTTCCACAAACAGGTGAATGAAAGGAAATCTTGTAATTCGAAAGCTCGGGGCTAGAGACCAGATTCATTGAAACTTTACACTGAGAAAAAAAAATAGGTTAAATGACTACTGATTATAGTTCCGGTGCTATGCTCTGCTCTGCAAAAAATGGTCAAATTGACTACAAAAAATAGTTCAACTTACGATAAAAAGTTTTGAATATTGATAAAATTTATTCATCTTCACTATTTTTTATAGTCAATTTGACCATTTTTTGCAGAGCAGAGCACCGGAACTATAATCAGTAGTCATTTAAACTATTTTTTTTTTTTTCTCAGTGTACTGATGATCTTGCTTGAGGGCAGATGGCTGAAAATCAATGGAGAGTACATTTCAGGGAGCCTGGGAAACAATTTCCATTTTGTCAGAAAATGCCAAATTCTGAATAAATACCAAAAATAGTGCAGATAATTGCCAAAAAATCCCAAATTTTCGTTTTTCAAAAACGATAATTTATTGATGACGTACAAAAAATCATGCAAAAACTGCATTTCCGTTCTTAGTTTACAGCAAATTTACACAAATTAAAAAAACTGGACACCTAAATTCTACAGAAATAGCATACGTCAATTACATCCTTATACTCGCAAAAATGATAGTCGTTCTTGTTTCGGTCGACGTGAAGAGGCCTTTATCCGAGCAAAAATTAATGTTAAGGGACAAAAGACACATTTTAAAGCAAGAAAATTTGGAAAAATATCTGATTGTAATGCATAATAAGCGCTTACGGTAAAATTAAAAATAACCCGTTATTTTTTGTCGTAATTTTTCTTGTATATATTTTTATATTTTTTTCTTGCCGAATAATGCCAGATTATATCGTTTAAAATGCTAGAATGTCCTGCTTTCAATCATTTCTCTTCAGTATCATGCACGTTCAAGTTACCTGCTCTAGGTGGATAATCAATAAATCCCATAAATTAAAAAACCCATCTTCGAAAAAAAAAAAAAAAAAAGATGCAAAATTTAGCAAATTAATAATTGTACCTCTACAAAACCATTGTAACGTTAAGGCGGGTCATCCACTAGGAGCGCTACAATCGACAACATTAAAAACGTGTTAATATTTGAATCACTCTGATAAAGAAGTCTCAAAATAAGAATTAAGTCATCAAATGTAAAAATTAAGAGAACAAAATTTGTAGAATGTAAAATTTCCTACACGTCAACTACTCACAAAAATATTGATTCTGATTGATTGAAGAAGAATTTTTGCCTACCTCCCGTTAGCCCACTGATTGCCCCATTGTTTTTGGGCACAATACAAGCGCTCATCGACCCAAATTTGCGAACAAGACGACATAGTGTGACAAAAACAGGGATGAATAGCGGATTGCAAAACGTTCAAACTTTCACTAAGGGTTTCTCAGTGAATTTCGTCCACTTAACTTAGGCTTTTTACTTCTATCGTCAACTTTTTAAATATTCGGTTATCGAGACACCCTAATTTTGCTAGAAATTGGTTCACGAGTGAAATGATATGACTCCGGAACGTTACAAAATGGTTCTGGAACGATTCTGAGCCAAAAAAGTTGCATTTGTGCAGGATACAGAAACTTTTTTCTAAAAATTTATGTAGAAGAATTTCATTGGGCAACATTCTCTTCCTCATCAATCTAGGTTTCCGAACTAATCTTCGGGAGGTATACAGACATCAATTGTACAGCAGGCTTCTCATGTTCATATTTTACCCTGAGAAATGTACATGGACATGTTACGTAATGGGTTTGGCGATAGAATTAATACAATTTGCCAAGGTATGGTATGACCACACGCATCAAAGGGAGGCAACTCCTCGTTTTATTCTTCTGAGTATGCCCCCCTTCGGAGGTTTGGCAGTCTTACATCTGCATCAAAATTTTCAGCATGCTTTCCGGAGCACTTATTCAGTTTTCTTTTACACAATCAAATTCATTATAGATTTCATGATGCATTATTCGAATTCGTTATTGAATAATGACCTCTCAACGAAATCGAAATTACATCTCGTCGCCGACGAGGGAAGGTGAAACGATCGAAGAGGAACGAAGAAGGTCGAAATTGAACTAGCGGTAAAAAATTGGAAAATGATACCATCACGAAAGAAATACATGAAAAACTTAAAAGGACTGAACATCCGAGGCGAATGCTTTTGTCAACATCGCAATCACTGAGATTGAAAGTATAATACGGTTTACTTCCAAGCCCACGACCGAGTTATTCGCGGAATAAAACTTCATACCTCATTGTTTAACGAAATTTTCTATTTTCAAATTTTGTCACGTCATCGCCATCACTAATATAAATTTGTGACGTAACTACGATACCTGTTGCTTATCCGTCGCCACTACTACAACTCACTACAGTCTCGCCACCAAATATTATTCCGTCATCCTACGTCGTTCGATAAATTGCTTCCGAAAGTGTAATTTATTGTATTTTACACTCAATTCGTTCGCATGAAGATAGACTTGTTGTATACCGGCATACATGAGAAAAACGTCGCGATCATCAACAGGTGAAAAACGCCGCTTGTTCAACTCGCAACATCAATAATCGACCTCTAAAATATAACGTATCACCTTCGCTGGAGATGAACTATTATTAATAACCAATAAATAAGGAGCGAAACCATCACAAAGAGACAGACCAAAAATTTTACTGAATGTTAATTATACTCATTTCCACCTCTGGATAATGTGACACTAATATACTCGTAATGTAGATGTTGAAGAAGTTATCAATGTCGTTTTTCTTTCATTCCAGTTTTCGTAATAGGTTTCTCTACGTTCACATAGGTGCATCCCGTACGTGGGGCTGATCTATTATTGATGGTTTACGACGTAGTACGTTAATTTATGAATGCGACACGATCGATACTCACCGTTTCTAGATATGTCTAGTTCTACCAAGTTGATAAAATTCTGAATTTCTGGAGGTAGTCTCTGAATCTCATTGTCAGACAGTCCCAGTTTGCGGAGACGACCGAGTCGGAAGAAATTCTGTGAAATGACATTCGAAAATTAGTAAAAACGAAACTCGCATACGAGAGGCCGATGAACGTGAATTATTGGCACGATGATACGTTCAGTTCATGAACTATGTAGTCGTAGGTTATACTAATTTTTACGCATCACCGCATCATCAGTAATTCACGCAGCATCAAACTGACTCATCATTTTCCGTTCAAATTGACGCGGACTTACTTTGGGCAGATCACGAATATGGTTCGCATCGAGGAAAAGTTCTTCTAAACTCCTCGAATATCGCATTATCTCGTCGGGGACCGTCGACAGCGAACAGTGGCGTTTGTCCACATATTCCACCTGTCTGTTACAGCCTTTGAAGATTGGAATGCACTTGAACATGATTATTAACGGTAAAGACACTACTTCAATTATCGACAACTCATAGTACTAAGTAAGAAAGAAACGCGGCTCGATGATTTTTTACAATTTAAACATTCAATTTCGGAATCTACACCTAAGAACACATAGATATCACCGTACATAAAAATGATAATACAAAACAACAACACGGCGAACTAGGATAATGAAATTCGCACGAAGACTACACCCAAGCTGTAAATATTCACCGATTTATAATAAGCTACATGATTATAAAATTTCCACAATAAATTTCGGCACTCGTATCGGCGTTTTTAAATCACAATGAACAAACCGCGTACGAAGATCGATTAAAGGTAGCATTTTGAAAAATTCCAAGAATGAGAACAACACCACAAAAAACGAATTGGCGTTATCGAAGTGAACGCAGACAACACAGATTGTATACGAAACACGACAGCAAGAATCACAAAAATAAACGAATACCTCGTTCGCGTAGACAAAACGCAACTGCCTGCCGTTTGTTTTCGGTCTCCTTGGATCCTGCTGGATTATAATCAGCAAGACGCGGCATAGAACGAGTATAACGTGGCGCTCTCTATAAATTGTTTGAAAATTAAAATATACGAGCGGTTCATATCTCCTATTGGTTGAAAATCAAGTCTGGTACCGCTAACGTAGAGCAGCAAGAGAATGGCAATATTCGGTAGGTACCACTCCAATGATTTGCAACCGATCGTTATGATATTTTTCCGATGTGTTGGATGAAAGTTTGATAAGTCGACGATTGAGAAAGCTTGAACTTGAAATGCACCGCTTTTTGATCGTTGATAACGAAAGTTCCAGTTTTGAAGCAATTGCCTAGACTTGTATCAAACACGCCTACGTTGAAAAAATTTCATGATGGTCAGTTGATTATTTGCTCTCTAATTTGCAGCGAAACCTGTATTTTTACTTCATTTTACTCAAAATCAAAATATGTTATTATGCCTCAGTTTTGCGGGTGATGAAATGTATCTCTATTAAAAGTGATAACAGAAAAAACAAGATGAAAAATATGGTATTATTACAGGGCAATATTAGGTAACTTATAACATGATTGTGTCGAGTTAGTTACTCCTAGGCTACTTTTGTTGAGAGTTTACATGCTGTATGCGATGAAATCAAAGGTTTTGATTTACTCATTCGTTCACTTATAATAAAAAGTATATTGCACTATTTTGTGTTCCAACATATAATTTTTTTGAGTGAAGTCTACCTCTGTAGTTCCTTGCTCTGAATGTATTTATTAGACTTACAATCTTTTGAAGTCCATGAAAGGAGTATTTTGAAATACTTACTCTCTTAACATCATCAGCCAGTTAGATCTTAGATCACGTTATGCTCTGACATTTCTATTCAAAAAAGAATAAAGTACCTACACCTATAAATAACTACCAAATTCGATCGAACATTTGTGAGTGATAAATAAATGAATACCTAGTACACGTCTTCATGCGTGATATATTTAATCAATTTTTGATTTTAGGCTTTAAAGGTACTATATTCATAAATGAAGACGAAGTTTGAATTCATACAATTATGGATCACGAAGACGACCTGCTATGGGTTGTATCGAAACGTCGGAAACCACAATATTAATTTTTCCAAAAATGTGAAGGCCTTAGTTACGAAGTTTAAATTATTCGTCGTCACAAAAAAAATGAAATTTATTTGGAATTGCCTAAGTTCTCAAATCAATTCATATTTTTCCATGAGTTCGATGATGCCTTTTCAAAATAAACCCATCCTAAGGAAGATAGGTTTTTCAAACAAGTTTCATAGAATTTTGATCAACGAATTCAACGAGAATCTATTTCAACTAGGGTATATCTTCATCACTCTTCCAAGGATAGTGTGGCTCCACAGTTTATTTTTTTATCAATTTTTTTTTGCTCCGAATATTATTCTCTTAACAACTTACTAAACGACAACGAACTTCATCGACGTCTAAAATTGGTACAGCCGCGCACACTGACTGATCATAACAATTATTTGGTGAACCTAGATAATATGATAAATCTATGCTTTTTCTTTCGTACAAGAATCAAGAATAATAATTCGGAATAAAGACTATTTTTCATCTATGATTTTAGCTCGAGATTTGTTAAACAAATAAATGTAGGTACCTAGGTCCTTAATCTTTTACGGACCTACCTACCGATAATTCTGTTTAAACACATCCGATTCTAAAATCAATTTTTATCGGAGTATAATGAAACATAAAATTTCTGAAGGATTTACTTATTCTACTACAAAGAAAAACTCAAATGAATTAAGTCCAGTAAAATTTGTAAAATTGAAGCTTTTCTGATAATGGTAGGTACGATGAAAATCAAAAAGTAGGCACATTATTGTAACTCAATCAAAATTCAAGAAAAACATTCGGTAAAAATAAAAGTATTCTAGTTCCTCTTAGATTTTGCTTTTTTTTACTAAATTCTCATTGGTCATTCTTATACAAATTTATAACTTTATCCATTCCAATGTTATCGTTTTCTAAATAAAAAGTTGAAAAAGTATTAGATTCGTACGGTTTTTGACCACACCCGATCGACGGAGAAATTCATTAAGAAGAAACGAGAATAATATTATTATATACTTACAAGCAGGAACTTGAAAAAAAATTTTCTCGTAGAAATTCATGTAAGAGAAAGTGACAAAGAAGATTCTATTGAAATTCTTACTGTGAAAGAATGAGTTAATTATTTTGAAAACTTTTTTTTAATAAAAAGTATCGTAACATATAAAAACGAATTTTAAAGAAAGTCTGTTTGAATTGAATCATGAGAAGCACACAAACAATAAATACCTAATTAAATGGATTACCTGTAATCCATAAAATAATGAGTTTTATAGAATACCTATTATAATTTTCAAATGAATTCCTTTTGAGGAATGAAAAAGTAGAAAACAAGCTACATAATTGTAAAATAGGGAGTTTATATGATGAACGTATTTAAAGTAACGGGAATAAATCTTGATGAAACGGAAAATCTTTGAAAATTTAATTAGAAAAATTTAATAGCAGTATAGTTTGAAAATGAAATAGAAATTCGCTGACGTTTCGAAGACTAAAACCTTCATCATCAAAGCGAAATTATTTCATTTCTAGGTAGCACCTAGTGCCATTAAATCTTTTTAATTAAGTACTCAAAGTAACCCTGGAGAAATACCGTACATTACTAAATTCAAAGTCTTATATGTACGTATTCACCAATCGAACAAGGATAGAGATATACCACAAACGTGTTGATCTAGTAAGAACTCTGGCGAGTAATTCCATGAGAGATATTTTATTTGCATCTTTTATTTTTTTCACATTTTCAGGTACTAAAGAGTACAAAATAAATTCATGATGGATTATTCCCACACGTACCCCTACAAGCAAGCCTTACCGAGTTTCTTTCTCAAATGAAGAGTCAGCGCAGCATTATGCGGGGCGAATTCACTAATGACTGGTCGTTCTCTACTGCTTAAACACGGTTCCCAATAGCGTTCCACTTTATCTTTGAGCGGCCTATTTGAATTCCACATCTCTTGTTCACACGGTCTCCTTAAACATTCGTGTTTTCGGTAATAATCCCGACACAAAGGTAACACGTATTCGCACATGCTGCAAGGTGGCTCTGCCTCAATATGATGTAAGATGACTTGCTCTCCGCACAGTATCTGTCTTCCTAGTTCGCCGTGTGTTGCTTGATACGAAGTCAGCGGAGTTCGACACCAATCTTGGTGGTGAGTTTTAAAGTCGTCAAATTGAGGAACAAGACCTTGACCGCACTCGTCGTAAACATACCTGGACGTCTGCCAAACAGGAGCTGAACAGACTTCTATTCGTCGTGGATGATTGCACGGAGGATGACAAGGACCAGATCCTTCTGGGCGCGCTATTTGTGGTTGATTGTAAGGACCAAATCCTTCTGGGCGCGCTATTTGTGGTTGATTGTAAGGACCAAATCCTTCTGGGCGCGCTATTTGTGGTTGATTGTAAGGACCAAGTCCTTCTGGGCGCGCTATTCGTGGTTGATTGTGAAAATGGGGCCCATTATTGGGTTTGTATGCAGCAGAAGGAGCCTGCTCGAACTTATTGTTCGACTTTGTATTATTTGCATTGTTGGTGGGCAATCCGGAATATTGAGGCGAGTTAGGCCGTCTGGAATATTGAGGCGAATTTGGCAGTCCGGAACGTTGTGGCGATTTTCCATTGTCGTATTGTCCATTATTGCCTCGAGATGAAGGACACGTTGGTAGACGAAATTGATTTGAAGGAGACGGTTGCGTCAATTGTGGGTGAGGCGATAGGGGTGAATTAGCTCCCTGTACTGATGGTTGGATCACGTTTGACGGTCGAGGTACAAGCGACGGTGTTTGAGGCGGTAGAAGATGATCGGCATTGTGAACATTGGCGGCATTGGCGTGAAGATGATCGATGTTCGGCTGAAACCAGCCTTTCGGCGGTTGTAATTTCGGGCTGCCGACGTTACTGTAGAGGTACGGAATACTTACGCAAAGATGGAAAGAGAACTGAGGCTGTATTGTCAACCTCAGGTTAGGCGTGAGTGATTTGATATTGCTAAGAAACATAAAATCGGAGGTCCTACGTATGTGTGAATGTTCGAGATTTCTTCTTTAAAGGAGATTCTAAATTTTTTGAAAATTCTTAAATTCTGAGTAGATGCGTGTTCATGCGGAATGAAGTAACATACTAAGGCTTTTTTCTACGATTTAATCAAAGGTCAATCCGTTCTAGGTGCAATACAATAATGCGTCGTTATGAATTATTAAATCTGAATTACAAGAGCAGGAACCGATATTTTGAGTCGCCATTTTGAATTGACCAAACCGATTTCGAAACTTGAAAGGGAACTCTCGGTTGATTCTCAGCCAGCAGTATAGGAAACGTGATCGTGGCAATGCGATTGTTTGCAATGCTTCATATTACGGTACTTCTGTTTATCTCCTTCGACTTCGTAATGGGTATTGTGGTGCTGCAGGTTTTCTTCCCTTTTCTTCTTGTTCTCGTATTTATTGTCGACTGCCTTGGCTAATTCCTTTCCACCGCTTTTTCCTCCAGCCGAATACTTCACGGTATGCGATACTTGTAGGCCCGTAGATTTTTTAACGTTATTGTAGAGTTGCTTGTCTTTGCAGACATCGTATTGCGTATCGCATTTGGCTTCTTTTTCTTTCTTGTGGTGACACTTTTGGTAGCAGCTTTTCCCAGGGGCGCTCATGGTTATAATCTGTAGACGAAGCAACCATCAGAATGATGGAAATGGAAAGAAATGAGACGCGAGAGAGAAAATATTGTATTGGATGTTTTATCGTATTTCTATAGTAAAATAATAAAACGGGGACGATGGGGTTTGCGTACTATCGCGACAGTCGAATGACTGTGAAGTTTTACAGCGATTAAACGTATACGGCCGTCATTCCATTTTAATAATAGCCCTAAGAATTTTTATGAAGTAGTATCGTACGAAAGCCTATTGTTATATGTGATTGATGAAAGCTGTATCTATTTTTACATCTTAAATGACTGATGTCATTACGAGAAACTTGCTGCGGCGTAGAGCAGTCCCCCCCCCCCCTTTCATATAATCATCGAGATAATATGTACCTACATACATTGAAAAGTCAACAATTGTGGATTGATTGATAAAAACAGAGAACTTGTGTGGACGTCCAATAGCTTATATTTATACTACCTATCGTATATCTCAGTTTTAGTCTATTGGGATTTAAACTTTGAGTTGGAGTTGGCAGCCGTGACGAAATTCACCCTTTTCGTTCCATGCTTTTTAATGGAGGAATTTCGATCGCCATAATTAATCGGATATCATTTTTTGAAGCAAATACAAGCATAAATTTTGTGATCCATATCATCAACTTCTTGTTCACCCTTTCAGTAGCGCTCTCCAGTGAAGGTTTAAACCCTAATGGCTTGAAAATCTAAATTTTTTTAATATCTCACTATTCTTACGTGAGCTCAGAATACACAAGTTTAATTGCTATACCCCGCGCAGAGAGAGAGAGAAAGGAAAAACGATGAAATTTCTCCTCTTTTCAAGTCTCACTTTACATTCATAATTACAGCTCAAGAGTCGAAATTCATTCTAGTCCCTTCTCTTATACTTAGGTCTAAAGTTTATTTTACTTCCTACCATTAAAGGATATAGATGAAATTCAAGTTGAAATCATTTCAAGTCTCCTCCTCCTGATGAACAACTTAAAAGTCGACATCATTTTTAAAAAAACCGTTGGCTCAAATTTTAGTTTAAAATTTGAGGCTCATCCCTTCGATAAGGGTTCAGAGCTTAAAATTTTTAATCTATTGGCATAGTGAAGGGAATGAGGAGAGGGAAGATAGCTTCTTCAATATTGAATAGTATTTAGGCTTCATATCACTCGCATTTTTCGACGTGAAAAAAACTTGGTGACATCGTTTTTCCCGAAAGTGAGAATACACTTCTGCGCATGTCTGCTTTACTTTTCACAGCTTGATATACCCGAGTCCTGATCAACAGTCCGACCTTTTTCAGCATGACTCTCAGTGAATGAGAGGTAAGTGAACTCCGACGGACACCCTTCAATCTGTACACCAATATTAATTTTTCGGTGATTTCTCGAATCCTATAATTAAATTTAAAAAACTATAAATTAAGAAAGAGAAGAGAATATAATGAAGGAATCTTGTATCATAATTCATCGTGAACATCCTCATAATATATTAATAACTATGTGAAGTGTTTTTCGTACTGTTTTGAAGTACCCTAACGAGCAAATCAAATTGTGATTCTAAAGAGGATAAACTCCTCGTGTTTTTGAATTGACATCATTAAGCAAGAAATTCTTGGAATTCTAAAGCTTGCAGAATAATATTGAACCAAGTTTCAGAAGTGTAATACTCTTTCACGTCCGCATAGGAATGATGTATCTACATAACGATATAAAATACAATTGCCTATACGTTCAAATTAACAAATGTAGTTGACGAATAATATCTAACTGAGAACGAGAATATCATTGAACTTTAATGACCTCGAAAAAATAGGTTCTAGTGAAAGTGATTAAACAGCTGCATACGCCTGGTGGACAAAACCCTCGAATTGAAACAAGCAATCACATAATGTAGCATTTTATGTGGCTGCTCCCTCTCAAGAGGCTAACTAAGTAACGGAGCTCACCATCTCGGGCCCGTAACTACGGGGGAGGAGCGAATGGGAAGAATTTTTTTGACCTCATTAGAAAATATCGGCAATAAAGTATGCTTTTTGATCGGGAAGCCAATTTAACCGTTTTAGCTCACGAAAAAAATTATTTAAAGACTATAGCCGATGATTCATCGTATATAATTTCATTATTGCCCCCATCTTGCCCCACCTATAAAAATCGCGTCTATACACCCGATCTGAGCTCATTCGCCTCTTTCTTCCCTAGCGTTATTGGGCTGCATTTTAGTATAATGTTTTATTATAAGGATTTTATCGATTATATTATTGAATCGATTCTACCCATTATATCGACTTTTGATTAGTTCATCTCGGTCATGACTACGTTATGGTAATGTGCTCCTTCATCGGTATTTCTTAGCTTAGTATAAACCTTGTGCTTTGTATGTTGGACTAACTAGCTGACGGGCTCATTCGTTCCGCTGGCTCACCTCCTCAACTCGACCCACTGTTCCTTAGCCTGTTTTACCCTAGTTAACTGCATACTGTATGTTCGGCCGACAAGCTCACATGCTCCACTCATTCGTCTAGGTTAAGGTCTAAAGGATACTGTTATTGAATGTTGAACTAACTAGCCACACGATTGCCTTTCCACCACACCAGTATTTTTGAGCCTAATAAAAGTTCGCTGCCTTCCAATCAATGATCCACAGACTGTTATCGCCCCCCTCCCACCCCAAAAAAAAGTCTCCATATGGTCACTCGCACAGGAAAACGACATTAAGCTGAATAATCTCTAAAGTTGCGAGCCATTGTAAGTATTATCGTGCTGTTTCTGATGATGAAAGCTCGCCTTTCGAAACTGCGGGTCGATATTCGTTTTATTTATTTATATATATCTGCGAGCTAGTAGTAATTTTGCATAAATAAATATTATTAAGCTGAATATCGACAAGAGGATTAGAAGGAAGAAATTAACTGCCTCCTTCCGTCAGTTCTTCTCCCTCCCTCCAACAGTTTCGTCGAGGAGGTTTCGATGGATCTGTATGCCCTCTCTTGGCCTCCAATCTTACCTACTTGCTCGTACATGGACTTGACGCAACATTCTACACTCTGTGGTCCGTATCCACCTTTCTGCTCCAACAGATGGACACCCTCTTGGGGATAAATCAGATGTCTACAAAGTAAGCTGCGGCTCTTGCGATTCCAACTACATCGGTCAAACGGGCTCTGTTGTCCAAATAAGACTCAAAGAGAATCTTAAGGCGTTCAATAAAAATGATCGTTCCCCCGCCGTGAGCACTTATTGGATTCTCGCCGTAGTACGGATCTCTTGTTAAAATCAGGCTTCTAACATGTCTTTCCTAAAGTTCGTGAATCCTAATTCTTACTTTCGAAATTTGCGAGTTCACACCCCCTCCCCGCAAGTTGGCTCACCCAAAACATGTCTTACCTGAAGTTTCCTGAATCCTAGCTCTTAATTCTAAAATTTTCGGGTTCATACCACCTCCCCCCCCTGCTTTATTATCTTGTACACTTTATCCTTTCCCTCATCTTATAGAGAGCACAAGAAACAAAATTTTTTCAAGTTCCACTAGCTAGAAATCAACCTTGGGAGTATTATGTAGTACGATATACGAAAGAGTACCAACTGACCGAGTCCGATCTACTGCAAAACGACCGAAGTTCCTTTCAAAGAACACACTGTTTCTTCAATATTTAACAGAGGAGAAAAAAATCAAATTATAGACCTCGAAAAATTCTTCAAAAAGTTTTAATAATAATATATTACATTTTTTGTATACAGTTCTATTTTATTGGACGAAAAAGTTCCTCACTTAAGCGCTTTCGAGAGATTCATATTTTCCAAAGTCATTGACATCAGATCGGGTAGGGAGTGGAGCGACGAATGTATAACACGCATAAATTTTCAAAAAGCCTCGTTGACCTGCGAATTCGATGATAAAAAATGATAAGTAAGACCACTGCGTGGACAAAGCTCGGTAAGACTTATCTACCTATATTGAATTCGTTGTGATCGAGCTTTGAATTAATGTACACCGGTTATAAAAATATTCTTATCTTTATCTAAACTTGATTTCTCTACACGAGTACCGATCATGCACGATATTTGTTCGGTTTATCGGAAAAAAGTTTTATATATACAGTTATTTCAATATTTCATTTTGATCATACCATTCTATTGAGAACAGCAGGCTTCAACACTCATAACTCCGGAGTCTTACCCACAGATCGAATGAACAGTATTTGATGTTTCATCCTCTGACAAAAGTTCGAGAGATTTTTGTACAACGTCATCGTTTTAATTTTTACAATTATTATGATTAAAGAACTTTACGTCCTCATTTTGGTAGCAGTTTCGACAGTCTCAGGTAAGTCAAACTTTGTAAAGCTAATTTCAAACTTATTGAAGTAAATAAAATGCCGCTGCTTTTGTTATTATATTAATTAGGTATAGATTTTATTGATAATAATTTGGCACCACCGGATCCTGCGGTTTGTCACACTGCTGAATGTTACGCGTCAGGTATGAAAAACTTTCTTTACGTTCGAATTTACTTTTCTTGTTTTCTTCCTCGAGTTTTCCTTCACCGTGCCCCTTCTCGCACCTACTTCTATGCCTCAGTTTTGTTGTAGGAAATTTCCAATAGGTTTCCTTCAATTCCTGTATAATTCTCATTACAGAGCTACGCTATGTGAATTTAAAATATGTAATAGTTGATAGAGGTTCATTTAGAGATGAAACAATTTTTTCGCACAAATTAATGTGTTATGACTGCCGATATTGAAGAATTTTTGTGATCCAAAATTATGTGTGCGCTGGCCTAACGCAATATGACATCCATCTAGATAAATTAACGAGAAGTTTTTCTTTCTTCAAATTTCGTTACGGATTTTGACTTTATCATTATTACCTTATTATCTGCGTTCACAACTTCTAATTCTTGGAATATTTTATCTTTTTAATAGCACAAAACTTATTGGATTCTATCGATTTCACGGCTGACCCTTGTGATGATTTTTATCAGTACGCGTGTGGAAAATGGCCTGAGACTCATCCGAAAAAAAACGAGTACGAATATTCCGACACAATGGCGGTCAGGAAGAGACAGAATTCAGCAGAGACTTTGGGTAAAAATAGTTTAAGAAAAAATTCAAATAAAACGACCGTATAGCCTAATACAGTTTCATAGTATCCAACTTCATTCTGTACCTATTATTGCAGCATTTCTGAAACAGAAGAACAATCCAAATGAACCCAAATGTGTGCACGATGTTCGGAAATTGTTTGCCTCTTGTTTAGACACTGGTAAATATGTGAATTGTTTTATCTATTCAGACTCGGATAGCTTCCTTTTGTTTATTTTGTTTATCGATCGCGCGTGTTCTCGATGATAAACCGGTTTGAGAACGATAATAATAAATAAGTACATTTTCCTTAAATAATTGAATCCTCGTGGTCCGTTTTGAAACTAAATGTATATAGGAAGCTTTTTGTTTTGGAAAATATCCGACGTCCTTCAGGTGACCTTGAAATTTAAGAAAATTTTCAACTTTCGAACTACAAAGGCGAGCTCGAAGGGCTTGGAAGATTCTGCGGTTTCTATATATCTCTAAAGGAGAGAAACTAATCTCTATAGAGGTGGGACTTAGAAGAAGAATCGTTTTTAGATGAGCTAGCCTAGTGTGGGAAATTTTCGATCTTAAACCCCTATAAAGATGAGACCAAAGAATTTTGAGCTCTGAATTTCTCGGTATAATATGAGAGAACTTCAATAAAAATTCCGAGTTTCTAACCCTTATAGAGTACAGATTTGCAAACTTTTAAACTTTTTTTATGAGCTAGTAGGACTTGAAACACGTTAAAGATTTAAATACTTGAGCATGGAAAATTTCACTCGGGACCTGGATGAGGATGAAGAGAGAGCGACTTTAGAAATTCTCAATTTTTCATCTATATGTGTGATACTGGTGGACTAAATAAGTACATACAATAAGAAAGAAAATTTGGAAAAATTTTATTCTTGGGCTAAAAATACGAGTATATAAGCAGAGTTGGGTCTTGAAAAAATTTCACTAATGAGCTGAAAATAAGATCAAAGATGAACTGAATTCTGTAACAGCCGACCTGGCGACAAGCCAACAGTTTGTAGGAAGGAGCGTCTTCTAATCGTCCAATAAATCTTATTTTATGGATCGTTGGCTTGTTGCTTGGCCAGCTCTTACATGACTCAGTTCAGATGTGACCCGAAAAGTTTCGCTAAAATTCGAAGACAAATCTCATGAGGGAACTTAGAAAATTTCAACTTTCAAACTATCCGCCTTTTGTGACGTCATCATTTTCGGAGAATGTCCAGAGACATGGAATATTTTCGACAGCTATATTTACGAATGAAAAGGAACTTAAAAACAGGACTTGGGGATGACGTCATCAACTCGTGACATCATCAACCTACATTAGAAGAATTTGTCCAAACTAGATATCATAGGAATTTTTCTAAGCCAGATCGAGTTCAGCGATAGGCTTGAGGAAATATTTACTGTTCCGCCGTATTGTACAAAATGATAAATATTTCATCGCACGTACGAAGGCAGTGCTCCTCAAACCGTCGATCGTCAAGGTATTTTTGGACGATCGCCAACCTCTTCGAGAAATAGTAGAAATCACTGCCAAAAACGGAATACTCTTGCGTCAGGTTGCATCCAAAACATTTTGACTTTCAAACTGTATAATGATCTGAATGGGATAGGGACTTGGAAAAATTTATACTTTCAAGCTGTGTATGAAAGGGGAAACTCGGAAAAATTTTGATTTTTGAGCTACATATGATGAGATAGGGACTTGGGAAAATTTTGAGAATCAAGCCATATCTCATATAGGAGAGAACTTGAAAAATTTGGATTATCGAGCTTGAACTCCCAAGATGGTAGGGAATAAAATTTAATCTTTATTTAGAAAAAGTATGAACGTACAAAGAGACTTCCATAACCTCGAGAAGCCAATAAAGTAGGCTTTGAGTTTTTCTTCGGTGCAGTTGACCTACATAAAGTAAATTCAAAGAATGAATTCAAAAACCTAAAAAGTTTAGATTAGACGGTTTGCGTGGGCTTCAAATAGAGAGTCGCTTTACTACCACATATATCTCGCCAGCCACCTAGGCTACCTAATTTCGTGCTCATTAACACGAAACCATATCCATATAGTTTCATTACCTATATTTTATTCGCAGAATCTATCGACCAGAAGGGAATAAAACCGCTAAAAGATCTTCTCAAATTGGTGAATCTTACCGACAGCCCTCCGATATTATCTCGAAGTCTCAACTTTGATTTGATTCTGACCACAACGAAAATGCAAAAATTATTGGGCATCGCGATGTTCTTCTCGACAACCATCCAAAGGAATCCGTACAATGGAACGCGAAATATTGTTACGATCAACAGACCTGGGCTTCACAATTCACCTCTACCAACGTGAGTATTATTGCAAACTTTTCAATGCTTTGCGACCCCGAGGAAAACAGCTTGTTTTATTTTTGTTTTCTGTATGTTTAAATAAGTAGACGTATTAGGTCTCTGAGACGATGTACAAAATCGATTGACATTGTTTTGTAAAGTCTTGGTACGTAGAAGGAGAACGCAAGGCTTGAAGAATGCGAGCTTATGTTTCGAAAAAGGAAGGTGGTGTAAGGGAAGCTTCAGCCACCCATGTGAGAATGAATATTGCTATGCTTAGCAATCTGAATCATCGTAAATAACTCCTGAAGGCTCTCTCTGAACTTGATTTAGCGTAGAAAAATTCCTATAAAATTTAGCCTAAACAAATTCTTCTATTACTAGGATCGCTGACGTCGCAAGTTCATGACGTCATCCTTGAGTTCTACTCAACTTTCTCCTCATACGTAACTATACCTTAATGGTCGAAAGTATTTCAAGTCTGAGGACCTTTTCCCGAAGATGATGACATCACAAAAGCCGGACGCGAGTGCGCTGGCGTCTGCAAATGTTTTCTGACAATCCCTCCTCCCTCAACAAAACGGATAAAGCTAACAAATTAGAGAGACCTTTGGCATCCAAGTCCCAAGCCCAGCTACTGCTCCAGGGGCTTGACAAGTCCTATATGGGGATTTATCCCGGAACTTTGAATGATATTAGGGTGGAACCTTGTGACTGAGTGGTGGACTTGGAGAAAGAGAGAGAGATACAGTAAAGGCGAGCAGGATTGAAAACCAATCTTCAAATTTCAGGTACGGGGTCGAGCAAGTAGGAAGAAAATGTTAAGATCTGAGCCTTATCAACTTACTGAAAGTAATACTGTTCATTATCTAGGTCAAACGTATCTCGGCTATCTGAATAACTATGCTATACTGGCTTTGCTCTTAGCCCCATGCTGACGTAGGTACTTACCTGGAATCAAATTTTTCTCCCATACTTAAATCAGCTCAATAATTGGTAAAACCTCTCCAACAATGAGCGTTAGATCTATGACTGCTAATTCTCTATCTTTTCTCGCAGATTTGCTTTTCCATTCATTAACAAATTCAAAAGAACAAATGAGTTCGCAGCACTCAAAGATGCCTACGTCTCCTCGGTGTTTGCTGAGCTCTGCGATAACTCATCGAGTGAATTATGTGGAAAGCCTTTATCGTTAGAAGATGCTCTAGCGGCTGCATTCGCCCTGAATAAGCTCGAAAGATACACACAAACTTTACAAGAGGTTTTTTTTCCCTTAAAGTAACTCAAAAATATTACCTTTCGATGAAAAATCTTTTACTCCTCGTATTCTTTCTTCTTTCAGATCAAGATGAAACCAAATCCAAGTATGGATTATAAATATGTAATTTTTTCGTTGGTAAAATTACAAAATTTTACCGACAAACTGGCTTATGAAATGAACGTTACGTCCGTAAGTTATTTAACCGAAGATGCATTCAAAAAATGAAATGATGATGGTCTCTTCCTTCGACCTCAACAACCTATGTATTTAAAGATTGACGGTTTTTTTTTTTCTGATTTTCTGACGGAGACCGTCACGTTATACTTCATCAATTCAGAAATCTCTTATCGTCCATCTTTTCCCCGATTCTATTCTTCATTTCCAATAGGTCACTGGACTCGACAAGTACCTCAACCCCAAACAGATTTGCCAAAATGCTTCATCGAGATCTGAAAAACACCTTAACCTCACAATACTTTTTTAATGAACTCGAACATTTTAATTCAAGAGGCAAATAATATACTAATTATCTGAGGAAATAAA
The DNA here is from genome assembly GCA_035079385.1 of Aspidiotus rigidus. Classification (NCBI taxonomy): domain Eukaryota; kingdom Metazoa; phylum Arthropoda; class Insecta; order Hemiptera; family Diaspididae; genus Aspidiotus; species Aspidiotus rigidus. Next base: position 914,871 of record JAVHKY010000074.1, on the reverse strand, counting down.
TTGGAAGATGAAAAACACAATTAACATGCAAACAAAAATTTAAATCTTTGCTGCAGAATCAGCAAAAATATAGGCTGCTTAAGTGAGTCTAACGAAAACCTACCGGTAGATTTCAGATTGATACGTCATTAATTTCCCAGCATCAAATCCTCTCGTTAGTCTGAATATTATAAGATAATATATAAAATTTTTGATCATATAATTGGTATGCATAATATTACTGCACTGAGAGAGGAGAATAGTCTTGGTAACTGGAAAAAAAGTGTTGACTTAAGACATGTCACCTATTTTTTGTCAATTTGATCAGTTTTTCCAGTTATTTCAACAGTAAAATCTAGTCAAAAAAAAGGTGACATGTCTCAAGTTGAAACTTTTCTTCTAGTCACCAAGACTATTCTCTTCTCTCAGTGTGTGTATACGTACTACTACAGATCTTTTTTTCTCTAATGTTCCTTTTATTCTAGCTCGATTGGACTCGAATTCTAGAGCTGACATTTCCGGGAGCGAAAAATAAAGTTAAGGTTGATTTGGAATTGTTAGTCGAGGAAAAATTCATTGAAGACATGCTCAGATTTATTAACAGTTTCTCGCTAGTTGAACACGGTATGTATTGGAAAAAAAAAGACCCAAAACTCTAGTACAGTTCACAATTTGAAACAAATGTAGATAGATGATGCCAAAGTTTAGTTTTTGATCCACGTCCCTTGTAAATAACATGACAGATGTGAGAATTCTTGCATCCTTGTCTGTCATATTTTATGAGAGGAATGGGTTGAGGAGTTGCACTAGTCAAATCTTGGCACAAGCTGGCGCTTGTTGCCAATGCCATTTGTTAACAGCGCTGCCGACCGGAATGCAGAACAATTTATTCGTAGGTAATTTTTTCAGGTGCAACACAGCAATTTTCTGAAAAGTTTATTTGTACAAGTGCCGGTTCGTAATACATTAATGTAATATTTTATATTGTTGAAAAAATTATGGATACCTCACATAATTCTCAGCTCGAGTAAAGGAAGCATTAAGAGACAGTGAAAAGGGAGTCTTAGATAAGCGACGACGCTTCAATTAATACGTTGCAAACATACATGACGAGAAAGACGATAAATTCTTCCATAGAAATCTATCACGGACAATAAATAGACGCAATCTTTCCTCAATCCTTGTGTTGCATAAAACAAATCGTGCTGAGGGTCAAATGGTTTATCTAACTTGGTATCTAAAGCACACTTTAAAATGTCAATCTTCATTGGCTTGTACGATCTGAAAATCGTATTAAGCTGTAAAGTTGCTTCTTGCAGTTCTACATGAACTATTTTTACTTCAGGAGCATCCCGAATGAAGGTGTAAATGTTTTGGCAAAAACTGACTAGTCCCTTCTTCAGGTGATATCGGTCCAAATCTCTCACTAGAGTCCATTTCAGCACCTCTTCCGGGTTATCTGAAAAATAAATTTTCAATTGAGAGATCGGTTTAGGAGTCCCTATACCTACTTTCAGAAAATTCTGAAAAGTTTATATAATGAAATTATAACTTTGGACACACAACTTAAAACTTTCTGACTTGACTCTTTCTAGGTCGACCTCTTGAATGGGTTGAGGTTATTCTGATTTAATTTAACAAATATACTAAATAACTCACTTCCAAAGTGACGAACGAATTGAATTTCTCTAAACAACATCTGAACGTACGGTAGAATGTAGAATACTATTACAATTGCGAAAATTACGGCGAATTTCTTTAAAAATAAAAACATTATGAAAATCCCTACTTCCATTCCATAAGAGGAGATACTTTTTTCATCTTATGAAATGATATAACAAGTACATCGATCCCAGGTATAATCCTGTGTTGTACAATACGACCTGAGTATTTTACTTTTTTTTCCTTTTTTGTAAAAATAGGAAAAATTTTTGCGTCAGAATTCATTGAAAGTATTTACGTACAGTAAATATGTATTCATCTTCAGGCTCGCAATAAAGAAGTATGAATGTAAATAAAAGGCGTTGCTGCAGCTTTATGACGAGGTTAACGTTAGAAATTCGATAAGTACAGACTTGTTTGAAAACTACGTCCTATCGATGTAGAAAAGCTTATATGAAAATGAAACGACCTGTCTATCGATTGCCTTTTACTAAAAAACGACGGCTTCCTTAACGAAGTTAAACGAGGAACGCAGGGAACCTGTTTTATGAGTCAAATAGGATTTGGTATTGAAAATTCAAGGAAGCCTAGACCTAGATAAAGCTAGTATAAAGAAGGCCTAGACGTAAAATAAGCCTAGTATAATGAAGTTTGAAAGTCCAAGTTTTTCTCAAATCTCGAGCTATTTATGATAGGAGGGAGACTTAGGAAAATTTGTCCCCTATCATATATAGCTCGAGAGTCAAAAGTTTTCCAAGTCCCTCTTCTGTCATATATAGCTTCAGATTCGAAATTTTTTCTAAGTCCCTCTCCTATCATATATGGCGCGAGAGTCGAATTTTTTCCAAGTCCCCCCTCCTATCATCTATAGCTCGAGAGTCGAAATTTTTCTAAGTCCCCCTCCTATCATATATAGCTCGAGAGTCGAAATTTTTCTAAGTCCCCCTTCTATCATATATAGCTCGAGAGTCGAAATTTTTCCAAGTCCCCCTTCTATCATAAATAGCTCGAGAGTCGAAATTTGTCTAAGTCCCCCTCCTATCATATATAGCTCGAGAGTCGAAATTTTTCAAGTCCCCCTTCTATCATATATAGCTCGAGAGTCGAAATTTTTCTAAGTCCCCCTCCTATCATATATAGCTCGAGAGTAGAAATTTTTTCTAAGTTCCCCTTCTATCATATATAGCTCGAGAGTCGAAATTTTTCTAAGTCCCCCTTCTATCATAAATAGCTCGAGAGTCGAAATTTTTCTAAGTCCCTCTCCTATCATATATGGCTCGAGGGTCGAAATTTTTCTAGGTTTTTCGCTGGACGGCGCACGGCGCACGGCAGATTTCTCAAATAGCCCCCCATAAAACAGGTTCCCTGTTAACACCTACAGATTATCTAGCGCAGAAGTCAAATTCGATTTTTCTAAGTCCCTCTCCTATCATAAATGGCTCGAGGGTCGAAATTTTTTTAAGTCCCTCTCCTATCATATATAGCTCGAGAGTCGAAATTTTAATTTCTAAGTCCCTCTCCTATCATATATGGCACGAGAGTCGAAATTTTTCTAAGTCCCCCTTCTATCATATATGGCTCGAGGGTCGAAATTTTTCTAAGTCCCTCTCCTATCATATATCGCTCGAGAGTCGAAATTTTTTCTAAGTCCCTCTCCTATCATAAATAGCTCGAGAGTCGAAATTTTTCTCAGTCCCCCTCCTATCATATATGGCTCGAGGGTCGAAATTTTTCTAAGTCCCTCTCCTATCATATATCGCTCGAGAGTCGAAATTTTTTCTAAGTCCCTCTCCTATCATAAATAGCTCGAGAGTCGAAATTTTTCTCAGTCCCCCTCCTATCATATATGGCTCGAGGGTCGAAATTTTTCTAAGTCCCTCTCCTATCATATATCACACGAGAGTCGAAATTTTTCCAAGTCCCCCTTCTATCATATATGGCTCGAGGGTCGAAATTTTTTCCAAGTCCCCCTTCTATCATATACAAGCCGTAAGCCCGCTAAATATTATAAAATTTCAAATTATTTTCAAAGTTCTTAATTTATTTATTTATCATTAGTATTCTTTTAGTTCAATTTCTAATCTAATTCTTTTAATTTCCAATTTTTCAATTTCGTTTTTTTTATCGTTGATATTATGTTTTACACTTTCCATCTCGCTCTTAATATCTTCTCTGATAGTTGGATGCCATCTTTTTAGAAGATCCTTTGCGCATTCTTCTTTCTGGATCTATGCTGAAAAATTTGTCATTTTTTGTGGTTTGTTGGAGGAGGGGTAGATAACTTCCTATATAATGATACAATATTGTCCAGTTTGGAACTTCATTACACCCAAAAGAAATCATTGAAAGCGCATTGTTGTATTTACGCAAATTATTAAGAAAATGAGAAGATCTATTATCTCTTCCGTCTAATAGTTTTTGAAGAAGATCCGGCATTGAGGGTAAATCAAATAACTCAATCTTACCACCCCCGCAACAGAAATTTCGATCTTCAGTTTCAAATAATTTTCCATCGCAAAATGTGCACGTAATTGCCAGATTCCCAATTGAACTTATACTGGTATATTCTTTCGCAATAATGTACCTAATGAATGGACTATTATCGTTCTGACAATCATTTTCCACATTATTTTCCGATGTCAAAATTTCGGAATTGACACGAGCCCTCTTCCCTTTGTTTGTCAACCGCCCTAGATTTGCTTTCTTGCGTTTTGGCATTCCAATTAGATTGCAATAAAGTGAGACATCCGTGACTTCTATATTGAATTTTCGAAATTGACGTGAATTGTTTTTCTTTTCTTAGTCCTCGCGTTAAATTTGAAATAATGAAAGACAACCACCACTTCTTCAGATAATTGCTAAGAAAAATCTTTATCGTAACCCTACACTATTCGATTACTCATAGTATGGGTATTCAAAACTTCTCCGGTTAAAAAGAACCACTTTCCAAAAATGATTGCCTAGCACATTTTAATTTTCGATGAACGTCAACAAAAATGATTGCTTAGCATTTTTAATCAATAAATTAATGAATGATACAGATTTTTCATCTCTTGAATCATTCATGACACCCCCCCCCTGAGATATATGCTATACGCCATTCGCCTGATTTCGTAACATCAAATTTATTACGCATAAACCTTCTCCTAGGCAAGCTAAAGCAATGAAAACAAATTCCAAGTTCGTAGGTGAAATAGGAATAAAGTTAAATGGATTTGCGATTTTGTAACTTCTCTTTATATGATAGATAGCTCGAGAGTCGAAATTTTAATAGGGGACCTGTTTTATGGGGGGCTATTTGAGAAATCTGCCGTCCGCCGTCCGCCGTGCGCCGTCCAGCGAAAAACTTAGAAAAATTTCGACTCTCGAGCTATATATGATAGAAGGGGAACTTAGAAAAAATTTTGACTCTCGAGCTATATATGATAGAAGGGGGACTTAGAAAAATTTCGACTCTCGAGCTATAGATGATAGGAGGGGAACTTGGAAAAATTTCGACTCTCGAGCTATATATGATAGAAGGGGGACTTAGAAAAATTTCGACTCTCGAGCTATATATGATAGAAGGGGGACTTAGAAAAATTTCGACTCTCGAGCCATATATGATAGGAGAGGGACTTAGAAAAATTTCGACTCTCGAGCTATATATGATAGAAGGGGGACTTAGAAAAAATTTCGAATCTCGAGCTATAGATGATAGGAGGGGAACTTGGAAAAATTTCGACTCTCGAGCTATATATGATAGAAGGGGGACTTAGAAAAATTTCGACTCTCGAGCTATATATGATAGAAGGGGGACTTAGAAAAATTTCGACTCTCGAGCCATATATGATAGGAGAGGGACTTAGAAAAATTTCGACTCTCGAGCTATATATGATAGAAGGGGGACTTAGAAAAAATTTCGAATCTCGAGCTATAGATGATAGGAGGGGAACTTGGAAAAATTTCGACTCTCGAGCTATATATGATAGGAGGGGGACTTAGAAAAATTTCGACTCTCGAGCTATATATGATCTAGGCTTCCTTGAATTTTCAATACCAAATCTCATTCGAATCATAAAACAGGTTCCCTGCGTTCCTCGTTTAACTTCGTTAAGGAAGCCGTCATTTTTTCTAAGTTTTTCGCTGGACGGCGCACGGCGCACGGCGCACGGCAGATTTCTCAAATAGCCCCCCATAAAACAGGTTCCCTGTTAACACCTACAGATTATCTAGCGCAGAAGTCAAATTCGATTTTTCTAAGTCCCTCTCCTATCATAAATGGCTCGAGGGTCGAAATTTTTTTCAAGTTCCTCTCCTATCATATATAGCTCGAGAGTCGAAATTTTAATTTCTAAGTCCCTCTCCTATCATATATGGCTCGAGGGTCGAAATTTTTCCAAGTTTTTCGCTGGACGGCGCACGGCGCCAGCCAGATTTCTCAAATAGCCCCCCATAAAACAGGTTCCCTGTTAAAAATACAAATTTTTGAAGGTTGACTATAGGTATCCGAGGACTTGGAAAAGAAGAAGAAGAGGGTCAGCCCTATTCGTCTTCCTACATTTAGTCTTCTATCAGAAACTTTTTCGACTTCAAGGTCATTTGGATACCGGCTATTTTTAGAGGAAGTGCTGTCAATTGAAGCAACGACAAACTTAGGATAGCCTATTTGGTCGAGCAATTGATGATCACGAATGAGATTTAATCAAGATATTTTCAAAAATGTATACATCGTGGGCTTATGGTACTTTACGATAAATAAAATTGATGAGTTTAATGAATTCTTCAAAAACCATCTACAACTTCTGAAACCTCACTTCTTAATGAACTGTAGAATAAGTATTTGTAATTTTTTCGTGTAAGTAAAAGTTTGAACAAATGAGTTACTGATCAATTTGAAATACTTGATGTTCACAGAGTTAGGTTCATGGTGGGCAGTTGTGGATAGCCTAGCCGAGTACAGTGTATCACGTTTGAGAATAGCCAAATCCAATTTACTCAATACTTTACTAGGAAATGAAACAAGGTGACAATAAAATACTATGCAACCAATTTTCATGTATTAATTACAAATATCAGTTTCTTCTTGACATTTTAAATATCTTTACCAGCATCGCATTCCACGAGGCCAAGTTGCCCCTCATGGATGGATTTGTAACCCTCGAACCCTTGAACCCTTGACCCAAAATCCAGAAATCTGCGAGGTCGAGTTTGAGTTTCATGCAGTATAATACTAAGTTATACCAGCTTCAAACTAGGCCTAGCATACGCTTATGCTATGCCCTATACTGATACTAGGCTCACTAGGCTTAGCATACAATGTACTAGAATCAATACAGATCTATCTGACAAAAATTAGAATCGATTTCTCCATTTAAGCCGACTTAAGTCGAATATTTTTTCAGAGAAACGTGGTGTGAACGAGCTGTCAGCCAGATGTATGGACCCGCAGTTGGTTACCGTTATAGTATCGATGAATCATACAACACAACAAAACATAAGGTACAGTAGATGCAGAATTTTTCAGTGTAAGACAAGATCGAACAAGATAATTTTTCCCACGTATGCATTAATATGTAGGTACAAGGAATCGTGAAAAATATTCGAGAAGTTTTCGTAAGTTTGATAAATATGACAACTTGGATGGACCAAACTACGAAGAGTAAAGCTATGAATAAAGTGCAGTCGATGAAAACATATATCGCTTTTCCTGAAGCAGATGTGTCAAATGACACGACAGTTCTCGGACAGGAGCTTGATGCTTTTTTTCAATATGTAAGCTATATTTATAAGATTTTCAATAAATTCAGTAAGTGAATTTAATAAAACTAAGACTATTAAAATATGAGAGAATATTCTATTCTCACATATCATCTTCTGTATATATCTGTGATGTAGCCCCTGCGGCTGATAAATTGAAACCGACTGAATGGTTTTATGCGAGATGATCCAACAAAATTTCTTCTGAATTGTAATTCTCAATAGCAGAATTGGGGGAGGGGGAGCTAACTGCTTTTTTACCTTAATGGGCTACTCTTGTTCAAAACTAGCGTTGCATCTTTTGATTATCACTGTCTAATATACAACTGACAATGGAGTAAACTTTACTCCTCATTATCCGTTAATTTTTTTGGTAGGTACTTCAGTTGGTTCACATTTGAATTTTTGAGAAAAAAAAAAAATGTATTGTTACCGTACCTACTTAAAAAATACATTTTTGTTTTTGTTTCAGTATAATATCAGTGATGATTTCCTTGAATCTACATTGATGATAATACAAACAGATTCATCTCGCATATCCTTAAATCTACTTAGACAACAAAATCGAGGTCTGGATTACAACGAGTAAGCAATTTTTATAAGCACTGGTCGTTTATCTTGGAGAATAAGTATATCACATTTATCTCAAAGAAAGTCACCTGTTTTAAGCAAGAAAATTTCATTTCAAACGCAAGCTTACCAATATCTAATATAATTTCATCAAATTCAAAAATGTGTAGATGGGAGAATTTAAATTTAAGCAATTAGAAAACGGTTGTGGGCGTTAGTTTATTTAATCACCAAGAAGTATCTACTGATGCTCTAGAACATTGTGCGTTTAAATAAATAAGGTTATACCGGTATATTTCAGAGTAGGTACCTATAATAATATTTCTCTTTTTAGTAACATCAAAATCAAAGTTGCAAAAAATAAGTTTTTTTTTTTAAAAAGAACAAAAAACGTGTTTTTTTTTGTTTAAAACATGTTGGAAATTGATATTTTTTCTTCAGAGTTTAAAACAGTGTTTTAAACATTTCTACACAAATTTTGTTTTGTTGTTTCAAACATAATGACCTAGCGCTTATTGCGGGGTTTCTCCAGGTTTTTCCCTAGACACTCACGGTTTCTTGTGCGTGAGTACGCGTGACTCCAAATTCATGACGTGCCGTCCATATTTAAAACGTTTTTTTTTCAAATTCCAATGTTTGAAACACACTGCTTAAAACAATTTCATTTAAAACATCGCAACTCTGATCAAAATTATATCTTCAATAATTATAGGAAAATTTTGGGTAAATTGACAAATTCACTTCACCATCCAGTTGGAAGATGACAAAAAATTCATTATAAAACATCTGGACGAGGGAAAAAAAGACGAAACAAAACAAAACTGATCAAAAAAAATTTCAAAATTGAACAAGTACAACCTATAAGTATAACACTAGTAATAGATCGATTTTCTATGACGTCACTTAGCAGACAAAAGCTACCAGAGCACAAGTCAACCTCATAAGAGAAATACAGAAACCTTTGAGAAATTCAAATTATTTAAAAAATGACGGTATTTTTTAGAATTAAAAGTTGATTTTTGTGGAGTGGAGATTCAATTCTCAGCTTCATTTTACATCATTTTATTCATATTGCTCTTCTATGTGACAAAATCAATATTCCTTCATCGAGAATCATAAGATATGATGTAAAATGAAGCCGAGATTCTCGGCTCCAAGGGAATCATCTTTTTATTATAAAAAATTCTGTCATTTTTCAAATACATGATTTGAACTTCTCAGAAGTCTTCGTGCTTTCTTTATGGGGATAACTTGTGCTCTGGAGACTTTGGTCTGCTATGTGACGTCACGGTAGGGAAATTGATCTATTTTCAGCAGCTAGGAAACAGAATACAGTATCGGCATCTCTTATTTTTATCATAATAATTATTCAAGAATGCTATTAGAAGTGAAACTTCTATTGATTTTTTAAATTAAACATTCTAATAACATTAGGTAAGAATATTCGGTCCCACACTATAATAAAATTTTATTGCATGTGTATACTTCAAACTTCATACTGATTAGTCGTATTGTTTACTTTTAAGCTGATGATGGCTTGAGCAAACTTCCAAAACAATTATATGACTCAGATAAATACTCAATTGATAATTATAATAAACAATAATTACTTATTCTTATTTTCTAGATTTTTCCTTCTTCTTCCACCAGTGCTAGTCAATGCTTTCCACGCGTATGAACTGAATAGTTTACGTAAGTACAAATTTTCCATAATATTAGATGACTATAATTATGAGCTTGTGGTCTACCACGGTAGTTGAAACTATCACTTATTCAAAGTTTATAAATATAGGACCGTCATTTTCTTTTTATGAACCTTTAGTCATTCTGTAATTGGGTATAGGAGTAGAGCCTCATAATACGCAGACACCTCATTGGAAATACTACTTCTACCAAACTTCCAACCCATCAGCTCTGCTTTACCGGCCACCCTAAATCTGGACCCAAAGCGAATGTACACTCGATCCAAGACACCATAATTAGTCACCGTCAAAAAATTCCGCCTCCATTATTATCACCAACAAACTGAATGCTTTATACTCTGCGCCCTTCTCACCTCACTCTCTTCACCCCTTCGCTCAAATTCCAACCGTTAACTGATTCACTCTCATCTCTCCTGGCTATGCAGGGCCCTCGCTCAACTAATCCTCTAGTTCAACGCAATCCCAAATACAATCATCCACCGTAAGACCAGTTTCCTTCCTTTGGATTTAGCCTCTTCTATGGGTGGAATTGGTTTGGTATTGAGAATTCAAATCAAAATCTTGAAGATTCTTATGTTTTCCCGAGTCCGTGTACTGTATCATGGTGTACGTAGCCTGAAAGTGAGAATTTTCCAAAGTCCTTTTCTTTCCTATCATGTATTATGGATCGAAAGTCAAAATGTCCTTCTAAGTACATCTCCTATCATAAACTATAGCTCGAGAGTTAAAATTTGAACAGGGAACCTGTTCCTAGGGGGGGGGGGGGATTATTCCGAAAATTCAAAAAATTCAGAAAAATCGAAAGCAAGCTGGCTCCTTGACATCCTCTTATCCAACTAGGTATCACCTCAAAATCGGTCACACACGTCTTAACCATTCCTATTGTTTTCTAAATCTTTGCTCTCACCTCTCTGGCCAAAACTGCCCAGATGATAATAATCTCTCCAACACCTCTTCTTGTATCTTGCTCTTCAGAATATCGGCCTCTCACCTCTCTCGCTCTGTTTCCTCTCGTCTCCCATCTGTTCTTCGTAACAATTCCGATACGGGCGCTAGCTTTCTTGACTATTTGCGCTCCGCTTACGTTTGAGCTCCGCTGTCAGCTCTCATGTTTTCATAATATTCATATCAATTTTCACAAACCTTCCACAGTTACCGAGCTGGTAACCCTTAGAGTACCTATAGTTAAAAAGCTTGTATGATATTATTAGTAAACAGAAAAACAACAAAACATGGTCTAATATGACTTCATCTTCATGCCTTTGTAGTTGTACCCGCTGGTTTGCTAGGATTTCCGTTATGTGGCAACGGATTGGAGTCAGTATATTATTATCTCTTTTTTACTTAATTATTTCGTTTTAATTTTTGGGAAAAGACTACAATTATCTGTAATGTTCTTCTAGAGCTCTAAATTATGGATCGATAGGAACGGTCATAGGACATGAAATGACTCATGGTTTTGATGTACAAGGTAAATCATATTACTTTTAATGAAATTAATTATTTTATTGTTTGAGAAAGGATTCATACAAAGTAAATATGGACGATTTGGAATAAAGAATGAGATTGACTAGCTAACAGTAATAATCTGACGGTAGTTAAGAACTGCCCTCCTTATTTATTACATTATAGGTAAATTCTACTTACTAACCGTAATGTGTGCTTCACATTCTTCGTGTCAAAATTACAGTGCCTTGTACAATGTTGCAATTCAAGTCCCTTCTCCCTCTCATATCGCGATACTAAAAATACTTTTAAAAGGTTATCTCTCTATCCAGGTCGAAATTTCAATGGTGATGGAGAGATGGAAAACTGGTGGGAGCCGCAAACATTACAGATTCACAATGATCGATCAAAGTGTCTCATCGACGCGTACGACAATTTGAAAGTAAGAAAATACTATACTTACACCCACCTACTGTTTTCTTTTTCTTCTTTTTTGCTCATTGAAAAACCAAGCATCAACCTAGATTTAAAATCTGTCTATCATCAGCCATGAAGAACTTACCTATCAAATTACTATCCCATTTGTGACTTTTCGTACCTATCTTTTAAAGGTAGCGAGACAATTTGGAGCATGGAAATTATTCAGAGGGCTCTGCGATAAGTGTTGTATAGCTTTTTGAAAACAGTAGCCAAACAGGATAATTTTCGATTGAGAGCCCCCACGGATTAAATCAAAATCTAGAGTTCTGAGAAAGCTCAAATTACTTCTCCTGTTACAGTTTATAATATCGTCAATGTTTTGCACATTGATCTATGTCTAGAATATGTTTGAAATAATTATTCTCAGATTAGCGGCTCCAATACGTTAGCAGAAAATATGGCAGATCAAGGAGCTTTCAAGGAAGCATTACTAGCGTACAGACTGCACGTTTCTCGAAATGGTGCCGAACTTAAGCTCCCATTTTTCCAGAACTACACCCACGAACAACTGTACACATTAAGTTTTGCCAATGTAAGTACAAATAGGATTGCAAGGAATATATGATTATTGTTATCAACTATAGGCTTCCAATAGAAAAATTATTTTAAACTTTCCAGACCTGGTGCGAGAGTGCATCGATTTTCTCGGAGCATATTGAACGTTTTCAGGTTCATAGCAAGAATGCGGTCAGAGTAAACGGCGTTGTTGGAAATTCGTACGAATTTTCGAACATCTGGAATTGCACAGAAGCCGCGCAAACTCGTAAAACTGAGGATAAATGTCAGTTATGGTGATTCAGATAAAGGAAGCATGATGATCTCGTTGTTTAAGTTTAAATTAATACTGATACTCGTAGGAACCTATTTACTTAGTAGCCTGCTAACCAATATTGGCTCGATGGTTGTAGGACTATAATATTATATTGACAACCTCCGATACGATCTAGTCAACGTTGGCTATCAGGCGACCATTTTTAACTATTTAAAGGCAATTACCTACCTATTTTTTAATAAAAGAATTTTGTTTTGAATATCTATTAGCGCTAATAAATAAGAACCTAATTTTTCTACCGACTATACTTAACTGTATTTCTATTTTTATCATAACGTACCATGAAAATTTTTATTGTCCTAATAAACCATATTATTATATTATTGGGCAGATTTTGGATATTTATCGAAAAATAAATGTAGCAGATGAGACAAATCTAACGCGATTCGTGGTTCTATCTAACGACCGCCGATGCTGATATCGGAATCATCCTCATCAGGAATTAAGGGGGGAGAAATAGAAGTACCATTACTTGTAAAACGGCACATTGAAGTACAAGCAAATAAGATTTAAATGGGTTAATGACGAGGATACTCAAATGAATAACACACGAAAATTGAAAATACGAGCGCTTTCGGCTAATCAGCCATTCTCGAAGTGTGGAAAGCAACTGAACCCAACACCAACAAGAACAAAAGACATCAAACGAAATCATGACCGAAGCTACGAGTCATCGAAATGTGAATCATTCCCGTAGACTAATTCAATCAATCCTTCTTCAGGAATGTACCTGTTCAAAACGGTAACGCTACTATTATTCTGATGACGGAGGATTTCTATTTCCTCAAGGGCCACACGCTTGAAGTAAGAGTTTTCCCTATGAAGGAGGACTTCGGACCCCTCTTTAGAATTGTGACCACTTTCGATCAAATGATCAGCAAAGGCTGACTCCCCTATTTTCTTTTCTTGTGTTCGTCAAGTCTAATTTGTAGTTGACGGCTGGTCGTCCCTATATAGACACTAGGGCAATCTCCACAAGCCACCCTATAGACCCCTCCCCTCTCGGCCACTGGGGTGGGGTCTTTTAATTTGACGAAAAGACTCTTAACAATGTTGACATTATAAAAGGCTGGCCGAAAACCGAAAGGGCGAAAGATATGGCCTAACTGCGATGAAAACTTGCCCAGAAACGCGAGGTTAATCCATCACCGTTTCCTACCATCTTGGTGTAAATCCCGAGGGAGGGAGGTCGTACAGTCGAGGAATTTCCTTGTGAGCCTCCTACGAATCATAAGGTCGACATCGACCCTGACCTGATTGACTCTAGCCAGGTGTTTTATGGTCATTAATTCGGTCTGGAAAGCGCCTTGACTCAATGGGATATGAATCAAGCGATGTATCAGGCGATCAAAAGTAGCAACTTTGTGGGCAACATGTACAAATGACGACTCGTGGACGGTAATATCTGTCGAGGTATTTTTTCTGTAAATACCAAATTGATCGACGCCGTCAGCGACGGAAATGGACAAGCCAACTTCCAGTGTAAATTTTATGGAAGGGTAAAGGCTGTTTCAATAATCAAGAAACACACCAAGGAGTTCTCTTGGACCGGTCCACGCACACAAAACGTCGTCAACGTACGTCTGCCAATAGGGTATATGACTCACAAACACCCGGCCTGAAGAGAACAGGTCGCCCTCAAATTTAGACTAAAGACTTCTGAAATAAGAGAACCCAGAGGAGATCCAATAAGGATCCCCACTTCTTCAGGGAACTCGTAGAAATTACCATTAAATTTACAAAAGTTCGGGAACCAACAGACCCTCAATAGGTCAAAAAATTCGCCTGTTTCCTCATGAGGGACACCAGATTTTACAAGTAACTCGCCCGTCCGCTGCATAGTGACAGCCTTTGGGATGTTGGGAATATCTTCACCATATCAAAGGAGCATAAAGTTGAAACCAGACGGAGGAGAACATCCTTCAGATTATTGGCGAGGGTAAACGAATTCAATACAGAATGGGGAGACAAACCAGGGATTAAGAAATTTTGCAAGGGAGTAGGTCGGCGAGGCGACAAATACGTGAAACTACGGGTTGCATAGGTACTCCTTCCTTATGAATTTTTGGTAGCCCGTAAAAGTGGGGAGGAACGGGGTTAGGTTCCAAAATGGCTTGTTTGGTTAGAGGTTTCTTAATGTTGTTAACGAGAAACCTAACCTCTTTTACAAAATCAGCAAAGTTGAACTGGGCATCGTTTTTAATCTTTTGAGATAATTTTCGTAAGACTGAAGCCGTTGTTAAATACGAGTCATACCATTTATCAAAAATCCGGGTGTCAGAATTTTCTGCAGAATACGACCCGGGTATTGTCTAAAAAAACTGACAAAAAATGCCAGACATTGAAATGCCCGACAAAAAAAAATTTGCGCTCAACTAATCGAAACCGATCCATAATGAAAACTAATATATTTTTTATGTGTTCTTGAAACGTCTTTTTTTAATTTGAGAATATTTTGACATGTTCCATGTCTTTTCTCTCGCCAGACCCCGATTTTGAAACTCGCGAGTACACCCCCCCTCCCCCCCCCCCGTCAAGAGAAATCTCTACCCCGTGGGTGATTCGGAAATTCGCGAGTACACCCGCGTAATAATAATACATAATTAATTAAATAATTAAATAATTATTTAATTAAATAATTAAATAAATAAATAAATAATTAAATAATTAAATAAATAAATAAATAAATGATTAAATAATTAATATATTAATTAATAATTGGAAAATCTCTACCCCGTGGGTGATTCAGAAATTCGCGAGTACACCCCGCGTAATAATAATAATTAATAATAAATAAATAAATAGATAAATAAATAAATAAATAAATAATTAAATAAATAATTAAATAAATAAATAAATAAATAAATAAATAAATAATTAAATAAATAAATAATTAATATAATTAATAATTAGAAAATCTCTACCCCGTGGGTGATTCAGAAATTCGCGAGTACACCCGCGTAATAATAATAAATAATTAATTAATTAATTGATAAAAAATTAAATAATTAAATAATTAAATAATTATTTAATTATATAATTAAATAAATAAATAAATAAATAAATAAATAATATAATTAATAATTAGAAAATCTCTACCCCTTGGATGACTCAGAAATTCGCGAGTACACCCCGCGTAATAATAATATAATTAATTAATCAATTAATAATTAAATAATTAAATAAATAAATAATTAAATAATTAATATAATTAAATAATCAAATAAATAAATAAATAATTGAATAATTAAATAATTAAATAAATAAATAATTAAATAACTAAATAAATAAATAATTAAATAATTAATATAATTGATAATTAGAAAATTTTCCAAGTCCCTCTTCCTATCATATATGGCTGGATAGTCGAAATTTTTCCAAGTCCCCTAGACTTGAATTGTCTCATACCATTCCAATACAACAGCGAGACAGGGGGCGAACGAGCGGAGCGAGTTCGCGCTACCTCATATTTCACATTGAAGACTTGAATTTTCTCATACCATTCCAATATAACAGCGAGATCGCTCGTTCGCCCCACGAAAGTTGATACCTCAAAATCTAGAACACCCACAATTACCTCAAAATATTTCTCATACAAGACTTATACGACGCCAAGATAGGTAAAGGGAGTAAACGAATAATATCTCACGAACACTTGACCTAGTAGAAGAATTAATAATAAATAAATAAATGAATAAATAAATAAATAAATAAATAAATAAATAATATTAAATAATTAAACAATAAAATAATAGAATAATTAAATAATTAAATAATGAAATAATTAAATAATTAAACAATTAAATAATTAAATAATTAAATAATTGAATAATTAAACAATTAAATAATTAAATAAATAAAGGCTGAATAGTCGAAATTTTTCCATGTCCCCTAGACTTGAATTGTCTCATACCATTCCAATACAACAGCGAGACAGGGGGCGAACGAGCGGAGCGAGTTCGCGCTACCTCATATTTCTCATAGAAGACTTATACGACGCCAAGATAGGTAAAGTTTTTTAAGTCCCTCTTCCTATCATATATTGCTGGATAGTCGAAATTTTTCCAAGTCCCCTAGACTTGAATTTTCTCATACCATTCCAATACAACAGCGAGATCGCTCGTTCGCCCCACCGAAAGTTGATACCTCAAAATATAGAACACCCACAATTACCTCAAAATATTTCTCATACAAGACTTACACGACGCCAAGATAGGTAAAGGGGTAAACGAATAATATCTCACGAACACTTGACCTAGTAGAAGCCTAGACTGAAATATTTCATGATGACTGATAAAATATAAAAGACATGGAACATGATTTTCATTTATTTGGCTATGCCAGAAAATTTAATAATACTACAATATGACCAAGTTACAAATTTCTTTTTTAATTCCAGGCATTTCTACCCCCTCCCATCATCCTGATCGTATTGGGATGTAGTTCGCCTCACTTATCCACTCACACGCATGTCAGTTCTCTTCGAGATTTCAGATCCGGCAGTCGACATCCGGAGACGTGGGTTTACTCTATGGCTATTTATGTAATTAATTCGAGACTTCATCATCTTCCCTGGGTAACTCATGATCATAGAGCATATAAAAGAAAACAAAACTCATTTTAGGTGAAAATATATATTTTTTTTAAATTTTTAATCTGTGATTTTTCCTTGTTTCGATCTCTTGTAGGAGACGATTTTCTGTTATTCATTTAAACTATAACCATGATGCTAATGAAGCTATAGCAATGACATACACAAAAAACTTTATTAGTTGTGGCTGTTGTACAAGAGAGCAGGCACGTTCAAATGCCGTACTTATATTAGGTCTATATCGAATGACGCTATTACTTAGTTTAAAAATTTTCTTCGAACGAGCAGTCACTGATGAAGGTAACAAGTTTAAAATACGTGACTGCCCTTGATTCGATCTTCTTTTTAAAACTCAATGAACGTCACAAGAATCTTTTACCAAACTAATTTCCTTAGCAGAAAACAAGGTATGTACAATTGCAAAATAGAGAGTTTATTTCAAAAAGCGAATTTAAAGGATATATTATATAGAAAGGACTAGCGGTTGGCGGCGCGCCTGACCGCCAGCTGTGTGTTGAGTAAATATCTGTGTTATGTAAATATTTCGATTTTAACGGTAAAAGCTGACTTGACAGGTGAGGGCTGTAATGCAGCAAAAAAAACGGACTACCAGTCGCAATGATTAAGGAAATGGATGGACAGTAGGTAAAAAGCCTGCCATACCCCTGAAGCATTACATCAGTCTGTATAGAGGCATGAGACGCACTCAGTCGTTTTCTATATTATGAGAAACCAGATGTAATTATCCAAATTCTTTCTCGCACCCAGTACCTTTTTTTAGGCAGTTTCAAACTCTGACGACGATATTCACCTGATGTGTAGTTACTCGTATCACAAAAGAAGAGCGAATTTTCAAGAAATCATTTTACATAAGCCTCTCCTTTTAAAATTGAAGATTGGATACGTAAAACTTCAATAGTCTCCATAGATTCATCCAGAGCAACCGGTTTCAATGCTCTCTCTGTGTGAACATAATGATATTGAATTAAACGCATCAGTCAAAATACCAATAGTCCCCAAATTTCCTCCTAGAAATCTGGGATTGGGCTATTTTTGTTCTCTTCAATTTTTCATAAAAATTAAGTAAAACTCGAGTATCACGATAATTTAATTTTTAAAACTGCGCCGCTCAACGCGTTTGAACGGTTGGAAAACGTACAGCGAAAAGCAGTTCCAGTGCTCGATAATCCCCGTTTTTTCCTAATTTTTTCACCCCCTACTCTACCTTGAGGGAGTCAGCACGTCAAAATTTATTTAAAAATCTGATCCAAATAAAAGGAAATTTTTTGAAAAAAATTCCAAGTCGATAGGTGAAGGCGTTGAGTGGTTATGGAATTATATACAGATATGCGGTGAGTACAGACAAACATTCTATTTGTACATTATAAAAAGATCAGAAATATAATATCAAAAACGAACCGGTTCCCTGAATTTCCTGTTGAAGATAAGAAAGCTTGAGACCGATAATATTTTTGTTATCATGATACAAATATCAGTACCAATACTGTTGCCTAACTATCGATATAAGGCATAGATCATAGGTGTATAAATTGCATGGTATCTTAACTGATGATGTAAAGTACGAAATACTTACAAGTACTAGAAAATTGTAGAAAACATCTGTACAGTATTGTAATAAGAGGAACTGCTAGTGATGGTTCTAGAGAAAAGGTATTTTAGTATATAAGCGGATCAGCCGTTTGTTGATGAGTATGAAACGATTTAGAAACCCGGGAGACGTAGCCAAAACCAAACGTCATTTAAAGTTGAGATCTGTTGTTGTTGTTTCATTTTTCATTTCGGTCAACTTGAAATGAATTTTTATTCCGTTTTGTGTGTTTTATACGTAATATGGTGTTGCCAATGTGAGTAATCTGTAAATTAGAAAATACCTATTTTTAACAATTTCGTGTTTTCCTGAAAGTTTATGGGGTATAATAAAGTAGATTGACACGGACACGTTCCGAATCCAGAATGGTAAATGGTAAATGGTTAATTTAATTTTTACAAGACCGTTAATTAATTAAATAAAATCACGCGAGTGCATTTTCGACAGAAATTTCATCAGGCGACGTAATTTTATTCACTTAATTTACCGTCTTGTAAAAAATATATTAACTATATGTAGCATGTTAAATTATTCTTTGTATTTAGCATGAAATATTCTCTTAACGCGCGTTCAGAAGTTTCAAGATAAGGAAAATTTAGACCTATATATTGAGGTACTTACTTACATGGCTTTTATTGTTCGTGTACACACGAGGTGAATTGAGACATTTCTTCAATGAAGAGTTAGGATGTATGAAGATTATTGTAAAAGCCAGATTATGATAGTAATGAATACGCGCCTTTGTGCAATAATTTTTTTCCCTCAAGTGTTTTATTCACGGTTGAACCGTCGACAAGGAGCACATTTCTAAATAAAAATATGACCAACGTGTCGAATACAACAATATTCATCTTCGGGCTCAAAATCGCTACTGAAGAATGAGTAAAAAATCTTCCCAATATAACGGCATCCAAATGTGAACAAGTAGAACACAATATTATACTCGTAGTCACACTGATTACAACGACGCGATGACGTTGACTCATATGGATCACGGGGGAACGTTATTTACATCTCTTTTAAAACTAATAGAATTTTTACATTATTTTGCCAATTTCAACCGCCTCTCCGATTCTCTTTTTACATCAAAGTATTCGTAGCAAAGTATAGAAACTTCTTCGAAAAAAGAAAAACACGAAGGAATAGATAGGTATCGTTAATCTTACCGACGTTGAGTTGCGTCCAGATGTTTAATTTGGACCGAAATTTGCTCTTACTTCATTCAGACCACCCTACGAGAAAATTACAGAAGACACCGAGTTTATTATCACCAGAGCCAGAGCAACTACAGGTGAAGCAAAAATATGTGTAGAAGCAAGGCAATGAGAGGCAAGTTTAAAACGAGCCAACAGGAAGATACCCCAAAACTACGTACTCGTATTTACCAACGACCAAAGGCGGGTCCAATTGTTCCAGAAAAAAAATCCGAACATTCACATCCTGAAGGCGTGGGTGGCGGAATAGGGGGCAGCGGGGGCAACGTCTTCCTTACAAACGAGTGGAAGATTGAAAAGATGCTTGATTTAGAGCACGTCTACCTTAATAGTAGCGAGCATGGCAATGGCATAAAATAAAAAATTAAGAATCAACAAAAAAAGAAAATTTTACCCACCTTGAGAAAAATTCAATCCGCTAACCCTGTCGGAAGGCAGATAAAAGAAACGCACCCGTATTAAAGAAAGGCAACTACAAACGGAAGTTGCTCTTATTAGCAGAAGACCAAGAAGACTGCAAAAAATTAGACAGAGATCCCACAGCATCAACTCGAGATAAAAATAGAAAGTTTGAGTCCATGGAATGTGTCCGAGCGAAAATTGACCGACAGAAAATTGTGATTGCTGAAAAATGAATGTACGAAATTTAAACGTGGCGAAATTTAATCGTGCGAAATTTGGATATTACAAAATCTGATAGTTAGAAAAAATATAAATTCTGGAAAATTGATACGTTGTAAATTAGAAATGTATTCTATAATGTACAAAATAAATAAGTGAGATTGTGAACGATTTTCGTTAGATAAAGTTAAGAAGTAGTCGTTTCTACTGTCGACGTCATCCTCCTCATCATGAAAAAAACCGTGTGAATAATTTGACCTTGCCTGAGATGACGAATAGGTAATTTTGATAAGTATACAAAACTAAAGGTTCAACGAAACGCATTACTCATATTTTATGGTGGTATTATCATCATCCTCCTTCCTGATGTATACACACGTGATAAAAATTACAGTAGTTGATACACACGAATATATCATTCAGTAACAAGAACTTTCGATTTCTATTATCATAATTATTCAAGAAAAAATTAGAAAGAATTCTATTATCATGTTCAACGTCCTGAGTTAATTCGAGCTTATAGAAAGTACCTACAATTACGAATGATACGAAGTTCAATTTTTTTTATACTGTAAAATTTCGTTATTGCCCCATTTCCCAAACGACTTTTTTCACACTGATAATTTTCCTGTGGACAATTGCCGTCATTCCTTATTTTCTCAAGTGACTTTTTTCTGTCGGTCAATTTTCGGTGTTTTTTTTTTCTGTTGATCAATTTTCGCAAACTTTCTGACAGCGAAAGTTTGTCAAAAAAATGTTCGAGTTAAGAAAATTAAAAAAGGCCTGGCAGAAAATCTTACCTTTTATGATGGACTTGCACCACGCGTATAATGAATAATTCAATCATTTGACTGGTACTAGTTTTTCAATTCAAGCATTCCTTTCTTCCAATATCCGCGCGTTTTTGGATCGTGGTTTGGATGTACCCCTTTGTGAGGTAGAAATACCCATCAACATAATTCACTGTTACACAGTATTGCGTATGCACCATACAGCTGTATTCTGAAATTAAGGAAAAGAGATTCTTGAAAAAGTTTTTCAAGTGTACAATTCTACTTTATTAGTTGCTTTTACAAGAGTACTTTTGGGTGTCACCCCATCATCAGTTGTGTCGCTACCATTGGCGGAAATGGGGGGGGGGCTTGGAGGGGGCTTAGACCTTCCAAAACCAGAATTAGCCCCCCCAAAATTGTTGAAAGGTGGGGCAAAAATCAAACTTTGTGTACGGACGAATTTCCGAAATCCCGGGTCTATTTCCGCCATGCAATGTCGCTACTGGAGCATGAGTTTTTATTTTACTGTATAACACTGTTATCTTATTGGCTATAACAATACTAACTGTGTTATGTGAATGGTTCACTCTTAGAAACTTATGCTTGCAATAATATGACACAGTGTTGATCACTAAGACGGTAGAAAACCAGGTAGCCATAGAAACGCAGCATTTAGGCCAAAAGAGAGAACCAATCACCAAGAGCACATCATAGCCAATCTATACTTACACCTCACTCACTGAATATGAGTTCCAACTAAGAGATTCTTATAACGAAGGTGAAAAAATAAATTATCCAAAAAGAAATTTATTAATTCGAATGAATTTACAAACCGCATGAACATTAAATAATACAGGCTGAGCCAGCTTTCGGCTAAAAAGCCATTATCAAAGCAATACGAAGCACAGACTGAAGTAATTACAAGTACAACACGAACAGGAAACCGAAAACGCGTGAGGGAGGGAAGGAAGAAGATGACGGAATTATGGTGATTCATGGCTAGAACAATAAACCTTCTCGATAAACTCATCTTCTGGAATAAACTGGTTAAAAAGAGTAACTTTAGTATCATGTTTATGGCGGACGATTTCAATATTTTCAAGAGCAATACGTTTCCTATGGAACTCTCATTATGAAGCAAGGTAATAGAACCCTCTTCGAACTTATGATTTTGCGATATAAGGTGGTCAGCAAAAGCAGACTCACCCACAGAATTGGACTTCCAAGCCTTCATATGTTCTTTCTCCCTTATTTTAAGTTGGCGACTAGTTTCACCTATATAAACACCCTCACAATCCTGACATTTAATTTTATAAACACCACTCGACTCATTCTTCGGGATACGATCCTTAGTATTACTAAAAATTCTTTTAACAGTAGTGGGACAGTAATAAACTGGTTTAAAGCCAAAAGGTTTTAAGACACGACTTAATGTAGAAGAAAATTTGCCCAAATAAGGGAGGCGAATCCATCTATGAGATTTATCATTAGTATTACGAGGGAGGGAGGTAGTCCCATCAAGAAATTTTTTGATTAATTTTTTCCTTATCAACCCATCGATATCGATATCTAAATGATTGCGAATGGCCAAGTTTTTAATGACCGAAGCCTCTTTAGAGAACTCTGAGGAGCTCAAAGGAACGTGGACAAGTCTGTGAACTAAAGAGTTATAAGCAGCATATTTATGGGAAGGGGGGCAGAAAGAAGACCCATCTATGGTCATGTCAGTGCACGTCCCCTTCCTAAAGATACCGAACTCATGATGGTTATTAAAGACAGTAATGGAGAGGTCCAAGAAATTGATGTGAGAGCCACCAACCTCCATGGTGAATTTTATAGAAGGATATAAACTATTGATGTATTCAAGGAACGCATCTCTCAGATGGTCAGGGCCGCTCCACAGACACAGAACGTCATCGACGTACCTGTACCAGTAAACGATATGGTCAAGGGAGGCAGGAAGGCAGGAGAATAACTCGGTTTCAAGCCTAAACATGAACACCTCAGAAATGAGAGAGCCAAAAGGTGAACCTGTAGGTATCCCTACCTCCGAGGGGAACTCATAAATTTTACCATTAAATAAACAGAAGTTAGGATTCCAACAGGTATTGAGCAATTCAAAAAATTCAGAAATCTCCTCGTGGGAAACTTGAGCAGAAACTAAAAGCTCACCCAAACATTGAAGCGTAGGGGCCACTGGAATATGAGGGAAGGGACCTACTACATCAAACGAGAGCAAAGAGGACCCCTGAGGAGGATTGCTATCAACAATATTCTCAATAAGATTAACAGAATTTTTCACAGAGTGTGTCACCTTCGTTATCAGTATGTGCAGTAATTTAGAAGGAAGGATTAATTCTATAAGAGATTCTTGTTCAGGACAAAATATCGTGTGGAAAGTGGATTTTTTCTTATGTGCATCAATCAAAAGCGAACTAAAATATGAACGATTGTGATTGGCGGTTATTTTAGAATAAATAAAGGAACGTTGGTAGGGCCCTACGTTAGTTGTCAGTCCGACGACTGGCAGTCAAATGAGGAAATGGCATAGGTCAATGAAGAACCCAGATGAAGGATGCTATGCCAGTTATTGATAAAAGATGAAAAAGCCAGGCAGGAATGGCTAACACCAGTCGAATTGATGATGATTAATTATATCCGCATGACCGAAAGGGGTAACAGAATTCGGACAATTCCTGCAGTAACTGTATCGGCAGACCCATTCTACTTGACTGTAACTATCTGATAACCAGATAGGATGGAAATTGGCTTGTAACGGTAAGCGCAATGACCGTAAAAGTTGATTTGATTGCCAGCCTTAGGCAATACACTACAAACAATATCGCGAGAACGAAGTGGCAAACACTTCTACTACCAACAATGTGATGAAGTTTCCATACTCTGAGACCACGTTATGAGCTTAGTCCAAGTGGAGTGCTGCAATCGACATATCTACATTTATTTCGACTCCCTCAATAAACATTGACAGTGATTTTTCACACGAAATTCTAAACCTAAATGTAATTCACCAGCAATTTCTACTGAACAGATCAGGCTGGTCTTCTTTTTGACTGAATATTTTGACTCACAGATAAGCCATGACTTATTGATCTACGTACTCCACCTCCCTCACAAACTTTTAAAAAATCAAAACGCGATTTCGCTGTGTGCAATGGTGATATTCTTGAGATGAAATTGAATACTTTTTTCCAGTTCGCCAGAGACTTTTGCTGTACAGATCAGGCTGATCTTTCTTCCGAGAATTTCACTTCACTCATTGATTAACTCCGCCCTCTGTAACAAATTTCCAAAATTATATCAAAACGTGGTTTTACCCGTTATATTTTGTATGGGGGTACATTCCACTCGTAATATACTCGTATTGCCCCCATCCAGGCGGCATGATAAAATTATGTATATCATCAAGTACTAATACTGCTGAGCAGCACAGGTCGTCTAGTCAATATTTTATTTTTTATTGTTTTTTTGTTTTTGCAGTTGCAACTTCCTCTCAAAGAAGTATTGAAGCCGATGTTTGCGCCACACCACGATGTTTACATTCAGGTAGGCCTACATCACATTTGAATAGAATATGTTTGGATAGAGCCTGCAGCTCAAGTTATAAATATTCCGAGTATTAATTATTAAGATACTGACAACTGCCCCTTTCACGAGTAAAAAGCGAGTCTCGGGAACGAAGTGATTTGAAACGCAACTTAGCATTTTATTCACTAGCGGGTGAAGTAGCTACTTCACCCACGCCACTATACAATAAAAATTATTTTTCTCTAATTTCGGAAAACTTCTTCTCCCATTCCTCAACTTTCATTTAGTAGACATCATGAAGAGGGGTGAAGAGGGAAATGAGAAGTATTGCGGAAATTACGTCGTACTTCAGAAGGAATGCTATGATTGGCTGTTAGAGGTTGTGGGCACGGTAGTTTGGAGGGTAAGTACGAGTATTTCGATGGTCTAAAAAAAGCGGTCCGTTCACCTTTGTAAAAAATTTGGAATTCTTAGGCTATACCATAAAATTCTACGGTACCCCCACCCCAACAAATTAAAATAGTAAACTCGAATGGAGTGGATTTTGATTACCTCTCTGTAATGAGCCCTGTTATATTTCATATTCGCGATACAATCTTCTTGCGATAAATTACCTATCAAATTCGTCATTCAATATAATCTACTGTTTCAGTTCAAATCTTGAAGAAATCGATAAATATGAGTGTCGACCCGTGTGACAACTTCTACAACTTTGCTTGCGGACATTGGATGAGCAATCATCCGTCAGTGAGCGAATTTGTTCCAGCCAGTACGCTAGAATTGCGTAAAGTGAAAAATACGCGTGAATTAAGGGGTAGGTGATGGAAAAATTCATAATCCGAATCATACCTGCCTACTTTTCGGGAAGAAATTTCTTTGTAATCATCCGTAATGAATCTTATTTTGTTGAAAGATTTTTTGGAACGGAAGAATGATGCCGCAGAACCAGACGCGGTGCACAAAGCACGCAAACTATATGCCCTTTGCATGGATACAGGTAATGCTGAATTTATTTCATTTAGTAACGTAGTAAAGCTTCAGCTAATATTGAGGATAACGATCAGGATATTAAATTCGAAAATAGCGTTAAATCTTTAAATTCCGAATCCTTATCATTGCGGTAAATTGAAAAAAATTTTGTATGGATTAACCCGTTGGTGTACCCATATGGAAAAAATGCTGGTATTATGTCCCAATTCACCATTTCCCCATCTTGACTTCAATGTATGTAATTTAAGGGAATTGAATGCCGTCAAATGTTCAACGAGTCACCAAAATTCTAAAAATTCAGTACAAAATTTTCCGAATTTTACGATCCTCAGTCGTCCTCTGTTCTGCAACTCAAATTTGAGGAAAAAGTTCCGACCACCAAACAAAAGGGACTTCCGAAGGAGCTGAGTCTCTGACTTTCTTTAGAGAGTTTAAAAAAGTATCCGAGAGGAGGGAAAGTTTGGACTTAGTTGAAAGCCCTCGAAAAATGTCAACTTGCAAGCTAAGTATCTGATGGCCGGCGAAAAGTTCGCTGATAAGCTGGAGGACAGGCCCAAATAAATTAAGATCATGTTTCATATCTCATAGTGGATGACGTCATTTATAGTTTGTCTTCAATGTCAAGGCCACTACTGCCATCTACAGTGCCACAAACTATGCTAAGATTTCGACTCGCTGGTGACGCCATAAAGAAGGTGTGGCCTCGACCTATATTAGGAAAGAAATTCAAGTGTTACACAAAAAATAGAAAGACATGAAACATTATCTTTATTTCTTTGGCTCTGCCGCAACATTTTTCGTTTAAAAAATTCGCGTTTGTTAATTGATTTATTCTTAGACTAAGGATTTAATTTAAAATTTCAGATAAGTTGGACCGTCAAGGTATGCAACCTCTGAAAAACATATTGGACGAAATTGGCGTTTCCTTACTACCGAGCAAGAATTTCGAATTGATGGAAGCGTCCGTAAAAATGTCTCGTTTAGTTAGCATCGATCCGTTCTTCAATATTGGTGTCTCGCCGAACCCTCTCAATCAAACGGAAAATAAAATTGCTATTTCGAAACCAATACAGCAGAATATGCCGCGTGTACCGTTTGAGTAAGAATTATGGTATTCAATTTAAACTTGAACTTATTTTGGGGGTAGGTGGATGTACTTCTAATCATTTTTTTCGATCTCTGCATTGTAGCCCACATAAGGAGAGTTTAATTGCAGGATTTTCTTATCGTGGGACCTCACGAAATCGTTTTTTAGAGAAGACATCCCACTATTATACTGAAACACAGAATTACCCGGTAAACATTGTTCCCACTTGAAGCCCTCAAATATAAAGGGCTTCAGGGACACAAAAAGGAAACAGGGCTTCAAATGGGAATTAAAAGGGTAGTTTTTCCCAAATTAAGCCCTGTTTCCTTTTTGTGTCCCTGAAGCCCTTTATATTTGAGGGCTTCATGAGGGCTTCAATAGGGAAGTAAGAGGGGAACAGGGAATCAACAGGGCTTCAAATGAGGGCTTCAGAGGGTAGTTTTTCCCAGGGGCTTCAGAGGGCTTCAAATTGTTTACCGGGTAGAATTCAAGTTAATTGATTAAGTTATATTAAACATCATGCCCCAAATTCTATCAAAAAATCAGGGCTATCTTATTGGAGTACCTAAGTACTAATCTAATTCTTATCTCGTCATTTTGATTCTATTTCCTAGATGTGAGGAGAGCCCTCCTCCCTCGGGAAGAAATCAATATTTCATTTATTCAAACTCTTAAATAAGTCAGCTAGCTGAATCACCTCACAATATTTAGGGTACCTACTTGATATTCATAGGAAACCTATAAGATAATTACTCGCTTTATTGTTCTGTTCCCCAAGTTTTTAGATGTAGGAAGATAACCTTGTACTTACCTATACTAGTGTTTTGATACCTTCTACGCTTCTCAAGTAATCAAATGTTACTTTACAGCTCACTAATTGCATCAAATAACGGCATAAAAACTTTAACCAAAAATGAATACCTATTGGAAGTTGTGAAAGTACTTTGTGACATATCGAAAAACCGAACAGAATGTCATTCTCTTTACAATTCATCGACAGCTGCGTGGAGTACAGAGAGGAATCGACTGAAAGCATACAAGGACTTTCGATCTGAAGTGATAATGATTGAAAAAAATTCTCACAGCCTGCGTACTTTGAAGCGCAAAATACTTTTCAACGAATATTCTATCTATTTTACAGGTGCTTTCAAAAGCATACCCAAAAGATGATGATTCATCGATTCCAAAACTTTATACGCTGGAATATTTGCAAAATTTCACGAATGACTTAGCATCGGTCTTTTGGAGACCTGCCGTTTGTATCTATCCATAAAACTAACTATGTTCATTCTAGTCTGCTTTTTCGAAAAAGGCTTTGGAGTGACGATACGATAATCTCGTTTCTGAACATCACCAGAAACTTCAGATCAATATTGCCAGTTTCCCTTCTCCGAGTTTGGGGTTGGGAACCGGCTTAATCGTTCGTAAGTACCTTGTTCGTAGGCTTTTGTATTGAGCTTCATTCATTTGCTTTACCCCTATTTTCGTGGGAATATTGGGGTGGTACAAACGAGAAAACGTCGATACAACGCCCTACAAACAAAGTACGAATGATTAAGCTGGTTACCAACCCCAAAATAGGAGAAGGTGGGGCTGACGACGCTGATTTAAATAAATCCAATATTTGTACCGCAGTGACTTTTTCAATTTTTTGTTTTTGTTGGAGGGGGAATACCACATTTAGATCTCTGGCCTCGTTTCATTCTTTATGAGGCTAATGGGTGTTCAATATTGCAAAATTTTATTGAAGTTCTTCATCTTTCCGAGATTCTAAAAGTAGTTCATCGGTCAGCAGTAGGGAAACTAACGCATATATTTAAAATACCGTGACGTGGTGGAATAGGGATTCAGAGCTATTTGTATTTACACAAGAAAGACAGAGAGTTCTGAATAGGTACCTCTCCTGTTCTCTGTCATGATGTCTCTAAATTTATCTGTTACCTTAGTCTCTTAGTTGTTGACTAATAAAAGATTTTTAAAGTCCTGGAAGGAGAAAGAACTTCAATAAACGTTCTCAAGTGAACATCCATTAGCCTCGTAAAGAGTGAAACGAGAGCACAGATCTCAATTTAGTATGGTATCCCTCATCCAACTATAAAAAAAAATTGAGGAAAACAGTGGTACAAAACGTTAGGTCTTTTATCAAATATTGGATTCTTTCCAATAATTTTTTTTTTTCTTTTTCTTTGCTTAGTTGTGTCTCACCTCCAAAAATTTTTTTGGCCCTTGTCCTAAAGCCAACTTCCAAATACATCACCAATATGCCCATTTTTTTTACATATATAGCTGAATTGGACAAGAAATATTGAATTGACATTTGAAAAAACTCAGGAAAAAAAATTGGATTTGTCGAAACCAAAAGAGGTGGACATTGTTATGCAAGAAGAATTCGTGCAGGATATATTAGTATTCATTTACACGTACAACGCTAGTGAGCATGGTAAGAAGATACGTAGAAGATTGACTTGAGAAAAACGATGACTATAGACAGTACCAATCCTTCGCGGTTTAGTAAGAAATCATTTTATTGTCCATCGTAAAATCTTATTAATATAATTTTCTGAATTCAGAAATAGGAATGGTGTGGGAAGTAGCCGACAATCTGGCAACATACTTATCACACGAAATACGTGATTTGAAAGTAAATTTCACATCTGATATGAGCGATTCAAGTTCCCGGTAAGCAATATGATGTAAATTGATCAGGGACTTATTCGAAGCGGTGTTTTGGGTTTTCAAATATCTCCCAGTCCCCAAGAATTCTATGTCACTCTTCTCAAAAAAATCAATACGTTGAAACGATTGCCAAATGAAATTTCAAAGAGTACCTAAAAATATACCTTCTATTTCGAAGTTGATACAAAGGTATTTTGTTTTTGGCCTTTTCCAACATCAAGCCCCTCAACTCCCTCTTTTTGTGGATGAATTTTTCTTCTGTGTCTCTCAGAGACAAATACTTACATTTACTTTTTTCTTTTCTCTCTCCTTGAAAGTAATCGTAATATTATTTCATCAGATTTGTGAAAAAATAAGAAAACATTTTAAAGATAACTTAGATTACGATCAGGTTAATCAGAATATGAAAATAAATTTTCTTCTTGAGGGAAATAAATGCCAATTTTTATTTGGTTTGAAAAATATTTTAGAGGTATTTTTTCACGTTCTACGTCTGGCCGCAAAGCTTGCATTGTCATTCCTCACCAAAATAGATCCATTTTCTTATAGAGGTGATTGGTGTACGATGGATGTCAGTCAGTTATTGGGTATGGCGACTAGTTATTATTACGCAACGAATGAAACTTATAAACTAGTCAAAGAAGATGTGAGTATAATGTATTAGTTATATTACTATAATTAATTGCACATCAGAGTTTTGAATGAGTAATTGATACCATATTTTGAAATCTGAATGATTATGTACATAATTTTCACAGTACCCCAGAGGGATAAATGTCTGATGGTGTCCGGCCGGCCATCCGACAACCTCAAGGTCGTTTACAGGTCGACCTCCTATTATAGCTCGGAGGTCGACATGTTTTCCAAGTCCCTCTCGTACCCCCACCCCCTATCTTATATAGCGTGAAGGTCGTATCAAATATTGTTTGAAAATGAAAATTTTACAAGTTCTCCTCATCCTATCACATGTACCTTCAAAGTCCGGATCAGTGATGTCACAATCTGATGACGTCATAGATCCCCCATAAAACACGTTCCCTGCCACCCCTTCTTTAACTTCGTTAATGAACCCGTGGGTTTTCCAAGCCCCCTTCTATCAAAAAGCTCGGAGGTCGAAACTTTTCCACGTCCCCTCTTATAATATATTATTATGCCTCAAAAGTTGAAATTTTTCCAAGTCCAACCTTTGAGCTACATATGACAGGGCGGGGGGGAGACTTAAACCATTTTTGCAAATGATGTTGTACGTACATTTTCATTATGGCCGGACATCATACGACGCACGTACGGCAATTTTTTTGGAATAACCACCCATAGAACAGCTGGTTCCTTGTTAATATTTTGTATTGAGTGGTACCTACATCGAGCAACTATAAAAAAGACATTAAAAATGATCTTTAATTAATTGGCTCCGTCAAAATATTTTTTCAATACTTGAAATAGAGGATTATACACAAGATATCAACAGACAGATGAAAGTATCTAATTTATTAATAATTATGTATAATTATGTATTCGTTTTCTTTTAAAAATAGGTCACAAATTTGGTATCGGATATTGAGAAAGCATATGAAGACATAATAAACTCTTCATCATGGATAGATGAAAAAACTAAAATGATGGCCGTAAAGAAATTGAAGACGATGAAAAAACTGATCGCATACCCTTATTCTCTTTTAGACAGAAAGGATTTGGATGCTTTCTACAGTGATGTAAGTCTTCTTCTTCTTTTCTTTTTTCTTTCAAAACCAAAAGTAAATACGTTTTCATCAAACGCAAACTCTGGGAACGATTGTCGAATATATGGGCACTTCCTACATGCAAGTATTTTTCATCAATCGTAATTTTTCAGTGCTTAGTGACGCCCTTGTAATGGAAAATTGAAAGTCCGGAAATTGAAAA
The DNA here is from genome assembly GCA_035079385.1 of Aspidiotus rigidus. Taxonomy (NCBI): domain Eukaryota; kingdom Metazoa; phylum Arthropoda; class Insecta; order Hemiptera; family Diaspididae; genus Aspidiotus; species Aspidiotus rigidus. The sequence goes on along the minus strand of JAVHKY010000074.1, from coordinate 883,451 downwards.
CTATAAATTTTAAGATATACCATACTCACTTCTCATTTGCGTTAATAAATTATGTTCTGAATATTGCCCTACCTTCTATTTTGATAAAATATCACACTTCAAAAATTGGACGCTTCATAAGTAGTACAGTTAGGCTTTTAATGTAGAAAAAATGGGTCTAGCATGCAGTAAAAATGTACTGAAAAATCCAACAACAACGTGTAATAAAAATTAAAAACGTGCAATAAAAATCTAAAAACATGCAGTAGCCTGTACCATACTGACCAAAAAAGGTACATAAATTATCAAAACCGACCAAAAAATGACCAGAGTTGACCACAAAACGATGAATAGGACATGAAATGACCAAACCATTATAAAAATAGACAATAATTATAGGTAGGTAAGCAGCTAAAATTGGTCAAAAAATTACTGAAAGTGACAGAAAATTTAATTATCAAAATCGAGAGAAAACAACCTGTTACCGACCTGAATGGACCGAAATTATCTAAAAATTTTGAAAAACAAGCAGCATGGAACAAAAAACGACTAGACATGATCAGCAAATTATCAAAACCAACAAAAAACTAGCAGGAAACAACCAAAGTTGAACGTTCAAAGTGAACAAAAAATGACAAAGAATAACCAAAGACGGCTAAAACACAACAAAAATTGACCAAAAAGTTAAAAATGGATCAACAAACGACCAAAATTGGTCATTTTGACCCAGAACAAGAAATAATTAAGAACCGAAATCTACCAAAAATGCTCAGAACGAACCAAAAACGGCTGAAATCCACCATAAAATGACAAAAGATTACCACAAGCAAAAAAAAAAAAAAAAAAAAAAATGAAGAACTTAATTTGATCAATGAACCATGGCCGGAAACTTAAGTGTAGGTATCCGCTAAGCGTACACTGCTACGCACGAGAAATTCAACTGAAATTCCTAAATTTATCACAATTATGACGTACCTAAATTGGATTGCTCAGATTTTTAATTTGATTTAGCCTACCACTCACGAAAACCCATGCAGTATCATGGAAATATCATAATCTGTCATCTTTGCAATAACTGTACTTGAAATGACCGTTGATTCCAAACTATCCCATACTTATCCACTGCTTTACTCATATTGATTTTTATAATTATTATTACTTTGTATCATGCTTTTTCATAGCTCAAAGTAACAGAAGATTTTCTGGAAACTGTTCTCAATTTGGCGAGACAGAAAACTTTGGAGGAGATACAAACGTTGAACAAAATTAATGACTTGGAAGTGGACAGGTATTTTTTGTTTCTTGAATTTACCTATCTCTGTTAAAATTTATACCTATATGCGACATCGCAATCACTTCATACCATGACAACAAAATTCTGTGCCCTTACATTGTTTCCACATGGATTCATATTAGACCTAGATACTTTTTTCTCTTCATATAATTTGTCAAAATTGTGCCTAATTTATAATATTTTCAGGAGAATTATTACACCCATTGTAGTCAATGCATTTTATGATGCCGAGCGCAATACTATAAGTAATTGAATAATTTATTTAAATTGTATCAGAAAGGTGCCTAACAAAAAATCTATAAGGTTTAATTTTCTATACCTATTTTGTATTTTTCAGTTATTCCAGCAGGTGTTTTGGGAGATCCTATTTATGGCCATGGTTTGCAGTGAGTATAGAATTTGAGTTTTATATTATCGGTATGCGATTACTCTATACAGTGTCTTTTTCTTGGTTGCATCTTAGTTTTTATGTTTTGCTTGAGGAAAAAAAAAGACGGACGAGATATATTATGAGTTCCCGCCTTAGACCATACGACAGATAGACCGAGCATCGGCCATATAAGCGTGTACAAGGCGTTGAACGGAAGACATGATAAGAAAATAAGGGGGACTGGACCTCAATGAAGGCAACGCGGCTGAACGCGCGGAGCAGTGAAACGCACCGTACACCCGCGCCGCTCATCAAACTTGTAAACAAGGTCCAGTCCCCCTTATTTTCTTATGTGTATTCTTATCATGTTCTCCGTTCAAAGATTCATTACTATGCTCGGTCTATCTGTTGTATGGTCTAAGGTTCCCGCGGAAGCAAATGAGAGAATATTATGCATTGTCTTGCAAACTGATAAGAATTGTAGAAAACCTATACTTACCTAGAATAGATACGATATTTGAGTTTCTTGTACTTCTATATTCTGGTCACTGATCAGACTTTGATCATTTCCGCATTAACCTCTCAAGATATCAATCAATGATCAATGAGAGTATGTAGGTACTACCTCTGCCGTACAAAGTTGAATTGACGTATATATGCGAAAACAACGATCACGGAAAAGTATCAAAAAGAATATAAAAATGTTTTCCAAAGATATTAAGACCGCATAAGTTGCTCACTCATAGAAATTTTCAACGCAGAATTCGATGATTATACTTAATAATTTTCTTCAATAAGTGCTCAATCTTCAGATACGGTACATTTTTCACCTCGCGATGCATATACGTCCAAGGGACGTATATTATGCACTGATAGTGATATGCAATCGACTGTGATAGTAGTGGTGTGTGAATACGAAGCTTCGTTACCAACACACATACAGCCCATTGATCCGAACGCCTCGTCTCGGTGATCGTTGTTTTCGCATATACGTCAATTGTTCACGTTAAGGAAGGATAGAAAAATGACCTCGAGAACGGAACGCTCCGGGTAATTTTAATCTACCGCTCCGTTCTCAAGGTCATATTTCTATCCTTCCTTAATGTGAACAGAGTATATCAATGCGCTTCCACAATATTGTGACGTGACCTGCGCTCATTGCCCATTGGCGCAAGAACACCATTTTTCTCTGATTGGATATCTGATCAGAGAGAAATGGTGTTCCTGTCAGTGGGCAATGAGCATCTTCTTATCACAGGTCACAATTAGGTAAAGGGGGAAAAACGTATTTAATTTACGTAACAATAATTATATTTGTCACCTCATCTACAGGTCCCTAAACTACGGTGTAATTGGTCACATCTTGGGACATGAAATAACGCACGGATACGACAGTCTAGGTAAATGTTGGGGAAATTTTATTATTGTATATTGAATATTCATAATATTTGTACTTATCTGTAACCATGCAATATTTTATCTCATACCTATGGTCCTTTCAATTTCTAGGAAGACGTTTCAATCATTTGGGTAACTTAGAAGAATGGTGGCAGCCAGAAACACTGCTTAAATTCAATGAAAAAGCAAAATGTTTCAAGAAAACTTATCAAGACTATTTTGAAAACATTGACAAATTCAATTTTAGGGTATGACTTTGCTTATATAGAATAATACCTATGCAATTTCCTCAACAAGAATTAACTTAGATCAAACATGATCCCTTTATGGAGAGCTTTAGGACACAAATGATTGTATACGTACATGAGAAATTATGTAGACCCCGGGCAGTTAGATTTAAGTATCAGTTCTTATAGACCTTCAATTTTGTTATCGTCTTTAGACAGATGGTTCCCTAACGCTAGCAGAAAATATAGCCGACAATGGGGGCTTTAAAGAAGCACTAGGAGCTTACAGGAATTACGTGTTACGAAATGGAAAAGAAAAGCCATTGAAAGATTACGAGAATTTTACCAGCGAGCAACTTTTTACAATTGGTTTTGCTAATGTGAGTATAGAGATGGAGTGCATTCTTGCGGAATGAGGACATTTCAGTTACTTTTCACACGTTTTCTATCCTTTTTGTTTAGTTATGGTGCGAAAATCCCACTCAACTGTCTGAAGCCATGGCTTCATCAAGAGATCATAGTCCCAATGTGATACGAGTGAATGGTGTAGCTAAGAATTCTGTGGATTTTTCAAAAATTTGGAACTGTCCCGAGGGTTCAAATATGAATCCAAGGATGGAAAAATGTGAATTATGGTAATTTGTCGAAAATTTATGATTGTTCTTAGAAATACACGAGAAAACAAATGAAAACGTACGAATGTACAAACTTATGTGTATACTCTCTTTGAGCGAATACTGTGAACTAATGCCATCACCGATCAGAATAGGTTGCCAGATCTTTGAGGCTATACTTCCTTGGGCTCAGGGTAGAAAGAAACAACATAGAAATATTCCTTTCAATTTTGGAAAATTGTTTTTCACCTATTGCTTTAATCTTGATAGATAGACATCAAAAGGAGGCCGAAGTGAGGAATGTCTGGCTGGAACAAATTCACTCCTCTGTTCTGCAACGCAATTCAAATTTGAGGACAAAATTCCGACCATCGAACAAAAAGGTGCTTCCGAAAGGGCTGAGCGAGCCTCTGACTTGTTTTGGCAACTTTGAAAGTGTTTATAGAAAGGAGAGAAGGGTTCATTTTAGTTGAAGGTCATTGAAAAGTTTCGACTTCCAAGCTAAGTATAACAACCGGCCTCGTGATGTAGCATTTGATTACTAGGATAGCATGATGTTGCTCTTTCTAAACTCGGAAATACAAGGAACAACAAACCAGTGATTGCGTCTTCAGGCTTAAAACAATTACGAAGTATAGTGAGCTTGGTTGTTCAAGACTTCCAACGGATGAAAAAATTCTTCCTTCCGTGACTATCTGATTTATTCAAAGAGGGGCGAGGGAGCTTCTTTACATCTAGGAAATAGGATCGAAGTTTCGAAATAACAAGATTACTATCCCGCAGTTAAGGCCATGGATTTTTTATGAAACTCCGGGGCGTGATGTTCAATATAACTTGATCAGGTAACCTCATTTCCAATAGTGTGTTACAACATGACAACGGGAGGTCTTCTCAGAAAAACAGCTCGAGGTCCCGATATTAAAAATCCTGCAATTACACTCTCTTCACATGTTCCAAAAATGTTCATGTTTGAATTCTCACCCGAGCGATAAGCACGGTATGTCTTTCACAGTCGCCTTCGTAAATATGAGTTGGAATAGAGATGGAATGCATTGCAGAATCAGGACATTTCAGTAGCTTTTTACACCTTTCCTATCATCTTAACAGTCTGAAGCTATGGCTCCATCGAGAGATCATAATCTCCATAATACGAATGAACGGTGAGAATTCCTCGAAATTTTCAAGATTTTGGAATTGTCCTGAAGGTTGAAGTATGAATCCGAAGATGGAAAAATGTGAATTACGGTAATCGATTGAAAATCAATTCATGTTTGTACTTCAAAATACACGAGAAAAAAAAAATGAGAACGTACAAATACGACTTCCCAATAGATTCTTATTTCCCAGATGTGTAAATAAGCGTAAATTTATTCACAAATGAATCTAGACGCAGATAAAAAGAAAAAAAAAAAAAATTAATTAATATAAATCAATTCATTGGAACGCAGACGACGAGAAAAAAAAATAACGAACAAGAAAACAAAATAACATTAAGATGAATGTAAGTATACAATCCTATAATCAGTGCAAAACGCGAAAATCGTACCCTTAAAATGGTAAAAATATCTTCTTTTTTTCTAATTGAAAGTATACCGAACCATGGTAATGATATAATGATACAGATTTACAATATGCACAAAAAAATCGCAAAGAAAACGCTCGACATTGCACTGCAAACGACAGTCGCAATGTAGTCCGACACGAATAAGTAGAAAAAATTTCACAATTGATCTCTTTATTCCGATGACACCCGTCTTCCCCATTATTTCTTGCGTTTAGAAGCGATAGAACACAACAACTTATTGCCGCTTAGGAATGTAATAACACCGAGTAACAGTAAATATTTCATCGTTTGGAACATATTTAACTTCAGCCAAAAGATACCGAACAGGAAGAAGATACCTATCACAAAATTGAAAAAAAATTAATTATCGAATTTTAAGTCGTACCCGTACGTTTCCACCAATTTTAAGATTATTTATCCGTATAACTCACCTCCCAGACCCGCATGAAAACCAAGAGAACTCAGCGATAGAGTGAAATTTTTCAGATTTATTCCTAACTTGAGCCACTGAAAACAGAAAAAGAATATAAATTGTATTGTGTGATGAAACAGTATTGTGATGGTGTAAAACTGTTTCCTCGATTATATCTAGCTCTGCTTTTCATTACTATTTGGATTCTGGTAGTTCCGAATTTGGAATTCAATTATTGGGAAATCTCAGGTCATGGGAAATTTCACACACGAAGAAGTTTCTTCGGTGATTCAAAATAGCTACCTTCGATGGAAAATTCATACTTTGGAGAATGCGTGAAAAACTTACCAAAAAGAACAAAATTATCAACGGGGTCAAGACGAGCCCAGTAAAAATACTCGAAACAATCGCTGGGGGTCGACGTTCTGGTTCTTTGAACAGATGCTGCAAAAAAAGAACAAAATCATAATTTGAACTGCCATTAATCATTACGGAGAGGTAATTCTGAGTCAACTGACCTTAATTTCTGGTTTCGGTTTGTAATAATATTCGATTTCTTCATTTCTAACCGGTGACTGGTCAGATTCGTATCTAAGTTTAATATTAGCCAGATTCCATTGAACAGACTCGGAAATCAATACATCACCAACCACGAGAACGAGCTCGTAGTTCCCAGAAACAGCTTTCAATGCATTTTTAACGCTCGAATGATCCTGCTCAGTGGATACAAACACGAAATTAAATATGAATATGATCATGATCGACAAGTTCAGGAGAACAAAAATATACGTACGATCGATATTTTGTAATTGTGATTTGAATCCGATGAGCAGACAAAAGTTGCTTCATTCTTGTTTTCTTTACCGATTATTTTGACGAAAACTTGTTGAATTTTGTGCTGCTCCGCAAAATCTAAATCCGCTACGTTGAATCGCAACGTTAATCTTTGCTGCGAATCAATACTGAGTTCTTCTTTAATTTTCTCCGGATATTCTAATCTGAAGTAAAATAAAAACAATGATTAAATACTTTTACCTCTTCAAGATAAAAGATAAATTTATCAATCTAACGATATTTTGATAACGCGGTAAGTCAATTTCGTATTACATCGAAGCGATTAGAAGGTAAAACGAGAAATTAAATACGAGAACAGATATTATATGCCTCATCTAATCAACGGTTAAGGGTAGCCGAAAACATTTATTTTCAGTTCAATGACGGTTGTAAAGTTTGAATTTGTTCACTTATGTCGGCGGAACTGAAAATATTTATCACAATTGAGTAACCTAAAGAATGAGCGGAATTCGATAGGTATCATAGTTACTATTTAACGATATTATTCCAACTTTTAAAATAAATATCGATTGAAAATGAACAAAGACAAAGTGAAAGACACATAGGGAAAGCAGCCAAAAACAAAAGCAGATCAACAGAACCACAATCGAAAGTTTCAATTTCCGGACATTCTGACTAGACTCAGAATGAAAAACAACAAAAACGTTTTCTTGAAAAATACCAGAATGATGAGAAACCGCAGAAAAACTAGCTGCAACTTACTTCTTTAGGTTGGACGTGGACGACTGTTCAGAATCCAGAACTCCGACTTGCAAATTCTCTATTTTTGCTCGATACGTCACCTTGAATTTTACTGTTTGTTGGTCATCTGTAATTATTGTTTTAACACCAGCTTTTCCAGCCACCGCCGATACCGAAACGGTAAAAGTATACAGATCCGCACTCAATTTCAACTCATTTATGGTAGTAGTGTAAGTTTTTCTAGAAAAATCGTTTTGATTACGTATTAGAATGAAAGCTATTTGGATGTTCTTTAGATGGGTATTGCTAGAATGAATATTCACTTGTCTTGAGATGGAGACAACGTTTTAGGAAGTGGAATTGTCTGAGTACCATAATTGCCTTTTCCACTGGTGAATGCAACAGTCAACGAAGAAGCGTCTTTGAAAAGAGGTTCGCCAAATACGTCTGACACGCGTACCTGAATTTTCGGATTCGATTTCGCGATCAAGTGATCTTCAATTGTATCGACGGTCACGTATGTATGAAACTGAAATTAAAAAGTCGATTAAAATGTAATTGGAATTATAAACCAGAGAAGGTTCACGCAAATTATTTTTAGTTCGTTATTTTTAATTGAAGAGAGAGAAATAAAATAAAGATTATTAGCCACCGTCGAAGTGAAAGCTTCCTAATAATTATGAGGAGTTTCCTGTTTTTATATATTTTTTTGGTATACCATAAATTTTAAAAATTTGGCTCTTCTGTAAGCCAATTTACAATTTCCGACTTGATTTGATTTCTAAAAACTAAAATTGCGGCTCCACTGCGATCAATTACACGAAACGCTAACAAGCAGTCACATGGGTAAGAAATTTCTGATTGGCCTATCTTGTAACAGAAAAATGAAGAAAGAATATATTTACGGAATATTTTCTCAATTTCTGTGCACGAAAAAAAATTATTCGACGGACAGACTATTTCCGCAAGAAAAATGTCTTTTTTCGTAAATCAATTTATCCCATGCGTATAATTGAAAGTCTATCAACAACTTCCAACAAATAATATGGGATGAACAAGCAAAGATTAGTAGACATCGTGGAATTTACCTTATTGTCATTCAATTTAGATAACACGTTCAATAACGCGAATACACCTCTTGCCCTCGAAACGCTAAGTCGTGACACAAAGTAGTCGAAAAATTTCCTCAGTTGAACATTGGTCAACGGAGGAGCTTTATCAAATGTTTCGCTCACTTTATAGATTCCCTCGACGATCAACGCTGCAAGAAAGAACAAAAATGACATTAAACTAAACTCGAAATAAGAGTATATAACGTGAAGTGGAAAATATATTTTCAAAATGCTGACCGGTAAGGGTAAGACCGCCTTCAAATTGATAATATTTTGAATCCACTTCATCGACTTCCACCATAACGGTACTGATCTTATCGTACAATGCTTTGACTTCAGTTTTAGTAAGAAGACTGCCCACATGGAAAGCGTACCCTAAACTGAAAAAGCAAGTTTGAAAAAATTAAATTTATCGATGTAAAACTCAATGAATTTTATGGCAATTTATCTCAAACATCAAATTACGCGTACTTTAGGATAGTTTCATTCGTTTTCAAGGCCTCCTTTAGTCTCTTATTGATGATAGAAGTATCCGTGATTGTGGACGTGACGGAACTCAAGCTCAGAACGATGTAATATAAGTCTTCCATACTAGTTCCTGTTTTCTCCAGCGCAGATAGAATCTACATAATGACATACATCGCTTTTTAGCAATTTTACAACACAAACTATTACAATTAAGATACTTCGACTGACTTTTTTGCCAGCATCACTCAACAATTGACTAGATGCACATGCTGGCTCATCTTTCGTAATTGCGGTTACATGATAAATGGCTTCTGGAGATTCAGTACTAGTCAATACATCCTTAATGTAATTACATACATCCTGAAACAATACAATTCATATTTAGAATGAGGCACTTATTTCTCGATTTTCTGAGTGAATGAAAAAACGAAAGCACTGAGCGAACAAATGGCGTTTTTACTCATAGAGTTTGCGAAACAAGTAGAACTCACGAGAAAACGTCACTTTCTCACAGCGCCAAGAATTCTGAAAACTTGATTAGAAAAGAAAACATATAGTTTGCGGCATACCTGAGCAGCTACTGGAATCTTTTCTTTCAACAAAGCATAACTGCTCACAGCATAGTGCAGAGAAGCTACATCATTTAATTTCCAAGCATCCCTAAAGGCCTCTTTCAATTCAGCCTTAACTAGAGGACAAATGTAGGCGGATTGAGATCTGCATGATGCGAGAATGCTTAGAATGAATAACACTGCAACATAATGTTCATCAATATCAAAACAAAAGTAGTAAAGTACGACTTATAGCGGTAGATCTGGTGGCAATATTTCACAGGGAGACGGTTGGTGTACACGGTTCAAAGTACAAACAACTTACCAGACAATGAAAATTTAAATAATAGTAACATCCTAGATAATTTACTAACGACTATGTATCATAAATTATAAGTGGAATAAGATAAATAAATTGAAAACATAATTCACCGCATAGCCGGCATGAATTTTGTGGAATTCAGCTATTCGTCGAGCTCAGCTCAATCTCTGTCATCACAATGTTTACTCGCAGACAGAAAGACACGTAATTCCAAGGACTTCTTTCTAGAGTACCGACCGGGCCGCATACACTGTGATGACGTCATAAGAATAGACGAGGAGGAAAAAAACAACTCGCTAGGTGCGCTAGTGCAAGATGAATGAATGAATGTATTGCGCTCATGATCTATGCTCACAATTCATAAACCAAAATTTTTCATGCGCAAAGCTCACTACCGTTGCGAGCTTTTTGCTCCGCTGAAGATTCAATCGAAACTTGTTCTTGCGTGTAGGCTGCTTATAAATAAGAAACTTTGCAGCAGAGAACAATGAACAATCGCAGTCTCTTTCCCCCAATCCCTCCTCCTTTGTAGATCGCCAGGTGGAAAATTTTCAAATCTTGCCCATAGGGTCAAATCACAGAACTTTTTCAAACTAAGTATCGCTAATTTCAAATTGACTATGGAGACGGACAGAAACGGGAAAGCGTACTATCTTGTTTGATCAAACTGGACAGAAGAAGCAAGGTTGGCTTACAAAGTAATATAATTATAGTCAATGGTACCACCAATCGATGGAAATTCTCGTCTCAATAAGCTTGTTCTTTCTTAAGTATGAGTCTTGCTGGGCGTATTCTCGAATTTGACACAGAAAACGAGAAAAATAAGACCACATAAAGCGACAACTATCAGCTCTGAAAAAACGATGAGTCATGGACGGAACTGGTAGGACGCATCTTAGATCTCGCTTATCCTTCTCCTCTATCTTTCTTCCCTCTCTACAAACTGAATTCTCTTGCTCTTATTCTGTCGTTTCACAATTATCTTGGTAGAAGTGTTTCACAAATTCAACAATAAATGCATTCTTAATATTCACTAATAAGTATTTGTGTATAAACTGGAGTCTGGACAAAGCTAATCCTCAAGTATTTAGGGGTTTTTCTACAGAACGAACAAAAGTTTTCAACGAGCAACACGCAACGGTAGGTAGTTTGGTATTTGGGCAACCTAAACAAAAGAAACTGTTTCCGTTGTCTTAATAACGAATCATCGTTGCTAAAATTTCACAGTCATTGTAGGGACACTTTCAAATCACGCAGTTAAAAAGTGTTGCTTGTTGCCAACTTTTGTTCATTATAGGATACCTCTTGAACGTCATAAATAGAAACCTCCTAGAAAGTAGAAATGTCGGTGAAGATATTACAATGGGGCTTCTAATCATCCTCAATTTGAAAATTGGGTCAAGAAAGAAGGGAGGTAGTTGGCTATTTTAGTTAGCGAAGTTTTTACGTGTGTGGTGAGCAAGTTCATTCGTTGAGGTGTTTGGATCTAGAATGATGGTTCCACATTCGATGTTGAACTGAATCTACATTAGGAAAATTCCACTATGACGGTTATTTCAATCAACCTGAAATAAGAATCATCGAATCATCGTAAGTTAGTACAGGGAAATTTTGATTGAGACGATATGGAGACCGTTCTTTTAACGAACACGTCGACCAGAAATCTTACTTCTATCAGTTTTTCTAGTTATCAAAGAGTATTATCAATTTTTGCCCAAATTTCAGGAATAATTACAACTTGTACTCAAGATTGCGATTGCAGACATCGAATCAAACATTACGAAAGTATTTATAGGATACATTATTTTCGTGAGACGGTCGTCCGATTTAGAACGTCGTAACCTGCGAAAATTTCCTGGCGCACGTATTTACTGAATGATGAAAAAACGAAAAATCTCATACATTGGTAATTCACATTTATTAATACGATAAGAATATTAATACATAATTTTGCGTATTATAACAAATTAGAATAAATGAGAAAATCCATAAGTAGTTATTCTTATTTTCCGATTCCTTTAAATCTTAAAAAACGACGCGATACTTAATTAGATTTTTTCGAACGTTAATATAACTAAACAAATACGAATATATGATACACGAGAGAGAAGAAGAGGGAGGGATAGAGAGATAGGGAGGAAAAGAAGGTTATAAACGTAATGTGAAATAGTACGCTTTTTGTTTTTTTTTTTTTTCATTACGACTTAATCAATATAATCAGTAACTCAACTCTTGTATTTTTCACTGGGATTGTATGTATCATCATCGTGTTCACATAACAAAGGCAGTCAAATTAATTTCTTTTTCCGAAAACAAAAACAAAGAAAACGATCGTTCTATAGGAACTATGCTGGCCAAGCCTACGAGTAATACTTTTGTGAAAATTCTTCGAATAGAAAATTAAATTACAAGAACGAAAGAAATAAGTAAGCGTGTAATCGATAATTTTACACACCTTCCACATTACGAAAAAAAAAAAAAACACTTTTGTGTGTACCATTGGAAAAGACCGCGTGAAGATAGTCGTTGTTTTTAACAAAGGTATGAGATGAATCTCGTTTCGACGGAGAGAGAGAATTAAAATTTCAAATTTTACGTCAATGCATCTAAATTTACTCTTTTCCTTAGTATGAATTTCCTTATTCTTTTAAATGCATTGAAAAAAATTTCAATAGAAAAAAAAAAAACGACATCTTATTTATAAATAAAATAGATTCGCGGAAGAAACGAAACACGATTTTCATTCTCAATACGACCAATTACAAAAAAATAATCTCGTAATTACAATAAGTACTAACGAAGAAAAAAAAGAAATTATATCACATAAAATAAAGAAACAAAGAAACGATCGTATCGTTCAAAAATCTAACAAGACGCGACATTAATGAAGTAATTTAATTTACAAATTTACATAAAGAAAAGAAAAAGGTAGTAATAATGATTGCAAGAAAAAAAAAAAAAAAGAGGAAAAGGGGAAAAAATAATAATAATAAATAGGCGACAAAAAAAAATACGATAGATGAATAATAATAATAATGATAATAATAATAATAATAATAGTAATAATAATAATTCTAATAAACATAAAATGATACGAAACATGTTGTCAATACGTTCACGGTATTATTAATAACGTCCACGTAAATAAAATGCTAAAATTTACACGTAACAATATAATACATCGCAATAAATAAACTCCCTCTTTCTACTTCGATTCACGAATCAGGTTGGTTTTGTAGACGTGAATCTAAATTTAAAACGTTAACTTCTACGCAAAAAGAGAGAGAAAAAAGAAGGAAAAATCGATACAAAGAATATAATCACCTTTTCTTTAAGACTCAACTAAGTACCAGAAAAATTCAACACAATAGTAAAAGTTGAGAAAATACACATACAGGGTCTACTTAACTGCAGTAATCTGCACCTTGAAAGACAAATGAAATTTTTTTAATTCCCTTGTCGAACGATGAAAGAGAAAAATATGATTGTACAATCATTTAGAAATGAGTTCATAACCGAACGCTCCCTGTATTTCGCATAATTATCTAAATCAAAGTAAATGTTATGCATATATAGAGAGACGATTTAAAAATTAAAAAATAATTAAAGCAACAAGACGAACGGTTGAAAGTATTTTCAATAATTAATAGAAACTGGTACATAAATCGACCATATTCGGTTACGGTACAAGGAAAACATACAACTATAGATTCACTTGAACAAGACAATCCGACATTTTTCGCGTTACATAAAAAGAAAAGAACAAACGAAGAAAGAAAACAATACTAAATGATAAACGATGTAAATAAATAAAATTAAACGATACTTGGGCATAAGTATTATCCGAATATTCGTACATTACTAGTATAAGCATCATTCAATATAAAATGAAGAAAGAAATCTCATACCGTTCTCGTGGTATTCAGGAGAAAGGCTTTTATTCGTTAATCACACGCTTTGTAGTCCGATACGTCATTTCGAAGTTTAAACCTAGGGAACAGAAGAATAAAAAATTTATTAATGGATGAAGGAATGGAAAAGAGAAACACGGGTAAATGGTTAAGTTTGAATAACAACGGGAAGATCCCACAATTCAGATGATGACGCCATTCTGTTCTTTCTTTATTTTAGAATCTCAGTCAGAATTCAAGCACAATAATTTTGTGCAAAGTGGATAAATGGTTTATTTAATTCATATTAGTATTCACGCTTTCCAATCACACAACATTACCAGTTTGAAGAGCAAACTTGAAATCTATCAGTCATATTTATCGCCAACAATGGACAGGAATGGAGTAGTGGAAAAAACCAAAACTTACATGACCTTGGTCCAAAAACAAATTTGTGGAAAAATTTACTCTCGTTCCTTCAATGTATTTGAAGTAGAGAGCGTGACGAGTGCGCCCAAATCTTAGACGATTGGGAAGCGCGTTCAAGGCGGGTACAAGTAGAAGTGCAAGTTCTATTTGGGAGAAGGGAAATAAAGATGAGTTATTGTTGTTCGTCACACTCTGACACATTTTTCTGATATATCCAATTTTCAGATGATCATCATACCGCTTTGATTCACTTCGTATCAAACACCATTCACCGAGAGTGAACTTGACGATATTGTTTGAAAAGTGATATGAGCAGAAGAATTGAGGATAAGTAAAGCGTGAGTATTCAGAGGGAATGTCAAGGCACTTCGAAATGACCATTAGACTAGCAGTAAATTAGAAAGAAACTTTCCCCACCTCGAAATGATCCGAAATTAAAATTTCCGATAAAACGTTCTTTCTTCCCGTCTAATTAGGACTAAGCAAAAAATTTTGACTGCAAGAATTATCGACGAAATGTTTTTAAAAGTTCTATTAATATAAATTTTAAAAATACGAATTCATTTTCCTTAGAAAGTTCTATATAAATGTTACCAAATTCAGAAAGGACGAAATCTTTCGGTCATTTTTGATCGAAGTGTAAAGGAAAATTCCACTCCAGGGACAACGAATAGTACCAGCCGTCATCGTCCAGCCGTTTAATTCTAATCTAATAACTCAAATATCTGAAGCTCACTTTAAAACATTACGAGGAACTGTCAACCGTGATATGCGCCAGAACTATGTTGAGCTTGTTGCTGCAAATATTGTTGTTGTTGCTGCTGCTGCTGCTGATTATTGGCCGCTTGTCGCACACTTTTTGGTACAGGTGGCTGCAAATACTCGTGTCGGGCGAGCGCCAATACGTCGAAACGATCCTCCTTACGGTAAGCTAGACAACATCGAATAAAACTTTTCGCTTCATTACTAACGACCGGCTTATTCGTGAACTGTACTTCGGTAGCCTTCAGTATAGTATTTTCCTCGAGGATGGACGCCTGGGATAAATTGTGTCCAAAAGGCTTTCGTCCGTAGAGACACTGGTAAAAGATGACACCGACGCTCCACACGTCTACTTTCGAGGAAATCTTCGGCGGACTTTTCCCGACCATGAAACATTCCGGCGGCAGGTACCAATAGGTACCAGCACCTTGAGACGAAAGATCCATACCGTGATCCGGATTGTAGTTCTCCTCGTCCATAATTTTGCTCAGACCGAAATCCGTAATTTTAATTTCTCCGCATACATTTCCTTCTACTAATAGAATATTACCTGGAACGAAAAATCAAACATTCTTAATTAATGGTACAAATACGAAAGAAGTTAGAAGAAAATTTTCGATCGTCTTCAACCTCTCTCCCTTCCACTTTTCTTTAAATTAGCTCTCACTGGATTTAATATTCGGTTTCGTGAAACTCGAACTATTGATCTCGATTTAGTGCGCTCAAAGTATTAGTCATCCTCTCTTTCCATACCCCAGACACTCAACAGTAACATGAAATAAAGAGAGTAATACAAGATTATTTACCGGGTTTAAGATCATAATGGATGACTGGAGGTTTAATCTCATTCAGGTACTTCAACGCAGATACGACTTGGATGATAATTAGCCTAGCTTCTTTCTCGCCGATCACTTTATGCTGCTTCAAATAAAAATCTAAATCGTGTCCACTGCAGTATTCTAGAACGGTGCAAAAGGAATTCGCATCGATCTCAAATACATCGTACAGCTTAACGACTCGCGGATGGTCCAGCGATTTATGGATATTGTATTCTCTGATAGCGTGTTTGATGTAGTTCGCTTTCTTGTCTTCTTTCCAGTCTTTGTTCAGCTGATGTACTTTACATGCAACGTAGCGCTGTTCTTTCAAATCGAACGCTTTATGCACTTCGCTAAAACCGCCCTTACCAAGTAACATTAATAAGAAATAACGTTCATGCAGCACGGGGTGATTATTATACTCCGATTGGTCCTCGTTCTGAATACGTTTCAACTCGCGAATGTGTACATTTCGTTCTCGTTCTAATTTCTCCATTTCTACTTGCAAGTCTGCGTCTTCTTTCTTCAGAGCCGATTGTCTCAGTTTCAATATCTCGTCTTGTTCGTAGTACTCCTGTAAAGTCATCGCATTCTCTTGTTTTGTTGCAGCAACGTTAGCAGCAACATTTCCGCTCGAGTTTGACGAGCTATCGCTGTTTGTACCGTTATGCAGCATACCAGAGGTCGCGCTAATAGGAACATTGGAAGCAGTACCGCTACTCGATGCGGCTCGTTTACGTCCCGATTCGCTGGTAGTAGGCCTTTTCTTAGCCAGTAATTTTTTTTGTCTATCGGTTTCTTCTCGTTCGGCCCCCAATTCTTCTTGTCGCCGATTCAGTTCTTGAAACGCGTAGCCTTCCATCCAGATTTCCTGAAACTGAGCGCCAACTCTTTGCATCACAAATTGCCCTAATCGTAATCGATTCTGCATACACTTCTGTCTCGCCTCTTTTTTCTCGATGTCAGACTTCTCGCGCAGCAGATTTTTGATTACTTCGGTACATTTAGCTATCTGCGAACTTTGTTGTTCGATAAGTTTTTGTTGCGTTGAAAGTTTACGGGCTAATTCGTCATTGGTACGCTGTAGGTCTTCGATCTGCGTATTTTTCGACTGTATATCGGATATCTGGTGTGGTGTTTCATGGTACTCGGGTGCAGGCACTGCAATTCTCGTTGCCCTCGTACCTCCACTAATCACTATATCCGAAAGAAAAGCACTGTGCTGCTGTTGTTGCTGTTGACTAGTCGTTGCACTGGCCGTAGCCAGAATTTTCGACGCATTTTGACGAACAGGACTAGTTACCGGATGTTGTTTACAAAAATATTCGTTTATTTTCTTACTATCAGTTCCGGCAGGATTGGCTCTCGCGGCTACTTTCGCACTGGCAATACGTTGTTCACCACCCGAATTGTCGTCACCTTTCCGTTTTCTTTTCGTACCCGTTTTGGTATTGGATGGTTTCTCCGGTGTAACGGATTCACTTCGCTCTTTATCGCTGTGTGACGAACTCGCACTTAGAGAGTCTTGATTGGGGGTTGTGGTCGCACCCTGCGACTGTTGATGTTCGATGTGGTGGAGTTGCTGTAACTGCGTTGCCGTTGTTGGCGTTACGCCCACTGTCATCTGATGTGCACTTTGTGAGCCTGCATGCGTATGATGGCGAAGATGAACACTCAATTGGTGGGTGTCTGGCTGCTGTAATTGTCGTGTACTATTCACTCCGGATGGTGGCGCCATCTGCAGATGAGACGTGGCCGCCGACATTTTAGCACCCAAAAATCGGGCTTCCAACAATTCTTGTTTCCGAGAATCTAAAACTGGTTGTAGGTGATGATCCATATTATTGACGCCAGCGCCACCATTAATCCAACAGCACATGGTCATCCCGTTGAAGGTGCGCGTCCCATCAGAAACGATTAGAATATCGACTATGTGTAGGCCAGAAATGTAGACAATACGTCAAAAACCTGCAATTCGAAGAACACGAAGTTAAATAACAATTTCACTGATAGGGACGATGGATAATAAAAGTATGCGAGTACTATTAATAGGTAAACAATTCCTGAATTCGTTCATCTCCGCTCGCGTCTTCCTTAGCCACGAGATGATGCACAAGAGCTCGACACAAAGAATCTCAACATTGACCTTAAACCGCTGAATGAACGAGATACGCTGATAAGAGGGAACCGAATTTTCCAATACAGAAATATAGACCAATTGTTCATCGAGATAAGGAAGTTTACTCACACGATTTCCTGCCACCTAACGGTGGAACTGTTCACAAAAATAGCGCACTGACAGTAGAATATCAACGAGGTGAAGTACAGAGAGAGGAAGAGAACATAATTTCGATGATGACAATGCATACTCGAACAACTGTAATGATAGTGAACGTTGTTCGTATGATTTTATAACATTTGGTGACGATAAGACAATATCATTCTATCGTTTACTATTGATAATTTGGTTCTACACGGTGAGCATTTGAGTTGGACTAAAGTTTTCCGCAATAAGGCTTAAAATCTAAGTAACAACCCTCATCGTCAATCTTCTCCACTTTCTTATGAAAACCAGCAAAAAAAACTCGAGATCCTTCGCATTTTAGGGTATATACACATCCATGCAGAGATGAATAAAACTACAACGTTTATCTGCGAACAGATTTAGGTAGTTCCAAGAATCGTTAAAAATAAGATAACCGGGATTGCGAACATTCCGTTATGTCATCCAATTCTGAATATTAATAAAGCCGAAGATGGAATGAATCACCGAAAGGACTTATACAAGAACTTCAATCGATGCTTTCGGTTCACTTTCGCTTTCACAGACTTATTATTCAGTTTGGACCCATATACAGAATTGTACCCCAATATCGAGATAACCAATAAATATCAACGTCAACTTTTCATCAACCTTATCGGTATGACTTCAGAAAACTCGAATGACCTATTCCGAGTGTTCGTATCGCATGAACTGGTTCTATTGAGTTCTACACAAAGTACAGTTACCTGCATGCTTATACATGATCCCGGCTCGTAATTCAATTTGAGATACACGTTGTAAAAATGATGAATTTCAATCAACATTCTCGACAAAGTAGCCAGTGTACGAGTGAAAAATGATAGACGAGTAAAATTGCTCGATGAACTGATTTAGATACTGTGTGCAGAAGCAGTATTTGAGTTCACGAAGACGACTTTTCATTCCACATTGGTAGGGTGATTTTGAGTCGAAGTTGAGCTCGATCGCGCAAATGAGACAAAAAGTGAATTCACAAGTTGAAGAAACCCCGAACTTATTCACAGATTACTCTTAACAGTACAAAAGTTCTGATAATCGGCATAGTACGATCAGAAGAATTGGAGATCAACGACAAAATACTTTAGAATAATAAAATCTTACCATTTTGGTTTTTGTGAGAAGGAATAGATGAGAACAGTCTAAGCAAAAGACTGTACGGTACGACGTGTAGAAACCGAAATACTGATATCTAAATTATTAATAAAGTACAACCCATTTGCAAAATGTAAATGGCGATCACTCAATTTCATCCACGGTTTTTTTTTTTTTTTTTTTTCTTATTGGTCTTACCGACTGATAACAGTGTCAAACCTCCGAAGCACTAAAAAAAAATAAACAGAGAAAAAATGGGAAATGCAGTAATTGATTTCGGCTTCGAAATATAGTATTAGAGATGTGCGGACGTTTCAATTAAATAAATTGTAACAGAATTAATTCCCGTAAAACAGGAAAAAGTAAACGACAATACAGTCATAATTAATAAAATTCGTGTAACTGAATGTAGAAAAACACGAAAGTGCATAGATGTTCTTCATCTCTCTCTCTTTCATTCGAACTTTACACGTGACAGTGTCACCTAAGATTTGTACTTGAAAATGTACCGATCAGAGAGAACTTTGTTCATATTTTCATGCGCTTATTTGATGAATTGTTTGTCTCGCTTGAGAAATAATGATGTCGTTTAGGAAACAGTATCGATCAAGTTATTAGATGGAACCAGTTCAAGATGAGAAACAATATTTTGCGAAATTTTGCTCGCATTCAGCCAGGTATAGTGGCCCGAAGTTGGTAACGATGGTTGCCCAAAAGCTTCAAAAGCGCATCTATTAGAAACAGGAAAACTTTCTCACAACGTTATACCTTTCGTTTACCTAGACTTGCTCAACAAATAAAATTATCCGGAACCTACTCTCGATCACTCACACAGATAATCAGATCGTGGAATCGGGTCAATTAATTTTCTCTTCGCTAAATTTTCAGATTTCTCTCATACCGACTGAATTTTGTTTCTATTCGTGAAGGAAATTTTCGAAGTAGGCTATTCTCATTTTCGACTTTCCAAAAAATTGTTTTTTTTTTCTTCAGTCCCTTGTGCATCAATGAGTTATTTAGTTCAAGAGCCCTGCGGTTACGACGAGGAAGAGCGCATACACTGTTGAGTGTATTACTGTCATTTTATTGTCGCACTCAGTACCACGTAACAGAATTATTTGTACGTGGGCTTACGTGTGTGATGAGGTACTCCTTTTCTTTCGATTACGATAGAACGCGCGTATGAAAATCAGCTGATGAGGAAACAGGTTGGCATATTCGCGACGGCAAAAAAATCTGAAGATCGCTTTGCTGGATGGGCCTTGATGACGCAGCGATATCTGTCTGCTCAATTAGCCGATTTGCTAAGATTTATTTAAATGACTGAAAAAAATAATTATTGTGATACCGAGAAGAAGTTTCACTAACCTATATTTTCGATAAAATGTACGGTTGAGAGTTCCTGTAAGAAAAAAAAAAATTATTTCAACATGATAATTTATTACAGAAATGAAGGTACAGGTGCAGCTGTAAAAATGATCTAATATATTACGAATGATGTACCTACTCAGAGGATTGAAAATATTCTCAATTTTTGTAATTCTTGACCTCTTTCAGTTATTTGAAAGTACAGTTTATAGCCTATTGTTAGGAATAAAAGAGATTTTTCTTAGAAAAAATTATTCTTCTAGGATTTCTTGCGAAAAAATTAGCTTTGCGTAAATTAAGTAAGTTCTCAAGTTCGGAAGTAAAATTCGTCAAACTAATTCAAGGTCATGAAATGCAAATTATTCGTGGGACAACGTAATTGCGCCCTCTCCCTCCCCTTTAAAAATAGAATTTACAGAAAGAACTTTCAATTGGAAATTATAAATTGAACCTCCGTAAGATTTTCCATTGAAGTTACTTTGAAGGCGCGGCTACATCTTACATTTGAAACCTGCTTATTTTAGTTACCTCCATTCTTCATCAACATTGGCTGAATAAAATTCGTCTAGGGGTAAAGATGAGGGAAGAAAAACAGCGCGTAGGTATCTCATGTAAGAAATGTTCTCGGGATAGCAACCTCGGACCTACCTAATTCATTTTATATTATAAAAAACGTGATTTATTCTTCGGGTAGTGTATTGTTTTCACGACGAATGTGATGACGTGCACCATTTTTATCTGTCAAATCCGATTGTGAATAGAAGCAAGGTTTTCTGATGAACGAAGACGTTTTTGAGAAAGTCCCACTTTTTCAATTTTCCGAACGTATAAGTACTCACTCATCGATTAAAGTTTGCCATTCTTCTTCTTCAAGCTGGATTTCCTAATTAAAATTCGCAGTATACGCAGAGGAATTTGTTCAATTGTAAAATACGATATATAGTGATTTTACCACAAAAAATAGGTGGTTCCCGAGGCGTCTTCAACGTTAAATCACTAATTTCGATGAATGACTTCCTTCCGCGATATTAGGTGCTTATCAATTTGTCGCAATTGCTATCCTCGCACCATAAACCACAGATTATCTGAAAAAGATATAAAAATTAAAACAGGCTGCTTGGTAAGTTTTTCCTTACAAAATAGGCCGAAACGTCATGAAAAGATATTAGCTTCAACATAATGATATAAGTTGGTATAGTCTTATAGTGAACTTATTAATGAATGATTAAAGAAAAATCAATAAAAATATAAGCAAATACCAATATCAGAAATAACAATTAACAAAACAGAAGACGTACTGTTTTTCGGTTGGATACAATTTCTTTCATCCTAATTCATCATAGCAGCTTATAATTTTTTTTTCAAACTCTAATGCCTGGGTTATGCTTTATTTTGTTAAAATAAAATTGCTGCGTCGAGGTTCAGTTTCTTATCAGAGAAATTTATTGGAGTTAAAATAAATTCAATGTTCTTCGCTTGATCAAATTTTTATAATTTTCATCTTATTCGAACGAACTGACAAAAAGTGAAAGAAAAAGAAATCAATCAATTCATTTGAAAATAAGTAAAATTTTAAATATTACTTATTGAAAATTGGTCAGTATTTTCTTGTAGGTACCACTGCTTGAAAATAGACATGAATCACCAGAATCGTATTTAGTGTTATATCATGAGATTCATCATCATTCCGACGAAGAGTTGATGACTCATTTTCCATCTCTTAAAAACCAAAAAAAGAAGACAATAATAACATGAAAAAATACGCGTTAATTGGGCGTGCATCTTCCAATTTTTTTCTTGTTTTTTTGTCAAATTCATAGGTACTCGGTCTTTGGATAAACATTTTAAAACAGTTTCCGAATCAAATTTCGATTATTACAAGTATTTATGATGGTCTGCAATTCAAATAGGATTGTACAAAATATGGGATTATGTTTTCTCCATTTTTCGAACTGCCGTGAATCTAATAATGATCGCTATTTCTACCAAACTTTTTCCAAGCTCCCAGAGGTTAAAAAGTATTCGGAAAAGTCGAAAATTGAGTTTATCACCTCGACAATTGAAAATTTACCACGTCCCATTACTATTCTCACAATTTTTTCAATCCCTACTTCTCATAATTTTTATTCAGCAGATCAACGACGTTAATTCAAGTCCCACCATTTATAATTGGTTGAAAGCTCAAATTGACTATGGGAAAGGGGAAACAGGGGAAAATTCTAACGTTTATCTCGAGATAACCTTCTATAAAACAAGTTTTATATATGTATTGAAAAAGGAATTGCTTTGTTATAGCCAGTAGGTAATTAAATCCTTAAGTCCTCCATTTTGAAGAAGAAAAAAAAGAAGACGGATGAATTATTTTTATCGTTACTATTGATAAATTTTCTTTTTTTTTTCAAAGAAAGAATTTAGGACTACGAGTGCTACGAAACTCATTATGCTTTTTCGCACTATATAGCATTAGTTTTTCCCTTTCCCCGTCTTCCAGTTATTTTTAGAATCAAATTTTGTAAAATGAATTAGGAAACATCTGTTTTCGCACAAGTAGGTAAGTTTTCTAACGTCTCATAGAACTGAAGTTTAAGTTTTGTAGTTTAAGCTTAGTTCGAGGCTACTTGGATATTCTAAGATTTAAAATCGGATGTGAATACAGTGAAATCTTCCACTAATGGAAACTCACGATTGTCTAAAATTTACTCAGTATTAGATATGTTCGGTATATGGACAGAAAAAATTTTATGAAATATATTATTGTTTTGTGGTGCTAGGTTATAAACGACCATTCGTGGTAGTTGCTTGAAGGCTGCTGCAATAAAATTATTCGCTGAGTTAATCAGTTTCGAACTGAACAGTAAGAGGAAGCAACAACCAACTTCGGAAAGAAGATACGATCGCATGTTTTGCGTCCGGCACTTCCTGAAAGTATCAAATAAGCCTTACAGAGAGAACGAAAAACGTGCAAATTTTTCTTTCTTCCCAGAGAAATATTTACAAGTCCACCAAATTTTTCTTCTTCACTTTCTTTGTCATCTCCAGAGCGAAAACAAATTATTTGTCGTCAACCTGTATGTGTGTTGAAAATGATTGGTAAATTCAACCATTAAAGGCCGGACCACAATGAAATTATGTCTTTTTGTGTTTTCGTAAATTTTTGTCGACAAAGACTAACGATATGTTTCCGGATGACACATGTTTTCGTCGTCCAGAGAGAAAAAATGAAAAAAATACACGAGAACGAGATACAATTCAACTTTTGTGACTCGACGAATTGAGAATTAAATTGGACAAAAGTGTCGCGTATTTGAAGACTCCCTCAACGAAATTTTCCCAAATGAGTATTCTTTAAAGGAGCGTTTTCTGAATTCATATTCAACGAATGATTCGTACTCTTACACGCTGCAAACGATTAGATTTGAAAATTTCAATTCCTTCTTTTCGTTGATATAACAGAACAGAATTGAAAGATGTCCGAGAAATTTTTTTGGTTTTACATAACATCCAGGCAGAGTTACGATGACAAAATTTTAATAATATAAACTTCTCTTTTTGTTGCTTGGTAACTCGGGCGCTCATAATAAGCAATAGTGCAGTCATTAATTTCATATTTTCATAACTACAGAAAAATCTTTCGCGATAACACCGTCATTTCATATCGTGAATAAATGAATCAACAAAGTATGATTTTTTTGTCTTTATTAAGTTATTGAAATATGGATAAAGAACGAACATCTTATATTTTTCCAAAATTACAATTTTTCCTTCGTTAGAAAGGACAAAAACCTACTAAAATTAAAAATATAAACTTCTATTTACAAACATGTTTGTTTTGTACACGCATAAAAAAGAGGATCTGTTCGAGCATTACTTTCTTATTCAAAATAATTCTTTTCTTTTTTTGAGTACATTGACAAACTATACATACATATTGGTAATGTCATTGTTTAAGAGAATTACTAAATAAAAAGTTTAAAATGCAAGTAATCGCCGCTACAGAGATTTTCAAAATGATTGATCATTTTAGAAAAAGAAATTAAAAAATGTATGATAAGAAGAATAACCTGGAAAAATGATTCGTTGGCTGCAGATGATGAAATTCGAGCGAATTCTGGTCGCACTTATTTGTGAAGAGAAATTTAAATATAAAAATATGGTAATTTATTTTGTTTTTCTCGTTTGTCTTGAAATTTAGAAATAACTAAAATATATTATGTAAAATTGGTGTTTCAGAGAATTCAATTTTTGAATAATAGATTTCAAATTACAGAATATGGAACAAATACATAACTATTCGATTTATTGGAGACCTTCTTCATTAAAACGGGAAGAAAAAAAAAGAGAAAGAAGAAGAAAAAGTTATGTTCTTCTAAAATTGAAACTCAGTCAAAATGTAAAAGAAGAACGAACAACAATATCTGAATGAAAGAACAAGTGAAACGTAAACTTACGAGAATAGAATGATCACCCGATATTACGAACTTGAAGCGGGACTATTCGCACCGCTTTCATCTTGACTGCCATTGCTGCCGCCATTATTATTATTATTATTATTATTATTATTGTTGTTACTACTTATTCCGATACGATCATTATTCATCGTATTACCAATACCATTTTGCGTATTTTTAACTAACAGTTTTTTGGTAAGCGTTCCAATTTCGCGCTGCATACTCTTTACTTTCCCGTGCAAAGCGTCTACTTCTTTTTCGTATTCTTTCCTTTTCACCGTCATCATGGTTCGATGTTCTTCTTCTTTCGTAAAATGCGCTGCCTTCAGTTCGGTAATCTGTAAATTAAAAGTTCAAACTCAATGCGCTTCACAAATTCCAGAAGGTTAGCTATCAGGTGACTGATGATGGATATCAACTCAATAAATTGATAAAATAGAAACTCTGACTCATATAAACGTGAAATATAACTGAAAAGTTCGCAGTATGATACAATTTTAATCGAAATCAGTAAATCGTTATAGTGAGGGTATTAACCATGAATGAGATTTCGAGGAGAACGTGGGAGTTGATAGCACCCATGACTGATCAATGTAAACTCGGTTAAAATTCTAGATTCTTATTTATTATCATTCTCAAGTATTTAGGTGATCGAAAATAAAACTCACATATTTATCTTTTTCTAACAATTGTTTCTCTTTCAATTGTAATTGTTTCTCAAGCGATGCGTATTTTTCGGTTAGCTGTGAAATCATCACAATATGATCGGACGCTCCCGAGTCCATAAATTCACTATGGATTCTAGGTATCTTGGCGGCTGACGAGGATGATGAATTCACGTTCTTCGATTCGTCCATTTTACTATAATCTAATTTCGTGACGTCAACGCGCACAGGTCGTTTGTGGTGGTGCATATGATGATGGGACCTACAGGAGAAAATGATCAAATTTTGAAACAAAATAAATAATAAATAAAATAGTAATGAGGAGTATTAGTCAATCTACTTACCTATCTTTACTTTTGGCGACCACCTTTATATTATGCGATTTCTTCTCTACTACTCGTTTCGTCTTCGCTAAAGCTCGTTTATAAGATAGAGTACACAGCCAACATAGTAATTTACCATCAACCTGTAAACGAAAATTGTATTTGAAAATCAAGTTTCCGAAAGTGTTGACGCTTAAATTACTGAAATTACGATCAAACCTTTTTATCTTCTTCTTTGCGATCAAATGCACACTTCTGTTTACATTGTTCGCAGGTAACAGGCAGTCCATATTTGCGTTCCGAATTCGTACAGCGTTGACATTTATTACCGATAAATGCTGCGATTATGTTACAGTATTCACAAACTCGTGGTTTACCGTATTGTTTCACATTACTTTCGCACTTGGAGCATATCGTATTCATACTATTTTTCCTACAAATGAAGAAGTAACAAGATATTATTCATCTTCAACGCACTTGTTGGAACGAAATATGAGATCACTTGAACGAATTCATTCTTACTGAGACTGCTGGAATTCAGTTCGACAATAGGTACACTTGACGATGGGATATGCGATGCGACATGCCTGCAAAGAGATGTTAATTCAATGATTATTCGCATTCTAGTAAATTGCTCTGAATTCGGTTCGTTGAGATGAAAATATTCGCGATGATTAGTTCGAGAGATTACACACCTTGCACATCATCAAACCTCGAGACAACTCTTTGAAAGGATGACGCGCAAAGCATTTCGTACACGCGTACAAATCACTTGATTCACTCATTTTGAATAGTTCAAGCTTACTCGAAAAATTTGCTAATATTTATAAACAATAATCGCAGGTGTTTCTATTGTAATAAAATTCATACGAAGGAGCGAGTAAGAAAAAATCAAAACGAAATTATTGACAATGATCTAAAATTTTTTCGTTCTTAGAAAATCGTAAACAGACAACGATCAGTTTGGCCTTGACGAAAAGAATGTCTTTGGCTAAACTACCGTTATGCCATTATCCCCGGCGTCAGTGTAGCCACTACTAGCCAGAATGAAAGAAAACTTCTGAACTCAATCGGAACTGTATAGTCTGTCCGCAAGTAGAATGGGTCACGTAAGCAAACCCGCGACCCGCTTTCATGCAAAAAAAATTGATTACGATGCGAGGAAGCGGTTCGCGGGTTTGTTTACGTGACCCATTCTATTTGCGGACAGACTATAGTAGCGTTAATCGTTGACATCCGTGCGGAGAGAACTCCTTTGATTTGAATTTAAGGATTCCTCATAATACACCCTGGACATCAAATTCAGTGTCAAAACTCAAAACTGAGTGTTCGTACGACAAGTTACACAGAGATGATGATGATACAAAACCTCACAAACAATAAAACGATTGCAACGCTACAAGCGGGCGGGTGCGATGCCCAGTCTGAAACTCTGAAGAGGTAAGGATAAGGATGGGAGACGGATATGGCGTTTCACCAAAATGTATTTAAATAAATAAAATCTTTTATCAGCAAAAATCTACTCTGCAGCTTTGTTTTTCTCTTCTCAATTTCTCTCCTTTCCTTTGCCTTTCTAGTCTACTGCAGCTGTTTTCTCGAGCGGAATTTGTTTCGTTCCACTTTTCACGTAATTGTACGAGAATCATTAAAGTAATGTAAGCGTTGGACCATTGGCCGTGCGAGAAAATTTTTACGAAGAAAAGAAAGTTTAATCGAAGGAGGAGCCGAGAATACGAATAACAAAATCACGTACGTGTGTGGTCTCTATTTTTGCCAAAAATTCGACGTTTTACTTTTTTCGTGATCATCCAGATGTTTCGCATGCATAAGATATTTTTATTTAAACCTTACGATACAGATTTTGATTTCTGAGCGGACAGTTGCTATATTGGTCGTCAGTCGTTCGTGTCTTCAGATTTTTGATGTCTGAAATATGTCTCATCAGACCGGAATAAGAGGTAAGACGTGTAATGATTATAACACACATCTAATTTTGAAGAGAAAGGAAGAAAATCTCTATTTTTCATTGTGATTTTAATGTTGTATTTTCTTAGCAAACGACGAGTTGAAGAAATTCTTCGCGAAGAGCAAGCAAGGGAAAGTGAGGGTGTTCAAAATCTCGATCGAAAATGGTAATATTTTTCATCAGGACAATTTTATATCCACTTTCACGCTTCCACCCCTAATTTTAACATTTGTTACCTAGAACAACTTACCTTGAGCGATCATAAGGAAGTGGAAAAATCGTGGGAAGATGATTTTGATAGGATGGTTGTGCCGATGATCGAATCTGGTCAGCCATCATATATTTTGTATCGGTAATCGTCTAAAACTGTAAAATTGGAATTACGAACAGTACGATGAGAAATTTTGAATAATATCGTTGTTATAAACGTTTATAGACTGGACACAAAAAGCGATACGGGATATGACTGGCTGCTCATCAGCTGGTCTCCTGATGAATCACCAATCAGACAGAAAATGTTGTACGCATCAACCAAAGCAACATTAAAACAGGAATTTGGAAATTCTTCTATCAAGGAAGAACTACATGGTACTTCGGCAGTAAGTTTCTCTTCCCGTTTTGTAAATTTGATGAGTGCTAGAAATCATTGGGAGTAAGCGAAAATATAAGTTTTTTCGTCTTCGGGGAGTGAATCTCATTTCACGGTAGAATACCTGATTTCTTCTTCTTATCATTGGAAATATTTCATTGAATTATTCTAGAAAATTACATGGTCATTCAATCTTACAGAATGAAATCAGTTTAGCTGGGTTAAGAAGGAGCCGTAAAGCAGGTAGTTCTCCAGGTCCGTTAACCAGCCAAGAAGAAGAATTGGCCAGGTTACGCAAGGCTCAAAATTTCACTTTATCAAACGCTGCTGTTGATACGCGAACTCAGACGATAACGGGCGTTTCGTTTCCAATTTCGAATGCAGTTATTGACTCTGTTAATCAAATGGTGAAAAAAAAAGTAAACTACATTCAATTGAGAATCGGTTAGTTATTGTGTTAGAAAATTGGAAAGCCTCTTCTGACGGGTAATACCTTTCAACTAAATTTGTGGATGTTCTTAGATATAGAAAATGAAGAAATACATTTAGTGCGAGACGGTAACGTGACCGTGGACAAACTTTCGGAACAAATGCCGAAAGATGCTGCTAGATACCATTTATACAGCTTCTCTCATAAGTACGAGGGTAGTATGATTCAATCAGTAGGTGAGTGAATAAGTCTTAGAATCACTGAATCTAAATTAGAATATCTCTTTGAAATAAAATACTTGAGAAGAATCATTTACAATCTTTCTCTGGAGAAAGAAAAAAATCTGTCTTGAGTACTGGGTATTTTTCCTTTTACAGTAATTGGAATGTCGTTATTCGCCATAATATTAGAGCACCGTGAAGATTTTGGTTTTTTAGTTGTTCACAAATCAGAAAGGATTCGGTCGGTTTTCTTGAAATCGCTTTTACTCGAAAGAAAATTTTTTCTGCAGTCAATTGCGTTTTCGTTATTTTCACGATAAAACTTTCGATTTCTTGTTCGATAAACCAAATGCTGTTCTCTACTCGAACTTCTTTGTTATGAGGCCCTATGCTGAATAAAAACTTACGGGCTTTCCATACAAACATTATGTTGGATTGAATGAGCAAAGCAAGAACGCAAAATACTATAGTCGCAGATTTAATAGTAAACATAGGAAAAGTTTTCAACCAGTGTACTACATACTAAATTTGCGACTCTAGTATTCTGCGTTTTTGTTCAGTCGTAGCACGTTGGAAAGAATGGATGTTACTGTGGTAGATTATTATACTTCCTCCTCAAAGTGATGTGGTATTCCCTCTGTCTATCTCTGTCCCTAATCAGATTTTTAAATGGTAGGTCCAAAATTTATTCTGATATTGATTAATATTCTATCATTCATTTATAGTGTTTATTTATTCAATGCCGGGATATTCATGCTCTGTAAAAGAACGTATGCTATACTCGAGCTGTAAAGCACCGTTGATTGATCTGATGGAAAGTAATTTAGGGTTAACAATATCCAAAAAAGTAAGACTAATTTCTTCTTGTCCCCTCCATCATCCACCTAGAGAACTCGTTTAATTTTATTCTACTAATTGTTTTAGTTGGAAATAGACGCTGATGAAGAATTAACAGAACAATATCTCATTGAAGAAATCCATCCGACGAAGGTAGTCGATAAACCTAAATTTGAAAAACCGAAAGGGCCCCCGAGTCGAGGAGCCAAACGTCTGACAAAACCGCAAAAAGTATGAGAAAAGAGTGTTTTTCGACATTTCGTTCAACGGTGGAATCATTGTCTTCTAACTCAACGTGCTTTCAATATTTATAGCTTAATCGTTTGTTATAAAGAAATATTTTGTACGATTTCAAAGAACGCTGTATCTATGAGCAAGCTATTTTGTGGATAATACTGGAAAACATTTGAACATATTATCTTTTAATCGTCTTTATTTTTAAAATAATTCAAAATGTTGACGTTAGGAAACATTTTGTTTTCTCTTTACGTATCGCGTTTAGTATGTATATTTTGCTACAAGCGTATCTTTGATAATCGTTTATCTTGTAAGCGAAGAGTTCTCGAATAATGACTTTGATAGGGATTAAGCGCTAAGATATCACTCTTATCGTGCAGGATAATAACATTTTTGCAATTATAATTCGTAAAATATTTCCTATGGCTTCCAGTAGTTGCTAGAGTTAAACTAGTTTTTTCAACTTCTCTTTTTTTTTTCAAAGAAAAAGAATTTAGTACTTCATTTTTAAGATGTATGTTTTAACAATATGTATTCTCAATGAGTATCATACTTGGGGAAAAAAATATTCTAGTCAGCTCTCTTCCTTACGCACATTGGGAACATTTCTGATTCTTTCATTCGGATGATGGTAAACACGATAATATTGCTATGCATTCTTCAATACAGGATCAATCTTCAATATTCATGTTTGTGCAATATACCGATTTTGTCGTGTAACTTCATATTGACATTAAATTTTCTATATTTCATGACGTATTTTGAATTTTACAACTATAAGTTGAGGAAGGAAATCTCATAATTCAGCTCATTGAATACCTAGTGTCAGAAATTTCATTCTGACATTACCTTTTCAAGTATTCAATCTTAAGCTGATTACGATTCATATCATCGATAGTAGATCAATCGTTCGATTCTCGATAGATTAATTTTCTGAAATGTTATCAGAATTCACTGAGTTACGGTGTGATATAAAATTCAATGGATTCCAATGAGCATGAATGAATTCATGAATTGAGAAAAAGATTCATGAAGGTGAGCTAGCCACAACATGTGGAGAGTTAAAATTAAAAATCAATATGAAGTTCGGTGCGCTCTATACTGAAGTCATGTTATGAAAAGTGTGTGTGCCGTGTGGACTGTAGAATTTGTCGAGTTGAGTATTGAATGAAGCCGATGATAAATGAAGGTCTCAATACAACCGAAGATAAACAATGAATGCCACCGAAATCGATTTTTTCAGATAGGGTGGATCCGCTTTTCATTCATACGTTCGTAGTCCCGAACACTCATCAACTTTTCTGTTCAATTTCGAATCTAATCTAATCGAAACCGAAATTAACGTTCATAAGGATGGAAACCGTTAATTGGAGAGTATTATCCATTCAAAGTCACGTAGTTTTTGGATACGTGGGCAACAAAAGTGCTACGTTTCCACTACAGGTAAGAAATTTTCTACTACTATTGAATAGAACTTTCTTAAAATGAATTATGGTGTAAACTTCATCTGTACAGCTTCTTGGATTCGAAGTGGATGCTATAAATTCGGTACAATTATCAAATCATACCGGTTACGATGTTTTCAAAGGACAGATATTGAATGAAAAAGATTTGGGTAGGTAAATTCTAAATTTTCCAGTAGTGTCTTTGATCTATTCACAAGACAATTTCGTCTTACTGTATTATTTTAGAAACGTTGATGAGCGGTTTATCTGAAAATGGCTTAGATGATGCTTACACACATGTACTAACAGGTTACTCGCGGAACGATACTTTCGTATTCGAAGTTATAAAAACTATCAAAAAATTGAAAGAGAAAAATCCGAAATTATTGTATGGTAAGGAGAAATTGAAACTATGTAGTTGCAACCATAACGCAATTGTCATCTTTTCTTGACCAACGTTGCAGTATGTGATCCAGTGCTAGGAGATGGTGGTCAAGCCTACGTCCCCGAAAATTTAATTCCTATCTATCGAGATTCTCTCATACCGTTGGCTGATATTCTTACCCCGAACCAAACAGAATTACAGTAAGTAGAAAGATGAGTTCCACAGTACTTTGAGCAATATATTCTGACTGTGGTCGTTCTCGCAGTTTTCTCACGGGAGAATTAGGTGATTCTCTGGAAAGTGTATTAAAAGGAATTCAAATTCTACACGAAAAAGGTTGTAAAGTTGTGGTAGTTACTTCTGCTGAATTTAAGGATCGTGAAAATCAATTGTCCATATTTGTTAGTGATGGTAAGTGGAAGAAACCTATCTTTCATTATGATAAATTGAACATATTATAGGAGAATTCGTCCTTCGTGGATGGTTTTGATTTGTAGAAAGAAATGGAAAACGAGCTGTAGTTGACATACCTAAATTGGATGAACACTTCACCGGCACTGGCGATTTATTTGCAGCTTTGTTTCTCGCTTGGTACACCAAACTCAATCATGATGTTTGTGACGCGTTAGAACATACAGTCTCCACGGTACATAATATTCTGCTAAGAACAATGGCCGAAGCAAAAGGTAAACTGTGTAAGTTCTCGTGTTCAGGAATTTATTTTGTCAAGAAAAGTAATTATTAACTGTGCATTGGAAGGTTCAGGAGATGTTAGTTCAGCGAGGTCGACGGAATTGAAATTAATCCGGAGTAAAAGTGACATCGAAGTACCTCGGATTTCGTTTAAGTGTAAGAATATATAAGTTCAAGGCAAAGTACAGAGTACCCTGCTGTGCATCCCATGTATAGAAATAAAGTAGTGTGACGTTTTGCTCGGCGTCATCAAGTCATATTCGACAACTTAGATTTCTGGAAAAAATCCAAGGAAGCATTCCCACGATATGATGGTATATCGAAAATCCTGCATCATTTCGTTGCAGGATATTATGCGCTTAAAAAACCAATGACAATAGTTCGTAGCTTAAAATTTTCTATTTTTCATGGAAACTTAGATACTCGTATAGACGGCACAGAATGCCTTGAATATACTGGATATTTTCTTTCTTTGAATCGTAAAACAAGACAATATTCAAAATTTTAGTTTTTCTCGTTTCGTGATGAATAACATAGAAACGAAAAACGTCAATTGTCGATCAAACAAAGAATTCTCTTATTTACCTTTCTCATGAAAAGTCATATTTACCTATGTTTAAGTATAAATGTATAACTTAATTCGTTGTTACGAACCCACTTCTGGTCTTCCATTTTTGTTATGTTGATTAAAATTAAATTTGTTATGCTGAAATTTTTACATTTCTTGTTTATTGATCGTACATGTCTACCAAATGAAAGACTTTAATGACCCTGTTTTCGAAGTTGGAGAAAATACGATACGGATATGAGGAGTGTTTTGGTCTATTGAAAATACATCGTGAATGATCTAAAATGAGGGTACGACATTTTGGAGCGGGAATGAAGATTGCTAGTATCGATCGCTGTACTGGGCTGAAAAAAAAAAAAAAAACATTATGAAACGCTTCTCTGTTCCCATTCCACGAATTTCATTACTTTGCAGTTGACAGACAATATCCTTCTTACGACACCTACTTGACATTAATCAACCCACTGAAGCTTTTGTCGAAAAATATGTTGTTTTGATCAGTTTCCTGCTAGGAAATACTGTATTTCAATTTTGCCCTCATTTCTCGTATCATGTTCTCTCAGTCGTGGAAAATTTCTATCGTCAAAGACTAAACAGTCACCGTTCAGAAAAAGCAAGGGGTAATGACCTAAAATAATAGTGCTTAACTAGAAATAATAAAAATTACGTAAGCACT
Organism: Aspidiotus rigidus; assembly: GCA_035079385.1. Classification (NCBI taxonomy): domain Eukaryota; kingdom Metazoa; phylum Arthropoda; class Insecta; order Hemiptera; family Diaspididae; genus Aspidiotus; species Aspidiotus rigidus. Next base: position 849,460 of record JAVHKY010000074.1, on the reverse strand, counting down.
AGTCGAATTTATTCAATTTCAACAAAAATATACATGCAATTTTAAATTTTCTATAAAATAACCGTATTTCTCAAATTATCACAAATCCAAAACTTTCAGACGCTTGAAACAAAATATCAACGACATAATATTAATAAATATCACGTTACGGTTCTAATTTAACCCGCGAGCGCGGAAGAAAGATCTTCGAATAATTTAATAATGTAGTTTTCGAGAATAAATAAATTCGCATGTAAGGCAAGGAAAACTGACTACGTCCTACAATACAAATCAACTTAAATTTTAAGATTGAAAACGCGTTACAGATTGATTGAGTGAAACAACTGACGACAATAATATAATACAGTACGCAGAAATATGAGCGATAAAAGAAAATTTATAAGCATATTATTACAAGAAGAAATAAATAAACGAAACAAAAGGTGGGAGGGGGGGGGCGGGACGCGATGTTTCCAGCGAAAAATTTAGCAAAACTGTGAATTGAAAAATCTCTCCTGGAATACGAAAGTTGAGATATACTTGAAACATAAATACATAAAATAAAATAATAATTCTTCCAAAATTATAACATACATACAACTTCAGGTATGCGGAGAACAAAAAAGAAAGAAAAACCGGGACTTATAGAAAGAAGAAAAATAACAAAAATAATTCTTCAAATAGTACAATTAAAAATATAATATGGTTCTGAGAAATTCGTTCCGCGTCTTCCTTTATAGATATAAAATATTCCAGAGGAAAATTCTAATCAGTAGAACCACACAATAGACAAATACCAGCTCATCTCTGTGTCTCTCCTCCTCTACGTAGGACGCGAAATAGCATTAAAAAGTATAAATGCGGGAACAGCGGAAGTGATTTTTTCAAAAACTTGATACACTTGATCCCTTTTACGGTTGAACTTCTCTAACCTCAATAAATATTAAAAGAAAAATCAGACATGAAAGATAAAGAATAACGAAATACGCAGGAACAAAATATAATGTTCGAAAAGAAAAGTGAAATTCGTTTCGTACAAATTGTGTTTTACACGGTATCAGTCGTTCACATCATTTTTTTTTTTTTTTTTTTTCCTCGGATATCAAGGACAACGATGGATAAGTAAAAATTAATTAGTTTGTTCTTTATACACACAAAAAGAGAATACGAATAAAAGAAATCACTGGTATTTGACTTTTTCCTCATTATTACTGGTATAGATGCTACCGGGAATACTGGTTGGTTTCTTTTTGCCACCTGCTCCCAAATACGACTTGTAAAAGAATCTTCCGAATAATATAAAATAACTGAAGTACATTATAGACGAGAGTTGTATGTTTAGAAACGATATATGACAAGATTGATTCGATTTCAAATACGTATACGACCAATAATTGACCATACAGCCAATTACCATTTGAGCAATTTGTAATGACGTTATCAACATCATTATGAACTTAGGAGGAAAGAAGCCCATGGCACGAGCCGCATAGTACGAGTACATCAGAGAATGGACGCAATAGTTCATCACGATGAACCAACGTGCCGAAGAAGTGTATTCTTTGTAGGCGTACCACGTGTACAGTAAAACGGTGATGTGATGGTACCAGTGTAAAAAGATCAAAGGCTGCTTACGGAGCACGACGAAAATGGTATCACCCAGCTCCGGGAGCTTGGACAACGCGAACATCCACGTCCAAAATCCGGCTACTCGGTCCGATTCGATGAAACTGGAACAGAAAAATAAGATTCACGTCATTAAAATCGATGATATTCAATTCGCGTTTGGACCGGCTCATAGTGGCGCAAGTGTCGTTCCCGAAAACGGGATCAGGTTGTTTTTCCCATAAGGCTAGTGTTAATCCATCAAGCTGTATCTTCGTTAATATAGAATTACGGGTATTGGTCGTAATAGCTTTTTCAAAACTTTTTGATCAATACTACAAGATACAATAATCAAAACCTCATGAAAACGGATTTTCTGAAATCATCCCATTTTCAATAAGTTCTGTAAACGGCCACCACAGTAAAGATAGAGGGCGACTCTTTCGCGGTACAAACGCGAAATCATTAAATTAAAAGTAATTAGGTTTTAGACCGGACAGGAAATTCGAGAACAGGACCTCCATTAAGGTCGAAAGTCGAAGCTGAAATATCCAGCTGTAATACTCTGCCCGTGACATTATCCCTGAATTTTGGCGAGTACTTTCCTCAGAAAAAACATAGGCACGTCAAAAAGAAAAATACAATGAGGAGAGATATCTCTCTCATCTCTTTTTTTAGAAAGTGACTAACTGTAGCGCTTGTTGACAACTGGGGTCCCGAAAAATCGCGAAAGCTTTTTCTTTCGGTCAGAAGAGATAATCGACTCAAAATTCAAGAGAAGAGTTCCTCCATTCAATGATGAAGAAAATTGTTTCCTTCTCATTACAACAAGACTCTCAAATTCTATACTCCATTTCATCTTAGCCGATGTTTTTTCACAGCATTGCGAACAATTATCTACGTTCCAATCGGCACAAGGCTTTCGACCCATGATTGCAATATCATATTTTTTTATCGTAAAAGAGTACGATAATGACGTCAAACCATTAATTTCTTTACGATAATTAGAAAGAAATCTCTTCCAAGCACTCAGGAAATAAGAAAACCTAATCGCCACGTAAGTTCGGATCGCTTTACTTTCTCTTTTTTTTTCATTTTCATTCAATAAAGTCTGATGAAAGATAATCGAAGCACCAATAGAGGTTACTGACGGTTGGATAGATGGTAGGGTATGGACAATGATATGGACGCATTGTTTGTGTGACGGGTCGTCTGAATAGGGACCTAGTAAAGATAAGAAGAAGGAAAGTGAAGCAGATAGTACGATGTAACTGAGTCCGGGTGGGTGCTGGGTAAGTCGTCAAAGACAGGAGTGAATAGCGCTAATGGAATTTCTCAAGCGATTAACCATAAAATTGTTTCATTTTAGAGCCATTGTATTATGGTTGGGGAATTCCGCGTTAATCTCAGGAATTAGTCTTTGGTAGAGGGTGACATCCTGTTGAGGTAGACAAGAGTGATCGCCACGGAGGAATGGAGGATTTGATGGGAAAGAGGAGATTGAGTCTAAGGAGGTAGTAGAGATGTGATTCACGAAATTGGAGTAAGGGATTATGGGGAAAGAGTGAAGCTGGATGAGTAGGTAGTTCTGGAAAATAAGCTGAGATCGCCGAGAAATTGGCAGTTAACGCTACTGAGCGGGTGGAGACTGGAAAGAACGTTTCGTTGCTTTGGCACAGAAGCTAAGATGAGGACTAGAGTGGTAGGCTCGGTGGGTTTTTCTAAGAGCTGGTGTTTCGACAGTGTTCAATAGTTTAAGAGTAGATTTACTGGATTCAGTTGGGAACGGATAAGCCTTTTATACAGTTAGAGGAGTAGTTTTTGGTCCGAAAGGGTGAGACAGATTTTCACGAATGCTAATGGCACTTAAACATAAAGCTCCGAGTATATCCTAGGAATTTGTAAGAGTCGAGTATGTCGATAAAGAAGCCTCAAAAGATTACACCTCACCAAAAAGAATTCGACTTTCATTCTTCAGAAATACCGCATTTTAAGACGATTGCGGTGTCAACTTTTACGGATACATAAAAATGCGGTCATTTGAAACTAATAAAGTTATTCAAAAATTGTTGAACAGGTAAGTATGAGTGATTTTTTACCACATTACATGCGTAAAATCACGATATGAAAATAACATTTGAATTTATTTCCGGTTTTATCAGTATAAAAACAGTATCCATGGGTTTCGCGCAAACTTTTTGCACCCTTTCTTTGAAAACTTATTATCCTATTGATATCGATTTCACGATACGAGTAAAGCACAGAACAAGAACATTCAAGTACTTTTTTCCATTACAATAGTCGGCTTTTTCTACATTTCAAGGACTTCATTATGCATACAGTTTTTAGTAAGAGTACAGAGTTACAGTGCACCTCTCCTCTTCATTCTGTTTGAAACGCGCAATTTCAGTAGCTAAGCATGAATTCGTGACTGAAGGGGTATATCTGAATTCTATATCAATTATTTTTTTGCATTTTCGCTCTTTTTTGGTGGATTTCTTTCAAAATACTCAGTAGAGTTCCATGTCTGATTTTTAAGACTTAAAATAGAAATTTTTCAACTCTCTTAGGCGTTCACGTACTCTTATCATATTTTTTTTCACTTTCGGGAGTGAAAATTTTCAAAATTAGGTTCATATCTATAATGATAAAAACTCATACAAGAAAGTGATCGTTTAATGATGTCTCTACTCCTATTTATGGGCGAAAAACGAGATGATTTAGGGGGGAGCCCCATTTCGGAAATAAGTGAGTGCTTCTCCTCCCTATCGAGTATTCTTATTTAGTCAATGCTATTTGGAATATACGATTTTTTTTCTCTTTCTCATCCAATTAACAACTTTTTCCTCCAGACTCTCAACACAACTAGAAAAACTCGTCACAAATAAGAAAAATTATGAGTACACCGTATGCTTGAGAAGTTTTGGGTGTTTTTTCATCAATCAAAGTAAAAATGCACAATAAGTCATTTTAAACATCGACGTTTTTCCACCTTTTCCAAATTCAAATTAAAATCCATAATTCATCGTAGTAACGTTCTACTTAATAGAGACTAGACCCAGCAATGCAAATGTTTTTTCCTTCATAAGAGATTACGCGACGCTGTGCCGGAAGAAATCTCATAACTATCTTCGGGGAACAGATAAACACGTACCAGACAGGTTGATGAGTCACACATTTTTGATCGTATCTCTTAATTGAAATTTTAAATTCAATTCTTTTAAATATGAAAATCATCCAAGTCGACCGCACACAGATCAACTCTACATTTCATTAACTTCGAATACGAGTTGAATGGTTGCATAAAAAATTGAATAATGCGAGTACGCCACAGACTAGATTAATTTTTCACAATAACTCAATCGTCTCTTTCTCCTCCTTTTGAATAACGATCTCGTCTCTTCATCAATTGAATATAACTTTTTCTTGAAATACAAGTGATGAAAGAAGAGCATTGAAAACTGTCGAATATAACTTTTTCACAAAATACTAATGACGAGAAAGGCGAATTGACTATTATACACTCGCTATCAACTAGGTATAGAGCAGTTCAAAAGTACTTTCTCCTCTCTAGTAGATCACAAGCTCTGCTTATAAAGATCGTGGGGCTCGAAGCTATTCTCCTCCAGCAATCTACCTGCGGATTAAATGTAATCCGAGTAGTTATGAACGCTCAAATCAGTTAACAATTCTTTGTTTACATCCTTTCATTCAGTGGATATTTCTTTTTCACGTTCTATACTTCCAACGAATCGATTAAGCAGCAGACAGGACCACTTTCTCATTGTACCCTTGAGCCACTTCTTGGCCAGCAAAATTCATCAACTTCAGACTCGAGCTCATATTTAATATGATGATCGGATCAACAGACTGTGAAGAAAAGACGCACGTCGAGACTCAGGAAGCCTAAGGCTTCTCGATGCGACGCCTAATAAAAAATTGTATCAATATATTGGCAAATTCTTCTCTTCCCTCGCTTCAACCAGTTTCGGACTGTTCACTCTGAATTTTTCTTTCACGTCTTTGATGCCCGCCCAATGCCCACTTTTCGAGTGAGTCCTGATCCTTTCGTGAAAAAAAAGTCTGAAAAAATTTTGCATCAAAAAAAAAAAAAAAGAAAGGTATCAAAAATACAAAAATTTATGAAAATATGAAATTTCCAATTCTCGCTATCGAACATCAAATTTTTGTAACAATCTGCATTATAATACATTCAATTTCTCGTGCCCAACGAGCACAAAAAAGGTAAGCAACCCAGACACATTCGAGGAGACAGGCGCAATTTAGAACTTACGAAGTCCAGCTTTTCAACACACTTTCAAGGACATTGTCGTTTGCCAATTTTTGTGGACAAATGGAACTCACTGAACTCATCGGTATTGCTGGCAGAAACGTCACGCATTCACACTTACGTCACTCATACAGTACACAGAACTACGTTGTGCTATTTTACATCGGATGATAAGTAGGATCAACCATCGGACGGAAATAAATATTGGCTCCACAGTGATGAAACTCGATGACTAATACGATTGTCGAGAACACGATTTTCCTATTAGTACGTCCAGAAATTGAGATTTTTCCTCTCTCAATCACGTCTTTACTTCTTTCAATCCTTCTTTCGATAGAGGTCAATGGAAATGGAGCCTTTACAATCTAACGTTTCTTTCGCGCTCAAAATGCCGACGAATAGCTGTCTATACGTGAGACGACCTTTTAGGCGCATTTTCGAATACTCAGGCGAAGACCTCATCTTGTGCATGTCATGAGGTTCTGATCTGTTCGAAGTTTACAAGAAATATATAAAACTTGATATTGTTGAGCCAAAGCATAACACAGGTTACTATATGATACAGGTGATAGTCACACGCCTTAATCATGATTGAAATTAATAATTAGACCGCGAAAGAGACCAACCTTGGAATGCACACCGAATGATAGATACCGTAATTTGATAAGACGTGCACCAATTCCGGTAACGTCCTAGCAGCTCCGATGATACTGAAGGTAGCCAGCATCGTATTCCACAACACGAGTACTTTTCTCAAATGAAATCTCGTACGATTCTGCATATAATGCTTGATCGAGAACACTATCAGTACGTATAAACCGCAATAGTAGAAACCGTTCGTCCAATTGCTGTCCATCCATCTTTTAGCCTTTTCGTGCGAAAATTTCTGCTCGAAACCGAACATATACGAATAACTGGGTGTTACCGACGTGTCGTTTTCTGGGAAATTGACGATATTCATGGTAACATCTGCTACTTTATTGCTGTCGAATTTCATTTTCAACGAGCGTGCGTAAAGGTAGCGAAAATGTATCTGAAATTATGAGCTTCAGGGTACTTGAAACGGACGAAGCGTGTTCACGGTTCGTAAAAATAGGTAAATTTTCGTTTAAACTACACCATACTTAACGATGCTGTCATAAAGTTGAGAGACGCGAGAACCGGCCGCCGATCGACAGAAATACGTGTCCCAAACTTCCAACCAGACACTAGACCGCGATTCGCAAACATAAAACGTACACACAAATGTAGGCGTTGTGTCTTCCCGATTTACGAATGCGAAAAAAATTAACGAATGGGAATTAGGAATTTAGGATTAGAAAAAGTACTTCTATTTAGAAAATATAGAATCACATGTTCATGGCGGTGGCGTGATGTTGACAATCAGAGCTACCAGATCGTCGGCTCAAAATTTTGATTGAAAGAAACTGTTATTTTAGTACTACGATTGATCGTAAGGAGCTCTACTGTACGAGTCATTGTGAACTCCCTACCACGGTATAACAAATTAACAACGCGCAAAGCGCAAACACACTTCCAAAACCCTTCAATCTGATCGACTGAATTGTTCTTGGTTCTATCACATTATCGATTCTCGTAAGAAAAACACTGGAACATTTCGATCATTGTTCAAATTGAAAAATCAGAAATAAATAAGCAATTATTACGTGTTTATATTATTGTATTTGAAAATGTATCTGCGGTTCTTTATTTATTTCTGGTTTTCAAATCTGAATGTAAGATCGAAACCAAACGTTCCTGTGTATTTCTTATAGAGCATTTTTTTGTTTACAAACCAAGTTGGTAATTTTGGATAAAATTGATAATTTTGACAGGCTGTAGGGTGCGTTGGGGTAAACGGACGCGGAGCTTGTAACTTTACAATAAATCAGTCTATTCACAGTCAGCAATGGCGGTCAGTAGTAAGTTAATTAAAAATGAGTTCAAGTTCTTAACTTTTCAAATCATCAGTCAGTTGTGCGAGAAAATTTCAGTCATCAGTCAGTCAGTTTCATGGTTCAACTTGACTTTAACTAAACACCCTTATTTGTCAATTCAATTGTCATCATTCACATTCATCCTTACGTTCAGATTAGGAATTTGTAAGGTTGCAGTCCCTTAGTAAGGTTAGTGCTTTGACTAGTATATACTATATACCTCTTATGGATTGAGTTTCGTCCATATACTGCAATGTTGAACAAACGTGGAAATATTTATAGCTTGCAGAGGACTCCAACGTGAGTAGCGCGGGTGAGTGCGCCAAGGAGTAACAGCTTCTCTCCCTCTGCAATCAACCGCGTCGCCTATTTGAGTCCTCCGCATTTTATTTTCTTATCATATCTTTTCACGGGTAAATGTCATATCCAAGCTCAGTCCATAAGAGGTATATAGTTAGTAGCATTGTTAGGTATTCTTTGATGGCGCCGAGTTTTTCATCTTGCTTCGTACTTAATCGCATAGTTTTATTTATTATTCTAAGACTGTGATAAATTATCAGTCATCAGATTAGGGAATTATAAAGCTGATAAATGACTACATAACAACTACTTAAATGTGGTGGCCCATGTCCTTACTTGTTCTTATAGAGCTCTAACTACGGCATAAAATATGGTTCTTCCCCCATATCATATTACATAGGTACTAAGGACCTATGCATACTTGTTTGTTTGATTCTTATCATAATGGTACTTGCTTTATAATTTATTGGTTTTACAGCAGGGGAATTGAATATGTTAGGCGCTAGAGGTACTTATTCTCGCTCAATGTAAACATATGTGGAATCGGAAAAATCAAGTGGCGGTGGTGGTAGTGGGTCCATAAAGAACGAACTCCGCTTGAGTTTCTGTATTCCACATCTGTTTACATTGAGCGAGAATAAGTACCTCTAGGTCCTTTTAAATAAATATGCGATGATAGCTTATCTGTTCCCCTGTCATAAGACCAATGTAAGGGGAATACCATATATTACTGTATTACAATAAGAATTAGGCAAACTAGTATGCAATATGATTCAGGCGAAAGAGCCCTATCCTGTATGCACAGCGGGAGCGAATTATGTGATCGTTTGCACTCGTGTGATCGCTAACGTTATGGACGCGCACAATATTCAAAAATAAGGATCGAAAGAAAAATTATTGCAACAAAAACAAAATTTGAGCTCATTCACCTTTTTCCCTCAGTCATTTCGCTCGATTTGCGAGTCTTTGCATTCGTCAATAGAATGTTACACTGGCTTGAACAATAATTTTTTGCGAGCGTATCCTTGATTACAAAACGATTCCCATTTTTCTCAGATAAGGTAGGTACCTACCTAACTTTTTTTCACCTGAGGATTTAGAAAGAAATAATATTGTGATTGCGACTATAACATTAACTAGACCTACGATGAACGTTTTCACTTTTTTGAATACGCGATCTAGTTTAGCATTCAATTATGTTAGTTTGTAATGATGGTAAAAACCTCTGCATCAGGTTCAGTATAATTGGTACCTACTTTAATGCCTATACACGGAAACCTTAACCTTCATTCGTTTGTCGACGAACAATTGGATAATTCAGCGCAGAAATTTATCGTATTCTACGTTGACATACAACAGTTAGGTGCGTAGACATCTGTATGTTACATTAAGATATGGGTAGGTACAAATCCAGATAAACTCATGAATTGCGGCTATTGTATTTTAAAACGAGAGCGAAAAAGGTAATATATAAATATTCAGATATCAAACGATTGAATTGGCTCAACTTAAAAGAATCGCTCAAAAAGAAGTGAATTATAAATGTCACTTTTAAAAAACCTGTAGTCTATCTACATACGGTATAGAATTTCCGCTACAGTATAAAAATATGCACTGATGTGCGCCCATTGATAGTTCTTCTCAATTTAGGTACCTACTAAAGTTTTTGAAAATAACTAATCAAACCAAAAATCATAAAGCGCACGTGTTGTTGGTACTGAAGATACGCGGTCTCATGTAACTTAGGTCGTAATATTGTACTATAATATTATTTGTATTGTAGACACTGCACTGTGTTGGCACAGGTCTAAACACTTCAGCTAGAGTAATAAATTCATCTCAAACATAGGAAAAATTAGTGAACATTTTCTTAAAACTAAGATACCAGTGGGCCTAGATCTAAAGTACCTCCATATCTAATTAAATATACATTACGGTAAGGTTTGAATAAACAAATACAGGTAACCAGGGTATTTTTAGGCCGTCCTCGAAGTATCATCCAAGATTAAATTTTAATTCGCCAACATGTGTGAGTGATTCTTTCCCATTCTCATCTTCTAAATTAAAACCTTGGGTAGCTCTGAAACGAACTTTTAATATTGGAACAATTGGAACATAAGTTTACCTATAAAATAATGTAAAAACCGTTTTTGATTGCAATTTTTCTACAGTCATTCAATTTTTGAAATCATCCAGGCTGAATGTTGGTAATTTTCTTCTTCATGAAATAAATTCGACGAATTTTCGACTTGTTCTTTATACCATTGATATTAATTGATTGATGTCGAACGTCCGAAACAAGTAGCCTACCATTCATCATGAATTAGATTGGTCTGAAATACTTATACATTCTAGCAACTCCAGGATGTTAACAGGGGCGTAGCCAGAGAGGCGAAAAGGGACATTGCCCCCTGAGCGTTGTGCTTTTGCCCCCCCCCCCCTTAACAAATCCCCTATGACTAAAAAAAAAAATAAAAAATAAAAAATAAAAAAATAAAAATAAAAAATAAAAAAATCCATGAGAGATTAAAAAATTTGAGGTACGCCCCCTTGAAATTTTTAATCCCCCCCCAAAAAACGTTCTGGCTAGGCCCCTGAATGTAAACGATAAGCACTCTGCATCAAGTACTTCTCAAAAAGATATTTCGATATGAGCATAGTATAGGTAAGTACTAAGTACCGGTAGCGGTAGCGGTATAAATAATCACTAGGAAAATTTTAAATGTTTTAGGTAACGCCCTTTATAAATACCGCGAATTACTTATACTGCACTCTTCTCTCGAACGGAGTATAATCACTGATGAGTGAATTGAAAAAAAAAAAAAAAAAAAACTATTTGAAAGAAAATTCCGCAATATATAAACTTTCGACGAACAAATCTATTCCGTCCATCATGAGGATCGAAGTTATGAATAGGTAGTTAGAAATAGAATTTCAAGTTTTATACGACGAGTGCGTGTAAATACCTCCGCTTAATTCTCGCTTTTCAAGAGTTCATGGAGAGAATAGTAAAATTTTCCAGACAAACGGGTAAGTTTACGCGTAAATAAATAGTAAATGAGCTACACTCGTCGGATCTTAAAAACAAACGAAAAATATTACACGCATTCAATTTGCATAAACAGAGCCGAAAACAAGCAAGATTAGCAGAAATTATGAAAAAATTACGTAGTGTTTTGATGCTTTCAATACCTGTGGAACATTCCAGTAATTTTTTTGACTACAATTTATGACAAAAAGAAATATAGTAGGTAAATGCATCCTATTCTCAACAAAATTTTCGCGACGAGACATGGGGAAGACGTTCTGTTTTGAATTTTTTTACTGACATACGCACAACTATGTAAAAATAAAATTAACGACGATGGCAGTAGAAAGCCATTAATATTCGCTCTTTTCAACCACCTGCATAGATGAATCTTTTTTTTTCTGCATACACGAAATTTTTGGAAGTCCTAAAAGTCCTCTACCATGTATAATAAGTATCGCAATTTCTCTTAGTATCACACTCTGATTTTTGTAAGTCCCTCCCTGTAAAGATTCAAACCGAAAATCATATCCTGATGACGTCACTTTTTCCTGCATTTTTGAAGATTTGAAGTGTCTGGTTCTAATGATGTCATGCCCTTATGCTTGTAATTTCCTCTATCTCTCTCTGACTACCTACGTTCATTATTGATGACGTCACGAATATTTTAGCTTGCACCTATTTCATAGTGAGAAGAAGTCTCAACTTGCTCTGAACCGAGCTTATGTTAGTTGTAGCCCAGGTTTCACACCCAGAGGAGAGACTTAGCCTAAGACTCTGCAGTAGTAGCCTAGCTCGGAGGTTCAGGACTCAACTTTCCTCTGGGCTTCCCCTCCACAGAGGTTTATAGCTCCAGCCCCCTCCATAAGAGATCGGAAATCAACCTTTTTTCAAATCTCCAAATTTGGTCAATACCATTGATGACGTCACATTTTGTAAGGATATTACTGCCATAGTTCGAAATTAGTCTGAACTTGATATATCTTAGCCTAAAATGCTCCTCTGGGCCTAGCTTATGTTTAGCCTGAGACTCCATGTTAGCCTAAGACTCCATAGTTATAGTTTAGCTTATAGATTTTTATGCGTAAAACTTTTTCACTTCTTCAGAGATTAAGAGCTATTCTTCAAATTCCTCTTGACGATATCAGGTCCTCCATCAACTTGTATTTTTTTTTTACAATCAATTAATCAAGCTTGAACCTAATCCTTAACAAGAAAGAGGGTCTCAACTCAAAGATTCTTAGCCTGAGATCTTCATCCGGGCCAAGCTTATGTTCGTTGTAACCTAGCTTTTATGCCCAGAAGAAAAAATTACGATGAGACTCATACTTGAAGGTTTAGAGCTCAACATTCCTCTGATGGGCCCACTTCTACAGAGATTCAACGGTCCAAATTTTCCAAAGCCCTTCTTTCTCTTTTCCATACACGACGATCTGAATTCGAAATTTTTTCAAGTTCCTAAATTAGGTCAAGGTTATATTGATGACGTCACATTGCCCGAAAAATTAGTCTGAACATTAGATATCTTGACCTAAACTTTTCCTCTGGGTCTAGCTTATAGGTTGATATCTCGAAAATGTTTCCATCTCTACAGAAATTCATTGCTCGAACTCTTTCTCAAATTGAATTCTTTTTCAGGGTCAAGATCATTGATGATGTCACGAAAGTGAAACGTGGTCTCGGGCGCGGACGTTTTCTGAGGATCCCCTCAGTCGAATTTCGTAGTGTCGCGTGGAGAATCTTCAATTAATTGAAGAAATACATTTTACAAAAGTCTTATGAAGGCTACCCAACATTTTGTAGCTATTGTATGAAACAAAAATTGAATAGGAGTCTGTATTTTGTGAAGCCATGATGGCGAGAAAAAACACGTACCGTACCTACCACGAAAATGCGCAAGCGCTAAGTACAGTAAGTAGGTATCTCCTTTTTTTAGGATTTCTGAAATAAAACTCTAAATGATAATTATGTAGATATACTAACAACTTATAATGGTTCTTTTTTTTAAAAAGTCTTCCGTACAAATAAAAATGGACTTTTGAAAAATCGTCGACTTGTCCAAGAAATAATATTTCAGGTTCAAATAATTTTTTTATTTTTCTTGTCTCTTATATTTCTACCTCAATAAGACCAGCCTACACCGGTTAAATAAGGAAATTACAAATTATATCACTCCATATACGAGCTCGTATTAGCGTGATTAAAATGAATAAACTTGCACTATGAGATCAATGTGAACGTAAGAAGTTCCGGTATGAAAGATACTTGAGCGTTACCGTATTTATTTATTTATTTATTTTTTTTTCGCACAAAACACAATGACTTGCGATAAATTTTTTAATGTGAAATTGTAAAACATTTCGAACACGTTAGGTTTTTGTATACGTTTCAAAAATTGGTTCCATCAAGCTAGACCACTAGTCAACTTCTATGTACCGGTATCAGAATGAAAGACAAAGATAAGAATAAAAACAGCAACCCCTCCTCCCTATGTATGAAATTCTCCCCTCGAAAAAAGAGCAGGAAACATCGATTAGGTGATGAGGAACATTCTTTTGAAATGTAACTGTGACAAACCACCGGTCCAAGAATGATCCTGCGTTCTACTTCTTCAGGGTGATTAAAAGAGGAGACGGAGTAGATTTTTTCAAGAACTTTTCAAATGAAGACAATAATTCTCAGGCCTATAGGTAAGACGATAAATTTTGAGTAAAGTTTTCGAAAAATTAGCCTATTGCTAGGTACTAATAGACGTATTGAGGTACGTCATCGAAGTTTTCAAAACGAGCTGCAGTCTAATGTCCTTCCCAAGAAACTCGAGGCTACGATTTTTGTAAAATGGTTGCTACACGAGTGATTAATTCTGCGACAAAATTTCGAGTTTCGTTCACGAGTAACATTGCTGTATAGATTATAGTCTGGTAGAATAGCTTCTGATTCAATTAGAACGTTAAATCTTGATGTTCGGTCCACGCACTCGAGAAGAATGATCATCGAACTATTTTAAATAATTATATGTACGATGGCTTGTATGGAAAATTTTTCAAATGTCTAATGACCATCCATGCTGAGTAGGTACACATTCAAATTTTCCGAATTAGACCTACTTATATACAAATTTACGTAAAGTACAGAATAGCTCTGCATAGAAGACGACTGCATTCAATGAACTCACTTAATACGCTGCTGTAGTAATAATATTAATAACTTCTGGTGAATGCGGTTTGGAAGCACGTTTAGATTAGCCACTCAGACGCCAAGCCCACATCAGTAGCCTACTTATTTACCGAACAAACGAGTAGAAATTACGTATAGAAAGCGCGATGTGAAATCGTTCGCGACTTCTTCTATTGAAAAAGTGCATAATTTTCTATCACACGCAGCCACGTTTTATATTCTTATTGAAGAACAAAAAAGTCTAGGAAAATCCAAACAATATTTCGACGAGAATTCGAGGGTGTACAAATTATTCATAATCTAGGATTTTAAAATTGATATCGTAATCAATGATGGAACAAGAAAATTAACGTCGAAGGGTTGCTGAACTCGACAGTGAAAGGGTGTTTGTTGCCTCAGTGATTACAAATACAGTGTTGAATTGAAAAAAAAAAATAATGATAATAATAATAATATGATTAACCATCGTAAGCTTCAAGGGTAGGTGCATCTTGATACGCTAGCTCGTAGGTAAATAGAAAAAAAATATTAGTTAATTAAACATTTCAAATGAAATCAACAGAATTCAGAAATTGACGATGAAAAAATTTGCCGACTAATCTTAATTAGAGAAAGAAAAACTTCCAATACATCAAAAATTCTCTTACGAACGAGTTCTAATATATTGCAAATAAGAAGCATCAACTTGCTTTATAGGTACTGCTTACCAGGAATGGAATAATATTTTTATGTATTCTTAAAAGAACAAACTTACTCGTATAGTCTGTCTTTGTATAGGCGAGATTTTGAAATTTTTCTCCCATTTTACATTTCTCAAAAAATTAATAGGTATCACTACTATCATTCGTCTCTTTGCAGGTCAGGGGTGAAGCCAATAAGGAGTATCATTACCCAGGGACACATAGCCCTTGTTGTATCCTCGAGAGATAAGGAAATCAAGTGGTGATCAACCCCACATAGTTCAAAAAAGACTGTGGCAGCGAAATTATTTGGAAGAAATATTCATACAAGAATTGACATGAGACTCCGTTAACCGACTCAAAGAGAAAGTTGATCTCCTTAAAAGTAGACGAATGAGTCAGACCAGTGGAAATGGCAAAAAGTGTACGTAAATTTGGTGTGATTGAAGGGAAATTCGGTTGATTATATCACTCTGTGAAATTTGATGATGACGACAAGCGAAAATGTCACAGTGCTTAATTGTCTAATCAAATAATGTTCCAATAAAAGTTTCAAAAAGGGTTATGTTCCACAAAGGAAAGCCCGGGAATTTTCTTAAACCCTGTGGATTGTCAGGTAGACCGAGAATTAGGAAGGGTGGGCGGTTGAGGGAGAAGGGGTCAGAATTTAAATTTTTGGGAGAAATTTTTGGGTAGGCCTGGACTGCCCGCCCTTCCTGATATTTTACGATTCGAGAGTGGAATTTTTCCAAGTCCCCCCTCCTATCATAATATAGTTCGAGGCTCGACATTTTTTCAAGTCCCGTCATATCATATATATAACTCGGAGATCAAAATTTTTCGAACTCCCTTTCCTATGTATAGCTCGAGAGTGAAATTTTTTCAACCTCATATCATATAGCTTGAGAGTCGAAAGTTTTCCAAGTCCCCTCATATCATATATAGCTCGGAGATCGAAATTCTTCTAAGTCCCCTTCCTATCATATATATATATATAGCTCAAGGGCCACAATTTCTCCAAGTCCCCCCCTCTCCGCGACGTCATTAACCTGGATCGCGGACGAAAATTTCGTGAAAGTACCCCCCCCCCCCCCCAGAAAGATCGAATTTCGACTCCTATCGTGTATAGCTTGGAAGATGAAATTTTTCCAAGTCCCCTTCCTATCATATATGGCTAGAAGGTAGGAATTTTTCTAAGACCCTCTCCCATCATATATAGCTCGAGGGTCGAAATTTTTTCAAGTCCCCTCCTATGATATATAGCTCATGATTCAAAATTCTTTTAAGTCCCCCTCCCCTCTCCGTGACGTCATCAAGCTCGCTCGCACCCGCGTTCGCGGAAGAAAATTCCCTGAAAGTACCCCCAACAAAAGGGATAGCGGGTTCCCCACTAAAAAAATGTAAATAATGCTCAAGTGTTTTATGAAATTGGTACGTTATAAGGTTGGTCCCCTCTCACGTGTTCGTTGACATGTTGCATGTTTTAACAGGGAACCTGTTTTATGGGGGGCTATTTGAGAAATCTGGCGTCCGCCGTGCGCCGTCCAGCGAAAAACTTAGAAAAATTTCGACCCTCGAGCCATATATGATAGGAGAGGGACTTGGAAAAATTTCGACTCTCAAGCTATATATGATAGGAGGGGGACTTAGAAAAAATTTCGACTCTCGAGCTATAGATGATAGGAGGGGAACTTAGAAAAATTTCGACTCTCGAGCTATATATGATAGGAGGGGGACTTGGAAAAATTTCGACTCTCGAGCTATATATGATAGAAGAGGGACTTAGAAAAATTTCGACTCTCGAGCCATATATGATAGGAGAGGGACTTGGAAAAATTTCGACTCTCGAGCTATATATGATAGAAGGGGGACTTGGAAAAATTTCGACTGTCGAGCTATATATGATCTAGGCTTCCTTGAATTTTCAATACCAAATCTCATTCGAATCATAAAACAGGTTCCCTGCGTTCCTCGTTTAACTTCGTTAAGGAAGCCGTAATTTTTTCTGAAGCCTACCCCCTAATTCGAAATTTTCCGAGTACAACCCTCTCTGCTTCATGCAGTATATTATACTAGGCTTATAATCTTCCTTTATACAATAGGCTTATTCCAAGAGGAATCCTGTATTAATTTATACTAGCTCTATACAAGCGTTATACTATGTCCAAGCCTCCTTTATACTAGGTTTCTACCCCTTCCATATTCTATGCAGTACTAGGCTTATACTAGGTCTAAGCCTCTTTTATACTAGATTTAAGTCTCATTTTCAAATGGTACTTGATACCTGATTTCCTCCCGTTTCATGCAGTATTTTGTACTGTTTGTATACGGATAGTAATTTTACACTAGGCCTAGAACCCCTTCATTCTATGTATTGAAGTATACTGTACTAGGCCTACGCCTTCTTATACTAAACTTATACTAGGCTTATCCTAGGTATAAGCCTCTTTTATACCAGTTGATACAGTTAACACTAGCTCTATACTGCAAGCTAGTGTAAAGCTCAACATCTGAAGAGGAAAAGCGAAGTATGAGCTTAGATAAGCCTAGTATAAAACTAGTATACTCAAGAGAAAGGGTACATAGAGAAGCCTGGGTAAGACTGTAGGTAAGCCGAGTATAAGCCAACAGTATTTTATCCTATCTTTGTATTGGGAAGCTTTTATCCTTATATGAAATTAAATCTGGAGAGAAAACTAATATTCAGCAACATAGATTAATACTAAGCTGACCCATGAGAGCTCAACTTAACGTATGGTACCACACCAGACTTATATTAAGCTCAAAATGGGGGCGAACGAGCGGTGCGAATGAGACCCCGAAGAAAGTCAAATACTTTTTTGTTTTTGCGTTGAAGTTTCAAGGGATCTCGGAACAAAAAATATTTAAACAGATTTTATAAGAAAAAAGTATTCTTGTGATTTTTCTAATGACGCGATACAAAATGGAGTAATCGCGCTGGCAAAGCGACGCATGTACGTCACCTACGCTATATAAAAAATTAGGCGCGTTTACGGATTTCCGATGATTGGTATCCCAATAATCAAAAATTGCAAATTTTGCCTAGATTCTGGTTGTACTGAGGTGTTCTGGTCGTAGGATGCGCGGTTCACGAGAAAAATCAAAAAAATAAGAGTTTTCATACAAATGGGTGCGTCGTCGCGTGATTTTGCCGGCGCGTTTACTCCATTTTTATCGCGTTGATCGAAAAATCGCAAGAACTCTTTTTCCTCGTAAATTTCGTATAAATTACTTTTGTATTGAGGTATTTATCCTCTAACTCATATAATTCTCGAGAAAGATTAAAAAGACGTCAAGAAGTCCCAATTTTGGCATAGTTTTGACAGCGCATAGTAATATAGGTGTGATGGGTTTTTCCACATAAGAAGAACACCAATGCCAACAGTTTTCAACAATATCAATTTTTTTTCGTTTTTTAACGTAGGTACTTGTACTTGCTCTGGGCATGATTTTTGACATAATTTTTCTGAGGCGATAGCCCTGAGAAACTCGTGGAAGGAAATAATTAATGTAAGTAGTATGCTAATAGAGAGGAGAATACTTTCGTAAATATCTGAGTAAGTTTGACCGAAGAAGAATTTTGTAATTTATGAGAATAAAAAAGTGAGTGTCGAACGGAAATGAATTTTTAAGATGGGTAGCTTGCAACTTATGAGTCATGAAACCTTTACCAGACGACGTTGATAGCCGCGTTAGTTCATCTGATATTAGATATTTATTGCACGTTACAAAAAATTAGCTCAAGTATGTGTATGAAAATTAATTATTAATCAGGGTTCCAGGATGCCATGTCCCAGTATAATTTGTCGTATCGCTTAGTACGATAAAATACTAATTCAGAAAAATTCGTATTCAATAAATTATTTACATGTTTATTGAATTGATCATAATTTTTGTCTTTCGTGATGAGATTTCATCAATTCCAAAGAGCGAAAATGTCACGGCAAAAAAACGAAAGACTTTCGACTATTTTTGTCCTTCATATTACCTTCAGAAAAAGCACGGTTCGAAAAAATCAAAGCTCTAAAACTCCGTTTATCCGCACTAATTGATGCACGAGCTTGTGCGGATAACGAAATTTGCGGTTAATCGATAATGTCATTGATTTAAAGCGAAAATGCAATATGTTGATGATTTAATATGTAAAATGCACATACAAGTACATTTATTCAGTAATTACAGAAGCTGGGTCAAAAACTACATCTTTGCATGCATGCACATACGGATATTGTATAGATTTTTAGCAAGTTACATTGAAGAAGCTGCATTTTGGATTGTTTCATTTTTTTGCGTTGTGCGGTTAATTGGAGTTGCGGATAACTGGAGTGCGGATAAATGGAGTTTTACTGCACTCCTTTTCTATTGATGAAATGGAGCTGAATTTAACAATGGAAAGTTCTGAAAACTACTTGTAGATATGCTTCAACTCCTATTTTTAGAGTTCTTGAGACGGAGGGTGGGGTGAGGAGGAAAATATGAAAACAACTATGCATAACTTAAGATATTTTTAAAAAAACTTTCTTCAAAAATATTCTTTAAAAAATTCATATTAATATTAATTTTATTAATAATATTAGGTTTTACATTAAACATAAATTTTAATTTAAAAATAAAATCTAAAAACTTTTATGAAAATATTTTTAGTAAAAACATCTACAAATTTGAATTTAATATGAAATATTGGATCATCAATCATACCTACAGATCAAAGGAAAAAAAATTTCTAATTCGAAGCTTCAACTCCCACCTCTCAAAAAAAAAAAAAAAACCTATAATCGAGCTATTAAGAAATCGTCGAATTTTTTGAAGACTACTCACTCATTGATTTCGAATAAGGATCAATCATTATTTTCCGAGAATTCGCCAATTTGAAGCTCGAAACGAGCCCATTTTTGGTTCTTTGAACGTAGCGGAATTTTTAAATATTTTTCCAAACTCTATTTCTTGCAAGTTGTGGAATTTCTTCATGTCGCTCTTTATAAATTTCACGATCAACTTTAATCAACATTTTGTGAAATTTTCTATTTGCAGTTAATTTTTGGTAAAAAATTTTCCAGGCGAAACCATAAAGAGTGGAAACCGTGACGTTACCGACAGATATTCCTCCATTTAGACGAAATTATCGGTTTAATTGTTGAAGATGTGATACGTTCTTCGCGAAAGGAAATTTTTAGACGTTAGAATTTGTGTTTTTTTTTTTTACGTCTATTCAAGTTACACTACGTTCTTCCGATAACACAATCTGTACCTACCTCACAGCTATCATTCTACAATTCTTGTTCTCCATGGATTTTTTGAGTTCCAATTTGAATAAGGGGATAAAAGTTTGGAGAAATTTCTCAGTTTCGAATTTACACGAAATAACGCATGAATAAAGCACAGAATTTTGACGCCAATTGGGGGATAGAAGCACAAATTATAGAACACAATTTTTCTACAGTCACCCAACTTTGATATAGCTTGTAAAGGATACTAGCAAACATTTTGAGACTGCGAGGCACTAAATATCGAGACAAATCGCACACCCAAATCCATTTTGGAGGGTAGTAGAAATTGACCCTCCCAGAAGGAGAAGTTGGGCTTGAAATTCCTACAATATCAAGATACGACTTTTCGCTATATCTGGGGGGGGGGGATGATTCTTCCTAAATTTGACTCTTTATGGAGTACGGAAGATGGATGCACAAATTCTGAGATTTCAAAGCACAAAAAGCACAAATTGAGCACAACTTGACATTTCAAGTTACGACTCACGGCTTCGTCATGAGGACGTGATTACAGTAAGACTCTCGAATTTCGTCACATTTTGTCATCGTTTACGTACATCTACGCAGTTCTGTAAATCTCGATCAAAATTTTGGTGTACAGGTGCACCTTTTGGTTGCAGTTGGTCGATTTGTAACGTACAGGCTGTACAAAAAAAAAAATCTAGATTGTTATCTTGTCAAGTTCAAGTTTTGAAATGAACCGAATATTGACCTTCAAATTTTGATTGACGTCGAGTCAACACGAAATCAAGATATGAGCGAAGGAAATTATCAGAAATATTTGGGCGTATATAATATCACCGCCAACTGTGAAATACGAAACATTCGAAACAATATAATTAAGCCTGGCAGCCACAAAATTGACAGAAAAAATAGTAGTTTAAATTTTCAAGAAGCTATCATCGAAGGACTAGGCTCAAAAATTTTTCTAAGATCATGTCCAAAGTAGAAGATGATTATTGACTAATAGATTAATTTTTTTCTTCCTTTCTTTTCTGAATATAGATCATGCATAAACTTGTGTATCAAATAAATACCCATATATTTTACAGTACATAACTCTTTCTTAGAATTATCAGAAGCAAGGTGCTCATTACCTAAGATACACAATACATTATCACACATCGTTCATCAAGGTCTTTTCAATTCCGGTAATATGAACAGGTATATTTGTATTCCAAGGGGTGGGACTGAACACAATTAAAATTTTCCGCAACATAAAATACCTACTTGCACATTTTTCTCGTTTATAATCGAACAACTTTTTTTTTCAGTCTTTCATTGTTGCGTCAGTGTTTGGATACGTGAAATAAATAAGTAGAGAACGCTCACCTTTGCTTCTCGAATTAATTCATATAAATTTAAATTTGGACGCTAAGCGAGTTTGTGAGAACGTATTTCAAGGTCGATATCTCGGAAAAGACATTTTTAAAAAGTGTCAAAACGCAGTAAGCATTGCTCTCGAGTTAATCTCAAGTATTTACAAGCTGTCCACGTTTTGAAAAAACCGAGTGCAAATAAACCTAGTTTGGCCGACATAAAATTGTAACGGATTTTTCTTTTTGGAAAGAACCTCAAACAATAATAAACCACAGGTCCGATTTTTTATAACGATACGGAGGCGGTATTCGTAATTGTTGATTTTTGTCGGCTTCGCTCGATCATCTTATTAGTCATGCGATTATGGAACCACACTGAAATTTTCCACAGCGTACGAATGCGTTTTATTACGCGTTCGGCCTCAAAAATTCATTGCCGAAGAAACCTTTTTATCTGAAACATTTGCAACCGATCTTGAAACAATATTTTTCCTACAGTAAATACGGAAATGTTTAATGAGTTTCGCTTGGGTATATATAGAGATGCTGGTAAAAAATCCCAAGTACTTATCATTTTTTAAACTCAAATTATAGTCTATAAATTTTTCCATAGCATGAGAAACTCGTATATACAGTTTTGAGAGTAGATGTTGAACCTCGTACGCGGTTTTCGATGATTCAACAACTTTTATCATAATGTAGCGACTCACTATCCCCATGTAATAAAAGGCGTAATATGTACAATGAATAGTGGTAAATATAAACGCTCGATTAAGAAAAAAAAAAAAAAAAATCGCTGATTTAGAATGATTCGAGTATCTAGGTACAAAACAGTTGAAATCTAGCTTTTTCTTTTTTGGTTTCCTAGTATACCCAAAATGCCGAGCTTTTGATGTTTTGGAAATATTATTTGTCATGCAATTGTTACGATCCCACCTAGACTACTGATGAAATTTTTTTAAAATATCAATTTTATATTCCTATAGGTAGGTACTCAAAGGAACTCACTGACGAAAGTTGCACCCGAAATTATGAAAAATAATCTTACAGCAGAGAAAATTTGCTGGAGGTGATCTACTGAAAAATAATAGTTATTTAATCTCTTTCGTAGATGATCAGAATTCAAATTTCACATCAAATGAGAGTAATAATTGTACTTAATTACGACCAAGACTGATGTTTGGAAGGGCTGACAACTATTCAAGTGACACGCTAAAAAAAAACCCTCCGACCCCTCCACGTCTTGACACGAACAAAAAAAATGAGGAAGATTGCTACACATTACCTATCGTTTGGAAAAAAAAAACTCTCACTTGACAGTCCAAGCAAGGAACATCTCGACGAGGAGGAAGGGATCTCGGATCTCAGGAATCGAGCTACAGAATGTGACAATTTCACTACGGAGAGGAACCTAGTTCACTTCTTTAACGGTAGACTTTCCGGGCTGTTGAAGGTTGTTACGGTGAACAGTTCAGTGTTTAATCTATACCGAACTTCTTAACGGGTATGGTTACTCAACTCTCTGTATGGTCGGGATCATACCTTTAGAATTCAACAAGTTCCCATGTTTTGAACGTAACAAAACTACGTCTCATTTAAGACGGTTTGTCGCAACAGAGACATCCCGACAGAAAAATATGTCTGAAGTTCGTGCAAAGTTTGTGAGAAGTGTATGCATATTCCTTATACGTATAGAGAATTACGTATGTTGTAGTCATATAGTGTAAACCGTCATTCACGTAATGGAAGCAGATATTGTAAGAAAATTCTCTTCAAGTTACATAGAATGACCGAAATTGTCGTTCATTTTGTGGAATGTATCTTTTGCTCGGCCACTCGATGATAACCCCAACAAGAGAAGTAGTAGCCTCCTTCTCTCTGAAACTTGAAATCCTCAGCATCTTCATGGAAGTCGGAACTCGAAATATTTCCAAGACCCGGGGCATAAGGGTTACCATTCTGATAACGTTACAGGGTCTTCAAGAACTAAAAAAATTTAGAGTTTTGAGCCGACATATAACCCAGTATACTACACTAGTACATATATAGAACCAATTGCTCAGTACACCCACACGTACCTGGCTAAGGAACTTCCATAAGTACATGAGTTAGGTCAAAACTCTGCAGGCCTTGTTCCATACTGCATCATACATTCTGGCCGCGTCATTGCATGGTCGCTTCCAATCAAATATATTATCATAGAAAGATGTCAATCAAGGGAGGGAACAAAAGTTGGACTAGTCGAAAGGAAGGTGGATGGACCGAGAAGGTTCTGCCTGTCGTCAAGGGAGCATAGTACTTCAGTCAGCTTTATACTAGGGATAGTTCTTTCCGAATGTGGAAGTTTCGCCACATACAGGTACCGAATTGAAAGAGCAGACACACTTACATAATATGTGCATTTGATGAACCACAGTAAAACGGTCACCACATATCTAAAATGTATCCATTCCACAAGGAAGGCAGACTAGAAGAATGGAATAATAAGGACAATGAGTGGACTGCACTGTGAAATAGTGAGGAAGATAGAAGATGGTGCACTCCCATCATCATTTTAGCCCTCAGCATAAGTTGTTCCCAATAGCCTACAGTGGTGTAAGTACCACACAATTACTAAAATCCTACAGGTCAAAAAACAACGATAATAGTTATGAGCAGAGACCGGATTTTTTGGCAACGAAATCTGTGAATTTCGGCACTTAAATTCAAAAATTCGGCATATTTGGCATGTAAAAAAAAGGGGGGAAATACGCGTTTTTCAGTACATGTACTCACCCTCCATGTAAATTATTCAATTTCCAACTAAAATTACCTTACTTTTCACCAGAACTAATCCATCTTGGAAGAAAAAATTTATCAATAATTTTCAATTAAAACTGCCTCACTTGAGAGTAAATTTTGTTGATTTTTGCCAATCAAAATTACTTAGCTTTAGGCCTACATTTATGAATTTTTTGACAAAAATTGGCCCAAGATTCAGTATTTTTCAAACAAAATCCACTTGATTTTAAGAAAAATTTCTCGTTCTATCGAAAACTAAGATTTGTAATAATTTCGGCATTTTCCGGCATTCTCATTAATTTCGGCATTTATTCCAGTTTTTTTCGGCAAAATAGAATTTTCTTCCGGCGTCCCATTTATCATGATTCAAACTTCATTTTGATTCTCATTCATTTTGCCCTTCAGGAGAAAAAATGCCAAATGCCGAGGAATCCGGTCTCTGGATGAGAATTTATAAGTAGCCCTAAGTGTAAGAGAAACACTGTTGACTAGAAGACTATAGTAAACATCAAATTGCCCCAAAAGAAGACTCACGAGTTTTTTAACAAAGTTAAACGAGGGGTGGCAGGGAACCTATGTTATAGGGCACGTGGGATCTGACAAATGTTGACTTACCAGGTCTATGACGTCATCAAATTGTAACATCATAGGTCTATAATGGGAGGGAACTTGGAAAAATTCCGACCTCCAAGCTGTATATATAGTAGCAGGCGGATTTAGGATACCTTGGAAGGACGTTCTGAGTCTTGTCGTGTTTGAAGCGTTGCATATCTGGCACATTAAAGGGGTCAAGTCAATTGGTGTATGAAGCATTGCATATCTAGTTACTCGAAGGGGCTATCTTTCAAACTATATACACCGAGCTATATATGATAGGAGGGGGACTTGTGAAAAATTTTTGAGCTCTGAGCTTTACTGGCCGGACGGCGGATATTTTTTCCGAAAAATCCCCCAATAAAACAGGTTCCCCGTTAAAATATTGAGGATAACAGAAGGATGCATTTATTTGGAATGTAATGATGTGTGGGTGGGGATTTGAAAAATTCTTGGTAGAAAGGCTCTTCTAAATAAGCCTATTATTTATATAAAGCGTCAAGCTAAGTATGACGTGTGCTCAGATAGACCATTGCTGGGGAAATTCCAAGAATTTGTGAAGAATTAGCGCAGAAATCTAAAATACTACGTTCTATAACAGACGAAAATTCAATGCCCAATCAGCTTTCAGAAGAAGCTGATTCCTTGTAGATGATATCAACGAGGACTTGGAAATTATAATGATTGAGATTTAGGGCTCGTGGTCCTAAAACTCTTCTGGATATAATTGGGACGAAACTCGGATTTTTCGAGTTTCTTTATCTCCGTCTACCTTATTTTTGTATCTTAAGGAAATTGGAATCAATCATTAGAAATTTGAACTAATTTGATCACGTTTTCTTGCAAGCGTTCTGTAGAGGTCGTCTAGCAAATGACGAGAAAATCTAACACCTGCGGTTTTCTTGAATCCGTTTCTGTAAGTGGTCGAAAATTTTACTTCTTCAGGAATGAAAATTCCGTTAAAAAATAGAGATGAGCGAACGTATACCCCCAAAATATTGGTATGTACCCCTAAATAGGAGGAGATGAAGTCTCTTGTATCTTTATCAAGTATGGGTTCCTAATAGAATATTATAAATATAAACTTTTTGGCTAAAATTCATGTAATTTTTGAATTTTCAAAATTTCAGATCCCTCAATCATTACGCTGGTAACAGATTCTAGCGGCTCGGCGTTATGAAGCAAAAAATTATACCGGGGAAGGTCACAATCATTGATCATTCGGGTATTCAGTGCAGCCTTCCAGTTCACCGTTAGGGCCCGGAAGGCACTTCAACTTTAGAGCATACTGGAACTTGACCCGGTCCAGATTTTGTCAGAAAATATTCGACGGGAATGAAATGATGGTTCTTTACTGGCGACTTCGAATATCAGTGAAAATAATTCACCAAAGAAGGAAACAGTGTATGTCTTTTCAGTTCCAAAACGATTTGCGGTGGATGTAATTTTACATCAAAAATACTTCTTTCTAGTTGTGTAGGTAAGTAATATACTATTTCACTAGGCACAGGTCATTTCCAAAAATCTTCCACCTAGGACGCTTCATCGAGTAAAAGAAGTTCCGATATGGCGATCTTCCGATAGCGCATTGATATGCGAGGTGAATCTTCACTTAGAAGATTCCTTGACGTCATCACGCCCTACCCTCGTATATGGTATTTAAAAGAACGAAATCTTCCGATAGTTCGATATAGTACCAGTATGGTGATATCATGACGTATGACGGCCCGAATAAGTACCTCGTTTCGAACATATTAAATCATATCCTGCACGGTAGTCCGATGCTCGTACTCATAATTATATACCTAAGTACACGATATACTCTGAATAAAGAAAGATTTCTCGTTTTCATAAATTTATGCTGAGTACCTACATTCGAGACCGGGCAGAAATTTTTGAAATATTTTTTTCTTGTTACTTCCGGAAAAAACCCAAAACACCGATCAATACTTTGGAAGCGTAAAATTTTGTTCACGTTCTCGTTAGAATCACTATTTTTCGTATCCAGCGATAAAAAAATACATCATGTATTTCTATAGGTGAATAAAATTATCAACGATGTAAAGTTGTAAGAAAGTGACCCATGGAACGGTAGAGCATTCTGACTTATTACGAGAGAAAGTACACATGCGAATGTATACATTCTCCGAGATTTTCGTCTAATAAACACGTTACAGCTCTCGGGATGCGGTTAGTCGGCTGATCTAATACTTGCACGACAAACCAAAATCCAGAAGACGCGGCCCGTATAAACCAGTATTTTCTAAATCTGCTATAGGTCGTTTCCGTACGACGCTCAATCGAGCGTTAGAATAAAAAATATCTCCAATCGTTGTCTTCTCTGCGGAAAAACATTTACGTCCCGAGGATGAGAAAATTTACAAGTTTCGACTTAATACCTACTCAGGCACCATTATTTCTCGAAAGAAAAAAATTTTGAATTTTACAAAAATTGATTTTGGAATAGAGGACGGGGTGTGACGCCTTCGAGGGACTTGAGGGGAAATTTTTACTGCAGAACACAGAAGATGAGTGACCTAGAGTAGGGCGTACGAATACGAGTAGGTAGGTACGTTATTATAGAAAGTGACTTTTTTAAGGCGTGACGTCATGATTGGAACTCGGAACCTGAAAAAATTTAGAATGACCAACAAAGAGGGATATGGAAGGCTTTAAAAGTCTTACAGCCAGCTCTGGCTTGCATAATTTGAGACCATCATCCGCTTATTGTTTTATATATCGGGCTTTGACTATATAACTCTTATGGACTGAGCTGAGACGACGTTTACCCGTGGAAAGATATGATAAGAAAATAAGATGCGGAGGACTCAACATTAGCGACGCGGTTGATTGCGGAGGGAGGAGAAGCTGTTACTCCTCCGCGCACTCACCCGCGTTACCATCTGCACGCTATACATGTTTCCACGCTCGCTTAACATTTCGGTATATGGACGAAGCTCAGTCCATAAGAGGTATATAGTCAAAGATGATATCGGGCCAATACCCCATTTATACTTTACTTTTCCAATACGGAAAACGTAACTCGAAAACAGAGAACGATTTAAACATCCATGATGACAGAATATAAAATATCTCGCGAAACAACGCCATCTGTTTGATAACAGAATGTCTGCATTTATATAAACACCCAGATTTCTGACGTCACAATGCTGAAGCATTATAAATGGTAACCGATACGGCACCAATATTTGCACACAAAAGAAGCGCTACAATTAATTTTAAATTTGAATATTTTCTATCACCTGAAAAATTATAAAAGAATTTGACACAATCCTAAGTAGGTATTCTTCCCCCTTCTATATGAGATATCTAAGTTATATTATGGCAAGTGACTTGATCCTGTTTGCTAGGATTTTATAAATTTGCACGGTACGAAGAAATATATCGTCTTCATTTTTTTAGCGGGGAGATTACATCCTCAGAAAACGTACGCGTCCGCAGGTTAGGTTAGGTTACGGGACTTAGAAGAATTTCGAGTCTCGAGCTATATATGAAAGGAGGGGGACTTGGAAGAATTTCAAGTCTCGAGCTATATATAATAGGGGGGGGGGGACTTGGAAGAATTTTGACTTTCGAACTACCGTCCGCCGTCCAACCAAAAACTAGAAAAATTTTGAGACTCGAGCTATATATGATAGGAGGGGGACTTAGAAGTATTTCGAGTCTCGAGCTATATATAATAGGGGGGGGGGGGGACTTGGAAGAATTTTGACTTTCGAACTACCGTCCGCCGTCCGCCGTCCAACCAAAAACTTAGAAAAATTTTGAGACTCGAGCTATATATAATAGGAGGGGGACTTGGAAGAATTTCGAGTCTCGAGCTATATATAATAGGAGAGGGACTTAGAAGAATTTCGAGTCTCGAGCTGTATATGATAGGAGGGGGACTTAGAAGAATTTCGACTTTCGAGCTATATATGATAGGAGGGAATGTAGAATGTTTTGTATCTTTAAATGAGGACGAACCAGTGGCTTCAAAAATCTTCTTAATTATTTTTATTTTTCAAAAATGCTCTGACGGAGTCAAATAAAAATGAAGGTCATTTTTAATGTCTTTTTATACTTGCTCGATATCCAGCTATTAGTGAAGACAAAATAATGATTGACAGCGGATAAAAGCACAGTCAAGACATCAACCAGCTTAAACCTCTTTGTGACGTCACGGTTTGATGACGTCATATGTCAGCCTTGTGACGTCACAATCTGTCGATGTCATAGATCACATTTTTTCAAGTTCCCCTACTATATTATAATACATAGCTCTAAAATACGGGCTTGTGACGTCACAATTCGATGACGTCATAGGTCGGCTTTGTGACGTCCCAATCTACATTTTTTAGATCCCACATGCCCCATAAAACAGGTTTGCCACCCCTCATTCAACTCCGTTAGAGAACCCGTGAGTTTTATTTTCTTCCTCTTTTAGCAACGCTTATTTCTTACCTTCCTCCCTTTTCAAATATTTATTCGATAACTGAGGAAAGTATTCCGCATTAATCAACATCCTCGACTTCCTCGATCCCATCTCCAAATCTTACAGAAGAGACAGTGCAGTTTAACCCTTATTTCTCTTCCTCCATGCTTGAAGAAAATCATTCTACCGTTCAACCAAGGTACAACCCTTGGTCTTCTCAACCCTATAGTTGTAACTCGACTATGAATTGGACACACTCGCCTAACCCGCTCATTTCTTATCCTCGAACTCTCTGCCCCTCCCTCATGTCAATACTGCCAAACTGAGAATTTATCTGTCTCTCACTTCTTCACCTGCCCTTCTCTCATAAACATCAGACACTCATTGTCTGTCTTCTCTCATACCCGTCTGCTCTTTCCAATAAGTCGAAAACCATAACCAACACCTTAAGCTTCCTCCGATCCACTTATTACTACAAATCCATTCAATCCGAACATCTCTCCCCGAGCTGATGACCCGTTGAGTAGTCGAAGAGCTTGTAAAAAAAGAAATAAAATGTATTTTTAGCCAATTTGACTTTTTTTTTCTTACTTGTTGCCTGCCACTCCTCATTCAACTCCGTTAGAGAACCCGTGAGTTTATTTTCTTCCTCTTTTAGTAACGCTTATATCTTACCCTCTTCCCTTTTCAAATAATTATTCGATAACTGAGGAAGGTATTCCGCATTAATCAACATCCTCGATTCCTCGATCCCACCTAAAAAACAAATAAGACACTTGGAAAAAGTTTGTCTTCAGAGGTGCACATGAGAGAAGTGGGACTAGGAAAAATGTTGATTTTTCAGTTACATATAAGAGAAAAAGATGATTATCAAGAATTTACATCATCGAGCTGCAAATATCAGCAAAAAATTTTAGAGGAGACGACTTCCCATTTTTTTTTTAAGCAATCAGATTGCATATCTTCCGGCAAATCAGCTTTTACATCTGTTAAATTATGAAGATGTTATGTTCCTTCTTTTTTCCCCTTTTTTCCTCTCTCCGCCCCTTGAGAAGATAAGGTCTCTGGCTTAAGAGAAGAACTTCGACAATTTTTTTTGGACATTAAAATTTGGAGTCTCCTTGGAGACCATTGTACAATGATGTTAATATCATCAAGGTCTTTTGCCAATGATAGAGGCATAGAGAAGAAGGGAAGCCTGAACGGAAAAATTAGCTTCAAAATACTATCAAAATTACAGGAAAGGGTAAAGTAGGTATGAAATTTCTTTTAAAATCTCAATCGACAATTTTCTAGCTGTCCCACTGACCTTAATCCTCAACCAACACCAATGTTTTTAGCGTCAAATAATTATAGTGTTCTGCACTTTTTCTCGTGAACTTAGTTGAAATTGCTCGTAATTAACGCAAACGAATATAACTTTGAGTAGAGAACATTTTCGAATTACCAGGTTGACGATACCGAATTGGGCGACGAATTCTTTCACCCCACATCTTGGAGAAGCTCCGACTCGTACTTATTTTGCACGAGCTTTTCAACAGACTAAA
Source organism: Aspidiotus rigidus (assembly GCA_035079385.1). Taxonomy (NCBI): domain Eukaryota; kingdom Metazoa; phylum Arthropoda; class Insecta; order Hemiptera; family Diaspididae; genus Aspidiotus; species Aspidiotus rigidus. The sequence goes on along the minus strand of JAVHKY010000074.1, from coordinate 818,499 downwards.
AGATTCCAAATTTAGCCTCGCTACGAAACCGTAAGAAATTGAAATAATTTGCTTGCATCATCAATCGCATACAATTCGAAACCTTCAAGACGCCGTCATTCACGAATGGGTAGACCTAGTTCATTTGATAAATACCGATTATAACACTGATTGTTGATTTACCTATCTACAGGAATTCATTATTCCGCTGTTTAGTTTACAAATCGCATTTCATCGTAGCCGCAAAATGTGAACGTACGCGAAATACAGCACTATACTATGCCGATCTATTTTTAAGTCACTAGACCCATCGACGATGTCTGTAGTACTCATGCTCGAGAATTTTTTGATTCGTAAACGATATCGAGTTTCTTCATCTACTTTAGAGCGTTCAATTATTTTTGAATGACTCACTTTATGAGACGAGCATAAAATACTCCGAGAGGTTATTGACAGAACTAGGGTGCGGACACCAGTATCTTCTATCGGAAAAACAATTTACCAACTACCGCATGATAAAATTTGGTTTTACCTAGATGATATTTTAGAAGACACGTACGCTCATTTAAATTCATTTGCGAGTTTTTAGACGTTCTAAAAGTTTTACTGCCCGAATTTGTTCACAAGTATAATATTATGATGTAGTGAGTAATTATGGTGTATAGTTCCGCAATAAAATGAATTAGGAAGATATGCTCACGTCAACAGAGACCGGCGACCAAAATCTCCTTCAATTTTATATCACATTGTTTTTAATATCGACACGAGTCACCGCTCGACCGAGTAGGAGAAAAGACTGAGATGACATTGTTTTCACTACACCCACGCCTCATCAACTTCATAAAAATAAAGAGGCAGAACTACGCGGAAGAGTTGCAGGCGCGGATTTAAGAGTACATTTTGAAGGAGGGGGGATATTCCACCGTTCAAAAAAAAATTTGTAGTCAGACTGCATAATTTGAGGCTTGGACATATCCCTCCTGATACCCCCTTCGATCCGTAAATCCACGCCTGAAACTAAAACGCCTGAGAAAAGGCTGTCGGTTGTTAAAGAAAGTTATCGTGTCTTCCTTTACCTATAAGTAGCTCAGTCTGTTATGGGTTTGATAATTGGGCAATGTTCTGATAGACCTCGATATTAGTCTTCTTTGTTCACTTGACGATACGTGAGCAGTATACTAATACATTATGAATTTGCAGATCAAGGAGCAGTATAAAAGCTGAAGTGGTGAATTGAAACTTTTTACTATTCTTCGACCTACGAACTGAGAGTGGAGTGTATGGACCCTTGCTAATTACTTCCATCTTCAAATAAGACACTTGTTCACTGTAAATAGCACCTTTATCGCGTTAAGATGAATAATTTACAATATTAAGTTTTTGGTTCAAAGTTCTAGGGCTTTAGTGATTCATAAGATTCAAAAGTCAAAAACGTATCATATTATTGCTCGATGATAATTACGTTCATTTATTCAACAATATAAAATTCAAATATCTATACCGAATGAAAAGATATTCAAGAATAATTGTGAAGCCCAAAATAACCTTTCCCCTTCGAAGATTCACTCATTCACGATGAGAAATCAGCATATTTCTGCTAAACATATCCATTTTCCAAAATCTAGTGCCAGTCGGTGACGCGTATGAACATCATCAACACCAACACGAACGATAAAATGTAGAATTAAGTTGTGGGAGTCCTTTGTAGGACAGTGCTTGAGTGCAAAAGAAAACAGAACCTCAATAGCCCACAGACTTCGATGATGTAGGATTAGGTACTCAACAAAAATTTCAAAGTGGTCGTTCATTGCATTAGATAAAATTGAAAATCCTTGTCTGTTGGCCAAACAGATAAGTAATTATTCCTAATGTCTAATGAAGAAAGAAGAGATGCAAATTTTGTCGATTTGCATACGATTGTCCTTGGGACCTTGATTCTAAAATCTTACCAAAGTTATTCTACGAGACTTTGTAATTCATAGATGTTTTTAGTTTTTTAACGAAGTGATTGAAGAGGGGGGTCGTAATTTGCACACAGTGTAAATTACACCTGTGTTTCTCAATGTTACCTGACAAAATGTCGTTAAGTTATACAATTTTTTTGAAAAATCTACTTGAAGTTTGTCCACGTTGTTGATTTCGAAACTGGGATTCATACTGCCATGCTTGCTGTATGGACAGCTTATTGGTTGTCGATTCTATTTGCGACAGGCCTGGTATCGGCAGATACAGCACTTAGGTTTACAGAGCATGTACCAAAAATCAAAGACAGATGATGGAGAGACAATAATATCAGAAGAAGGGAAGTGGTTGAGATACGTCTTCGGTCTACCATTTCTTAGTCCTGATGAAGTTCACGATGCATCAGGCGCGGATTTACGGGGGGGGGATAAGGGGGATATATCCCCCCAAAACCTCCAAAAAAGACTAAAATTGTCTAATTTGACTACATTTTCCGAGCGGGGAAAAAAATTTTTGAACGATAGAATATCCCACCCAAAAAAAATGTACCCGTAAATCCGTGCCTGTGCATTCACAACTGATTTAATTCCTATTCGACCTCAATGTCCGGCATTATAAAGTTCACTGAATACCTCTATAAGAATTACATTAACGACGATGCGAGATTTCCTTCGAGTATGGGGTGTGAAACAGCCAACCTTGATCCTACAACTAACGCATGTGAATTTTTTCATAGTAGGCTGAATGAATCATTCTACAAGAGCCAGCCTGATATCTTCTTATTCACTGAGATGCTTATACAGTTTCAAACAGACACCTACGTTGGTATTCGGAATCTCAACTCACAGAAGAAGTTGTGGACGCCGTACACTAACAAGAAGAAGTACATCAATGATCTAAAGGTTGCATTTCAAAATCACGAAATAAGTCGCCTGCATTTTGTCAAACGAACTGGTTACTTACCTGTGCCCAGAATAATCCACATAATATTTTATTTGTAATTAAATGGATGTATCACATTGAATTAATTTGTATTTTTAAAACCCCCTTTTTTTTTATTAGCATCATTTCAGTTTACGATAAGTATATGAAATTAAATTTGATGTGTGAAATTTACTCAATCGAAAGTAGTACCGTGTGTGCAAATTACAAACGCCCGCTACAAGAAATAGGAGTTGCGAAAAAAGGAAACAATTAATAAAGAAAACTTAAAGGAAATAGATAAGATGAGACTATCAATTTTACTCATAAGTACCGAGGAATTCGATGTCTACTTAGTTTAGAAAATTTCCGCACTCGCGTCTATCCGTCAGACGGATTCCGTCTGGCAAAAATGTAGACAAAGAGCAAGGAAGATTACAGACACGGTGAGCTTCCTGGTTAGGGTGCCTCCAAAAGGTGAGATAACCCAAGTAAAAGAAGAAGAGGGTAGCATCAGAGGGCACCCAAAAAGCGTCAAAAAGTAATCTATAGTCACTTTGTAAAAAACTATTGTAGTAAGACCTGCACAATATTGTAAGTTTATTAAATTGATTTTGAATTGGCGCAAATGTGCGACGTATTATGTCTTGCACGCAAACCGGTTATCGCATTTTGCGCATACGCGCTATTTTCACCCAAAACTTGCACAAGCGTGCACCCACCGGTTTCGCAGTCAGAGTGTGACGTCATACAATGAGAACTTGGAAAATCGGGATTCTTCAAGTCTCAAAATAGTTTTCAACAAATTTCTTTCAATTTTCAAACGATTCCCTGATGTGCAAAATATTTGCTGTGAACTCAATGCATTACACGGTAACTCAGATACAAGTGAGTCACATATATGAGCAGTTTGCAGGACACATTCAAGTCACAATATGACGATAATATAAACTACGCCTTTTTTATATTGAAATATATTTTTATTTCCCTCCACTGAGATAGCTCTCGTGTTGGACGGACTTCTCCTTACATACTTATAGATACAATTTTGAAGCCCACTGAGTTGTGTCGGAGGTGCAATACAGGACATTCAAGTACATAATTCAACAATTAGATCTAGAGTTTCCCAAATGTGTTGCATGTGTGCTTCAAGAAGCCACACAAGATCGCCATGCCTCATATATACCTTGAGTAACGTTGCCACTCACTGGAGAAGTTCAAAGCGGTGGCTCACATACCAGCAAGTCCAATAGCTAGAAAAACCTAATTTTTTGGATACCCTCACCTCAAGATTTTGGTGGAAGCGGAGTCATGGGATGATGAGGAGAATGACTCACAAGATGAGGACTGTGAAAACTGCTTCATAAGAAAAGAAATAGTCGTCACAATAAAGTCACGGACAAGTAATTTTGTGGTTAGAAATCAACTTTATAAAGAAGTAGCCACGATCCTTTGATGTGACTGCAAAACTTCTATCACAAAAGAACCAAAGTGCCTCGAGTCACATTCGCGACAGAGCCTACCTAGAGATTCTGGCAACTTTTTCTGCGGACACCACATAGGCACACTGTATGCTTACAAATATAACACAACTTCGAGCAAAGACCTTATTTTGCTCGTCAGATCTCTCCTAGTGCCACGATCGCATAATTCGGAGTTGGGTATTTTCCCAAATTTTAACAAGAAACCTGTTCTATGGAATTCACCGTACGCTGTCCGGCGAAAAACTTGGAATAATTTCGACTCCCGAGCTATAATATATGATAGGAGGGAGGTGTAGAAAAACGACGACTTCCTCAGCATTATGACAGAATACTCAAAGAGTAGAGTAAACTAGAAACTAATTACAAAGACCGCAGATATAAAGGAGAAGATCTCGCATCTTCTCCTTTATATCTACGGTCTTTGTAATTAGTTTCTAGTTTACTCTACTCTTTGAGTATTCTGTCATTATGTCGAGCCGTAACGTTTTGGACCGTGTCAATTCCTCAGCATTGTAAAACGAGGAACGCAAGGAACCTGTTCTACGGGTTGAAAAATAATACATTATATGATCCGCATTAGAATAGCCCCTTCAAGTAACTAGACAAGCAATGCTTTGTACACCAATTGGCTTAGCTCCTTCAATGAACCAGGTATGCAGTGCTTCAAACATCACAAGTCCCCCTTCTATCATATATACCTCGAGAATTGAAAATCTGAGGCCCCCTCCTATCACGTATATAGCTCGAGAATGGAAATTTCTTCAAGTCTCCCTCCTATCGTATATAGCTCGAGAGTCGAAATTTTTCCAAGTTTTTTGCAGGACAACGTACGCCAAATTTTTCAAAAAACGCATAGAATAGGTTTCCTGTTAAAATTTCTTAAATCTCGAGCTGTGTATGATTGGAGGGGGACTTAATTTCCATTCTCGAGCGACATATGACCGGCGGGGGAAAAATTTCGACTCGCAACCCGTAATATATGATAGAAGGGGGACTTATTATGTTTGAATTTTTGCATATCTGGCTTAGTGAAGGGGCTAAGCTAATTGGTGTGCAAAGTATTGCATATTTAGTTATCTGAAGGGGCTATCCTAATGCGAGTTAAATGATGTATTATTTTTCAACCCATAGAACAGGTTCCCTGCGTTCCTAGTCTAACACCGTTAAGGAAGCCGTCATTTTTGGAATAGTTTAAGGTCGAAAAAGATTCAAAATGTAGGGTGTGCGTTTCCTACGTGGAAGTTGATATTTTATTAAACTTTTCTAGAAACCTGGTGCCTGCCTAAGAGACCAAACTTCATATCAGATCAGCAGCAACGTTTGAAGACTGAAGTAAGCGTGTTTTCAAAGCATGGGATTTATGTGAAATGTGAATTTGTAAAGTTCATGTACAAAGAATTCAACCCTTTCCTGTGTGTATGCCAAAAAGTAATATCATTGCATCATGGAAACCAATGCGGTTGGTCAGCGAGTATCACGAACAATGTAAACGGGAAGTGGGTGGTGGACGTAAGTTTCCCTTGATTCGAATGAAATCATCGTCTATGAGGAGGTCCGATGAAGGAGGTGCCTTCTCGTGACCGGCACCAAAACGGGCACAATGGAGATATGTTGAAAAACAAAGGCATAATGCAATTCTCTCCAATCTCTCTTTCGAGAAGTTTTTTTTGTGTGGACTAGTGCCTGCTCTCAAGTTCCAGGACGGCTTCACTCGCAAGGGCCGCAGGCTCAATTCTGAACGAGAAAGTCGAAACTTTAACAGGTACTTTTTCATTCTATCTCAAAATAGGTTTCAAATTGATGAGATATTTCGAGATAGCGAGATCAAAGGCGTACCAACTAATGAGAGGGAAGGAGATTCAATATCGCAGCAGAGTTCCTCGCAGGTAGTGTTGTGGAAAAAATCTGTCACCCGACGTAGTAAATTCTCATTCGTCTCCGCGCCCCTTTCACGAATGATATAGACTTTGCTGCATACCAGATCAAGATCAAAAGATTTCAGGCCATCCTTAAGGGGGAAATTAGATTATATTGTACTCTCATCACAGGTCTAATTTCACACTGCCCCCTCAAAGAAAACTCCACTTTTGCATAGAACATCACGTGACCAACAGAAATTTGAGTAAAAAGTCACTCGATAAACAGAAACCAATGTCACCTAAATTATGCACGGTTACGTTTTTCTGCTGATGAGGTTATGAATGACGTTCGAGTATTTTCAATTTTTGCTGACAGATACCTAATGATTTATTTACCTATAACAAATCTCACTGCGATATCTATTAAATTAGATGTGAGATATATTCACGAGCAATATTTACCCTACTCGATACAACGTGTTACCATGCGTATTTAAGGGGGCTTCATAAACGCCTATTGCGGTTCACGCATTATTGATCGAATGATGCTCGGATATTATAGGTAGTTATAAACGCTAATATTGCATAGATAGGTACGATGTCGTGTCTATGTATTTACCTTTGAACGCAGACCGAATGATAGATTCCAAAATTCTTCAAGACATGAATCAACTCTGGTAACGTCCTACTGGCACCGATAATGCTAAATACTGCCAAACACAGGTTCCATAAAACCAGTACTTTTTTTAATTGAAATTTTTCTCGCTTTTGCATATAGTTTTGCAGCGAAAATATGAGAATCATATAAATGCCGCAAAACCAAAAGCCGTACGTCCAATGATTCAGCATCCATTCTCTTACATCGAGGTGGCTAAATTTCTCCTCGAAATCGAACATGTACGCGTACGAGGGGATGACAGGTTTCGAGATGTTTGTTACAGCTTCCATTATCACACACGAGCGACGGAGGATGAAGGAGAAAAATGATAATCGCGGTAGCAAAAATTGTAAATTCGAACAGGTAGAAACGAATTCTACGAACTGGAAATAGAATACATCACAGCGATAATTTAATCATACGATATAGACGAACTTCCTCGAAACTGTAAACGAAATAAGATGCATTCAATTTAGCAATTATACGAATTACGCGCGAATCAAAGTCTTAATTTTGTCCCACGACTGGCGCACCGCGAAGTACCATCGTCGTCGGTATAAGCTCAGCACCTACTGAAGCACGAACCGCGAAGGAGTGAAATTATGTTGAACGTTTGCGAGCAAAGCGACATGTCGATCGTCAGAAAGTAGAGGCGACACGCGAAGCTCGTTCAAGTTTACGTTGACGTGCGTGTTTCAATGTGGACTGCCGTGAACGAGAATGAACAAGCTCGGAGCACATTGTGTACAGAGCACCAGTTTATCAAGCTCAGCTGATGGCACATGCATCCTACCGAAAGAAGAACGTGTCGACAGTGTTACCATTATAGGTAGTTCTTTTTTTTCTCTCTTCGTTGCAGAAATGAAATATCTTACAAAAGTAAAATCATTTTTCATAACATTTCTCGGTACCTTGACTCATGGTTGTTAGTATAGTGTCCATCTCCGCTCCACAAAACCCAGTCCTCAGAGGTATCTAGGTTCTACTTTGCAGATAAGCTATATTCATATTTCATTTCCAGGGGGCTTATTCGGGGGAGAAACGATTCAAGCGTGTAACTTCTCCTTAATGCAAAGGTGAACAATTTCAATATGAGTTTGAGAGCTAACCGTCGGCGGAAATAATTCTCACAATGGAGCCAGACGGCTTATTCGAGATCAAATTTATGGTCGAAATCCGAAAGATGTTCAGCAAAAGTCGATCTTTTTCCGAGGTGGGTGGCACTGACTTCACCAACTCTGGTACAAAGCTGCCGACTGGTCTCCCCTATATAGACAGCCACACAGTCGGAACACTAGAGCCTGTAGACTCCACTTCTCTCAAAAATCGGGACGAGATCCTTTAGCCAGCAGAAGAGACTGCGAACTGTGTTAAAGTTATGAAAACCAGGATGAAAACTGAAAGGAAGCTTGCCTGAATAGGATGAACGAACCCATTTAACTTCCTCTCTGGGGTGGAATCTAAGGCTTTGGAAACAAGTTTCTTCCAGACCATACGATCAACATCAAGTTCCAAACGGGTGAGATACTTGATCACATTAACCTCCTCAAAGGAAGCCAGAGAGAAAAGAGGGATAGAAACTAGGCGGTGGATGAAGCTATTGAAAGCGGCGAGCTTATGCGATATTTCTACAAAAAATCTCAAAACTATGCAGGCCACCAACAATGGAGATAGAACGGTCAAGAAAGTTTATGGAAGCTCCCCCCCCCCCACTTCGACAACAAAATCAATGGTGGGATACAGACAATTCTACAAACTATAGGAAGGTGTTAGACTTTAACGACTTATTAAAAAGTGTTGTACTCAAAAGAGTAGCGTTTTACAAATGATACCACACAAAAACAAGCAGCCGCGAGCTCTTTCGGTTAATTAACCATCTTCTAAGCGTAAGTGAACGGAAGCGACTGAACCCAACATCAACGAAGACAGAGGAACACGAGATGAAATTCATGATTGAACTAGCGAGTCATCAAATTGTGAATCATTCTCATACACTAATTCAATCAATCCCTCATCAGGAATGTATCTGTTTAGAACAGTGATGTCTTCATTATTTCGGTGTCTAATAATTTCTATATTTTCCAAAGCCAACCGCTTGAAGTACGAATTCTTCCTATGGAGGAGGGCCTCAGAACCTTCCTTAAACTTATGGCCACTCTCAATTAAATGATCGGAGAATGCCGATTCATCCAATTTACCCTTCTCCCAAGCCTTTTTATGGTCAGCTACCCGAATCTGGAGCTGGCGGCCTGTCATGCCTACGTAGATACCCGAGCAATCGTTGCACGCTACACTATAAACTCCACTTCTCGGCTACAGGAACGGGGTCTTTTAATCTTACAAGTAAACTTTTAACTGTGTTAGGATTATAAAATGCTGGCCGGAATCCAAAGGGGCGGAGGACACGTCCCAATTTCAAAGAGAACTTGCCCAGGAAAGGAATTCTAATCCACATCTTTCTACTGTCTAGGTGGTCCCTAGGGAGGGAGGTTGTGGAATCGAGGCATTTTCTAGTGAGCTTCCTCCGGACCATTAGGTCAACATCCACTCTAACTTGATTAACCCTGGCCAGGTGCTTAATAGTCACAAGTTCCTTTTGAAAAACCGCCTGACTCAAAGGTATTTGAGTCAGTCGATGAATTAGGCTATTGAAAGCCGCAATCTTATGGGCAGTAGGACAAAAGGACGAACCGTGGATAACGATATCGGTCGACGTTTGCTTTCTATAAATACCAAACTCATGGATGCCATCATTAATAGAGATGGACAAATCCAAAAAGTTTATTGATAAGCCACCGACTTCCAATGTGAATTTTATGGAAGGGTATTGGCCATTTAAATAATTGAGGAACTCACTCAGGAGTTCCACAGGACCGGTCCACGCACATAATACGTCGTCCACGTACGTATGCCAGTAGTGGACGTGACTCAAGAACACCTGGCCAGAGGAAAATAAATCATTTTCGAATTTCGACATACATATCTCCGAAATGAGCGAACCCAAGGAGGAGCCAATGGGAATCCCCACTTCTTCGGGGAACTCAAAAAATTTCCCATCAAACTTACAAAAATTAGGGGACCAGCAGATATTTAGAAGGCTAAAGAATTCCGCAAATTCTTCGTGAGGAACGTTAGCTTGAACTAGTAACTCGCCCATGTGTTGCATGGCTACGGCCTTTGGAATGTGAGGAAATAAACCTACAACATCAAAAGAACATAAAGTCGTTCCAGGAGGAAGACTGAGGTCCTTCAACTTATCTGCAAGTAAACCGGAGTTCTTTACTGAGTATGTAGAGTTTACCTCAACTCGAGACTTAAACCAACGATCGATGTATTTAGCTAAGGTATAAGTAGGTGACGAAACGAATGATACAACTGGCCGCATTGGGATATCTTTTTTGTGAACTTTCGGCACCCCATAAAGGAGGAGAAGAACCGGATTCGGTTCCAAGATGGCCTTTTTAGTCAAGGGGCTTTTGATAATAAATTGACTACTATTCACGAGATTCCTCACTTCTTTGATAAAATTTGGAAAATTGAAAAATGCATTTTCTTGGGCACCACACTGCCTGAGCATGTCATAAACTCCAGATACGTAGGAGGACTTATTCATAATTACGACAGCATTACTTTTATCTGCTTTCGTAAGGATTAACCCCTCCTCCCTGACCTTCCTCTTTAGGCCTAGAATCAAGTCGTGGCAAGCATTACTCATGAGAGGGAGGGGGGTACTGCAGATCATTTCGGCACACTTCTTTTGGATATTTACCCCAGGTCCAATTTTCACTGTGAGATCCGCCATGAGGGTCTCTTGACTTTTGAGGGGAGGTAACCCGAACTTTAGTCCCTTCTCCAAGAGGGTCAATTCGTCTTCATTAAACTCAACTCTACTGTAGTTGATGATACGCGGCTGAAACTGTTGGACAATTCCATCCTCAGCACAATCTTTTTTCTCAGCCGAGGCTTTTGCACTGAGGAGGGAGTCAATTTTGCCATTTTTCTTTTCTTTTAATTCCCGTTCAAAATCACGACAACCTTCATTAACGGATTTCATAAACGAATCAAATTCACCACGATGAAGGAGGGAAGCCAACCTCGAATGGACCAAAAGGTTGAGCCTTGTAGTGACATTGAGCTGTCCATACCACCTCCTCAATTCCGTTCTGATCCATTTGATCGTTATGAAGTTCTCCAACCTTTTGGTCGTGGAGTCGCAATCAGAGTAGAACCGAAATTTAACAAAGTTGTTAAATGTTTACTTGTAAGATTAAAAGTCCCCGTTCCTGTGGCCGAGAGGAGTGGAGTTTATAGTGTAGCGTGCAACGATTGCTCGGGTATCTACGTAGGCATGACAGGCCGCCAGCTCCAGATTCGGGTAGCTGACCATAAAAAGGCTTGGGAGAAGGGTAAATTGGGTGAATCGGCATTCTCCGATCATTTAATTGAGAGTGGCCATAAGTTTAAGGCAGGTTCTGAGGCCCTCCTCCATAGGGAGAATTCGTACTTCAAGCGGTTAACTTTGGAAAATATAGAAATTATTAGACACCGGAATAATGAAGACATCACTGTTCTAAACAGGTACATTCCTGATGAGGGATTGATTGAATTAGTGTATGAGAATGATTCACAATTTGATGACTCGCTAGTTCAATCATGAATTTCATCTCGTGTTCCTCTGTCTTCGTTGATGTTGGGTTCAGTCGCTTCCGTTCACTTATGCTTAGAAGATGGTTAATTAACCGAAAGCGCTCGCGGCTGCTTGTTTTTGTGTGGTATCTTTTGTAAAACGCTACTCTCTTGAGTACAACCCTTTTTAATACTATAGGAAGGTGTTAGACTTTAACGAATTTTGCCCATCAATCTGTATGTATGAGGTTGGAATGCAGGTGGTCAGTTTTTGCCAGACGGCGCACGGCGAATTTTTCAAAATAACGACTCGTAGAACAGGTTATCTTTTGAAAAATCTGTATCTTTTCGGTTCCGGGATCCAGTTCCTGTTTCGGTTCCCAGCCCTGTAGCATTACTAGGGCTTGTCACAGTTTTTTGTCCCGCTTAATGGCGTCATCAGTGACTTTGCCCTACTTAAGAGATTTGGAAAAATGTTGGCCTTTGCTATACAATATACTAGGGCATACTAGGTCTTATATAGGGCCCATCATAGTATACTAGGCATCCTCTTTGATACTAGCTACGGCCGCCTTGAACTACTTTGGGGACTTGAAAATTTCGACCTTTGCTACTTTCGCTAGGCCTAACATACAGTATACTAGGTTTCTCTTTAGAGACTTGAAAAAAATAACCTCCAATATACTCGGCTAGACTTGGCTCAGGAGCATGGGGGAAACCATGTAGGATTATAGTGAAGCCAAGTAAGCCAAGAACCCTAGGCTATCCACAAATAATGAAAAAGGACGGAAGGCTGACAAGATCAGACCAATAGTCCTGTAGTTCCTCGGCGCCAAGTTCCCCAAAAGTAATCTAGCTATGGACTTTGAACCCATACTAGAGCCAGAGGAGGTAGTTGAACGCATAAATGGAGATAAAAAATGTAAGAATCAGTCGGCACCAGGGAAAGACGGTATCAATTACAAATCACTGAAACTAGTCAACAAGTGACACCCCGGCTTACTTCCATAGTTCTACAACACATGTCTAAGATGGAGGACTTTTCCAGAAATCTGGAAAACAGGGAAAATCGCTATGATCAGAAAAGGTAAACTACATGAGAGTGACGCAGAGGAATATAGACCCCACACTGGGAAAAATTCTAGAAAGGTATCTCGCCAATAGGCCAAGTAAAATAGTGGACCCTAAACTATCTAGCTAGCAATATGACTTCAAAAGAGGAAGAGGATGCAAAGACTGCGTTTACGCTGTTTGCAAGAAGATAATGCAGATGAGGCGTGCTACAAGATATGTTATGGCCAAATTTAATCTTAATTTGAAGGGCACAGCCGTCTTTAATAATAAACAATACAGAATAACGCTGACGTTTCGAAGATCACAGTCTTCATCTTCAGAGCGTTAAAGGTTTATTATTAAAGACGGCAGTGCCCTTAAAATTAAAATTAAATTTAAAATTTCCGTCCTTTCAAGTTTTATTTCTATGTTATGGCCATTTCTCTAGATATTGCTGGAGCATTTGATCACGTTGAATGGCTATGGAGAATATGAAGCAACATCTGATACAGCTGGCAAAATCCTATCTACATGAAAGAAAAGTGGAGTAGAGCCTTGAGACAACGACTCTGAAACGCGGAACACCACAAGGGAGTGTTATCAGCATTGCTGTGGAATATAGGCTACAATAAGGTGCTGGGGATGCTAACAAGTAGATGGGTGTGTCAATTTCGCTACGCAGATGGCACACTTCTGCTAATGGCAGATGGACTGCAGATAAAGTTAAAAGGAAAAATTCAAAATATTGACAAATACTTGAAAGAAAAGTCCAACCGCAACCTGAATCAGAGAAAAACAAAGAGTCTCCTCTTCCGAAGGGAAGGAAGAGGAAATGAAAAGAAATATGTCTTGAAGATTGATAAAGAAATAAGAAGAAATCTAACTATGAAGTACCTACTTAGGAGTATACATAGATGAAAATAATTTTGACATGGGACCCACACTGCTGATGCGACAAAGATGCTAATAAGTCACCTAGAGAGACAAATCAAACTGAAGGAATACAGAAGAGAACTAGGGAAGAGAGCGAATGCTCTATCGCAAAAGGAATGGGATGAAAGTGAGAAAGGGAAGTGGACGAAAACTCGATATTTTTTCAAGTCTTCTCATGACGTCACCATCAGAATGTAGACAATTTTTATCCTATATACAGTCCAAGGCTAAGCCCGCACTCCAGAACTAACATTTTACAGTGTTTCTTCCCTGAAGAAATTCAAGCTGATGAATTCACGATTTGAATGTAAAGGCTTCTTTTATTCCTTTGTTCACAATAGGAATCAGAACTGAAAATTTTTTCATGTCTCCTGATAATCGTTTGCACCGCGCGCTTCTTCACATAGGAGAATAAACCTTATTGAAAATCATCATCTAAGAAAAGGAGCAGAGAATACTTACCATAAGATAGTTGCTTTCAGGGCGTGAAATCGAGGACGAAGTGGGAATATGGATGCGTAGCTGAATAAAAAGGTGTGGCGTTTTATAAGAGTAGTTGACAGATCAACTGGGCCGACACTAAATTTTCCTCTGCTTTTCATTAACCCCAAAAGTTCTATCGCAGATGACCAATGTGGAACTTTCTATCATTTCAATGCGAATATAAAGTCAATTTTATAAGCTGATATACCGGTACAAGGATAATTATAGATGAGGAAAAATAATGATCGTTCAAATTCATTCACTCAAAATTTTCCCCACATAAAAACAATTCACCGTAGCCTTGCTACCGGTAAGTCATTAAAACGTACGAATATAGAAAGTTCAAAGCCCCATCAGTGTTTTTTTCCGTATTTTTAAAGTCTATTTTGTATTTTATCGAGCCACAAGATTTTCAAGATTGTAGTCTGGCATCCAACTTTAATTACCTATCCGCCGATATTAATGAGAGAAATAACCTTCATCGTATCGTGTAAGGTAGCCTAGATAGCCAAAATACAATATTATATATGTATCGTTTAAGAATCCTGTAAAGTACTCAAATGATTTTGTGCTCATTCTTGCACTGTATATTTTCACGAAGACCAACGTACGCACCCAAGTTATTCACTGTGAAATATATCACCGTAATCATCATTATTTCCTACTCTACGGAAAATTATTTTCATATTCATGTTCAATTACGAGGCTTTGTGTTTTCTTTCTGCAGGCTATTTTAATTTCATTATTTTTATCGAATTTTCAATTTCATGCCTCCCACGAGCTTCTTTTTCTCGGTCTCATAATACGCACGGTTGTTTTACTCCGTTTCACCGGTACGGAAATAACGCTTTCAGTTCGGGTAATATTTATGCATAGAGTTCTTTTTTTTCTTCTGTGTGTACTTCGAGACACCGTAATGAACATTCTCCTTAAAAAACTTATATTGCGAGACTTTTTACTGAAGAAAAATTAATATGATCTCGCGAGAGGTCCACAATTCTACGTCGGTACCCGTTGAATATTTTTTTCATCTGTTACTTTGATGATTTTTCCGAGTTCTATTTCAGAGCTCTCAAAATTTTCCCACTTTTCTTGCATTCATTTCAAGCTTGAGCGTCGTGTAATTCTTTCTCGTGGTTCATCGAACTACAAAATTTTTCCATGTGCTCGTATTTTTTCCGGACCGTAACTCGGAGTTCAGGATTTTTCCACGGTTTCATAATACCAGAATTTATCCTTTTTCTGTGTAACGGAAGAGCACGCAGACCGGAAAGTTACCGATTCTATGCCTCGAGTATAAATGAACTTTTACACGTCCTTCCTCCTCATAGACTTTAAAAAACTTGGTGACTGGGTGATTTATCGAAAATGTTGATCGAGAAAATCAATGCCGAGTATTTGGAACTTCAAAATTCTAAAATTCAGCAATCACCTTCTTGAGAATTTCAAAAAATAAAACTGTGTAGGTACTTTGTATATCTTGACAGCAAAAAAACCTGGAAATGAAAAAAAAAAAAAAAAAAAAAGCTAACAACGTCGAAAAATCGTATTGATTAATTCAAATACTACTAAAAAGGTGGTTAGGTAGGTAGACTTCGAACAACTGTAATTTGGATCAAGCGCACACTTTCAAAGTACATACTTTTACACGCGTATAATTTGAAATCGATCCCAACAGTACGTACGCAGGAAACTTATAATAGCCACCTACCTACACGATATTAATTACTCGCTACATAATTCCGCCTCTGTCAACCAAAATCCACTCGAGGTCTGGAGGTCCCGACAAACCACAGTAATTTGAAGATTGCTTAAAAAATGTTTAACAACCAGGAAAAGAAAATTGCGCAGGTCGTTGATCATTACTTATTCAAAACGCGTTCTTAAAATTTTTCTCGTATACGTTTACGAATAGCGTGAGTATCTGCTGACCATGTAGGAATTTTGATTTTCTTTCCTCATTGTTGAAGTTGATCTTACGTAATCACCTATTCAAAGCACGTTTGAGGCAATCTTTTCTTACATCTTAGATCGTTGAACTAAACGAAATTATTCTGATTTTTTTCCTTTATTTATTTTTCAAGGTATTTTTGTTGAGTATAAATATTTACTTTTTATCTGCGATCAGTGTAAACAAATACATGAACTTTTACCTACATTTTGGAAAGAAATCTAGCGAAGTAGAACAACTAGAGTGAAAAACTTCGTGTCATCTTCTTGACAGTGAGATGGTGAGATTAGCTGAAGTTTAAAATTTCCATTTTTGTGCGGTGAATCTTTAGAGGCGTCTTTCACAATAATGTGTAATTCTCGTTTTTCCAGTTACGGAATCTTTTATGCATTTATTTTTCATAGGTGCCTACCTACCAAATTCTCTTTTTTTGGAAAATACGATAAAAATAGAATTTTTGGAAGTATTTTTCTAAAAATACCGCACAGAAATCCCAAATATTGGAACCAATATTGACCATACTTCTTTTCTATTTATTCATTTAATGGTAAGTCCTAATAAAGGGAATTTTTTCGTGCAGAGAAAAATATATTTGAAGAAGAAAAGAGTTCGGCTCTGCTCGCACAATAAATAATTACCTAGAAATAAACGTAAGAACGAGTATTATTATGACGTTTCGATGTACTTACACGTCTTCTTCCGAGTGAAGGAGGGTATCTACTTATTCACTCAGAAGAAGACGTCTAAGTACGTCGAAACGTCATAATATACTCGTTTCTACATTTATTTCTGGGTAATTATTTATTGTGCGAGCAGAGCCGAACTCTTTTCGCCTTTGTAAGTCCTAATGATTAGAAAGTAAAATGTCTCAGGTGCAATTAGTGAAATTTTGAAAGTTAGTGTGATTCAAGATTGAGAGAGTGGGAGTTTTACAAGTTTTAGTCTTCGATCTTTACTCACTGAAATTAATCTACCGCAACTGATAGTTCTGATGTCATACTATTTGCAATAATTCACTAGGCTATCTTTTCGAACCTCTTTTTTCTCTCTCTCTCTTTATTTCGATAACTTATTTAACTCGAGTTTTCGCCTTCGCCTTCGCCTTCGTTTTCTTTTTTTTTTTTTTTTCTTCTCAGGTAAATGCATTGTCTTTACTTGAAGCTTTTCAAGTTTAACTTTCTTTCCCGTCAATATTCTTTTTCTGGGTATCTGCTTTTTTCAAGACTAAGTTTTATTAAAATGCGTCTCGCAGATTGGGATCAGTATCCCTGCAAATTCTCTTATGTTGAGCGTATCTGAATTAAAGTCAATAATAAAATTTGAGGAGGTATTTTATTTACATTTTTTAAAACCCACATATAAGCACCGTCTGGATCAGCAAACTCGGAAAAATATAAACGATTTTGTCCATCAAACATTGTTACCTCCACACCGAATATTCAGAACGATTATTCCAGCTCAGGTTATAGGATTATGCACTTCAGTTTCAATTTCAACTACAAATAAAATTGATGCCTAGCCTAGTCCATTTTATTCGTTATTTACTGATATTTTAAAGTAATTCCTCAGGAAAAATTTCCCTTCCCATTTATAATGCGACACACCATGAGAATACAAGATTGAAAGTTACATATTTTTCGCTCCTCCTATTAGCTAGATTTTTTTTTTTTACAATTTTGATTTCGTAAAATCACTTTTAATCACTCATTTACAGCTCGAGCCTACATTTACTTAGAAGGAACACTGTACAGGTGCCTACAAAGTTATTTTCCCGAAATAATTACTATATTTTTCTCTTTCAATTGTAAAGCCGAGACGTAAATAAACTAGATAGTTCGTTCTTCCTAAATTGTGATAATATATCCATTGTTTCGCGAGAAAATCAAGTTATTACACAAATCACGTAATTAATACCTAACTGACTGAACGTCGAGTTTTCATTTTGAAATACAGAGAACTTTGAATTCAACCGCTTTAAAATTTTAATATTACCTCAAGGTCATCCAGTATTTGACGTCAAATTACCAACTAGTGTTTCCTAATTTTGCGCATGTAATTTACGTGATGAGAGCCCGTCGATTATATATTCATTAATAATTTTTGACTATGGATTATTTAATGAAAATTCAAATACAATATTCATATCCGCTTTCTCGAGTGAACTTTTCTGCATAAACTCAAATCGTATCCAAAATGTGGAATGAATTATCTCATGATTCAATCGTCGAAAAACAATTCAAGCAGATACGACTTTCACGAAAAAAAGTAATTTCAATCATTCGACAGATGCATGTAGGTATCTTGTAAATCTGAAGCGAATTATCATCTTTGAAAGAAGTAAAAAATGGAATTTCACATCATTCTCATTAACATTTTGAAGTGTTCCCACACAGTTACACTTCTTTCCTTCGATCTCAAGTAAGGTAGATCGGAACTAGATTTTTTGAGGAGAACACATTTTATATAGATAGCGAAAATAGTTTGTAGTAGACACTCGCATATTCACATCGATCGCAGAAATCTATGGGCTGCCTACGATTGTTACAAATTTTCTTCGAGTAGACACGTGACTTGTACTCTCAGTAATTCCAAAGACTACAGACTTTAATACATGATAAGTTTTACCCGTTTCGCAATAAACTGAACTTGTGGCGATGAAGCTTCTGTTTGTTGTTCGTCCATTTATATAAAATTAATGATCAATCACTGAGATATTAAAATTACCTTTTTCAATTTTGAGTTGGTAATGGGATTCGATTTTCATTCATTGACAATGAACACCCAATTAAAATAAGTCCTGACAGGTAATAATATAAAAAATATTATTAACAAAATGTTAAGAAGTTCTCTTCATAGATCTGAAAGTAGATCATAATATAACATCTCACTTCTTGCGGGACACTCGAATAAAACTTTTCTTAAAAAATTTGTGACGTCAATTCTTAGAGAAAAACTCCTCCAAGCGATTGACTTCACAGAACCATGAAAAATGAGTAAAATAATAAAGGATCGCTTTCATAACAATCATGTATTCGAAAAGTCAACAACAATAAAAAGAATAAACATCACATCTTCATAATCCTCCCATTATATGCACTGGACGATTTTTATATTTCTTTGAAATATCGGTTTCGACCTGAAACAGAATATTCAATTTTCAATGGATAGCTTCTTCTTCGTTTTCAACTGATGAATCGAAAATTCAAATCTACATTTGAAGAACATTACAATAATTGTTCTATTATTATGATATAATGAAATGAAATAGAGTGTTCCAATACTTCTTTGTGAAACGAAAGAAAAACCATCATAATTAGAAAAAAAGAACACTAGATTAACGAAATGCTGTTCTCGTTCCAGATGGTGAAAACTAGCTCATAAAAAGTGAAAATAATCAAGATCTATGCCAACGGCAATCAATGAATACCTCAATAATTGAATTTGTTGTCATTTTTGCGAATCACATCAGCATTTGACAAAGCTTCGAATTATGAACGGTAGTAAAACAAAAAAATTACTAAAAACGAACTAGCAATCCAAATAGAGGGAAACAAACGCAAATGATGAAGAAATAGTTTTCCATATTTCAACGTCGAAAAGAATTCAAAGCTTTACTTTGAGCTTTACGATATAAATGATACTTCTACAATATCAAGTTCATCATGTCCCATCATAATAAGTTAAACAGTGACTCAAAATAGTGAAAACCATTTTTTTTTTTTAAATGCTTAGACATAAAATGACACGAGCGATTGAAAATACTTTTGACAAACAACAGACAATTTGTTCCTCTCTAGTTCTCCGAATCTCGTAATTTTTGACTCACGTGCTGCATTAATTACTTTCTCATGCATAAAATAATAATGAACCCACAAAGCGGAGGAAAAAATACGTATTAAAAAATTACCTGCTCTTGCAGTTTTCCGGTCTTTTCAGTCAACAAGACTAATTTAGGTTTCATTTCGTTCTCATTCTGTATGAGTTCTTCTTTACGAGCCTTCACTGCCTCTTGAGATGCCATCATTTTTTCGATTGCCAATGATTTCTGATCGAATAACGCCGTTATCTTATCGACATACCTAATCGAATTTCAAGACCGTTTCCAGATGAAAAAATATAGTCAAAAACAAAAATAATAAAAATGACCAACTTATTCGAATGTTTAATGAAATGCAAACGCTCAGTTATAGGATCCGTAATTAGTTGTTTTACAACTTGACAAGCATCCAACATTTTGACGATATTTTCGGATGATTCTTGAGCCACATCGTTCATGACAAACAATCCATCGCTTTCCTTCTGTGTTTCGAGAAGTCGCATCCGCAAAAATGACTGTAACTAGTAAATCAAACGAGATATTAACACTAACGAATATTAGACTCAGAATTTGATGATCGAATAAGATAACATACTTCCAGCAATTGAGCTATAAATTCGTTCCTCGTATTAGGATTATCTAAAACAGTCAAGGCCTCTTTTCCACGAGCTACGCTCACATCTTTACTCGCAGGTTCAACTTCAATACCGCTCTCATCCATGGTAATGCCGAAATCGATTTCCGGTTCCTCGCTAACACTAATATCCCAGTCAATTTCCTCGGGTTCATTTTCTTTTTCGGCAGACTGTATAAGTTCTGCAATATCGTTAGCTTCTACTTGTTGAGGCGCTTCTCCATACAACCATTCGTAGGTTGTGGTGTTTCCTTTTTCTGTAAGTGTACTCAAATAAATTAAACTTGATGAATCTCGATGTGCGATCCAACAATTCATGTACGACCAACTTACCTAAAACATATGAAATGAGTGGTAACGTGTATTTCACTCCGGCAACGAATTGCGAAAATGTGGAATAATAATGAACAGATTTCTCCAAGGGTTTGATATTTGCCAAAATGTTGTCATAAACCTCGGATAAACTAAGAGTTCTTTTCAATAATTCCACTTTAACTTTATCACCGGTGATACCGAGTTGTTTTTTGAAGGTTTGATATTCTCGTTGAGCAGATGCTACGTTTTTAACATAGTCACTGACTTTCTTATCACATTCCTAATGAATTAGTAAGAAGAAATGCAAATTAATTTCTGGAATTAACCTAAATATACCGAAGTTTGAAATTGAAACTGACTTGTTGAAGCTGTTTAAATCTGGCGATTTGTTTCTTAATATTTGGGATCTCGTATTTCACGTAACGTAATAAAATATTCGCAGCTTCAGCTAGGTAAGCGTTATCTTTCTGATATAAACGAACAATATCCTGCCAATCTTTCATTCTCTTCGATCCATACATACCGAATAGGTTCTTAGTATCTACTTCGGTTTCCTTCAATATTTCGATTATTTGACAGCAGTGAAAATAATTTATATCTGAATACACAACGATTAGGAAGTTGAAAATAAACGAAGAGTAATGAATGATCGAAAAATAGCGGAGATGAATATCATACGTGATCCTGAAAGGAGTTCAGCGATAGCTCTATGTTCTGGCATATCCTCGAGAGCGGTATTAATTTTCTCTCTGATCTCAGAAATTTGCGATTGCCAATTACTCTTACAGTGATGACGACTTATGAGCCAATCCAGAAGTTTGGTAACGTGGATGTCGATAGGAATATCTTCTTCCTGAAAGTACAACGAAATTTGGATATCACACCTCACAAAAATACCTCGCGGTAGAAGGCAGTGCGCGTAAGTTGATCAGGAATAGGAAATACACGTACCATTTTTGGAGCCAGAAGAAATAAAAGAGAATATTGAAATGAATACTGGAACAAACTTTGGATTTTCGAATTATTATAATATTGGAAGTCGAGAAGAGATTATACCTCTTATGGACTGTTTACCAAAGCTGTTTACCCGTGGAAAGATGATAAGAAAATAAGATGCGGAGGACTAGACATAGGCGACGTGGTTCTGCACTTCTGCCGTACTACAGTCTGTTCCACGAGAGTTTGGTATTATAAACGCTAGGCAACCCACGTTACTCACGCTTATTTTACGTTACGGAATGCAAATGGAATGCGGGTTCCCCGTGATTTATAATACCAAACTCTCGTGGAACAGACTGTAAGTTCCTTAGCCGTACAAAAGGAAAAGAGTTGAATTGACTTACAGCCAAATCAACGATCAGGCAAACTGTATCTTTCGGATGATTCGTGCGAATGTGTGAATCGTGGTAACACACTACCATTACTTCATTGATGAAATAATAAGGAAAAATTCAGATCTAGGAAATGGGAGCCTTCATTCTCGTAGGATGAACACTTTACTCTGAATTGTGTTGAAATGAACGTTGGATATATACGTCAACATTAATGACGTATATCCAAACTACGATTTAAAAACACCAATATTGGAAAGAGGGATGCTTGTTTTGGAAAACTAGTGTGATAATTGGATTTCTCATTGAAAAATAGTCATAGTAACGCACATTTTACGTCTCAATTAGCCGTATTAATCTTATTTTAATAGAACTTCTTCCCGATCGTTGATTTGGATACGTCAATCCAACTTTGTACGGCTGGGTTTATTGCGGACAGAGGAGAAGCTGTTGCTCGTGATCACACAAATTTCGAGACTGAATCAATCTTAATAAATCGTTTTTCTTGTTTTTCCAAGATAGCTATTGTTGATGCTTCGTAGGAAATAGGATTCGAGAAGTAATCGTTGCTTTAGCGGGCTTTGAGAGTGAGTTATTCGTCGAGTTGATCTCCGTGAATGAGAAATGATTTAAAACTCCAGCACTCGTAATACTTCTACTTCATTGTATAATCTTGTTCTTCACTTTGAATAACAACAGAAACAACGATGAGCGACTCGAGTACAATAATTTGGATTGCTGAAGCATAGTTATTTCATGCGTTCTATTCGAGCGCTTCTCGTTCTAACATGAAAATAGGAGCGAAAATACAATAAGTTACTTGTCACAAGAAAACCCCCCTTAGCGTCCCAAAAATTGTTTTTGAGGTTTTCAGTGATCCCTTATAATTGAAACTCGATCTTTTACGTGGTGGTATTGAAAAAATTCCAAAAAATTTATTTATGGGCCTTAGGGGTCTTCAAAATTGGGGAAAAATTTGAAACTTCTGGAAAAAATTTTGGAATTTGTAGAAATTCAGTTCTGGGGGCAATTTTGGGTCGTTGAACATGAATCTGGCCCACAAATTTCATTCCAATGCACATATTGAAAGTGCTGCTTATCAACATATTTTTCACTAAATTCAAAATTTTAAAAATAATATTGAAAGCGCTATTGAACCGTATTCTTGATTCATTAATCTACAATTGACAAAATTTTCAGCCAAATTGATCGCATAATGACGCCAAAAACTGCTTTTGAAGTTAGAATCATTGCTCCTGTAAAATTATGTTTAGGACACTAAGGGGGGTTATCTTGTGATAGGTCACTGAGGATGTCTTATTTGCGCGTCTTTGATAAATTTATTTTTTCAATTTTCAGTACCTATCACCAAGATTCATGAGACGAAAGTGTACCTATCAACTTGTTCTTATCAAAACTATATTCAACATGATAATGATTTCTTCTTGTTTGATACTTCCAGGTTTCCTTACCCTTATCACAGATAAGACAGTTAGGCCTACTAATACTCGATGTGCCCTATCACAGAGTTCGAAAAATTAATGAGGAGATTCCCTGACGACAAATCGTATCAAATGGGGCTGGAAGCAGCGCGGCTTTTATTTAGGGCAAAAATAGTAAGTACTAGGATGCAATACGGTTCTGCTTTTGTGAAAAGTATTTTTCTAACAATAATGAGAAAATTCTGTTCAAATGTTTCTCTTACGAAGTGGGTACATACGAATAATTATACGGAATATTCATCAATTTGTACGAGGTTGTTCGTCAAATTTTTCGTTTTATCTGTTCATCGAATTCATCAAATCTGCGCAGAAAGTTGTTTTTTCATAAATAAGATTAGGCCTATACATTCTTTGTTGAGAAAATTAATCAATAGTGAAAACAGAACGTAAATTCTGTTCGATCTTTACAAAATTGATTTCTCGAAATTTTTTTTTCTTCATTTGAAAAAATGACTGCGAACGTTTTTTTCCGATGAAAATTTATTTCTTGGCTGCTCAAGGCGTTATAGCTCAAGAATTAGAAAATAGGAAACACTACAGTTTTATTTTGAAAGTACCTATTATATATTATACAGATATAGAAGGTACAAAGATGTCATAGAGAAGTCTAAAATTATAAAAAGAGAAAGTACTACTTTCCATGAAATTGCTTTGGTTTTTCTAAAATAGCCTTATCCTTAAAAATTATTTCCTTGTTTTCTGGAACGTAGTCAGTTTCAAACACTACTATCGTATTCTTTTGTGGGTTCGCTCGTAAATAGCATCCAGGAACGTAAAGAGTGACTTGAGGACCAACAGACGGCCAGTAACGTCCAATGTTGAAATCGTTGATGAAAATTACTCCCTGAAAAAGTATAAAAGAGACGAGCAAAGTCATTACCTTCCAGGTTATTTTAAAGTACCTAAGGAGCTTTTTCCAATGCCTCACTTTGCCCCATCCAGTAAGATCAACAAACGTATCCTTGGGTTGTTCATTAGGAGGAAGTATGAGTTCGCCTACATAGAGAGCTGGAGGTTTAATTTCTTCTGTCGGTTTTGGTAAATTATGAACCCAAGAAATATTTTCAAATGGTAAGCCGGTCATATTCCAATTCTCGAGAGGTTTACCATCCAAAGTGGGTGTTGAAAGGAGACCCTATATTAGGAATTTAATTTTGTTTAAAAAAAAAAAAAAAACAAATAAAAGGAATACAGAATTGTGTTCTGTACCTACTTTGAAATTATCTTTAAGATAGGCACCGTCGGAAACTCGTCCTTGATTTTCAATCAATATACTTAAAGTTTTCCCTGAAGCTGCTGACAGAGAAATCGTGTAATTCTCCTCCCTGCGAGAGAGAATCCCAACAGGAACCTAAGGAGGTTTGAATACATCAGCATCGTATCTCGTACACTGTAATATGTCTCCCTATTTCTTCCCCATTAGCATTAAGTACTCACCTGATTTAAAGAGATGATTGCTCTATCTCGCACCTCCTTCACAAGAAGTTCAGCTTGCTCTACCATATTATCTGGAACTTTAGTCTCATATAGCACGTACCCGTAAGAGACCTTCAATTGTTCAAAGGTTTTTGGTACTCGAGCGAACGCCTCAATCTTATCTCCAATAAGAACGGTGTTGAATACCGATAGGACAGATTCTAGTCGAACTTTTCCATATTTTCCTTTCGGTGATGGAGCAGGGGGATCGGGTAACGTTTTATTATAATACTAGGCAAGCCCAAAAGATATGGCGCTTATTAGTAGTGAGAATAAAAATTTAAAAAATAACACGGTAAAGAGCTAATGACTGAAAGAAAAATAGAGGAAAAGGGCTGAATTTTGCGGATGTGGAGAGGTTTATGTGGCTGCCTCTACCCTTTCAGGTAGGATTTTTGTTTAAAACACGTGCTCAATTGCTCGTAGTTTGTTTTCACTCGTTTGCGTTACAATTTTTTTCTTTGTGAACGATCTCCATCTTTACCAATTGGACGCCATAATAGGAAATGTGATAGGACTCCACCTTGCTATTGATTGGTTTCCTACTGATAGCTGTACTGGCATCCAAGTCTCTGCGTTCTCGGTGTGGAATGACGTCATCGAAGTACAGAAAAATTTTGCAAATGAAATGAGGCTTTAATCATATATACAAGGTCTATACGACACTCGTGAAGTCGAGAAGACCATTTCCTTCAGACAAGGTGAAGTTCCATTATATCTCCCGTTATATTGTCTTATCGAGTTGCTTAATGGAATGAGTTTATATTTGAATCTTAGGGCCACGGTGCATAATTTTTTACGACCTAGTCGTTGTGACAAACTTCAAGATTGTAGCGGCTAAACTGATAACAGATGTGCAGACTTCCGTTGGCTATTGTACTTCTTCTCAGTAAATCAGTGAGCATAGACGAAGTTTCGTCATCGTCGTGAAATTATTTCTCGCTGAACATGTAGAGTTAGAAACGAGTACAAAATATAGTCCTACTCACATTTCTATACAATACTTACACATTCAACAAAAATTCAGTAGCTCAATTTACGCTTCCAAATTCTACTTGATAAGGTTAATGTCACTCTGTCTCTGAGCGCCCAGACTTTTCTCTCACACCAACATTTTCTTTGTTATGTCATCTTGAAGCGGAAGGAGCGCAACTTTTTCAAAACTCACCCAATCAATGAGCATTATTCGAGTACAATCTATTGGTGTACTTGTGAACTTTCTAATTCATTTGAGGAGAGGCATGAAATTGCAACCATAACTCGATATACAGACGAACTTGGAAGAATTTAGCATAGTTTTTAGTACCCTGGGGCGGATTACAGGGGGGCAGGGGAACGCCCCCCCCCCAAAAAAAAAGACTAAAATTGTTTAATTTGACTATAAAAAATTTGGAACAATGGAAGTTCCCTCCCTCCAAAATGTACCCGTAAATTCGTCCCTGAGTCCCCATCGTAGAAGAGGTCGATATGGAAGTAACCTTTATTTGGGCTCGTAGTAATGCGAAGGGAAGTGACTTTTTCAGTTCAAAGCTAGCCACAAGAACTTGCGATAATGAATGGCGATATCAAGGTCTTCACCCACTCATTCTCGTTTTCTCATCGACCTTTATATGCTTCAAATATTTACCTCGGATATGAAGTTACGTAAACCAAAATACATCTGTGTGTAATCTCCAGCTTCATCTATTGGTGCACCCCAGTTGAACGATGTTGATATAGGTTTATACACGTACTTTCCGTTGGGTACGTATCTCGGCCCTGTATGAGAATAAGTACTTCATTAAATCGTTTGGTTATACAATACAAGCGAGAAATAAAAATCAACTGACCTAGTAAAGGTACCTCAAATTTTGCTCCTAAAAAAAGATAATCATTTCATTATTTCGCTTAGTCCTGAAGTACAAGCAAGAAATAAAAACTCAACTGACCATTTTTAAAACCAAAATTAGTACCACCAGCAAACAAGAAGAAGTTGATATTGGCACCCAAACTGAATGATTCTTTGGTTTTGTTTCGTATAATCGCCGTTGTATCCACTGAATGTCTCGTTGCTTTATTGAAATCTTCCGGCCCCCAAAGGCTGAACCAACCAGTGTAGAATTCTGAATTTACCAGCGGTCCTCGAGGAGAAAATTTGCGCATTTCGGAGAACATAAGACGGGTTCGTTCGCCCACTGTCACACGTTCAGTCTTTTTAGTTCATGCTAGAATTAAGTGCTACAAAGCATTGACCGTGACAAATATTTGTGCACAAAACCTGGAAAATTAATCGTCGCGAACACTTCGGGAATCATTCCATATTCGAATGATGTTCTGTTACATCCATCCATTATTATTAGAGGTGAATCGGTTGTAAAAAGAACTGCCTTATTGTCAACGTGTTTTCTGAATAAATCTCGTATAAATAGTTTGTAATCCTTGTTCCAGACATTGGGATACATTCCGTATTCATTTTCCACCTGTTACAGAGAGAAAGAAGTTTTAGTCTGTGAGCTTAAATGCTGATAACGTCTACCGGTACAGAGTCTTATACACACGACCTTAGCCAGAAGGTTTTTCAAGAATGTTATCAAAAATTTTAAGGGGTAGTTTGATATCTTGTTTGGCTTCCATCAATGTATTTGAGAATTGGTTGAGAGTTGTATTGCCCTCCCGGCGGTGGCTTTGGTCTTACATGCGATACAATGTTTTTAAAAAAGACCTTCATCTTCATTTGTGACATTCCAAAAACATGCAGAGGCGAATTGAGCCACTCCGTATATGAAATTCCATACCCCTAAAAATTCTATGACTTTGATAGTGGTCCATGTATATTTCAAAAAAATGAAATAAAAAAAAGTTGGATGTAATAAAAAAAAAAATCATCTTGCACTTTCCAAGCGCGGTCCTATGTCGTATTATTCCGAACGTTCACATACCTGCACCGTTATTATTGGACCGCCTTCTCCATATAAGTATTTTCCTATTCTACCGAATAACTCAGCAAACCACTTTTCTACCTCGTATTCAAAATCTGCAAAGAAAACAGAGTATGAGAAATATTTTATTTAATCACCGTAACTATCATAAATACAGATGAGAATTCTGAGTGAGGGGCACAATGAGGGTCTTGAAAGTAAGAAAAACTTTTTTCACCTTAGTGGAGGAATCGGTCTTGCGACTTTCTCGCACATGAGCCAAACCCATTAAAAAAGAGTAGACTTTTTCATAATTCGCTCCATCTTTTAATTACTAAAAAGTTTGTCACAGTACAAAGATCTATCTATCAATCAGCAGTTAAGTAATGCTCCAAAATTTCTTAGTTCATATGGAACCCCTTCAAATTCCAAAACATGACGTCCCTTATTTTAATAAAGCGGTTCGAAAAAATATATATTTTTTTACATAAAGTAAACATGTTCTCATTCGTAATGCAGAAATACGTACGCTAATCGTATACCTATGCTAAGAATCTTGAGGAAAAAATAATACGAAGTTATTTAGTTTACTCACCTGGATCGTGAGAACGTAATGTGATGTTTGGGTACAAGGTCAGTAACCACGAAGGAAGACCACCCTAGAAAATATGAAAAATCAAGCCTTAAAAATTAACGGTTTTAGTCTTTCGACTATGGAGTACTAGTATGAAAACAGTATTATTAAAGTAAGTACTTACAGGCCTACTAAATAACGAGTGTATTTTTCAAGTATAAGGTTAAAATTACTAGTGTGAATCTTAGTATATTTTCATTCTTTGAGAAGGAAATTTATACGACAAATAGAAGTTTATACCACCCTATTATATCTATACAACTCGATGGTAAAAAACATTCACGGGTTCTTTAACGGAGTTAAACGAGGGATGGCAGGGAACCTGTTTTATGCAGGGCACGTGAGATCTGAAAAATGTAGATTGTGACGTCGACCTATGACGTCATTCAGTTATGACGTCACAAAATCCGGATTCTTGAGGAGAGGAACTTAAGAAAATCTGACCTATGACGTCATCAAACTGTGACGTCACAGGTACTGCCCAAGCTATATATAATAGGAGGGAAAGTTGGAGAAAAAAACTCATCATCAGACTGTGACGTCACAACCTCGCTCCCAAGCCATATACGACAGGAGGGGGACTTGGAAAAATTTCCACTCTGGAGCTTTGCCAGCCGGACGGCGGACGTTTTTTCCGAAAAACCCCTCGCTAAAACAGGTTCCCTGTTAATATTCCAAATCCTCCTTTCATCGATATGGCTTAAAAATCAAAATTCCACGAAGTCTCTGACAGACATTTCCCCTGAAATTATGACCTTAAAAAAGTCGGACGCGGACATTTTCTTGGGATACCTCCCCCTTCTCCCACCAATGAAAGCGATATTGGGTTTCCCGTTGAAAAAAAAACTCAGTTTGAACATCATTTGAGACAATTATGGTCAAAAGAGTGGGGTTGTTGGTAAATGAAAAACTGTAGCGAAAAATTTTTGATCACCTAAACTCGAGACCTTTTGCTTACCGGGCGACTGCTGTAACCGCTGAGCTACGAGGTGTGTCTTTCGACAATTATGATCGTACTTACAAATTCTCTTTCCGCACTGATAAACGGTCCAGGACGTAGAATCACCAACAAATTCTCTTTTTTCGCCTCTTGCAAAAAATATTCAATATCAGCTTCACCTTCAAAGTTGTACTTCCCGGGAGAAGGCTCGTGCGTGCTCCATTCGATATATCTGTACAATTTAAATTTTCACTCTACTTGAGCCTTCCTCTCATTTTCAATATCTTCTGATGACTGATGAAGGACCCGTTTGGTTTTTGAACGAGTAATTTTTATTAAGAAGATTCACAGGTGTAACTATTGAGGACATCTCTCTTCACCCACATATTCACGCAAAATCCTTCATTAGAGCACAATGCGTAGATGATACCGTAGTTCAAGTGAAAAAAGATCTGATGTAAAAACATACAAATGCTTACATTGAAACTGTATTTAATCCTGCAGCTGTACACTTTCGCAGTCGATCTTGCCAATATACTCTGGGAATTCGAAAATAGTGCAGTTCTCCTGATATGAAGGTGAACGGTTCTCCATCTTTCAGGAATACATTATTGTTGTAGTCAATGACGAAAGAGCGATTGGAATTGGATTTTGCGGCAGGACGGTTTTCGACTGTTTCTCCCTACAAAAGAGATGTTGTTTTATAATCGATGAAGAGTTACAATATTTCCAAATTCTTGACTATAATATATTCATGTTTATTCGGTGTAGTCGTAAAATGCTTACTCCATCAACGTTTGACATAAATTATATCCGTGTTCAAGTCGACTACGTGGGCCTCTAATCTACAGTCAAGCAAATAGGTACAATCACCTCTAACAATGGCTCTTTAGATAGTGTGTAACTTTTAGATATGGAAAGCGGGGCGTATTAACCTTGCAGCCACTTTATAGTTCTCCAGATTAAAATGTTCTGTTACACCAAGATTTCAAATTTTGTTATTTTGGTATAAGTTATTGTAGCGCTGGTTTTTCTTTAGTCGAGAATGATCGATATTTTGAAGACTAAACATGTGCAGCTGCATGTGCACAGCACGAAAGAATGTAGCCTCGCGCAACGTGGTTGATATTGGATACGGTGGGTACCTACGTCTCCGAAATTTTTTCACTTAAAAGTGTGGTTGCACTTCACAGCACCGACGTGAGATACTGCGATGTGTACTGCTTGGACTAGGTATGAAATACAATCTTAAATTCTAGTGGGGAAGTCTTCAAAAATAACCTTTAACCGTAATTATTTTCTTCTACTGCATACAGAATAGCACTTCGACGAGCACGTCGTTTGTAAATTGAGATAATGAAGTCGTCTACATAATATTTCAAACGTGATTATAAGTGAATCATAATCATTGCCATTACAGAAGAAATATTTATGTCGGATATTGCAAAAGAAGTGAAATTCATACAAAGATATTTCTTAGAGTAACTTGTTCAAATAAAAATGACAAGATCACTTTGTGTACAAGATTTTAGAGTGCATCAAGAAACATTTCAATATTTTGTAAGTGATGACCTGCTCCTACATTAGCTGGTCTTTTTAATTACGTAAGAAGTTTCTCTCTGCTCCCTCCCCCTATTATATATTCATGTCATGTTATAACGTGTAGGAGAAATTTTAGAGGTTGAATAAGGTGTTCTTTCAATTCCTTCTTTCCTTTGTTTTTTTTTTCTTCTTTGAACATCATGCTGATGACTGACGAGCGGAGAAAAAATTTTCTGGCATAGCCATATAAATGAAGATCATGTTTCATGTCTCTTATATTTTATCAGTCATTTTGAAATATTTTAGTTCTTCCAAGTGTCAAGGTCATGAGCGGACGGGACGTACGGACGTAAATTTTGGAATTAGGGGGGAGGGGTCAGCGCTAAGACATGAAACATGTCAACTAAGTTTTACAATAATTGGATGGTCAACGTTTTCAAGTACCATCCCTCGAGTGTGTCCTCTCTACGACTACGTCGTTCCGAAAAAGAGCTGTAAAAATTGTGTAAGAAAAAATTATTGAAATTCAAAATTTTGTACGTACCTTGGATTCATTTAAACAGAGTAAAGTAATCACAAAATACAACAACAAAGTTCCTTTCATCATCACCCACTTATAAATTTTTTCAAACTATCAAAAACGTTCAACCATCAACCATGAATGAACGAAAATGACAATGAAATTGGGATTTAAACTTAGAGTTTCATAAGTTGGTAGCCCTGCGAAAAATTTGAGTGATCGCGTAGCGTCAACCGTAAGGAGACAGCAAAACGTAAACGTTTTTTACTAGAATTAAAGAGTGTTTTATGAAAATATACGTCCTACTTTTTCTCCAAATCAACTTGATAAATAGATTTTTCACTCTCTCGCGACAAATCAAAACTTGCCGTTTTCCCATATAAAAACGTACGTGATCACTCGAATATTTGCCTGCGCGCAGAAAGAGAGGAGTGACTTTGTAGCGCGCTCTAGTGCAGGTTTAAATCCAAATCAAAAAATAATAAAAGGCAAAAAATTATACTTGGTACCTATGATCGCTGAACCAAGTTCCAAGGTTGGGCTACTCATACACGAGCATGTGAAATATCTGATTGTTCTATATTATAGTACATATATCCCGATCAGTCATGGGCATCGTATGCTCTGCAAAGTAGCTAAATATGCACATATTTTATGTTCTAACTAACGCCTCATAAAAAACGACTGCTTCCTTAACGATGTTAAACGAGGAACGCAGGAAACCTGTTCTACATTATATGACCCGCGCATTAAAATAGCCCCTTCAAGTGACTACACATGCAATGCTTTGTACCAATTGGCTTGCGCCCTTCAATGAGCCAAATATACAATGCTTCAAACATCATAAGTGTCCCCTCTATCATATATTACGAGTCGCGAGTCGAAATTTTTTTGACTTTCAAGTAGCATTCTGTTGGGGATTATGCACAAGTAGTGATATCAATTTCGATTACAGTAAGTTAACCCTTCATTATTGGCGTTTAGCCTACTCCAGTATACAATATTTTGAGCAGACTAGCTTTTGTGAGCTGACTAGCGAATTTTCACAAGTCCCTGAAGTAGGTCAAGGTTATTGATGACGTCATAAAGCGTCACGTCACGCAGATTTCTAACTCACCCCCAGTCCGAAGACATATACATGTCAATAGGCTACTGTATATTAGGCTTAGTATAATGAAGGCCATACGTCGAAATTTTTCCAAGTCTCTGAAGTAGGTCGAGGTCATTGATGACGTCATAAAGCGTCTCGTCACGCAGATTTCAGACTGACCCCCAACCCAAAGACATGTACATGTTAATTCACGAAACTTAGTGGGCAATGGATGACATTTGCCAATAATGTTCTTGGTTATTGTTTACTCAACACATGCATAGTCTATGTAACTGTTGACATTTCGGTTTTTTATCAACATTAGAGAAACCATTATAACTTTCAAAATAATTATAATATACAAAAATACATTTCAAAAAGTTTTTTAAAACTAAATTCCTAAAATTTTTACTTTTAATCCGAATTATGAAATTTATAACTAGGAGTTGATCTCTATAAACATTTCAATTTACTAGAAGAGTTTAAAATTAGGTTTACACATAATATTTTGCTGTTATATTTACGAAAATTGCGTGGTCTCGAAAAACGATTTCTTTATTTTCTGGAACGTAATCGGTTTCAAACACTACTATCGTATTTTTTTGTGGATTCTCTCGTAAATAGCATTCAGGCAAGTAAAGAGTGACTTGAGGGCCTTCGGATGGCCAATAACGTCCAATGTTGAAATCGTTGATGAAAATTACACCCTAAAAGTGCATAAGAAAGACCATCAACGTCACTATCTTTCAGTTTATGTAAAGAAGCTTGTTTTGAATATCTCACTTTGCCCCATCCAGTAAGATCCACAAACGTATCCTTGGTTTGTTCATTAGGAGGAAGTACAAGTTCACCAACATAGAGAGCTGGAGGTTTGATTTCTCTTGTGGGTGTTAGTATATTATGAACCCACGAAATATTTTCAAATGGTAAACCGGTCATGTTCCAATCCAAAAGAATTTGGCCATTCAAAGTGGGTGTTGAAAGGAGTCCCTATATAATAAAATTTCAATCTTGTTTTTCTAAAGATAAGGAAGAAGAATTATGCGCTGTACCTACTTTGAAATTTTCGTTGAAGTGTTCACCGTCGGAAACTCGTCCTTGATTTTCAATTAATATACTCAACTTTTTCCCTGAAGCTCCTGTCAAAGAAATCTTGTTATTCTCAGCCCGGCGAGAGAGATTCCCGACAAGAACCTAAGGAAGTTTATACATCAGAATCTTATT
Source organism: Aspidiotus rigidus (assembly GCA_035079385.1). Lineage (NCBI taxonomy): Eukaryota > Metazoa > Arthropoda > Insecta > Hemiptera > Diaspididae > Aspidiotus > Aspidiotus rigidus. Next base: position 784,668 of record JAVHKY010000074.1, on the reverse strand, counting down.
TCTTATGGATTTCTCCATCGCCACTAAATAATTACCTGGTCCAAAAATATGATTGCTCTGTCTCGTACCTCCTTCACAAGAAGTTCAGCTCGCTCAACCATATTATTTGGAACTTTAGTCTCATACAGTACGTACCCGTACATGACGTTCAATTGTTCAAAGGTTTTCGGTACTCGAGCGAAATCCACAACTTTATCTCCAATGACATCGGTGTTGAATATAGATGAAGCAGATACTAGTCGCACTTTTCCATATTCTCCCTTCGGTAATGGCTTAGGGAAATCGGGTAACGTTTTATTGTAGTACTACGAAATCCAAAAAAATGTGACGCGTATTAGAGGTGCGAATACAAATTGAAAAAATAGAATAGTAACGTTCTTTCTACATTCTTTCAAGAGCAGATCACTGAAGGAAAAACAGAATTTTTTGAAACGAAAAGAGGACAGGTTAAATTGTAAGGATCTGGAAAGGTTCATGCGGGCTGCCGATCCAATTTCTCGCTAAAAAACTTACAGCCTACTTCGTCAGGAATTGCCTTCATTGACGTGTTAAACGAGAACAATTTTAAGGCACTGCCGTCATTAATTAATTTAAATAAAGCAATAGTTGATTGTTTTTATATTGAAATCCGTCAAGTGAAGTAGTTTTCTATTGTTTTAGAGGAGGTAAACAGGGAACCTGCTTTATGGTGGTTTTTCGTTTATACTTTTTCTGAATGAAGATTAAATATCACTACTATTAAACACCACCTCGGGAGTTTACGCTCGGAAGTCCATTAATAATTGAGGGATAACTCTCAATTATAAAATGGCTCTTACTTTTAAGGATTCAATCTTATATACTCGAAAGTACATATTTTTTTTAATTTCCCCCACATACAGCTTGAGAGTCGATATTTCTCCAAATCCCCCTGTTATGATATAGACCTCGGAGATCGAAATTTTTACAATTTCTATATTTTGCCAGCTTCAATTTTATCCCCTATAAAACGGGTTCCCTGTTAAAAACACAGTCGATGGTACGTAGTTTGTTTTCAGTCACGTGCACACCCATTTTTTCGTTTCTAACCACTCTCTATCAGCTATAACTCTATATAACGGGAAATATGATAGGACTCCATCTTGTTTATAATCAGGTCTATAGCTGATGGCTGCACTTGCCTTCGAGTCCTGCGTTGTCGGCGTAGAATGACGATATTGAAGAACAGGAAAATTATGCAAAATGAAGCCCCTTGCACCAGTCTAAACCATATACGAGATTGATTGAGTCCCATTCTATTTCCCGTTATAGTCTTATCATTATTGATGGCTCCTCTTTTTTCCTTCTTGGTTTAAAAAACACACTGAATCCAAATTTGCTCATATATTCCACCACCATTCACTATAGTCACCTCGAAGAGAATCATTTGCTTTATAATCTCTTGAATAAATTATGAAGTTCTGGTAGCTCAATGGAATGAGTCTTCCCACTTGCGATACTTCCGTTCCTATGACAAAAATTATTATATTTGTAGGCAGGGGGTGGGTAGATAGTCGCTATGCCTTCCGTTTTTGCAAATGGAACTGATAATTAAGCCAATGGACTGTGCTATCTTTGTGTCTCATTGTTCCATTGTTATTTTTCCTTGTACCACGCAACTCATCTCTAAAATAGCAGATATTGACTCCCTAGTCCCCAAATGAACAGAAATTCTTCACCTTCGAACCTCAATGATGAGAGCCTCGATAGATATCACGATCAGAATCGGAAAGTGACTTCAATTTAAAAAAAAAAAAAAGTGGAAAGTGTGCTCTCTCATTTAGTGTAGTTCGATCAAAATCGACGCCCAGACGCATTCCTCTACCTTATTCAAGTCACTCACTCCAATTAATATCCATCTCTGGATCCTTAGGATTATATGTTGTACAAATAGTTGCCAAGCCTGAGACATCAACTTGGATCAAGGATATGAAGTCAGGTCGAGATCGTTGAGCTCAATTGGGGGATACCCCCTGCTAATTTGATCATTGAAACAATGTGGTCCACGTCCGACCCTAATGTAAAAAATTGGAACATGAGTTACATTGTAGACCCAGCTTAAAGACACAAAACAATTAAGTAATATCAAAACCCAGTTAGGGGTTAGGGAGAGGACTTCTTCCAAGGAGGCAAGAATAACTTCGGCACAATAGTAAGAAATCCACTAGCTACAGATTTTTAGTCTCAAATTCGACTTGGTAGGGCATGTGATTCTCCAACCATCCCCTCTCTCGCACAAACATTTTCTTTGTTATTTTCAAAGCGGAAGCAGCGCAAATTGTTCGAAACTTACCGAATCACTACACATAACTCGGGCATAACCAATTGAGCTATTTGGAAACTTCCTAATTCATTTAAGGAAAGGCATAAAGTTGTAACCTTTGTGAGATGAATACAAACAAGACTAGGTACTAATGATTCAACGCATTTTTTAGTCTAAAATCAAAGAATGAGGGGCAATCTCCCGAAGGTTACTAATAAAGCTAGGAATAGAAACGATAACTGGATACACAAACGAACTTTAGTTTGAGACCAGCCACATGGACTTGGGGTGATGAATAACGAAATTAAATAATAAACTTATAGATATGAAATCTTCTCGTTCTTTCATCGATCTATATGCTTTGAATATTTACCTTGGATGTGAAATTACGTATATCATAATATGTTTGAGTGTAATTTCCAGTTTCATCTATTGGTCCACCCCAGTTGAACGATGTTAATAGAGGACAGTACTTTTCGTGCATTTCTCCGAGTGTAGCCGTGATTGTCGGCGTTACACGCGAGAATAAACATTTCATTATTTCGCTTAGTTATGAGCAACAAACACAAAATGAAAATAAACTCACTATCATAATATGCCTCCACTTTCGCTCCTGTAGAAGAAAGAGCACTTGATTATTTCGCTTAGTTATGGACTTCAAGCGAAAAATAAAAATTAACTCACCATTTTTAAAACCAAAATTAGTGCCATCAGCGAACATGAAGAAGTTGATGTTGGCCTTCAAATTTAATGACTCTTCGGTTGATTTTATAATCACCTCAGATTTCGAGAAATTCTCGTGACTTACATTTTGTCCCCACCCGGTGTACCAACCCGTATAGAATTCTGAATTTACTAGCGGTCCTCGAGGAGAGACTTGGCGCATCATGGAGAACTGTTCGGTCAAATTGTATCCTAATACGTACAATATTTCTAGATTATACTCTTAGTTTCCTATACTAGATTTAAGCGATATTATGCATTGCGAAGCGATATATAATAATCATTTGTGCCCAGAACCTGCTGGAAAATCAATCGTAGCGTACACATCGGGAATGAGTCCACATTCAAATGCTTTTCTATCTGAACCTGAAACCTGTGGAGTTGGATCGGTTGTGAAAAGAACTGCCATATCGCGTACGTGTTTTCTCAATAAATCTCGCGTGAATATTTTGTATGGGTAATCCTTGTTACAGGTATTAGGATAAAATCCGTACTCATTTTCCACCTGTTATAGAGGAAACAAAACATTCAACTTTCGGACTTCAATGTAGACAACATAAACATAGTCGTGTACACGAAGACCTTAGCAAGAAGGTTTCTTCAATGATGTCATTAAAATTTGTGAGGGATGGTTTGGTATAAAGCCAGGATAGTATCAGTGTCATTGAGAATTTGTTCAGGGACTTCAGGCGTATAAGCCTGCCACCCTGGCTACAGCTCTGGCCGTTGAGAAGACGCTCGTCTTCGTTACATTCCAAAAATTTGGTAGGGTACAAGTAGTAATGACGGGTCTCTGACCCAGAGACCCCATTACTACTACTTCTTCTCTTTTACAACCCAATCCAGCTATAAATCCTTCAATTATTTTTACCAAGTATTTTTAGAGCTCACAAACGTTCAGGAAGTGTTCATACAAAAATAGTGATTATTTACACGTATTTCAGGCAATTTTTAGAGAAATCACCTGTATTTCATTAAAACGTACAGACGAAAATAATGTGATTATTTTACCTGTATTTTCAGACATTTTTTAGAGAAATCACCTGTATTTCATTAAAACGTACAGACAAAAATAATGTGATTATTTTTCATTTAAAAACTCTATAAAGTGTTTTTTTGTTCATATTTATAAAGGAAATTAAGTAAATTAGGAGTAATTAAATAGTAAGGGGACCAAAGGATTTCAGATAAACGCAGAGTCAAAAATAAAAGTGATTATTTTACCTGTATTTCAAGCATTTTCTAGGCCTATTAATTTTTTTCCAAGACCCTATTACTACTACTTCTTCTCTTTTACAACCCAATTCAACTAGAAATCCTTCAATTATTTTTTATCATTTTTGTAGAGCGCATATTCGTTCAGAAAAAATCGAGACAATATTTTACTTGTATTTCAGGCCTTTTTCAGAGAAAATCGCTTGTTCAAACAATTATAAAAAGAGTAAGGGTCCTATAAGGGATTTTAATTATTTTCATTTAGTAAGGCACCTACAAGGGAATTTTTGAGAGATTTGGATTTGAAGATTTTAGTTATTTTTGTGTAAAAAGTTAAGTATTTATTTTCTTAGAAAAAGAGTAAGGGTCCTATAAGGGATTTTAAATTCTTATCTTTTTTACAACCCAATCCAACCAGAAATCCTTCAATTATTTTTCATCATTTTTCTAGAGTGCATATTCGTTCAGAAAAAATCGAGACAATATTTTACTCGTATTTCAGGCATTTTTTAGAGAAATCATCTGTAATAATTTATTTAAAAATAGTAAGGGGTGACCCTTACTACTTTTTCAGAGAATTAATTTTTAAAAAAGTGCTGTTTTAAGGGTCAAAATTGGAAGTCTTTATGATATTTTGGTGTGGTACCGTAGTTGAGTATAGAGATTTTAGCTATTTTAAGACTGTTTTATAGTTAAAAAGTCAAGTGTGTGAGTGTATACATAGTTAGAAAAATAGTAAGGTACCTACAAGGGAATTTAAATATTTCAATTTAGTAAGGTACCTATAAGGGTATTTTTGAGAGTTTTTAGATTTAAAAATTTTAGCTATTTTTGTACAAAAAGTTAATTGTTTATTTTCTTAGAAAAGAGTAAGGTACCTATAAGGATAGTAAGGATTTCAGATATTTTTTTTAGGATTTCTAAATTTCTTCGGTTTTATTCATGAAACGTAGAGTCAAAAATGAAGTGATTATTTCAAGCATTTTCTAGGAAAATCTTCAGAAAAAATTGAGACATTATTTTCTATAAACTAAGCTCATTTTTCACATACTCTAAAAGTCCTAAAATCCTCTACTTTTAAGCTAAATATGAATCATCTCACCCTATTTTTTCTCTCTTTCTAGTTTGAAAAAGACTATAAGAAAATTATGCTCTTCACGTGTTTGAAAATTCCACTCAATTTAAAAAATTTCTCCAACCTTTCTCTCTGTGTTTCTCATGTAGGAGTTGAGACCCACCAAAGCTCACATTAAAAGGTTGAGTGTTTACCTTTTTTTAATGAATGAAGAGAAAAGAACAAGTTATCCTGTTTCCCTATAACTAGTATAGGTATTAACTCACAAGGATTCTAACTTGTTCAGTAATAACGATTATTATATGAATTTTATAAAAATGATATCCATCTACACAGCTTCCATCTGATTATCAGTACGAAACGGATTTGTTGATGAATAAGTAGGAGTAAAGTTATTATAATTATTATCATTATTAGTATTATTATTATTTTGGATTTCAATTTTCCACTCATTTGCTAATCCTGGATAATTGGTAAAAAAACTGTCTATTTCTTGTTTATGAGAATAAAACTTACTCAAAGTCATAGAAAGCTGTCCTATCTTTTTATATTGTATCCATAATTTTCCAATCCATCGCAATCTACTGGCGTATGAATTAGAAATATCAAATTTTTCTTTTATTATTTCTTTAAATGTTTGAGGTATTTTTCCTGTCATATACTCTATCATATAAATTTGATAAAATAATTCTAAATAATAGCCGAAAATACATTGATATGCCAATAACTGACTTTGCATATTATTAATGAGCTTTTTCCCCTCAATAAGATATTTTAGAAGTTCGTCATAATTCATTGTTGTTATGTCGGGTTCTTTAAGGTTTACTAATACCTGTGTATGTAGATATATTCTTTTAACCAATTATTAAATTCTTCGCCGACAAGTTTCTTTTTTATAGGTTTTTCTTTGAATAATTTTAGTATTACACTGCGATAACGCCTAGGAATATCCGCTTTACCGTGTAAGATATTACAACGAGTCTTCTCAAAATTATCCCGACTACTTTTTGCAAATTTTAAAATTTCACAAACGCGCACGGTATCCTTATATGCATTTTTTACTTCTAAAAGAGAATCACTCATTTTTCACGCGATATTTTATGAACGCTATAGACACGACACTTTAGACACAAATTCTTCACAGTACTGTAGTTGATCGACGATATCGTATGATGATATCGCATACCTATGCAATTATGTTATCTCATTTGGTTCGTACTCGTTGACCACAGTCTGATATCAATATATAAAAATAGACTGACGGAAATTCCAATGATAAAGTGTATTTTTACTAATAATGTGAGCATTGACAGTTGCACTCAATCCTAATCGAGAAACTTTCCTTACTGACTGAGAAAATAAGTCTATAATTCAACTACTGGTTGAATGTATTTAAAACCATTAAAAACCATTAGTTAGAGTGAGAAAGTTAAAAGATGACGTATTTTTCTGTATGATATAAGCCAGTTCAACTGCTGGTTGAATAAAAGATGGACATATTTTCCTGTATTTTTGTGTATAATATATAGTTCAACTGCTGGTTGAATGTATTTAAAACCATTAGTTAGAGTGAGAAAAAAGATAATTATGACGTTATTTTGAGAGAAATAAGCCTATAAATCAACTACTGGTTGAACGTATTTAAAATCATTAGTTCGAGAGAGAAAGAGAATTTTTTCGTGTATAAGTCTATAATTCAACTGTTGGTTGAACGTATTAGTTTGAGAGAGATCGTGTATAAGCCTATAATTCAACTACTGGTTGAACGTATTTAAATTTCATGTATTTAAGCCTATAAATCAACTACTGGTTGAACGTATTTAAAGCCATTAGTTAGAGAGAGAAAGAGAAATTTCATTAGAAAGAGAAAGAGAAAAGATTTCACATATTTTTCACGTAATATAAACCTATAAATCAACTACTGGTTGAACGTATTTAAAGCCATTAGTTAGAGAGAGAAAGAGAAATTTCATGTATTTAGGCCTATAAATCAACTACTGGTTGAACGTATTTAAAACCATTAGTTAGAGAGAGAAAGAGAAATTTCATGTATAAATCAACTACTGGTTGAACGTATTTAAAGCCATTAGTTAGAGAGAAAGAGAAATTTCATGTATTTAAGCCTATAGAGAGAAAGAGGAATTTCATGTATTTAAGCCTATAAATCAACTACTGGTTGAACGTATTTAAAGCCATTTTCAAATCGCATCTACAAAGTTGAATAATCAACCTCGTTCCAAAAACGAGTGCTCTTCACGTAAATCTCAAGACACAAAGCGGAACAATAAAAAAATATATTATATAAAAAACAGAAAACTCGTCAGACATTTCAAGAAAAAGAAATAAAAGACAGAACACTTCTAAAGGAACACATACTCGTACACTAAAAATAATAGACCAACTGAACAATCTTTATAAAAATAGCAGATAAAAATAAATCACAGAATCTCTTCTTAAATTTCTAAAAAGTAATAAATCAAAGCATTGATCAACGAAACATAATAATAGTACTTAATGAAAAAAAAATCGACGACATGAAAACTTTTAAATAATTTCAACGGCATCCAAACAATGAGCCAGTAGGATTAAACTGGTTTCTTTGAACGGTTCCTCCGAAATTTCGTTGGTAACCAAATAGTTGTGAATTCGAGCATTAAGAATGCTGTACATTTTGTTCATTTGTTTCGATAACTTCTTCGGATCCTGCTCAATGTTTTGGATACAAGCTACGAAGTCATCATAACCATGTTCTTTTAAATTAGCGAGAAATTCTTCCCATTTTTTTCGGCGGGATACTGCATTCCAATCATTCTGTTCAGTATTTTCGGGCCGCATCAACTTCTCCATTTTTTCAATTTTAAATCGCAACTTCAATGTGGTATGAAACCATAAATTCTTATCTTGAAGTGTTTTCTGGAATGAAAATTTGCACAATGCTTAAAATCAATATTTGCTATCGAACACTGTTCCTGCTATCAAGAATTAGGACGAATCTAATTTCGATATCGAGAATTTTTGCTTCGAACGTCTTGAGAAGCCAAGAAATAAATTTTCTTCGGAAAAAAACGTTCGCAGTTTTTTCAAATAAAAAAAATTTCGAGAAATCGATTTTGTAAACATCGAACAGAATTTACGCTCTGTTTTCACTATTGATAGAAAATTATCTCAACCAAGAATCTATCATCTGATCTGTAAAGAAACAACTTTCAGCGTAGATTTGATGAATTCGATGAACAAATAAAACGAAAAAATTGACGAACTTCGTACGAATTGATGAATATTCCGTATAATTATTCGTATGTACCCACTTTGTAAGAGAAGAATTAATTCATCCACTCGAGGAAGAGAAACAAATTGGTTTCCCAATTTCTGATTTTTCGTTGCAAGAATGTATCTAACAGTTTTATAGCTTTTTTACAAATATTGAGAAAAAATTACCCTACTTACGTTATCTTTTTCCGATTCAGATAATAATGCTGACGCTTTCGCTATAATATCTCTTTCCTTGATGTCAGGTTTTTTTAAATAGTCTTGGAACTAAAACATGTAAACAATTCGTGATACTAAAGATGTAAATTTAGATGAAAGAGAAAAAAATGATACACTTACTTCTTCGGCTCGCGACTTTTTCGGTTTAGGGGGTGATGAATCTGGCGATTTCTCCGGCGAAGGTACCTGAAATGAAAGGTGAAAGTTTTAGATTTTAGTTATGCCGCGCTCGACTTTGGTATCTAGTATGAGTATATACAAGACGATCGACGAATGTGATTTTTGATGGAACATGAATCAAGACGTCGATGGTTCGAAGATTCAGCTTGTAATACGTATCAACAATTCCCTCAAAATTTACAAACACTACTGATCCAAAACTTCCGTCCACATTCATCGAAATGCCTGATAAACTCGAATTTGCGAATAGACTTACCGATCCAACTTTGAACATCCAGTTAGCTTCTATAGAATCGGTATCCGAGAGTAATTCACCTGCCTGGTCCATCAGTACTTTCAACGTCGGTTCGTTTGCGATATTCTTCATCAGGTCAAGTATCCGTATTTTTTTTACTCTCAAAAGTTCCAATTGTTGTAAAATATAATTACGATCACTATCATCGCCAACAGACTTCTTCAGAGTGTTAATTTCTGTTTTCAGTCTTTTGTACAGAACGTGGAACAGAACGTCTGACATATTGTAAATGAATCTGTGAGAAATCAGGAAGATAATTAGAAAATTTGAACGGGTAAATACCAGTATGCATAATAGGAAAAAGCAATTATTCGAATGAAATATCGTCGTAAGCTGTTTATGAATTGTTCTTTTGATTCGTAATTAATTCCTAGACAAAACAAATCCATTAATGAATTCACATTCAATTCTACTCACCGAAAAATTCGTTAATATATCTTCAGTGGAATAAATCATCAAACCGGAGAAGCCATCTCTTCACGTTTTGTGCGAAGCCTTATCATCACGCATATACCCAGACACAAGGTCGAACATTCCCAAATAAGTGTGACATCAGCTCGAAATCGAAAACATTTTCAGTTTATCCGCATGGAGCGCTATCGTTGATTTTTTTGTACAAAATTCCAATTATCACAAGGAGCGCTACGAGTAGCAGTATCTCTTTCTTCATTCTTTAACAAATTTTGTTGAGTATTGTACGAGTTTATTAACAATTTTCAAGGCTATGAAAAAAACTTTTCATATTTCTTATTAAATTCAGTGAAATTTTTTACACTACCAGTACTTTTTTTATTTTGATGATTATGGTTTACAGATTGGTTGGAAGATTGTTGTGTAGAACTAGTCTTATTTTTATTTTTGATATCACTATTAGGTTGACTTGATTTTTGACAGGATTTATGAGTAACCTTATTTGTATCATTCTTAAATGTGTATTGCCCAAGACAATTTCGGCTCATTTCATAACTTATTTTCCTATTATTGTAGGGTATTTTATGTTCTTTTAAATATTTTAAAATAGTCTTTTCAGTTATTTTATATTTCAAAGAAAAACTTCTCACACTATTTTTCTTGAAGTTGTATTCTTTTAATATTTGAACCAGCTCGTTAGGAGTCATTTATTTATATAAAATTTTTATTTTTACCATACCATACTTCCATACAATATTACCTTATTTCAATACCATATTACTGTACCTTACCATACCTTACCTTACCTCACCATACAATATAAAAAATATAAAAATTTTATTCTAATAAATGGAAAGTCAAATAAAAAGATATATGCCCTCTAAAATTGAGTTGGAAGGGTTAGATAGAATAATTTCAAAAAATAAAGAATTGGAAGAATTGATAAGAGATGAGGAAAGTAATTTAGAGAGAATAATTCAAGCTATTGATGGATTAAAAAATATGAATACTAATATGAAGACTATTGTAAAACAGTTCTTTATAGCTCTTCAACAAACAAGTATGACTTCAGATATTTATAAATATGCCAATTTTAAAAATCAGGAGTTGATAGAAACTCTACTTGAAAGGGAGGAGAAATATAAGAAAATCATAAAATCTCAGGCTGAAAAGCATAATGATAATTCAGGAGTTGAAGAATTAAATAATGTTTTCTCAACTATAATTGTAGACTCTAAGGATAAGAAATTGTCAAAATATATGAAGAAAACCTTAAAAGATATAAAATTTCATGATGATTTTAAACCTGCATTTTCAGAAGTAGGCACTAAAGAATTCACTCGTGATGAATTGAAACACATGAAATCTGACCCTAAAAAAGGACCTAGATTTAATAATATCAAGAAAATAACTACTGTAAATGTCCCTAGTATAAATAATGATGCAACTATCATACAACAATAGAAATGATTCTTTTTTAATAGATTTTGATTATTTGTCTATATTAGGATGGTTTCTCTTATTTTGACTAAGTTTTTATGTCTATTTTAAGAGAGAATGTCTTGGAAGGTTTTGAGAAGAATTTAAGTCGTTTTTGGGAAGGATTTATGTCGGTTTTGTGTTGGTTTATATGTCTTGAAAGGTTTTGTGTTGGTTTTATGTCGGTTTATATGTCTGTTTTTATGTCTATTTTAGGAAGGTCATTGAGTAAATAAATTTCTTCTTAAAAATTTTCTTACATAAATAATTTAAAATATTTTAAGAAAGATGGAAAACAAATCTCTGATCATCAAGTTAGAACAAAATGAAAGATATTGCTCTAAGTGTAAAAAAGTGAAGAACATAAAAGAATTTGATCAACTATCTTCAAATAAAGTTCTTAGCTCAATTGAAAATACTAAGCAACCAACACCTATAATGTGTAAGGAATGTGCAAATGTTAAAAATGAAATAACAATAGATTTAGCTCAAAATGAAAAATATTGCTCAGGATGTAAATCTGTAAAGGATCAAAAGAATTTTAGTAATAGTCAAGATTGGTGCAAAGAATGTAAGAGTAAATTAATGAAAGAATATTATGATAAGAATAAAAATGATCATAAGGCAGTAGTTCAAAAAAATTATAAAAGTAAACAAGTGAAAACTGTTTGTGAATGTGGAAGAACTGTTTTGTTAGTTTCACTCAAAGCTCATAAGACAACTCAAATACATAAAGATATGTTAGAAATGAAACAGCAGTTTAAAAAATAATTTTTCTTAAAAAATTTTTCTTAATAAATAGAAAAGGAAAATTTGATTAAGAAAAAATTAATACTACAATGGTGACTGTAAAAGAATTGAGAATCCTTGCAAAAGGTAAAAACATAAAAGGCTATAGTAAAATGAGGAAAGCTGATTTATTCAGAGTATTGAATCTTGAACAGCCCCCAACAGTAAAAGATTTACGAAAAATTGCAAAAGAGAGAAATATAAAAGGATATTATAAAATGAAGAAAGTGGATCTAATCAATGCTCTAAGTTTAAATGATACGCAGAACGAGTCTAGTCTGCTGGAGCATGTATTTCCATTTCAGGATTCATTCTATGAACCTGAACCAGAAAAAACACAAAATATTATTGAACTTATTGAAATCAAAGAAATTAAATCTAGTTTTGTTAAAAAGTATAAAGCCTATTCATCTGATTACAGTATTTCTATTAAGAATAGTGAATTAGTAGAAGATCCTTCAAAGGATGAGCAAACAGATTTAATAACAAGAGCTCTCGAAGAAATGATTAAAGTAATTAAAAAACGTACCAACTTTAGAACAGGTGATAGAATAAATATTATTGTAAGAAACCCTGGTGTACTTCATTATCCTATTTCAACTGGTTATCGTCTAAATAGGTCTAATCATACTGATGAGTTGGTACAAGTATTGTTGGAAAGAATTTCACAAATTTTGACTTCAGATGAAGAACTAGATCTAACAACTTCTACATTCAACATAAATGTAATTGCAATGCCTCAAGGAGCTAGGTCATAATACCAAAATTTTAAATTTAGCCCAAGCAAAACAGACTAAAATGTCTATGACACAAATAAAGAATAAAGATAATTTATGCTGTCCCAGAGCTGTAGTTGTAGCTTTAACTTATCCAACAGAAAATCCCTCTATTACAACTATATTTAAGAAGGAGTTTTCTAAACTTGACATCAGATATATTAGAGAAGGGAGAAAATTACAAACAGAACTCACTACTCAATTATGTAATCAGCTTGGTTATTATAATCAGGAAGGTTTTATATTGGATGATATTAAAAATTTGGAAAAGCTAATAAATATTCAGATAAATGTAGTTTGTGCAGAAAATTTAAATTCCATCATATACAAAGGACCAGAAAAGGATATAAAAGTATATTTATATAAAAATGGTAATCATTATGATGTGATTTCTAAAATGGCTGGCTTTCTCGGATCGAGCTATTATTGTCATAAATGCAATAACCCTTATGAACATAAAGATAAACATAAATGCAATCAAAAGGTGAAAAAATGTGGATTATGTCGTCAGCAAGAGCATGAACAAACAACAAAGAAGAAAATTTTCTGCAAAGATTGTAATAGATATTATTTCAATCAAGATTGTTTTGATAACCACAAAAATAATTCTGATGGTTTTGAAACTGTTTGTAATACTATATACAAGTGTTTAGGATGTAATAAACTCTGTTTAAGAGATAAGAAGATAAACTATAATATTGACCTGAGATGGTTTGCTACTGAAACTGAATATCCACATAAATGTGGCTTTGAACAATGTAGAAATTGTTGGAAAGTAGTTGAAACAAAGACTCACAAATGTTATATGCAGTGGAAAAGACAAAATGGTGGTAAATGTGAGAGAAAAGTTTGCCTATGTAAAGGTAATCTTGAACAGTTTGTTAAACCTATAAAAGACTATAATCTAACTGAATTGAAAGCAAAAGCAAAAGAAGAAAATATAGAAAACTTTGATAAAATGAATAAACAAGAATTACAAAATAAGCTAAATCCATTTCCTTTTGCAAATGAGATTTTTGGAGAAGAAGAAGAGAAAAAATTACCTAAATGTACTTATTCTGAAAATTATATATTCTTTGATTACGAGGCTCAACAGGAAACAGGAACTCATATACCTAATTTAGTGATTGCTCATGATTTTAAAGGTAATGAATATAAATTTAAAACAAATAATGAATTTTGTCAATGGTTAATATCAAATGAGCATAAAGAGTACACATGTATAGCTCATTATGCAAAAGGTTATGATTCTCAGTTCATTTTGAAATATTGTATTGAAAATACTCTTAAACCTTATACAATTTATAATGGAACAAAACTTATGCTACTGGAAATACCAAAAATAAGATTGAAAATTATTGATAGTAGTAATTTCATTGATGGACCTTTGAGTGATTTTCCAAAAACATTTGGTTTAACTGAATTGAAAAAAGGATACTTTCCACATTTATTTAATACTAAGGAGAATGAGAATTATGTTGGACCAATTCCTGCAAAAGAGCACTATTGTTATAATTAGATGAAACCAGAGGGTAGGAAAAAATTCTTAGAATGGTATTTAGAGAAAGTTCAAGAAAATTATATTTTTGATATGAAGAAAGAAATTGTAGAATATTGTAGATCAGATGTTGATATTTTAAGAAAGGGTTGTTTAAAATTTAGGGAAGAATTTCTAGAAATAGCTAATATAGATCCTTTTCAATATTTAACTATTGCTAGCGTCTGTATGGCTATCTATAGATCTAAATATATATTTAAAGATGCTATAGCTGTTGTAGATGAGCCTATAGAAGAAAAATATTCAAAACAATCTATAAGCTGGTTAAATAGTCTTGAAAATCCTGATATAAAACATGCTTTAAATGGTGGTGAGCAAATGATCTGTGGAGCAAAAGTTGACGGTTTTGATGAGAATTCTAACACTGTATACCAATATCATGGATGTTTCTGGCATGGATGTCAAAAATGCTATAGTGAGGGTAGTATAAATAATGTAAATCAGGAAGAAATGGGTGACTTGTACAAAAAAACAAAGGAGAGAAGTAATCGAATAAAGGAAGCTGGATATAATTTAGTAGAGATGTGGGAATGTAAATGGACTAAATCATCAGAGTATAAAAGTAGTGAAAAACCAGAAATAATTGAACCTCTCAATCCGAGATGCATTCTTTGGAGGAAGAACTAATACATTTAAATTGTGGACAAAATCTTCAAAAAATAAAAAAATTAAATATATAGATGTTTGTAGTTTATATCCGACTGTTCAGTATTATGATTATTATCCAGTTGGCCACCCTGAAAAGATTATTAAACCAAAGTATCATAATAAGAATTGGTTTGGAATAATAAAATGTAAAATTTTACCTCCTAAGAATTTATATCATCCTGTATTACCAGTCAAGGTTAAAATGGATAAAAATGAAAAATTATTATTTCCTCTATGTTTGAAGTGTGCTGAGAAGAAAATAAGAAAATGCACTCATACTGATAATGAAAGAATTATTGCAGGAACTTGGTCAACTATTGAAGTTAATAAAGCAATTGAAAAAGGATATAAGATTCAAGAAATTCATGAAGTCTGGCATTTTGAAAAGAAAAGTAAAAGTTTATTTAAAGGATATGTAAAAAACTTTATGAAAATTAAATTAGAATCTAGTCCTCATAATTATAATTCAAATGAAGAATATATACAGGATATAAAGGAAAAAATGGGTATTGACTTAGATCCTCAGAAAATTGAAGTAAATCCAGGTAGAAGAGCTGTAGCCAAAATATGTTTGAATAGTTTGTGGGGAAAGTTTGGACAGAGACAAAATATGAGTCAAACAGAGTATGTGACTAGTATACAAAGGTTTTATGAAGTTTTACTAGATGATAGATTGACAGATATAAATGTAAATTACTTAACAGATGAGACTGTACAGATGAGTTATAAATTTAAGGATTATTATGTTCAAAATAATACTAGTACAAATATTTATATAGCCTTATTCACAACAGCAAATGCTAGGTTAAGATTGTATGAAAAATTAGATGAATTAGACGAGGCTGTAATTTATTGTGATACAGATTCTATAGTTTACTTTGATGATGCTAAAAATACAATAAAAACAGGTGATATGCTTGGAGAGTGGACAGATGAACTTAGAAAGGATGAATATATTAAGTTGTGGGCATCAACAGGTCCTAAAAGTTATTATTATGAAACAAACTTAGATAAAAATGTGACTAAAATAAAAGGTTTCACATTGAACTATCAAAATTTAGAAAAATTGAATGGTAATACAATGATGAAACTAATTAAGGAAAGTATGAATGAACTTAAGCAGACTTCTATAGACTTGACTTACAATAGAATAAATAGAGATACAAAAACTAAAAATTTAGTGAATAAAGTGGAGACCAAAAAGTTCAAATTTGAGTATGATAAGAGAGTAATCTTACCTAATTATGACACTATACCATATGGGTACTAAACTGCGAAAAATGAAATTATTGAAAATTAAATATAAAAAATATGAGTAAGTACTTAATAAGTTTCTGTTCAAAATATTAAAGATCAAATTTATAAAAATGGAGAATGTTCAAGAAGTTAATTTTTATGGTAGTATATATAGAGAAATTATAAGACAAAGCATAAGAAATTTTGAAGCTATTTTTGATGAATTTCAAACTGAACCAGATCTTGGATATGAATCTGGAAATGAATTTGAAACAGATGAATCAAATATCAACTCAGAAATTGAAGCTGATGAGGGAATAGAAAGTGATTAGTTATGTACATAATTAATTTCAACATCAGATTCAAAATCATCAATAGGAATATTTAGATCTTTTATTTCTCTTTCAATAATTCTTGATAAAGCACTCAAATGAGCAATAATATTTACCATAAATTTAGTATATTTTATTCTTTTATCTTCAGATAAATGTTGAATTTTATCAGAAAGTGGATCCATTAAAGTTTCATAATTTGATCTTGTTCTAGCAATAGGCTCTTTAAAATATGGTATAATATTCTCAAAATCAAATTCATCTTTATCAACTAAAGAATCTTTGTAGACCTCCATTTAGATAGAATAAATTTTCTAAATGAAAATATTGAAATAATAATAAGGACTATTAATATGATTCATCTAGTAAACAAGATGTATACTTTGACAAGATATTGTAAACTTTGTTTAAAATCGACTAACCAATCAATTGAGACAATAAAGGTTAGACCTTATTTAAAAAAAGAAATGAGTACATGTCCTCAATGTGAAACAACTCTTATTAGATTTGTAGATTGTATGGAACATGATGAGAAACTCAAATTTATTTGTGACAAATGTAAAGCAAGAACTCAACATTCTAGGACTGGATTTGGAACACTTCTTTGGTGTACAGTATGTGGACAAACTATAAAGTAGTATTTTACATTATTTATTAAATTGAAAGAAGTATAACTTAGATTTTATATAACTTCTGTAAGTATTCTTCTAATAAATATTTCATTTGTAAGTGATGATATTTACTGAAACCTATATCATAATAGCCTCTTAAATATATTTCATCTTTACATATATTATTAAATTAATAGCACAGAGGGAAAGATTGATATTATCTACAATTTTCACAGTAAAATCCTATATGATGTTCTTCAAATTGTATTGAATATGCACAAGTACATTCATCAAGATAAATAGAGTAAGGTAAAACACATTTAGGACATTTATAAACACATTTTTTCTTATATTTGTTGTCGACAATATAATGTTGTAACTCTTTTTTATAACATTGTTTACATATAATTTTCTCATTTTTATCTATTATATTTTTTAAATTTTTTTTAGTTATATTATTTACTGTAGGCTTGAATGTTATTTTGAATTTACTTAAATCAATCTTTTTAATTAAGTCATACATTTTTATTTAATTCATAATACATTTTTTGAAACTTTTCAATCTGGATAGTCACAGAAATGAGTAAGTGGGGCGAACAGCCGCCTTTTAAAAAGTTCGTCAACTAAGCCAAGATTTTTTGAGCCTGAACGATTTGTGTCTTTTAAAAAGTTTGTCCTCTAAACCAAGATTTTTTGAGCCTTAGCACGATTTGTGTCTTTGAAAAAAGTTCGTCCACTAAACCAAGATTTTTTGAGCCTGCACGATTTGTGTCTTTTAAAAAAGTTCGTCAACTAAGGCAAGATTTTTTGAGCCTGAACGATTTGTGTCTTTTAAAAAGTTCGTCAACTAAACCAAGATTTTTTGCTATTTTTATTATTTAAGCGCATCAAAAGTACAAAAATTTATATAATTAAATTCCCTTATACTCGTAGGTACCTTACTATTTTTCTAACTATGTATACACTCACACACTTGACTTTTTAACTATAAAACAGTCTTAAAATAGCTAAAATCTCTATACTCAACTACGGTACCACACCAAAATATCATAAAGACTTCCAATTTTGACCCTTAAAACAGCACTTTTTTAAAAATTAATTCTCTGAAAAAGTAGTAAGGGTCACCCCTTACTATTTTTAAATAAATTATTACAGATGATTTCTCTAAAAAATGCCTGAAATACGAGTAAAATATTGTCTCGATTTTTTCTGAACGAATATGCACTCTAGAAAAATGATGAAAAATAATTGAAGGATTTCTGGTTGGATTGGGTTGTAAAAAAGATAAGAATTTAAAATCCCTTATAGGACCCTTACTCTTTTTCTAAGAAAATAAATACTTAACTTTTTACACAAAAATAACTAAAATCTTCAAATCCAAATCTCTCAAAAATTCCCTTGTAGGTGCCTTACTAAATGAAAATAATTAAAATCCCTTATAGGACCCTTACTCTTTTTATAATTGTTTGAACAAGCGATTTTCTCTGAAAAAGGCCTGAAATACAAGTAAAATATTGTCTCGATTTTTTCTGAACGAATATGCGCTCTACAAAAATGATAAAAAATAATTGAAGGATTTCTAGTTGAATTGGGTTGTAAAAGAGAAGAAGTAGTAGTAATAGGGTCTTGGAAAAAAATTAATAGGCCTAGAAAATGCTTGAAATACAGGTAAAATAATCACTTTTATTTTTGACTCTGCGTTTATCTGAAATCCTTTGGTCCCCTTACTATTTAATTACTCCTAATTTACTTAATTTCCTTTATAAATATGAACAAAAAAACACTTTATAGAGTTTTTAAATGAAAAATAATCACATTATTTTTGTCTGTACGTTTTAATGAAATACAGGTGATTTCTCTAAAAAATGTCTGAAAATACAGGTAAAATAATCACATTATTTTCGTCTGTACGTTTTAATGAAATACAGGTGATTTCTCTAAAAATTGCCTGAAATACGTGTAAATAATCACTATTTTTGTATGAACATTTCCTGAACGTTTGTGAGCTCTAAAAATACTTGGAAAAAAGTAATTGAAGGATTTATAGCTGGATTGGGTTGTAAAAAGAGAAGAAGTAGTAGTAATGGGGTCTCTGGGTCAGAGACCCGTCATTACTACTGGTACAAAAGGAAACAAAATGAGCCACTCCTTCGTTTGTTGTACATATGAAATTCCACATTTATAAAATATCCTTCGACTTCAGGATGATAGTCCATTTGTGTTTTACATAATGAAATACATCATCTTAAACTTTCCAAGACTTCTCCGAATGAGTTGAAACTTTGTCGCTTTACACATACCTGTACCATTATTATTGGACCGCCGTTCCCATACAAGTATTTTATTATCCTTTTGAATAACTCTTCGAACCACTCTTCTACCTCGCGTTCATAATCTGCGAAAAAAACGGAGAATGAGAAATATTTCATTTAATCATTCTTAATGAGTAAATAATACAGATGGATTGAGAGGAACAAGTGGGACTAATAATGATATGGAAAATAAGAAAAACTTTTTTCACCTCACTAGAGGAATCGTTCCTGCGATTTCCTCTATTAAAAAAGAGAAATTTGTCATAATTCTTTCCTTCTTTTGATTACTAGAAATTTTTTAACGGTGCCAAGACTCATTTTAGTCAATGAGAGGTAAAATAATGCTCCAAACTTTCTTACATTTGATCTATCCACTCCATATTCCACTATATAAAGCCTCTTTTTGAAAGTAATTTTCGATTAGCCGTTTTAAAAATTAATTTGTCAACCCTTGCGACTAAAACTCCAGTTAAAAGTAATTCTAAATGCCCCTTTCCATGAAATTTGAACTAGGTATTGAAGTTTATATAGCTTAGGATAACAGGCACCAGCGTTGGTGGAATAAGATTTCAAATGGAAGTTTGGCGTTTGAAGGCTATGAGTAGTGTTGGTTTCAAATAAGCATTGAAATGCAATTTTGTAAGAAAACTAGAGGAGATGGCGAAAAATGACAAATGGCATTGTGTTCAGGGTGAAAAATATTAATTCTCGAAACACTTTTGCGAATTCATATTCATTCCAAAAGTTCAAAATTTGTTCATGTGTGTTATTAGGGAGTTAATTGTTGTTTAATTTTCTTTTCCATAAAGTGTGCCTATTTGTAATGCAGAAATACTAACGATAATCGTATACCTAGGCTAAAAATCTCGAGGTGAAAATAATGGGAAGTTATTCAGTTCACTCACCTGGATCGTGAGAACGTAATTTAATATTTGGATACAAGTTCAATAACCACGGAGGAAGACCACCCTAGAATATGAAAGATTAAGACTTAAAAATTAATAATTTCAATCATTCGACTAGTACCTATAAAAAGATCAGCGCTTACAGACGCATTAAATGACACGGGTATTTCTCAAGTCTAAGGTTAAAATTGCTGGTGTGAACTTTGATATGTTTATTTTAGATGTTTATATCACCCTATCATATAAATATAACTCGATGGTCAAAAATATTTCACGTCTCCTCTTATCGACATAGATTTAAAATTGAAATTTCGCCACGTACGTGAACATTTTCCCAAAAATTATGACCAGAGCCCGGATTTTTCGGCAATAAAAATGAAACGTTTCGGCATTTAATGTTGCACTTTCGGCATTACTCGGCATTTAAAAAAAAAAAATGGGAAAAACATGCGTTTTCAGTGCTTTTACAAATTTACGATCAGAACCATTCAATTTATGACCAAAACTACGTGATTTTCACAAAAATAAACAATTTCTGGGGACTAAACGTATCAATAAAAAATCCTAGTAATTTTTCAATCGAAATTTTTAATTTTTCAACTTTAAACTAGAAATAATATTTTCAAAAAAAACTGACCAATTTTCATCAAAATTGCTGAATTTTAAGCAAAATTAAGCAAATTTTATCCGAAATTTATAATTTTAGACGATATTTAACAAAATGGTCATTTTCGGCGTTATTCGGCTTTAAACCCCGTTTTCGGCAAAACATTTTTTTTTCCTAGCCTCTACTACCCCCAGTACGTACTTCTATATCATTTTCATACTTTTCGGACGCACTAAAATGATTTGGCAAATGCCGAGGAATCCGGGCTCCGATTATGACGTATGAAAAATCGGATGCGAAGACGAATGTGGACGTTTTTGGAGGATACCCTTTTCCTCCTTCCATTGAAAGAGATACAGTAACTCCCGCTTAATGTGATTGCGCTTAATAGCATAAATCGCTTTATATTATAGAAAATGTTGGGACGGAACGTTTGTACAATAATTTATGTGAATTTGACCGCATAATGTAATAAACAGACCGCTTAATGTTATAAATATTTGACGAAAAAATCGCTGAAAAGACTAGGATTGACAAGAAAAATCGTGAAAATGAGATAAAATATGTACGAAACCAACTTGGACTTGCTGTTTTATTCGCCTCTCGCAGTTTTTTTATAGGATCGATGCTCAGAGTGTATTCATTGTTACTGGGAACGTATTTGTGATAACTGTTCTCTCTCGCAAAGATGAGTAAACGTAAGAGATGTAATGTTACCCATTATAAAAAAGCAAAAATACAATACACATTTACGATACATTTTCATGAAAAAAAAATTTTTTTGTGTGTTCGGATATTAGCATAGACCGCTTATTATTATAGATTACACTCTGTCCCGATGCGATCACATTAAGCGGGAGTTACTGTAGTTGGTTTCCCGCTTATAAACCTCAAACTAAGTATTATTCGTGACAATATTATTGTCGTACTTACGAATTCTCTCTCCGCGCTGATGTACGGACCAGGACGTAGGATCACCAACAAATTTTCTTTAGTCGCCATTTGCAAAAAATATTCGATATCAGCTTCACCGTCAAAGTTGTACTCTCCAGGAGAGGGTTCGTGCATACTCCATTCGATATAACTGCACAGTTGTAATTTTTAACGTTACTTAATCTCTCTTTTGTATCCTCAGTATTTTCCGATAAATGAAGAAGTACAAGTATAAGGCTCAAAGTCGTGTTTATAAAGAAAACTCGAAGGTTTTTGTCAAGGATTACGGAAAATTAGTCATTTCCTAATGAATTTTTTCTTTTGTTCAACATTTCTTCCAAATTGCGATGACATTTATCCAACTTTCATCTCCCAGCTGCCAAACACGGTCAAGGAAAAAAAAAATTTAGGCAACCCCGGCCATATTATGGAAGGAGAAAGAGTAATAGGTTTTAAAGTAATAGGAAATTGAATTGAGATAGACGGTTAGTGCGCTGCGAAAAAAGTCCGACGATCATTACCGAATTTTGGAGACAAGACGATGATTAGCTAATTATTCTCTTATACACCCTAATTCAATAACCATTACTTAAATTTCTTTACATTTTCGCTCGTCTTCTTTACCTATTCGGGAACTATCTTTTTGTTTCGAAAACTCGGTACCTAATGATTACCGAAATTTTTTCTCTCAGTATGAGCTATGAAATGTGCATTATAAAAAATAATTTCAGGTTCCTTTGGGCCATGAAATATATTTTTGATGAATCTTTGAAGACCTCTCCCTCCATCACGCAAAATTCTTGATTATGGGTGCATAAAGTATTTGATTCCAGCATATTATAGGTACTCGTAGTTTAGGTAAGAAAAATATTAATACACAAATTTTTACATTGAAACTGTATTTAGTCCTGCAGCTTTATATTGGCGCAGTCGATCTTGCCAATATGCTCTGGGAATTCGAAAATGGTGCAGTTCTCCTGATATGTAGGTGAACGGTTCTCCATCTTTCAGGAAGACATTTTTGTTGTAGTCGATGACAAAAGAACGATTGGGCTTGGATACTACGCTAGGACGGTTTACGACTGTTTCTCCCTAGAAAAGAAAAGTTGTTTCATAATAATTCATGCACAGTTACAACATTTCCAAATTCTTAACTATCTCATATTCATGTTTAATCCGTGCAGTCGTAAGCTGTTTACTCCATCAAAGTGTGGAAGAAATCCACTACGTGGGCTTAAATCTACTTGAAGCATTCCATTCTAATCCCTAATTCAGCTTTCAGGCTAAAGCTAAGTCTGCTGTCCAACTCACATGTTAACGCGGGCTCCTGACTTTTGTGCAGCATCAGCGTGATTGATTGATGTGTTGTCCCCCCCCCCCTAAGAGCAAAATCAATTATTCATCTTGTCATACATTCTTTCCTCAATTTTTTCTCCTCCTTCTCGTAATTCATCTTCACAAACACTCTAAACAGAATCCTCAGCGACCTTATCAAACCTCAATGCTCTATATCACGAGTGTTTTGAAATCGCGTTCTCATATGAAGGAAATTATCGCAAGACTCCTCAACTATTCGAGAGACTCCATATAAACGTTTGTCGTTCAGTTCTCATTCCTTCCTATATCCAACCGGATACCTAAAATTTTTCCAAAAGGGCGAATCATCTCTCAATCTGCCCCCCACATCATCATATTATAAGTATTGCTTAATGATTGAAATATTCCTAACTTCCTCCCTCCTTTATAATAATGATGTAGCTCAAGCCCCTGCCCCTGTATATACAATCAAAAGGGTCAAGAATTTTCAAAGTGCCCTCCTTCTAGTGTATCCTTTCTATGTCCTTTAGAAAGAAAGCTATGAAAATTGTTTACGAAAAAAGTAGAGAAATGTAGTATTTTATACGTACCTTGTACTCACGCACACAGAGCAACGGAATCGCAACATATAACAAAAAAGTTATTCTTGTCATCATCGACATGAATTTTTTTAAACTATTAACAACGTTTAACCATGAACCGCGAATGAACTATTCGACGACAATTATAGGTAAAAATATTACAAGGCAGAAAATTGGACTTGGTACCTTTATCGCTCAATCACGTCCCACGGTAGGGCAGCACATAAAAAACCATGTGAAGTGTGTCATTCCCTTATATACTAATATCACGATCAGGGTTGGGATTTTTATGCTCTACAATGTACCTAAATATGCGCATATTTCATGCTCTTACGCGTCATTAAAAAAGGTGAAAATTGCTCGCTTAATTAGCAATGCTTCTTTAATGTGGGTGATATTCTGTATGAAATCCAAGAGCCAATTTAATTATTTGTTAGAAATTGTTCTTTGAACTCGCATCTCTTTTATATTCCTTCAGCACCCAATTTCGTATTCATTGTTACAAATAATCATAATTATCGAAGAAAAATACTTTGATAAGTTCATGTAGAATAGATATTCGAATGCGGGGACAATTTTGCATAAATATGATTGAAGTATGCTAAAAGATGCTCAAATTTACCAAAATAAACTTACCAAATGAGCCAATTATGATTTTCGCGTCTTTCATCAGACCGCATAGTCATCCATAATGTTTATGGAAAACTACGTTGACCGATTATGTGAAAACCAATGTCGTGTCTCGGAAAAACCATACCGTCACATTTGACCTGAAAAAATAGTGACCAACATAGAAAACCCACGAATTGACCTAATAATCTTTCTCTCCATCATTTCGTTACTAATATAGGTACATTTCCCCAGCGTAATGAAGAATGATTTCATGAGTCTATATTCCTGCCTAAGATTGTATCTTGGTGTGCCATAGTCAATAATAATTTAATAACAATTGAGCTATGAATAACGTAGAATTTTTCAATCTTAGATGATTGTTCTCTTTAGTACCAATTCTATATCTTGAATATCTTTAGGTTTCAGTCACTAGTAAACGTCCCTCACTGGTGTTCATCTTGTTAGCGACTTTCTGTATAGTATGGATGTTGACTCGGTAAAATGGCTTACTCTGCGCAGGTGTACATCATGAGTACCATTGCGTTGATACGTTCGACTCATTTTATGACGTCAGCATTTTAGGTCTCACTATCTGCTACCAAGAAATTCATGTAGACTGCACAGGATGCGGTAAGATTTCAAATTTCTAAAGGTATATAGGAGTTGGATTAGTTGTAGCATTCGGCAACATCCATTGCATTTGTCTTTGTCTACAAACATATTATTTGTTTGCATGTTGTGAGATCCTGATGACGGTAGATTCTGTTGACTTCTTCTTGGCCTCTCGTTTAGCGTTGTCGTTGGGTGCTCATGCACTTTATCCAAAGCAGTATCCTCCATAACTATTGACCAGTTTAGTTTTGCAATTAATTGATTAGCATACCAAGCTAGGCAACCAGTTTTTGAGAGGCAAAATGGCCCCGAAAGAATCTTTCTAGCCATACATTTGCGTAAGAGTATTTCATTTTCAGCAATTTAAGTCCAATATTGATCTTTCGTCTCAAGTAATGAATTTTTGATGAGGCAAGTAGCGTAGAAAGATGGAACTTCCATTGTTCAAAAATCTTTTTCCTCGCTCAGTCTTTTTTGGAGGTTTTTGGGGGGGGGGACGTTCCCCCTGTTCTCCCCTTTAAATCCGCCCCTGTGATACTAATATACATTTCACCGGGTCAGTGAAGAGTGATTACGTATGTGCCTAAATTCCTGTCAAAATTCACGTACTAAAGTGTCAATAGTTATCGAATATGGATGACGTTTACCAAGAATGTTGTTGGTTATTGTTTATACAAGACATAGACCTAATTTCGGAACTGTGGACACTTGCCGGCTTACAGACTTTTGACGTCTACATTTACTTAAACATTTCATGAATCAGGAGGAGAACCAATGTGACTAATAATCTTAATTTGACGTCACGCTCGTGATCCCAATTAATTTTGATATGTGTAGAGAAATTCTTCTGATGACTTTTTAGGTTAAAAGTATGTTAGTACTCATAATATAATTATGCTACTCCAAAAGATCAAGAAATATTTTTCTGAATAATGTATCAGTAATGACCGACTTTATGCCTCATCAATAATAATTAGTTTCTACCGACTTCATTTTTCCTGACTGAAGAGCGAGAAAAAATATTATCATAATATTGCACTGTCAGAAAGAAAAAAAAAAAAAAAAAAGACGCTCATGGGTACGAAGAAGAAAATAGGGAACACTATACTATTATGAAAATAATCTCAAGACCATCACTGGTATTAAATTGGTAATAACTTACGTGGCTTTGAGATGGAACGCCGGTCAACATGATTCACAAAAAATTATTTAACCATTATAATTTTTAGAATATAATATGTACAAAAATACTTTTCAAAAAGTTAGAATCAACTTTTAAATTTTCCTACATCTTTTCTAAATTTTAGAATTTGTAACAAATATAATTAATTTGTATAAATTTCAAAGCCCAGCAACGTTTGAAATTATACAAAAGAAAATATGTAGTATTTTACTCATTTTTCCAAAATTGCCTTGTCCCTAAAAACGATTTCCTTATTTTCTGGAACATAATCGGTTTCAAACACTACAATTATATTCTTCTGTGGTCTCGTTCGTAAATAACATCCAGGCACGTAAAGAGTTACTTGAGAACCGACAGACGGCCAATAACGTCCAATGTTGAAATCATTGATGAAAATTACACCCTAAAAGTATCAAAACACCAAAAACGTCACTATCATTCAGTTTATGTGCCTGCAGTATTTTGAATGTCTCACTTTGCCCCATCCAGTAAGATCCACAAACGTGTCCTTGGGTTGTCCATTAGAAGGCAATACAAGTTCACCAACATACAGAGCTGGAGGTATGATTTCTTCTGTGGGTTTTGGTAAATTGTGAACCCACGAAATATTTTCAAATGGTAAACCAGTCATGTTCCAATTCTCGAGAGGTCGGCCATTCAAAGTGGGTGTTGAAAGGAGTCCCTATAATGAAAATTCACTCTTGTTTCTGAAGATATAAGAAAGGAGATTTACTTCATAATCATTTGTACCTACTTTGAAATTGTCCATCAAGTGCGGACCGTAGTCAACTCGTCCTTGATTTTCAATTAATATACTTAATGTTTTCCCTGAGGCGGCTGGCAGGGAAATCGTATTATTCTCTGCCCTACGAGAGAGAATCCCAACAGAAACCTGAGGAAGTTTACACATCGGCATCGTATCTCACTGGCTGTAATACGCCTCCGTATTTCTTTCCCATTGTTATCTTTAAATAATTACCTGATTTAAAGAGATAATTGCTCTATCTCGCACCTCCTTTACCTGAAGTACAGCTGGGTTTCCGACATCATCTGGAACTTTAGTCTCATATAGGACGTACCCGTACTTGACCTTCAATTGTTCAAAGGTTTTCGGTGCTCGAGCATTGACCACAACTTTATTTTCAATAACAGCGGTGTTGAATATCGATAATGCAGATCCTAGTCGGACTTTTCCATATTTTCCTTTCGGTGATGAATCAGGGAGATCGGGTAACGGTGTTCTATAATACTACACAATCCCAAAAAATGCGGCGCGCATTGGTTGTGAGAAAATAAATTCAAAAAATGGAATTGTCACTTTTTTTTAAATATTTCAAGAGCAAAAGTAAAATTGGAACTTTTGAAACAAAAAGAGGAAAGGGTAAGTTGCAGCGGCGGGGAGAGGTTCATGTGGCTGCGTCCCTTCTTTCCGATTCGATTTTGGACTAACAAACTCAATCGAGTGTTTCTTATTGACTTGAGTGCCTCTCCACCTACCTCCTCTGTCGCATAACATTTTTTCGATATCTCAAGGACGGAAGCAGCAGAAATTATTTAAGAGGTACCCAATCACTGTGCATACTTTTAGCACAATCTATTTAGCTAATTGTAAACTTTTTGATTCATTTGAGGAAGTGCCCTGGCTGTCGTATCTTTTCTGACGTTACTAATAATATAATGGAACTACGTTGATCGATTATCAAGATAAGGGGTTGGAGTCACCTCGAGCTCTCTAAATATTGCGTAACTAAAATCAATAACTTGATTCAAAGACAATCATGGAACGATTCGGCGTCCTTGTTAGTTCAAAAGTATTAGAAAAGGGACCAGCATACGAACACCTTCTCTTTGCGAAGTAATGATATAGGTGAAGATTGTTTTGATTCAAGGCCAGCTACAAGGACTTCATGTGATGAATGGCGACATAGTCCCTTACTTTTTATAAAGTTAAAGAAATGAAATTCTAACCCACTCTCTTCTGGTTTTCTTACCGATCTTCATGCTTCAAATATTTACCTCGGATATGAAATTACGTATGGCATGATACTTCGGTGTGTAATCTCCAGCTTCATCTATTGGTGCACCCCAGTTGTAAGATGTCAATATGGGTCTGTACCGTTCGTGTGTTTCTCCGGGTGGTTTCTCAATTTTTGCCCCTATAAGGGAAAAAGCACTTCATCATTCTACTTAGTTATGAAGAACAAGCAAAAGATAAAAATTGACTGACCATTTTTAAAACCAAAATTAGTGCCACCAGCAAACATATAGAAGTTGAAATTGGCTTTCAAGTCTAATAATTCTTTGGTTGAGTTTAATATCACCGTTGTATCCAGAAAAGACGTTCGAGTTGTATTCTCTTCCCAGCAGCTGTACCAACCCGTGTAAAATTCTGAATTTATTAACGGTCCTCGAGGAGAAAACTTGCGCATTTCGGAGAACGCGAAGGTCACATTGGACCCTATTATATGTGTACAATGTTTTTAAATTAAAGTTCCTACGATAATTAGATTTAGGAACTACCAAGCATTGAAAATGATATGTATTTGTGCACAGAACCTGCTCCAAAGTCAACTGACGCGTAGACACCAGGAACGTGTCCACATTCAAGAGATGATTTGATATAAGGTGAATCGGTTGTGAAAAGAACAGCCTCGTCGCGTACATGTTTCCTCAATAAATCACGAATAAATAGTCTGTATTCCATGTCGCAGCTAGGATGGCCTCCGTATTCATTTTCCACCTATTATAGATAGAAAGAATCTCTTATCTTATGGATCTGAAACCAGACCACGTGTAAGAAGTCTTACACAAGGCCTTATAAAGAATGGTAAACATGATGTGGTGCAAAAGGAAGCCCGAGATATACTCTTTTTTGGAGGCATTTGTCGACCATAATTTACTCGTATGCAAATTGAACTCAAGATTTTTTTGCACACGCAAAATTTTTAAAGCGACTTTTGCGCCACCCGTTCCTATAATTATCATTTTAGATTTTCCGAACACAATTTCATGAGTCATCCCAGAATGAGTGTTGAAGCCAGAACATTATTCTGAACGTTTACATACCTGAACCATTATTATAGGACCACCGTTTCCATACAAGTATTTTGTTATCTTACTGAATAACTTGTCAAACCATTTTTCAACTTCATGCACGAAATCTGTAAGGGAGACATCAGAAGATGAAATACCTACTTATTTTCCTTACGTGGTAGTTCCGTGAGCAATTTTCACGCGGTGTAGTTTGCAACACAAACCGCAGGTTAGGGAAGTGACAAACTGTAGAAATGACTCTGAGGAGGAAGTGGCGTTTTCTTTTTGAATGATAGAATTTGCGAAAAGGGGAAGAGAAAGAAGAAAATAGGGAGAGAAAATAAAACTGGCGTTTGATGAAACTGTATCAATGAACCACAAACGTTCATTTTTTCCGTACTTATGGCATAAAGTGGTGTATGCACCACGGGAATGAAGTGATCGTTCGGACTCATAAATACTATTCTAGGTTAGTCGAACAGGGAGTTTCTTGTTTTTTCACTTCCTCGGGAGTAAAAAATTGAAATTTCCTTCCACACAGTACAAACATAAACAAAGACCGAAAAACCAACTTCACGCTCTTTGATGAAGGAGTAGAGAGATTGCTTTTACAGTCAACTAACCTGGAAAATATTTTTTTCATCTTGATGGAGGAATCGTTCATACAACTACCTCATACGTTAGACACTGTTTAATCCGGAAAGACCTCATTTTTAGAAATTTTCAATTAAACGTTCTGAAATTTTTTTTTTCTTTACCTGATGTTAAAACGACGTTTTGGCTGCATCTTTAGGCTGTGCTGTCACAGTTTAATTTCACCCACAGCTAGATTAGCGTGAAAAAAAAAATAAAAGTGTGAAAGAAAAATGAATGAGCCAATAACGTTCGAGTGTTCGTTGATTGAATTTCATTTTAACATCATTTATAGAAAAATATCTCACAATACATGTGGGTATCGTGAACGTACTCGAACACGTCCGGGTAAATTGCTCTACTCGTCTCTGACTCATATCACAATTTTTACCTCGTTGGGTAGCAATATACTATTTTTACAATACCGCTTGATGTTTCTAAAACTCTGATGACTAAAACTTGGTGAGGACTGGTATCCCTCTTTATGAAATTTGAAGTGAGTGTTGAAGATCACAGCTTATGAGAAGGAACACCAATATATAGAGATAGAATGAGATTTCAAAGGACGTTTAAAGTTTCGAGGCCGTCCATGGAATTCCCGCGGTGTAGAAGCATCCATGTGAGATTGTTTTTAATGGTGATAGGTTAAAGTCTCACCAGAGAGTAACGCAAAAGTTAGGATGTTCATTGTTTTTCCATCATCGTTGTACAAAAATACTTCTGCTAATCGTACACCCATACTAAGAATCATGAGGGGAAAACATTAAGAAGCTTGTCAGTCATACTCACCTGGGTCGCGAGAACGTAGTATGATATTTGGGTACAAGGTCAGTAACCACGGAGGAAGACCACCCTGAAAAATATGAAAAATTAAGCCTCGATAATTTCACTCATTCGACTGTGAAGTATTGGTATCAAAGCACTACCTACTTTTTAGATTATTATTAATAAAGTAGTTAAGCTAAATAAGTGAATTATTTTTCTGAGTCTCACTCGGGTTAGAATCGCTGAGGTGAATCTTTGAACAAAATAATATGTAAGGAGATTTATAGAACTAATAGAAGTTTTCACGGCTAGGTTCCTCCCATGAGATTGTGGGGAAAAGGAGGGCGAATAGTTCGTTCTACATAATTCTTTCCTTATATTATTCTATCCCTCATTTCATTCGTTCCGGTCCTCTTCTTTTTGGACGCTTTGGGTTATTTTTGCCCGAAAAATAATAAAATCGTTTGCTCTGAGTTTCCTCTGGGTCCCTGTTTCCGTGAAACGGCTCTGGGGCTAATGACATTTAAAACTTGTTGAAAGTCCGACATTAATCCTTTGAATAAAGTACAGAGAATGATATTGACCAGATTTTAATATCCAGAATATCATGAAAGTATCATGAACTTGAATCCGTCTTTTATCATATCAAGGCAATTAGAATTATTCGACTACCTAAATACTGAAATTTGAAAAATTAAACCTGAGTTCAGGTATGATTCAAGACAATTGTGGTCGACTCACAAATTCTCTCTCCGCATTGATGTATGCACCAGGACGTAGAATCACTGATAAATTTTCTTCAGTCGCCAAATGCAAAAAATTTTCGATATCAGCTTCACCATCAAAGTTGTACTCTCCAGGAGACGGCTCGTGCGTACTCCATTCGATATACCTGTGTAATTAAAATTTTTGATGTTACTTACATTTCTTTGATATTTCCCTATGAACAGGGCTACAAGTCCTGATTTTAAAATTCCCGTGCACAGCCAACAAGCAAAAAAAAAAAAAAAGTCAACAAGAGCAAAAAAACAAAACAAAAAAATCGCTACTTCGCACCACCCCCCTCTTCCGTGCACACAAAACAACACCAAAGACGAGATTTGCAATTAAAATTTAAAAAATCCTGGACATTTTCCAAATTCCGAGACATTTTTATTGTCCGGTAATAATCTCTCCGTTCGACCGGAGAAGGAGGCAAATTCCCGGACTGTCCGATCAAAAACCGGACACTTTGCAGTTCTGCCTATGAATAATTTTTATGAAGAAAATTCACAGGTTTCTACCGAGAACTACAGAAAATATAGGTCTTCTCCATTCAGCTTTTTGTCTCATTTTTCTGTTCCAAGTCACAATGAAATTTGTCAAACTTTCATCCTTCCTTATCATACGATATCCACGGGTAAGCAGGTCGTTGGAGCTGCTTGTCATAAGAACAGAAGAATACGACGTTCTAATAGATTGGAAGTAGAATCAAGAGATTGTCTGGAACGGTGACTGTGCATCATAAGGAAGAATTTTAGGTTTCTATTTGTATGTGTCATGGAATGTATTTTTAATGAATCGTTGAGGAATCTCACTGAGAAAAATTTTGGTGGTACTTTTAACTAAAAAACATGGTAAAGCCGGCCCAGTCGAAGATTATGGTTGTAACGACTGAAAAATATAGTTATACTTACGAGAAAAAGTAGTGAATAAAACTAAATATTACTGAAATTGCTCAGTTGTTTTTACTAAAAAATCGTGACTGGACCGGACCGGCTTTACTATGTTTTTAGTTAAATTTACTATAGTTTTTTCTCCGTGCTTGCTCTATACAAAATGCATCAGGCATGAGATATATACAAATAATGCAATGCCAGCATAATGCAGGTATCGGCCGGTATTTATATGAATTAAACAAAAAATCTGATACAAAAATAAGTAGGTACCGGTATACACCAATGCTTACATTGAAATTGCATTTAATCCTGCAGCTTTGAATTTTCGCAATCGATCTCCCCAATATGCTCTTGGAACTCGAAAATAGTGCAGGTCTCCTGATATGTAGTTGAACGCTTTTCCATCCTTTAGGAAGACGTTGTTGTCGTAGTCGATGACAAAAGAGCGATTGGAATCGGATATTTCATCGGGACGTTTTTCGATTGTCGCTCCCTAGATGGGAAAAGTTGTTTTATAATTGATGCTGTACAGTTACAAAATTTCCAAATTCTCACCTACTCACTTAGCTATCACTCTCACGTGATGGGTTTATAAACTCCTTTCCTATCATGTATACCTACGTGCTTAAATCGACACGGTGCTTGAATCTATAGTCCAGCGAGAACCAGAAGTTCTAACAGCAATGGCTCTTGGAGCACCCCATTCTAATCCTTACTTCAACCTCTAGACTAAAGCTAAAACTGCAGTCCGTAGCCCGTGTCTTTTGCTAATACGGGCTGTTGCGATCTCTGGTATCATGCGCGTGATTCACTCGGGTACACAATGAATAATCGAGAGTTCTCTTCAGAATCTTCTCAAGCTGAATCTTCTTCTCCTTGCCGAATCACCCCCTTAAGGCTATTCACCCTAAAAAACTTCAAGCTCGGTGTCACAAATGTTTCAAAATCGAGGAAATAATCTAAGCACTCAAACTCGTGAGTATGAGAACAATTCTTGGAAAAAGTAAGTAAGTAATCATACCTTCAGCACACCAAACGAAGAACAATGATGTAACAGTCGATCAAAATAATTCTTCCAGAATCGGATTCAAATGACGAACGGGTCATTGTTTGCACCCTTCAATCGTTTAGATTCATTAAGCAGGAAAACTCAATTACTTGAGCTCTAAGATAGCTCGATTATATCAAAGTTCAAAACGGGATGGACCGCATAAAATTTAGGATTTTGGTCTCGGTAGAAAATCTCTTTGTTGTACGTACCTCTACATTGTTTGGGTAGAGAAGAATACCTAATTTTAAATTCAAACGGGAGCGTTTTTAAAAACAACCTTGAACCGTATTATTTTCTGGCGCTGTGTACAAAGTAGCACTTCAACAGATAATTCGTAAATTGGGATACCTAATGAAGTCATCTATTTAATACAGTATGTAGGTATTCAAAACGTGGTCACATCAGCTGGAGTTATAATCATAATTTGCTAAGCTATAAAGGCAAACGTTTGAGTATTTAAGTAGTTCATCATAATAATCGTTCACTTAAATGGGATTTATCATTCAATTGTCGCTTAAAGATAGGCTGTAGTATTTTTTGTTCTTTTATAAGTTTGGTAAAAACTAGTCGAGAGTCACTCAACTTCTACGTCTGCAGTCAAAATACAGGAGTGATAGGCCTATTAAAAGATATAGGTATAATATTAGACGAACTGCAGTTATAAAAAAATCTAAGTATTGTGAAACGAACAGGTATTTATTCTCCATCTTATCAATAGGGCCTAGTTTTTTTTTTTTTTTTTTTTTTTTTCTGCACGTAATACACCCATCCTTGAGAAAATTCAAGTTCGTGAGGAAGGGAAGTCAAAAAAAAAAAAAAGACGAAGACAAATTTTCATTTAGGAATTAACATTGGATAAGAAAATCAGGAATAAATAAATCCAACATTTTAGATCGTAGTTCAGGAATATCATCAGATGTAAAAGTCGCGAATAAAAAATGAAATTCAAACTCATTAGTCGAAATCTCTCTCATTCCTCCTCCCTTCGAGTATATAAAACTGGATGGTCAATAATGGTGTTGTTTGAAAAAAAAAACCTATAAATATTGTGTAAGAAAAACTAGTGAAGTTTAATATTCTATACCTACGTACTTTCGACTCACAGAAACAGAGTAACGGAATCACAACACTCAAGAAAAAAGTTTTTATCATCATCGTCATGAATTTGTCAATACTATCAACGACGTTCAGCCATAAACTTTGAATACCGGTATGTACGCATTTGGATACACGTTGATAATATAGGTACCAAAAAATATCGCTAGGCGGAAAACCGGGCTATATATTACGAATATAATTACGAAAATCCACACGACTCACGTAAAAACAAAGTACCTAGGCCTACCAATGATCGCTCGATCACGTTCCACGGTTGAGTTATACACGTGAATCCCTTTCTAGCTTCGAAGAGAGCGTATTGTCAAAATTATGTCGAGTGTATCATTCCATTAAATAAGTTGTAGGTTTTAACATTTTTTAATTGATTATTATTAGATATATATATAATCTTACTTCCGATAGCATACCAAAAATCATGAAGCGATTTGAACTTCGTACCTACTTCTAGAAATAAACAATCACATTTTTTCTCGCGTTATCAAGCCTGAACAACTCTTCCTCACTCCAAATTCTTTTCATATCAATTTTGTCAACAACGTTTAGGTAAGCCTTCGCATTACAATCAGTCCTTGAGCTTAAAAATTAATGCGATTGATATGAATACAGTCAAGATTATTCAAATTCATGAGTGTGATGTCCGCAACCATAAATTCAGTTCTGACACCAGATTTTAATGCTATCGAACTAATTCCAAAACTTGAGTGTGTGTTTTGAACTAATCAAATATACCGTAATAATTGTGGTCTCTTAAAAATATAAAAAATGGAAAATTCTCTCACGCACATTCTCGGTGGCAGGATAATTTATTTAGAAGAAGCAGTTTGTACGTTGACATTAAAGAGTACGTTACAATCTTATAAAGATGAGTAGGTACCTACTATGGTAAGTCATCGAGGGTAAAGTTATCAAGTTAAATAATAAATAAATCAACAAAAAATATCAATGAATCGAAATAAAAATCGAAGATTCAAAAGTAATTTGATCATTAGTTTTGTAATACAGTTTGAACTCACTGATCAGAGAAATGCATTCATGTGAATCATAGAAAAAGAATGATACGCGTCTGGTTTGATAACAACTTAGAAAGTAGAATTACCGTCAGAAAATATTATAAAACATACTGAATTCAACAGTTTGAAGTGGGTTAAGAACAAAATTTAAAAAAAAACTCGTAACCTTTGAAATGTTTCGATGAGAACCAAATTATTTGAAAAATGAAACATAAAATAAAAAATTATTACCGGTATAATTGGATATATTTTGAGATCGCTCACATCTGGCTGAATAATCTAGAAAGTAAGTATTTTCCTAAACCATAATAAAAATGAGATCTTGCATTGCATCTATCGCATGTCCACCATGGTAAAAGACAAAAATATCAAAAATGGATCTATATTTACTAAATTTTAGTTCGTGGAAAATGTAAATAATTAATAAAAGAAACATTTATGTGAGTCGATAATTGAATTTATCATATTTTGCACCAAGTACAAAATATAATTCAGTTGACAATGTATATAATAACTTTCTATTAGTTTCAAGTATTCCCACGAAAGTAGAAGAATCTTCATTACTACACAATCAGCTTCGAGAGAATGAAAAGAAGTTGCAGTATTAAAAATTGAAAAAATTGAAAAAATGAAAAAAAAAAAAAAAAAAAAAACTACAGGAAAATATTTTTGCCATGATCGTAACTTATAGAAAACAAAAATCTCGAAATTCATATTTCGAAATCAGATAGGTGAATTTTCATAGGTACCTAACCTAATTTGAACACGGTTGGACCATCACTACGACCTTGGCGTATGCTTTCCATAATGTTTCGTTCTTGAGACATACAGTACCACCACCACGAGATAATTGGTCAACCTGAAAACAAATTATTGAAACATTAAAAAATGATCTATTTTCGTATAATTACATAAATATAAGCCGAATGAAGAAAGAAAGATTGAAATTAATGAAGGAGTATTTTACTATCGCACAAAATCTATTGATTTCGATCTTCCTTTTATCATTTGATATAATGAAGCCGCAACGTGGCTTCCCCATCCTACGAACTTAATGTAAGCCTTTGAAATTTGGAAATAAAAAAAATTCCAAATATTCCGTTGACGAATGCTTGTCACGGAATGATCGTAAAATTTCGGAAATTCGTTTGAATGAAAATCAAGAAAATGAAAAGGAAGAAAAACAATATATAGGTACGTTCTTCTAAAATAAAATAATGAATAATGAAGACTCACAGCACGATTGATATCACCAACACAGATCCACGGATTCTCACGTTGTCCCGAAACAGCAAATTTTGAATGGTCAGCAAAATTAGCAAACTTGCATACATCGGGATCGATTTCAATTCTCTCGATATTGTGGGTCCCATTAAAAAAAAATAAAATAATACGTTAAGAAACAATTTCTTAGGTATACCTACGTAAATTTTTATCAATTTCCAAACATTTTTAGACGAATTTTTATAATAAAAAATGAAGATGATGATGAAGATTATTGTACGTATAATCGAAATTTTCGCGAAAAGTTGGAGCACAAGTTATTAACAAACTGCAAAAATCATAAAATAAACTTACTGGTATGGACCACTACAATTGGAAGGTAAGGAACTGTCGTGACACCAAGTTTCAACAAACAATTCACTTTCCAAATCTTCAGCCAGCCATTGGCTGTACAAATCTACAAGAGAAATCAGTGCGTAAGATCATTAGAAAAACATTTTCATCAAGATTTGTAGACCTGTAAAGTCTGTTCACGTTAAGAAGGTACGTACTTCGAGAACGGAATGGCAGAAGAAAATTACCTTCCGACGTTCCGTTCTCGAGGCACGTACTTCTATCATATTTTCTTAACGGAAACAGACTATAGTATGCAACGAAAAAATGCGGAGATATCCGCATCGTCATCATAATTTTTTCCGATCGTAATGTGGGTACGATATCGGTATTCGATTTTTTCACATTTTTTCTAGAGTTACCTACATTGTTATAGAAAAACGTACCTTTACCAAATTTTGCGGATTTTGCAAACGATGTGAAAGGAATACGGCCAACTGAATGAAACAGTATTTTATTGGTTGTCTGATTATATCGTACTTTTTTTGCAGCGGAAAATAATGACGGATACAGACGTTGCAAGTTACCCTCAAATTTAAAGTTGTACGTATTGACTTCATTTACAATCAACTGATTACCTAAAAAAACAAATCCTAAATAAACTATTTCGAATCACAGAATTAGCTTCTTCACATCTGGTCCTTTCGCCTGTATAGCTGCATACAGAATTCCTTCGTGTACCTACATCATATCAAAATTTATAATCTATTCTAAGTAGACTTGGGATGCTTGTTTTCACCCTCATTATCTATTGTAAGTAAGTATAAGCAAACATTATATTAATTCATCAGTGCCACGACCGAGGATTCTATATTGGTAAAGACTCTTTATTTACCTATTTGTTCAAGTTCGTTCTTGTTCAGTGATATACAAAGAAAGCTCTGGCCGTATCTGTGCCCCGTTTTGGGATACTGATATCCTTCATTGCCATCTATGGTTGGAAAAT
The DNA here is from genome assembly GCA_035079385.1 of Aspidiotus rigidus. Taxonomy (NCBI): domain Eukaryota; kingdom Metazoa; phylum Arthropoda; class Insecta; order Hemiptera; family Diaspididae; genus Aspidiotus; species Aspidiotus rigidus. Next base: position 746,676 of record JAVHKY010000074.1, on the reverse strand, counting down.
CAGGCACGCTATGTACAATCCAAATACCTCCATCTTGACTTCCAATCACGACACCTTTGCTATGCCCGTCTGTCTCATCGTAATATGGTTGATTTGGCGCTCGATCATTGTACATTAACCAAAATAAATCCTGAAGACAGTTTTCATGATAAACAATTTAGGAGATAATTCTATAACATAGAATATTAAAAGCATCACTTTTTTTCGATAAAGGCATTAGATAAAAAAAAAAGAAAAGAAGAAGAAGAAGAAGAAAACAATCACAATAAAACGCGATGAATTATGAATCGAATTTATGAATTTAATTAATGTTACATTGTAGTTTTATACCTAAATCCGGTAGCCCTATAGCCTATAAGTCATTCTTTCTTTTTCACTCTCTCTCCGAGAAAACTAATAACTTCAGTTTCATTTTTCCATTCTCGAATTATTCACCGCGAGTTTTATTAAATTATAGGTAGTATTCTATTATATTGATATTTTAAAAAATCGGATGGATATACTATGTTTAGTTATTTGCGTGACGTAAATATAACTATTGGCTTCAGGATTACGGAGAGAAAAAAAAAGTAGGTATAACTCAAATCAGCAACAATATATCTCTCATAGGTAATATTATATGACAACTAGTTCGATCAATTTGGGAAATCGTTTATCTGTTGATGATGCTTGATGGTGCTGTTAGCCGGAAACGTTCGATTCGAGTTTTATTAAATTAGGATTCTGTTATAGGTACCTACTGATATTTTAAAGAATCATGGATACTGTGTTCAGTTTTGCGTGACATGACTTGGCTTCAGGATTACGGAGAGAAAAAAAAAAAGTACAACTCAAATCAACAACAATATGTCTCTTATAATATTGTGACAGTTCGATCAATTTGGGAAATTGTTTATCCGTCGATGGTGTTAGCCGGAAACGTTCGATATCAAGGTTTTTGTAATATAAATAGGTAGGTAGGTTACCTATCTCACTTTAATCAAGAAAATAGGTAAATAATTATGTGCCATGCTGTACAATATTAATCAACTTTTTACAGTTTTCAAAACACACGAGTTCTCGGTAAACGTATATTTTATTGCAACGGTGTATTAAAAATCTATAACAAATGAATAGTAAAAGAAGTAGGTCCTACTACATTTTTCGATCGTTCGAATCAAAGTACCTAATAATAAGAGGTTCTCGGGAATCCTGGATGAAATTATCCGCTATAAGTTTGTGCATCAATTTAGGTACCACTTATATTTTGTTTACTCGAACGACAAGACTTTATCTGCTTTATTCACGGACCTCGAACAATCGAATCTTCATCTCGCAGCCTCGAGCGATAAATAGCCTACGGTTTGGTAGTCTATCAGTATTTAAAATTTGGAATTCATTTCAAACTTATCATGAAAAAGAGATACGTCAGTAACTAGGTGCGGTGTCTACACTATCAAGTTATGTCTAGAACAAGTGATTCCTCTATTAAGTATTTTCATCAAAGACTGTATACAGCATAGCTACACTCAACTTACATTTACGTCGTTAGAATCCTTCTTTGAATACACGACGTCCATGGTTTTCCCAGGAATTGATTTCGGATGAGAAATATTGAATTCCGATAATTTCCAGCCTTCTTCCACGGTATTTGACGTAATGTACACATATCCTGTACCGTTAGCGATATTGTAATTTCGGTGTCCTCTAATATAAGGCAGTTTATACAATGCAAACCTGATATCAAATGAAACAAAAGAAAGAAATTGAGCAAATATCTTCGATTAAATAGCTGATAACATAGGCAAAAAAGGTGACTAGGTACCTACCAATCGACTGCATTCCCGTCGTCATCCAAGCATCGGGGCGCCGAAGAGTAGACGCTTGAGGAAGATAAAGTGAGAATTAACAACCAGCGCAGCATCGTTTTTGGAACTGATCATTTACTTGATCGAGACATAACGAGCGTTCTTTACAATACCAGTGGACCAATTATTAGTTTCCCGGTGAGATTAGAATGAAGCTATAACTAGCTTTCTTATAATTTAACGAACGAGGTCATTCATTTCATGTACGTCTATCTCTGAGTCCAAGTCTCTCTCTAAAACCTAGATTTCGGCCACGTGTTGTCGTTGTCAGTGCTGTGTGCGTACTTGTATGTGAGGAGTTATTCGTCAAAAAGGTAACTGTGATAAATGCAATTCTCATAGAACGGGTGCCCTTTTGATATAACTTCTCATCTACCATCTCGTTTTCTGTCTTTTCGGCTCTTGTTTGTGCCGGTATTTTTCTGCTAGAATAAATTTGTGTTTTTTCTACTGCATTATTATTTACTTCCAATGTTACCACTGTCTATATCTGGAAAGTAAACTCAACTTTTTTGCTTCAGTATATTTAGGCTATGTACTGTAACTACTTAATATTTCCCAGAAAGTGTATTCTTGCAGTCAATATAATCATCACTTTTCTTATGAAGCGTGTTTAAGGCAGCATTAGACACGAGTGGTACCTATATCTGTCTCCAAAGTGAAAAAATGTTGAAAAACTCAAATTTGTGTTTAGTTAGAAAATAGTCCTTCAAAAACACAAATTACTGTATCATAGCAAAGTGTACATTTCCTATTGCGATTAACACAAGACGTTCAACTATATTTTTATCAGAGAAAAACTGACGAAAGTGAAACGCAAACTGAAGAATTTCAATAAGGTCAAATCCACTCAATATTTACTTTAAGAGCGCCTTCGAAATACAAGTAAGCATGAAAAATGACGCTGTAAGTTTGAAGATAATATCGCGAATCTAAGAACTATTCTTAGGTTTTATCTTGATTTTTTTTTTGTTCTTTAAGATCCAAATCCAATTCTATATTAAAATAATTCGTAGGGCCGCCGAAAATTGAATCGAAATGAAAATGAAAATTTGTTTCTCTTCCATTTGATAATTCTAGATTAGAGGTTCACGCAGATACTGTTTGAAAGTTTTTGGAAACAGCTATGATTACGTAGATGATTTTTTAGAAGAAAATATTCAGAGAAAAGAAGCTGGAAAGACAGAAGTATAAGGTTGGAATTTTCCGAATAATATTGACTGATACAATTTAATTATAAGAAAAAAAATAAAATAAAAATAGTCGCATAGCTCGAAAAAAATCAAAACAAAAAATTTCAGGTACCTAAATTAAGAGGAAAAGATCAGAAACCGATGACTCGTGAAATATTGAAGAAGCGAAATTCGTATTTCCATCTTCAGGTGTGAGCAGAACCTTGAATTTTTTTCCCATGTAATCAACTCATCCAGCCCAAATAAGTAAAATGAATAAGAGAAGGTCAACGAAAATTCATAATAAATAGATGATATGAAAAGGAATATCCCAGAATACCTAAGTCAAAAACAAGCAAATTATACCTACGAACAAAATGATCAATGATGAAAAATAAGAAATTAAATTAAATCGATTCGACGTGTGAAGCGTCAAGATAGTATCGTGGATTGACTTATTGAAAGTTCTATCTAGAGGAAGAATAAGAGATTATGGATCACAAGAATGATAAGAACAAAAACTAAGATGAAATAAAAATTACGGAAAAGATGAAAGAATTCATACTAAGACCCTTATTCCAAGAAGTAAGCGAAAATTACGAATATCGCAGAAACAATTCCTAGAAAATCGAATCAGTTCAAAAAATTTCTACTTGACACTTATTTATTTATTTTTTTGATTTTTCAATGAAAGGATCTTTCGTCAAATATCTCCTATCCTTTCTAAATGATTAATAGCGTAGGTAGTACAAATTTTATCCATGATTCGTTTCCTGTAATATTCTCAAAAATTTTTTCATTTTTTTTTTTTTTTTTTTTCATTAAAAGTATCAGCATTATGTCTATCGTAATTATCAAAATGATTATCAGCATCATATTTCTGACAATTATTGTCATCTTTATTGCTCTCATTTGAATCGTTTTTGCCAACTCGTAGTCCATATCTACGATGAATGTTTGTTGAATTAAGAAATAATACTACAGCATGAATACGCTTACACAAACAATCGAAAGAGGAGAATCCGCGAATTCATCGAAAAAATAATGAGGAATACGATGCAACAGAATCATCAAAGTCATACTTCCCTAGTTTTTCATCATCTTTAATCTTACGTATTTTTGTTTTTCTACATTAATTCAATTTTATTTCAATATGAAGATATCTCAACAGGTTGAAATATCATGTGCGAGCAATATCATCATAGATCTCACAATTTACAATTTATTCTTTGCTAGGTACTTATAAGCTTTATAATTTGTTGTACTCAATTATTAAATAAGAATGAATTTTCCAACATATGAAAAAAATAATAAACGTCTTTTTTTCGAAAAAATTATTATTCCTATCAAGTATGATTTTTTTTATTTGTGGAAAATGTCTCATCATGGGTAAGACACGAAAGAACCAGAAAACGTCGAATAATTCCTGAGCATCGCAAAGAGTAGAAGTTTACGGTACCTACCTAGTTCTTTAATGTCATCATTATGGTGCTAGAGCGCAAGGCTCTTCAAAATAAGTGATAGCTTTTTGAGTCGACCGCGAACAAGAGCAAGAAACCGAAATTTCGATTTCTTGAAATGGATACCAATCAGACGCTGTTTAACATCTTCATAAGACTACTTCTCGTGAAAAATATTCTTTGACAAAATGCTTGCTCTCTGATCATCCGGAATGAATTTTGTACGAAATCGATGCAAATTTATACTTTCAAAAAACCGAAATGGCTTATTTTCCGAGGAGATATCGTCGTCGAAAAATTTTATCTCATAATATTATTATAGACCATGCTCCAATTCTGTACTATATCAACCTAGCTAGGAATTCTTACTTTATGGAGGATTATCGCAAGAAATATCTTTTTTACGGGCATAAAATATACAATCTAGGGTTAGGTACTCTGAATTGACCCATTTTATTGCGAAGACCATGAGGAAATAGTTGTAGTTTATCAGTACTCAAGAAAGCAGTTAATTTGGTTCTATCCTTTGCTAAACTTTTTTTTTCACCTGTAAATATATACAATTGGAATTAAAATGCACGTAGAATCGTGCACCATAACTCCTCGTTTACATTTCCGCAGCGAAAGCGAAGCCGGCAACTTCAAAGTGAAACACCAAGAGAAAGAATAACAGAAAAAAAAAAAAAAGTAGGTAATTAATTTATAAAAAGCGTTTTTTCAAACTTTATTCTTTTCCATCTCCTTCCCCCTTTTACTTACCGATGAGGAAACATAATTTTTCGTTGTCTTTTTCAAAAATAGGCTACTTACATTGTTCAGTTACCTAACGTTTCGTGAGGACGTCGCCTGATATGATTTGATATCACCCAAGGGATCATATCCGATCCGTACGGAACGAAGGTCGACAATATCGAAAATTTCTACTTCAACTGTTTATTCGTTTTCGACTTTTGATAGGTAGGTTATTTTGTATAATGCATTGTCTCTCGCCTGCGTTCCGTTTGCAATAAATTTCGCGAACGATGATGAAAATCTGTTGCCGCTATCCTCGACGTAATCCTCGTTTGCTGAGGCGCTAGCGTCGCCGAATAGTGTGAAAGTTGAAAAGAGATTCCTTAATTGAAACGATAAATCAGAAAAGCGTTAAACCGTAAACGACTTCCAAACTGATCTCTCGAAAAGTTGAAATATTTTCTTTCTGTATGTGTGCGCGTGTACACCGAATACGGGGTCGGTGTGCTGCCTTCTACAATACGCTTCGAGCGGGAATTCTTGATGCTCGCGATGCATTAAAATAAACACCAGAAATTTGTTTTCCATTGAAATTCTTAAAATTTATCGTTCGGAAAAGTAGCCACGTCAACGAAGGACGACTCTGTATTTCAAAAACATTCGATGAGAACATTGTAAGTTGTGCTACGGTGGTGCAGTTTGAGGGTCAAATTGAAAATATATATATATACTTGAGGAAATGTTGCACGGCCTTGAGAAAAATTGCTTAGCCCATCATCGATTGTGTATTCTCCATGAAATCGAGTCCTTGTAGTCTTCCGACTTTTTCGGGCTAAAACAACATGAATTTCACACGCGCCATGTCTTAGCATAATATCAAAGTCCTTTTGTTTGAAAATAAATTATAACTACCTATGCGCTGTTGAAAATTACGGCTACAAGACGACGTCCAGTAGAAAATAATTACCCTATAAAATTAAACGGATTTTGATTTTAATCTAATTTAATAACGACGGACGTATAATATACTTAATACTAATAAAAATAAGAAAAATTATGTGCGGCAATAGACTAAGAAAAATTAGCGAAATAAAGTAATTTTGTAATGGCGATACGTTTAATGTATGCGCGAAGCCGTGAAAAAGCTTAGCAGGTGGCCCAAATATTATGAATTGTTTACGATAGATGCGAACCGCAGGGGTCTCATCATAATCCGTTTCCAACTCGCCCTACAAACGTTTTGTACGCTAAGCTTTTTCGTTGTATTGTACAAAACGGATTATGACTCGACTTGTCGGAAGTTCATAAAGTTAAAGAGGGATATCCGGTAATCTTCTTATCTGCATAGGCGAAAAAAAAAATTTTTAAAACTAATGTCTCTCGCGAGATGTTGCTTTTCTCGGCTTAGCAGGCGTCATGTCATCGTTTGTCTTGTTGACGCTGCCGACTGTTGCTTGTCTGTATTGGACTGCAGTTATGCTGTAATTTTGATCTCCATGCTCTAAATAGTCTACTAATTTTTCTCTCGGACAAAAACCTTCAATATCGGTTCCATGTTGCATGAAAAGTCTGTACCGCACTCTCCTTTCCTGTCTCTCTTATTAGGTCTCGTGGAGGCCATCAACTTGGATATACCCCCCTAGGCTTAGTGTTCCCCTCTTCAAAGATTTTCACATTGGAACTTATAAAAATTATCATTTCAAGACATTTTCTTTCTTTCTTCTTTTCTCCTTCCCCAAAGTTCTTGAGCTCATTTCTGTTAATGTTTCGATAAATTCGAATCCCTTTTCTGTCTTTTTTTTTATGAAATATGAGAACTGGATTCGCCCGATCATACTGATTAGCGGATTGATTAAATAGAAAAAACGTCAGCCTAAGTCTCAAAATTGTACGAGTATATAATAGGAACACTTTTCTAATATTGAAACAGTGCCAAAGATATAACACGATGATAAAAATTGGGCGAGACGAAATTTTTCTGAACTTGTAACGAGATAATTCTACGATCACGCAAGGGTGAATGAGTTCATCAGCATCATAAATTCATTTTAATGGGTATCGATCTTATTCACCACTTTTATGAGGTCCATCAAAGGCAGCAACCCAGTATAGACCTATAACAATTTCTGGGTCGGCAAATAATATCTCGATTTGTATAGTTTCGCGAGCTCTCCCACGGCAGACTTTGAGAGGAGCAATTTTAATTTAATTCTTCTGCACATGTTCGAAGTCGCATTCGATCGACGTCCATGAAGTCAACCTCAGCCATTAGAATAACAATTAGAAAGAAAGAACCGAAGAATTTTAGCGTGCAAGGCGTCAAAGATGGTAGAGCGGCCATCAGCGATACCTAGTGAAAAACTGAAGTAAAATCTTCAACTGGCGGTCGAAAAGCGGTGTAAGAAGTGCTGAGGCCTCTACTCATCAAGCCGAATCCAAAAATTAGTTGAAGAACAAATTCAAACTTTTTGTCTGACCTAAGCATCCATTTACGTTCCACTAACACACTCGCGCCCATCGTCTGCTACAAAAAACAATCAATAAAGTACACACTTGGCTTTCCCTTTTAGGATTCCGCATTTCTTACCCCAAAACCAAACTCGTCATTTTCCAAAAACCACGCCAGAAAACTATTAAATTTCCCCCTCTCACAATAGCTAACTACCCGATCCCACAAGTCAAAACTACTAAAGTTCTTGGCCTCAATTTCCACAACCGTCACTCTTGGAACCCCCATGTCAAACTAACTAAATCAAAATGCATTCGAGCACTCAATGTCCTAAAATTCCTCTCCCACCCTAAAGAAGGTTGTAACCGAAAAAACCTTCTCCACCTCTACCAGAGCTTAATCCGATCCATCCTCGATTATGAATCACCCATTTACGGTCTCGCCCCTCCCTCTCATTTAAAACTACTCGACACCATCCAAAATTCTTCACTAAGAATAGCTACTGAAGCATTCGAACCAGTCCCGCTGAAAGCCTCTGTGCAGACACTGGCTTCCCCCCACTTCACTATCGACGCCTCAAACTGACCACCAACTTCCTCACAACTGTCCTACAATATCCGCAAACCCCCGTCCACCATCGCATATTCCCCCCTCATCATAACCAAAATTCCTCGACCAATCTACGTTCCAACCTAGAAGTCCAACTAGCACGCCCCTTCAAGTTCCATTGCCTTAACCACATCGTTCCCTCAACCCCTCCTTGGCTCTTTATTCCACCCAAAATCTATTCGCGACCTAAAACGCCTCCCTCGTCTTTCAACTTCTCCCGAAGAATACCAAGCACAGTTTAACAAAATCCTTAACAACTTTCACAACCCTATACTATGTTTCACCGATGGATCTAAATATCAAAACAAAACCGGCTTTGCTTACTCAATAGATCACATCACAGTCTCTCACCGACACCGCAACACCGCATCCGTCTTTACCACTGAACTACAAGCAATCTTTAGCTGTTTAGAGCACATCCTCACCAACCTACCCTCCCGTCTTCCTCTCAACCCATTTTTAGTCATTTCCGACTCCCCATCATCACTCGACGCCATATCCAACCACACTTCCTCCCACCCACTCATAAGTCGTATACACACTCTCATTAACACCTTCCATACCATCCCCATCCCATTATTCTTCATCTGGGTACCTGGTCACAAGGGTATCCCAGGAAATGAAAATGTCGACAAAGCAGCCAAACTAGCAACCCATAACCCATCAGTCAACCGCTCTTTCCTCCCCTCACGCTCAGATCTCTCCAAACGCATCAACAAATTCATCACTCAAGCATGGTTCACCCATTGGTCTGATCTCAAATCACACTCAAACAAACTAGCCCAAATTAAAAATATTCCCACCGCATGGGACTCTTCAAATCTGTCAACACGCAGAGAAGAAATAGTCATCACCCGTCTCAGAATCGGCCACACCAGACTCACTCACACCCATCTCATCTCTCATCTTATGCGTCTCTCATGCCCTCACTGCGAATCTGAACACCCCTATCCGTTCAACACATTTTCTGCTGCCCCAACATGACCCAACTCCGTAATTCCTTATCCATCCCCCACAATCATACAGAAGCACTTTCAGATCTCTTTCCCTCCATCCCTAACATATTCAACTTTTTACAACAGGCCAACTTCCTCTCACGCATATAATCACACAATCTAGCCGAGCTCATAGCCCTGAAGGCAGGCTGCTAGTAGCTCGTTAATTAAAATAAAAAAAAAACTTTTTGTCACTCATCGAAAATAACCTGCATAAAATAAGTATAACGTGTTTTTTTTATCATTAACGAACAATGCGACTGTTCGTAAAGGTCATCAGCTCGGATAATTACAAAATATACCTCGGAATTACAATTAATAAACTTAGAAATTTAAAGTAATGGGAAGAAGTAGGTGGAACTAGAGGGTGGAGGGTATGATTGAGGGTACGTTATGATAGAAAGTACGTTGGTTCCATCTCTAGTGGGTAACACATGAAAAAAGATGATAGACTATCAAATTATCTGCATGGGAGTAGTTATATGACGGAGGAACATGGTGGTAGAATATTGCATCTAGCTAAATGCCAAAAGCCGAATTGAACTGAATTTTCTCTGATAACAGCAAAGCTGAAAGGCACAATGATGGAGAGCAAGTAAAAGCCAATAATGGCTTAAGCAGCAGCTGTAGAAATGATTTTACAAGCTATTAAGCTAACCCATTAGCCAGCCGTTTCAATCTCATTAAGCCAATATACCTAGCTAATCTAATAGAAAATCCCAATGGCTACTTAACAATGACGAAAAGCTTTTCAACAGTTTCACTATTTTTTTTAATTTTTAAATATTTTTTCTTCAATGTGGTGGTGGTGTTATTTGTGGTGAGTTTTCAGTTTGTCGTTTTTTAAATATTTTTTAAAACACGCATGCATCGTAAGTACGTTTTTGCGAAGCGATTTTCAGTGACGTAGGTAACGATTTTCAGCGTTAGCGCGAAGCGTGTGAAAAAAACGAAATAACGTCACCGATGGTCTTTTATACACGGAAAACCGTTGCGAAAAAACTATGACGTGAACATGCCGCACGAAAACGGATACTTCGGATGTACAAATTTGTCTTCAAAGTATTTGTGTTTTAAAGCCTTGTACAGTACAAGTGTTGTAGGTGAGTCTTTATAACTCGTACATACATTGCTTCACTCGCTTCGCTCGTTCCGCAAACGTATGTACTCGTTATGAAAAGACTCACCTACGCCACATGTACTGTAAATAGCCATTTTCGTGACTTTACGCTGCCGGCTGCTTTGGCTTTTGGCTATGACCTCCAATGATCGCAAATCACGATGTGTTAGGCCCATGAATTTCTCATGAAGCAGCTGTAAACACTGGTTAAGCAGTTCATAAAAAAAAAAGAAAGCTAATTGAACAAATTCTGAATTTCTCATTAAGCAGCTGAACGGACTGACTAAGCAGCTAATAAAAACCAAAAAAGCCTGAGCCAAAGCTTAAAGCCAATGGTACTGTGAAGTCTCAGCCAATAGCTTATCTTAAGCCATTGACGATTGGCTTTCCATCACAAAGGCAGCTGTATTCAAATCTTTCTATACCAAAAGCCAAAACAAGCCAATTTTTTTAGTATTTTGTCAGCTTTTCCAATTTTTTGCAAAATACAAAGTAACAAAGATAAGAAAGACTGATTCGGGTTCAGTTCAGCTATTCAGCCGTAGAAGCCAGTAGTGCAGTTGTCCAGTAAATATGAATACAAACTGGAGAATAGGTATCTACCACAGTAATGACAAAGCCCCAATTCCTCTGATCGTTAAATCCGGGCTTGCATTCCTTCATAACATTGAGCCGGAAGTCGGTTGAATTAAGCCGAAACTCAGCTGAAATTTCCCAAGAGCCTAATTTTTCAAGGTTGTAAGTTGAGGTCGAAACAACGTCACATATTAAGAAAACTACTCACTTGTGTTCGTTTCCTAATCCAGAAGTTTTGCCGTGGTAGACTTTGCAGGGCAGTTATAATCAGGTATTTCGCTAGTTGAAGGCCTAGAGAAACGAAAATAAACACGATCTCAAATATCAGCTCGAAATTTTGGGTGCAGGTCGGATCAGACTGATGAGAGAAAGGCTGTCGATATTCGTGTATCATAATCTAAGACTCACAAATTCTGTAGTGGTATGCTGATGGGGGAGGGGTGGAAAGCAAATTTCGATGTTTCGATGAGGGTGATGATAGATCTCTTGTATATGTGAAACGAGAACTCGAACGTGGATTAATGTTTTATGTTTGATACGCTGTATCTATTTTGACATTTTGCTGAAGAAGAAATTTAAAGGAAACTATAACAAACTCTTCTGAGTAGAAGGGGGGGGGGGTCGAGCAACGTTGAAAGAAGCAGATTAGACTCGAAAGCGAGAGAAATTTTCATTATTGGACAGCACAATGTTTGCTCATTATAGACCAGTAAATGATTGAGGTTCTGAATTTTGAGGGCTATGGGTTTCTTCATTAGATCGCCAAAATTCTTGACCGAATAAAGAACATGCTATGTCAACATTCCGTTATATCTTACCCTAACTTTCCAAGGCATACAACTCGCTGAAATAGAAGTTAGGCTGGGATATTTTCGAAATTTTTGTCGAAACCATGTCTTATAAGGATTTTGTTTCCGAATGGTAGAATTTAAACGATAGGGTCAGCCCTCGCCTTGACATCTATCCTCATACACTTTAAATAGATTCTTCGTAGACGACCTTTTCGTACTCAAATACATATATATCTACCACAATACCAAATAATAACCCCGACGAAATAATGATCGGGAAATGCGACTAAAAATTTATTTTTAAATAACTACGCTGCATTTAACTTAGATGTGATATATGGTACACGAATCGGAGAACGTAATAAATCAGTCGAACAGACGTTGGGGAACTACATTGCGCCATTCCGGTGTATTACGTATATTTACACAGTGTAGAGTCGGTGTTAAATAATATCCGCAAATTACCACAAACCGATTGATGCTTATGTTATATAGTAGGTCTCTAAATAATACCTCAAAACAGATGATTTTTATCGCGATTAATTTAATGCGTCCCTTTTAGTACGTGCTCGTGTACACACATGCACGTGTCTAATAAATGCCCTCCAGTTTATCGGGCGTCAATTATAATCCGTTAAAACGTAATTTACGACATCGACCCTCAAAAGAGAATTAAATTCTGACTCTTCGCTCGTTTAGTCTATCGGTTATTTTTCAATTCTCATTACGAATGCTCTGCTTTGCTGCAATAATTTGCGAGTACATTGTATATTGAGTCTTTATATCGATCATTAATCATTGAAAATGAAAAAGCCTCTCTCTAAACGACGATTTGACTCATAACATAGATCTGAGATGCAGATACAAGATACCTCATACTGACGATCAAAATATTGTCTACCTACACTGATGAGGAAATATTAAAGTTTTTAAGGAAATATCGATGAGTGAAAGAGGAGGTTAAAAGTTTTCGACATGTTCATGCGTCTTCAAGCTGCGTTTCATTTTGATTGATTTTATATCAATTCTTTAACCCCTACCTGATTTTTGGATTTGTATTCGTAGGTCTGGGCCGGATGACTATAATAATGAAGTTAGTGTACCATACTAGTCTAGATATCAGCGGGAAGGCGTTCTTCGTTCGACCAATTTTCTTCCTCTTTTCCTTCGGCCAATCTGATCTAGTACACCGTTCTAGTGGGAAAGCGTTATCAATATCCTTTTTTTAGCGGGGAACCCACTATCCCTTTTGTTGGGGGGTACTTTCAGGAAATTTTTGTCCGCGAGTGCGAGTGAGGTAGATGACGTCACGGGGAGGGGGACATTTAGAAAAACTTTGACCCTTGAGCTATATATGATAGGAGGGGGACTTGAATTTTGTCTCTCGAGCTACATATGACAGAGGGGGGGACTTGGAAATATTTTGACTTTCAAGCTATATTATGATGGAAGAGGGACTCGAAAAATTTCATCCTCCAAACTATAATACAATAGGAGTCGAAATTTTTCCAAGTTTTTGCCGGAAGGCGAACGGCGCACGGCAAATTTCTCAAAAAAAACGACGGCTTCCTTAACGAAGTTGAACGAGGAACGCAGGGAACCTGTTTTATGAGTCAAATAGGATTTGGTATTCAAAATTCAAGGAAGCCTAGACCTAGATAAAGCTAGTATAAAGAAGGCCTAGACCTACTGTAAGCCTAGTGTAATATAGTTTGAGAGTCTAAATTTTTCTCGAATCTCCAGCTATATATGATAGCTCGAGAGTTGTAATTTTTCCAAGTCCCTTTCATATCATATATAGCTCGGGAGTCGAAATGTTTCTAAGTCCCCCTAAAGTCGAAATTTTTCCAAGTTTTTCGCTGGACGGCGCACGGCAAATTTCTCAAAAAGCCCCCCATAAAACAGGTTCCCTGTTAAAAACATTAAACTGGTTCCGTGTTGAGAAATTTTCATCCTATGATAGAAGGGGGACTTTAAAAAATTTCATCCTCCAAGCCATATACAATAGGATTCGAAATCTTTTTAGGTTTAGAAAAATTGCATCCTCCAAGCTATATACAATAGGAGTCAAATGTTTTCCAAGTTTTTCACCGGATGGCTCACGGCAGACAATGATATGAGGGGACCAGAGAAAAATGTCGACTCTCGAGCTATATATGATAGAAGGGGGACTTAAACAATTTTCATCCCCCAAGCTACATACGATAGGAGTCGATCTTTTCAACTTTTTTGTTGGACGGCGCATGGCGAACGACGCACAACATCCCCCCCCCCCATAAAACAGGTTCCCTATTAAAATATTGACTCTCGAGATATATATGATAGGAAAAATTTCGACTATCGAGCTAGGAACTTTAAAAAAATTTCCTTTGTTGAGCTATATATGACAGGAGGGGGACTTGGGAAAATTCTCGGGACGGCATCTAATTTTTTCACCCTCTGCCAATTGTAAATCTGCGAGGCCGTTTTCGAATTTCCAATCCTGGCAAACAGTACGTATACTAGGCTAAAACTAGACCTAGCATGCAGTCTACAACTTCTTCTCCTCTACTAACACCTACTGAGTGTGTTCAAGCTAAAACGCACACGCTTGTAAGACCATGCGGACACAAATTCAGAAATTGGGGATAGGTTCATAAAAGACATAAAACATGTCTACAATTCTGACCTTGGAGATGTTGCTGTACATACATGACGTCGTTGGATCGGAAAAAACCTATGTGCCATTTTTTGAGAAATGCCCTTTTATATGGTTAGACGCGGAATTTCAAAGCGCATCGACTGGAAAAATCCCCTATGTGCTAAGTTCAAAATTACGCCGTTAGGAGCGGTTTTGAATACCTCCTATGTGCACCATCCAGAAAATTTGGTCTCAAATACCTCCTATGTGAAGAGCAAACCTCTTATGATTGTGCAATATTTAGGGCCAGGAATTGCTCCTATGTGCATTTATCGCCCAATACCGCCGTATTTTAGAGAATTTTGAAAATTTTCTGTTACTACTTTATCAAAGAAGCTTTTCAACATTTAATGAGACGTTTCCAAAGTATTTTGGCCTTCTTTTCACAAATTAATCAGTTTTTTGCTTCTCCTGTAAAATTTTATTTTTGCCACATAGGAGGTTTTTCCCGATCCAACGACGATGAGCAATTTTAGCTTAGTATAGTCTCTTCTTAGGCGCATCAGTACTAGAAACTGTACATCGCAAAGTGAGATTCTCACAAAGTGCGCAGACCGGACTAAATCGCGTTGATTTCTGTAGAAAACTTCTTACTGCAATTTTGGTCAATTTTTTACTACATCGAAATATGTTTATTATCTAGAAATATTCTCGCCGCAGATGCCACAATGGTATACTTATTAGTTAAAATACGTAGTTTACATAAAGAACGTTAACCAGGCACGTGCCTTTATAGTATCTCTAGCTACCTAAATTTTTCTTCAAATGTAAAAATAAACTGCCGGTATACCTTTTAAAATACCAGCAACCCGACTACTCTCTTGCGGAGTTCACAACCTTATTATACGCTTAATTCTCCATAGGATGATGGTCGATAAAATCTTTTAAAGAAATTCTTTACATTTTCGAGGCTAGCCCGCCCTTTCCTACTCCTGTATTCCTTGCACGTCAATCATACGCCAATAGATTTCGGGTGTCCGACCTAGAAAATATTATTATTTTTTTTTTCTAACAAAACGACGTAACCGCGATCGTTTTAATTAGAAATACAAAAATTATAACGAATATTGTGAGACGATGAGCAGATGAGACGAAGACCGTGTATACACGACAACGGGCTGATTCTTCCTTCTTCAGGAAACGGTTTCCAATAAAAATTACGAATGTAGACAGTTGTCCTAGGCGATCTTATCTATTTGTGCAGTGAAAACCGCTCGGGCTTGCGTTCATACGTATCTTCCCTTGCTACATTAATACAATTCTGAAAAGAAACAAAATAGATTTGAATTCATCTTGACTCGATTTTTATCAAAGAGAGAAAAAAAAGGAGAATAAAGGATAACATCTTGATTTACGCAGTCTGTGAATGATTTTAATTGGCGACTTCTATATTTTCTATTTCTGGATTTCGTAAGACAGTGTGTATATATGAAACGATACAATAAATTAATACGCTGCATACTCATACATGTGAAATTATTATCAGTTTTTAGTAATAAGGTACCCATATTTTACTACATAGTCGCGCTTCATACGGATATGATAACTTATCATTGAAATTGTTCGCATTGATTCTCTACAGTCGTATACCTTCGACGTGAAATTTTACTGTATTTCGATTACCTAGGGTCCCGACGAACAATCGCAGCGGGTTCTAAAATTTACATTTTCGCTGGAATATAATATATTTATTTAATTTGTTAGGTAGGAATGATTAGAATAAACAGTCGAGCGCTATATTAATTCGAAAGAATTCTCAGGTGCGCTGATGTTCATGAGGGTTGATGGTAGAAATTTTTGGATAATTAAAAGAAGAGAGAAAGGATAGCGCATATAAACTAAGTTATAATAGGGGTGCGCAACGTCTTGCACGACACTAATAATATTATAATTTTCCCTGCGTAAATATTATGAAATTCGTTCTTTTGTTTATGCGTGGATCATCCCTAATACAGAGAGGCAAAGGCACGAGCCTACGTTCACAAACGTGTAAAACTTGATAAGGTACGACTTTTCATTTTCTTTTTCCTTACTCTTATGAAGGAATTTGTTGTGTTGAGAGATTTATTGGTGTAAATGTAGTAGGTTGTAGCAAAATTGCGAATTCTTTTACTTACATCGGATTCAGGGGAAGGAGCAGTATCTCACATCTCATCAATATTCCCCCTCCGCATGAAACACCGATGAGTAAATGAAGATAGTACACGCTGTTCTTTATTGACCACCAAATATGTGTCCCGGTCAATCACAAGTCCAAGTCTGGACTTGAACAGATCCTTTCTGACGATGCTAAAACTCGCGACTTTTCAGAGTAAGGCCACCAAAAAATTGCTTCCAAAACCCTTCAGAAATGTTCAAAGTCGGTAGAATTCTACATACGCTAGGCTTCCTCAAGTGAAATAACGTTGGGCCCAACCCTTAGACCTTATAGTAACATGGACTGCCGATAGTGATGAGGAGTACGTCGGCGAAGTAAGCCGGTTAGGTCTTGAACGTTGACACAACGTTAAGTACATTACTGGGCTTGGTTCATATCATCTTTTTGGCCGTTGATCGCCAAAATATCCCTAAAGGACTCTACCGGTTTCTTTTTTGACCGCCAACGTTAGGACAACTGACAAGCGTCCTCTACAGTATTGGCGGTCTACATTAATGTTACTACATGGTATAAGATCCTATTTTAACCATTACCATAGAGAGGTTCGCTCTCAAGAATTGATATTGACTTCGCTGTGCACTTTCAAGAAAGAGTTCACCTCCAACGGACATCAAAAATATTCTTCGACCATTAGGCATCTGGACTTATGAAGCTGGATTGAGTACTGTGTGTATTGATTGGTTGCACCTCAACATATTTCTACCCTAGTAGTTCATATTAAATATGTCGTACAGGCTTCTTCCCCTCTATCATATTTCATACTCGTCCGCCTGATTCTTATTGTAATGGTGCTTGCTTTATATATTGGTCTTGTGACATGGGAATAGATATTCCGTTACTGCATATTCAATTCCCCTGTCATAAGACCAATATGAGGCAAGCACCATTACAATGAGAATGAGGCACCCGAGTACCTACACAATATGGTCATAGAGCTTGGGCAAGAAGAAAGGGACCCTGGCTACCCGCGACAATATTTGTAATTAGGTAAAATACCTTAACCAGCTAAAGAAATAAAACTAAAATATTCATTTAAAAAAATTGTAATTGCTTACTAGACTCATGTGCGAGCTAATTACGTCACATCAAAGGAATGAGCGCTAATGGAAGAACATATTTTCTGTTCGTGCTGGATAATCATTTGGAAATCGAGTTTATCAAATTTATCTGCTCGCTGCGGTCATCATCCAACCTCTTAATGATTGAATGAAATGTTCGATGTTTGTTCATTGTTTCTCGGGCTCGTTGTCGAGATGATCTTTCAGCGGGTTCAAGATTTAGGACTCCAACGCGATTGCTAATAATATTTTGAAGCATTATCAGCGGCAGAACAATAAGGCCAGAAGATAAATGTTGCACCGTCTGAAGTAATTTTGATCAAGGAGACTATTGGAAACGTCAAGAAACCCACGAGCGATTTGAAAGGGCCGATGAACATTTTGAAACTGACATGATGGCACTGAGTCGAGAAATTAATGAGATAACGTCGAGTAAGTGCGACCAATTTCTTGGCATTTACTTTGACAAACCGATTTTCAAAGAGTATAGAAAGACGATATAGTGAGATTGGCTCATGAAGTGCCCCCCTATGTCGCGATACCAAGAAGACATTGAAAAATCAGAGAACTTATCACAATTTTGAACTCAAATGCTGACTTTGGAAATAAAAGGAATCCCAGACCATTTCTCAACTAGAAATATTTGGTTGGTGAACAGGGTGTTCAACTCGCATCGAAATAATTCAAAAGGGATTCTAACGCAGATCATAGGATGCACAGATGAAGACAGCTAATGGGAGAACGTTTTCGGAATCAAGATTTCCAAGACCAAAAAAAAAACAAGTGATACTACCTCAGAAACTACAATACGATTCAGAAGGGGTAAATAGAGTTTTCACTATAATGCAGCCAGGTGAGCCATATATGGGTTAAGTCCTTTTCCTGAGAAATTTTCATACAACAGCTATACAACAGCTTCGGTTGGCGACAACCTATTCGAAACTAAACATGCAGTCCACCTTTTCCAGATTCCACTTGCACTGTACCTGTACTTCGCGACCTTGTTCCCATAATGTTAGCCTCAAAAGTTCTCGGCTCTTTCATGATGACTTTCGGTTTCTTGCCGGGGTCCAACAATGTCCTTGATCAGAAATACTTCAGACGCCAAATAATTTTTGTCTATCTAGAGGATGGTCATTTTTGAACTGAATTACGTGTCTTCCTATAAAATGTAATATTGTATAATATGCATGTTCTGCACTTTGCGAGTATCGCTTTTATTCTTGTACATACCTTTTGAAAGTCAACCACATACCAAAAATAGAAATTTGCAAAGTTGAACGCACAAAAAAAACGTGTGTAGAGCATTTCAAAACTGACCACGACATTGAATGAATGCTGAAAAAGCTTACACTTCAAGCCGTAGTCTGTACCAGGTCGATAACT
The DNA here is from genome assembly GCA_035079385.1 of Aspidiotus rigidus. Lineage (NCBI taxonomy): Eukaryota > Metazoa > Arthropoda > Insecta > Hemiptera > Diaspididae > Aspidiotus > Aspidiotus rigidus. The sequence continues at coordinate 727,643 of JAVHKY010000074.1, read as the reverse complement.
ACTGCCCGGCATTAATTAGGAAATAATCTCAAGTATTTCATCTTTAGCAATAAATTCCATAGTTAGCTTGTGAATAGTTTTAATCTACGAGTACTAAATTCTTGTAAGAAAGTTTCAAAACATTGATAAGTGCAGTTAAAAAAAAAACTCACGAAGTAATACGCTATCATCCTTTTACGGGAGAATATATGAGAATTGTACTGGATCAAGAGACTATATCTACAAGTTATGAAAAAAAGGTTTCCAGTTATCTCTAAGAAAAAAAATATTTTGAAAAATAGTCTCAAGATGAAAACTCTTTTTATTCGTTATTCATTAAGTCAGAAGAGAGCGGAGAGCATGTTTTTTGGGGCCCTTTTTTTGAAAATTTTCCACCATCCCTCTGGCAAATGGTGATTTCCAAGAGGGCTAAGGGGCTGTGACTTCCTGAAATTTCAAAGGCTATAACTTTCATTTTCACAAATTTTTCATGAAAATCAATATTTTTTGCAATATATTAGTCTATCGAAATCTTGTCAAACTCCCATAATAAGCCTGCGTTATGTTTCAACTACAACTTTGTTGCCTAGTAAATCACTAATGAGGCTTGTAATTGAAGTTGACCTTGGTACAGGGGTACGAAAATAGGCAGCCCCAGCCGCGGGCAAACGTATGATTGAAGCTAAGGAGTTGACTCACCTGGACAGTATTGAAGCCAAAGGAGAAAAATTTAAATGTTTACTCTATAGATTTTACTTCTTAGGTGAGATCTCGACTTAAAATTTTAGATTAAGGTTTTTTATAGGCAATGAACCCGTTTTTCTAACACACATATTTTCAGTTGTCAAAAATTGCAAACTTACTTCCAGATTTTCGCGTCCCCCTCGCACTCAGTAATCCAACCCACAATTATAAGGAGAATTTTTTCAACAAAAAAAGTCCCAATATAAAATTGTTGAAGTTGATTCGATGCGGCTCCCACCTTCGAGGGTTCTATTCTTCTTCTTGAATTTCTCCTATTTTTTAAATTTTGGTGGACATATGTATGATCTGCAAGATCCTGATTTTCCTACATTCCTGCGCTAAGTATAATTTTCCTCTTCATGAGTCAGCGTCCCTCAATAAGTTTATGTCTCTTTGTGACGAATCTTTCTTTTAAGAGTGACTATCGTCTTCCATATTTTACTCACTCTTTCCACTTTTTTACCCTCCTATATTTTTTTCTGTTCGTTTTTGAATCCATTTTCAAGTGTTCAAGACCCTGATTTTTACGGATATGTTTTCAGGCTGGAGGTCAAGCGGAAATTTGCACGACGCTAATTAGGGTCACACTTTACTCGGACCTTCTTTAGGGACTTGAAAAAATTTCGACCACCAAGCTTTATGTATAAAAGGAGAATATAGGACTTGGAAAAATATTCATTATAGTTTTTTGTTTTAGTCCTCCTCATCTTATGAAATAATACTAGGCCGAATGATCCCTCGCCTAAGGTATCTTAAAAAGGGGAGGGAGGCTTCGAAAAATTTTGAAAATCTTCATCGAAGTTTTGAAGTCCTCCTAGTGTTACACAACAAGACTAGCCTAACTGATTCCTACTTTAGTATACAGTTTCTCGCCTATGTAGTAAATTTTGGACACGTATCCTCAGCCTACTCCAGTATATCAGACTGGACACTAGGCTAGCCACCAGTGCCTGTATCCTTGGCTTCCCCAGGAGTATCATCCTATTTCTTTTATTTGAAACACTGCATTATCGCGGCCGAAAGCATAAAGACGTTATGCATGTTTCAATATTTTTCTGATATAGCAAAGAATTTTTTTTTTTTTTGAGAACCTGAAATAGAGACAAACGAATGATGGGAAGGAACGAATTCTCCAATGAAATTCCATCGGCTGCTAAATTTCGATACGTGGAAGTCATAATTTAGCTCGTAGTTTTGCTCCATTCCATGATTGATCAATTTAGGAAGAAAATTTCCTCGGTTTCGACTCTTGATGACGTAGGTAGAAGCCTCGAAATGAATTATTTTCGTTTGTTCTTATCAGTGCCTTCGTTTATTTTGTATATAAGAATTTTGTTTTATTTTCACAGATTTTAAAATATTACACGTTCTTACACATTCTTCATTTCAAACGTGTTTTTTCTCTCGTTTCGCTCGTTTTAAGTGCTTGTTTTTTATTTTTCTCTTGTTAATGATAGCTGAAGTTGATCAAACTCGTTTTTATGAAGTTGTATTAATTTAATTACTATACCGCTAAAGCGAAAAGAAGAGAAAAAAAGAAAGAAGCTACGACTATAGTATTACAATATTCCTGTAAGCGGTTTTCATGTAGTTTTAAAAGCGAACGATCAATAAAATTATTCATCTTCCGGTAGCACTGTGTGATTTTGGTCGTGTGACCATTTCTTCAGAATCGATAATTTGTATCTTATAGCATGTAAATTGTTTTCATCTTCTCATTCAATTTTCTAGTGTCCTCTTCATAGTTCAGACTTTCCGAAGCTTCAGTTTATCTCGTGACGTGTAAACTGTGTTGAATATTAGCCACTTTTGAAAAGAAGAAAGTGAGATTTTTTTCCACTACACAGTGGAGTCCTTCCCTTTGAAAAATTTCTATTGCCAGTCAAGTGAGTTGCTGAAAACAAAGACTCGCTTAGTGAAAATTTGTCTACATACCGTAATCTATTTTTCTTTCTTTTTTAGACTGCAATTGCCCGTTTTGGCGGCATTGTATCTCCCCAGTTAATTCGAAAAATAGGATATCATCTATTTTTTTATAGCATACGCTTTGGTTCAAGTGGAAAAGATGTTTTGGAGTGGATTTTATTACATATCACTCGAACGTTCAACGTGGGGGAAAACGAGAGGAAATTTCCGAATCAAGGGTTACTGAGTCTTTTTTTCTTCTCTCTCTCTCTCTCTCTCTCTCTCTCTCCCCCTTCTTTCGTCCGCCGTGTCTTCAAAACCAATATAAGTGTACTTCTTTTTTTATTTTCTTCTCTTTCTTTATCATCGCCGAATGTACACGTCGCTAAACTATTATTGTTTTCTGGTTGACAAAATTTCCACCCTTGTATTTCTAACCTATAATACGCCTATGTATCGAAAGATAGTAACACGCGATGAAGGGGACGAATACTTTACACCGACCCTCCTCGTTTTCATCATTCGTTGTGGATATATAGCGCCCGGCTGTTTGCAACCCTATTATTTTTGGTCACCCAACAACAAACTAATGAATGAAACACGCTAATATCTTTCTTTCTTCACAGTATTGCATATATCATCTTGCAAAACACTCGTATCTATTTGCCATATAAAAGGAGAAAACAACCATGAAAAAGCAATAAATTACGTGATTACGAATAATTATGTCACTAGATTTGATTTTCGAAATTTATCCGTGAAATTTTTAGATACACGCCGAAAACATCCCTCTATGTTTGCCGTTCACCACTAGCTCCTAATGCTTAGTCCGACCGACTGAGGGCTGCAACCTCGTACGATTACGTATATTATACAAACTCTCGAAAATATTATGGTAGAGACTGAGAAGAAATTTTCACGATGAATAGAAATTACGATGGTAAGTTGATTCGAATGTGGCTACTAGCTAGGCGCAATTTCGGAAAAATATCGGTCACGATCCTCATCCCCTGCCCAAGCGTCCAAATCCCAAGGTGATAGTGCGGTATGGACGCTCGGACGCTAATTACAGAATGAGGTCCAGGCCACAAAATAGGATTAATTTTTTGTTTAATTTCAAGGTCACGGTAGTAGGGACGCGTATCAAAGATTGAGATTCAGGCCAGAAAAAAGATATGAAACATGTCAAAAGAAATAATATAACTTTTTGGAAAAATGATGTACGCCGTGCAGTCGACTCCGCTCATACTCATTTTTTGCATACACCATCTGCAAGTAGTAAATCTTCTACCCCCTGTTTCACATCAGTTCTTATATGAGTGGTGCCAACGTTTTTTTTACATAAAGAGTAGAGCTTGGGTAATACTGCACTTTGAACTTCAATAGAGGTGAGACTTGAGAAAAATCTCGAGTTCGGAACTCCCATAAAAAAAGGGATTTGAAGTATTTTGAACTATGAATTCCTATAGAAGTAGGACATGGAAAAATGTCGATCTCAAGGACATGTATATGAAGAGAGAGACTGAAGCCTCACAGGGATAGTACTTGAGAAGCCTTTATAACTGTGAACTTGAGGAAAATATCGATATCCAAGCTTTATATATAAGGAAGGGAATTTGAGTGAATTTCACCCTGAGATGGGATCTCGGAAAATTTTGATCTATAAATTCTTATGAAGGTGGGATTTAGAAAAATTTTGGACTCCAAAACATATACTCAGTAAATATTGAGCTGTAAGCCCTTATAAAGGTGGGACTTGAAAATATTTCTTGTACTTATTTATCTTGAAAATCTCCATTAGTTTCCATATTACAGGTTCCCTAATTTCCTTAATTGCCTCAGAGAATGACAGTGGTTTTTTTGTACCTCGAAAAACGTTTTCTGTAATCCATCTCAAAAAATCCACCTATTCTCGAATAATTTTACTTTTGGAATTTTCTTGTCTTTGACATTAGGAGAAAGTCACAAAACCTAAAATTGTACCGCATACCTAAATTCTATACTTCTGTAAGTCCTAGAAAATTTACTGAAAACGGGAAAGGTTCAAGCCGAAATTACATTTCAAATGTAAATTCTGTGACTTCCGAGCTCTCGTGATTTGACAATAATTTATTTACAGAATTTTCAGTGTCCTAACTTAATCGTAATTTGCAGAACCCATAAAAGAACAATAATTTTCAATGAAAAAGTGTCTTACGGGGTGATTGGTGGGTAGGTAGATCTTCCCGCTTAAGAATTTATCTAGCTTATTTAGTCAACGAGTGCAATACACTTCAAAATGTTAAGACCTCTTCAACAGAATTTTCCTTGTTATACAGATGAGTGACCGGCTGCCCATTCGTGTAAGTGGCACGCAGAGGAAAGTAATAAATAACAGCTAAATTTGGCATTTCCTTTCGAATATTTAACTCACTATTCGTGTGAATATGACGGAAAATCGGTTTCCTCGAGGACCTACTTTGTATAATACGTTGTTTTAAATAATTAAACCGAAAAATGTTCTACACAAGTTTCTGTATATAATCAACAATAGCTATGCGTTCTTCATATATGCAAAAGACTCATCTGTAACGTTGTACAGTTACACTGTATGAGCATATTATAAAACTTACGGATATATTCTCATTATACGCCGATAAATGGTTCATTAATGGAGTGAACCTTGAGAATAAGAATGTCGAGTCACTCATTCGTACAGTAAAAGTCCAGCAAATCCTCGAATTCTCCGCACAAAATTAAGGGTCAACGAGCTTTTTATTTTTGTTCGCAACATTGACCAGAGCATTCGTTAGAATCCACGGTAACTTACTCGCCTTTTAATCTTTCCTCCATCTTTCAGAAAATACATCACGCGTTCGTTTCAAAAAATTTTATATTTTGCCACTAAGTATTTGTGTACTTCTCTTCCGCTTTCATAATTCAGATACATTTGGACGAAAATGTAATTTTCATATTCTTGTAACAGAAGAAAAAAAAATAATAAAAACAAAAACGATCGCGTGTATGCCCGACGAGTCTAAACTTAAAATTTGTGCGTGTTGCATATTTTTCCCCCGGTATGTCACTCTTCATAAAGAATTCTTGTACTAGATCAGGAATCATTCGGTGACGTTCGGTCGAAGTGTAGCACGTGCTCGGCTGCTCGTCTTCTTGCCGTGGCCCATGTCCCGATGTCGTCTAATTAGCATCGGTCGGATACCTATTTTCGCATCATCGCTTTCGTATTCTCGTCTACACGCATCTACATTAAGGACACTCTTCATCAATGTCAACACAACGTCATTCCGACGCTCATATTTCAACCCCCTAGACCAGATGGACCATTTTTAACATATTAATTTCGATTTTATTTATTTTCATTTGTTGCCCCTTTTTTCGTACAGGTGTATCTTTCTCGAGATGCGATCTTTGTATAATTGGATTGCGCTTTTAAACGACGAAGCGTGCAGGAGGCTGGACGTGGCGCGGCGCGTAAAAGAGAGAACACGAGTATATTGGTTTGCCCCGTTCTTTCGTTTTTAATAACGCGGCGACTTTCGGCTTTTTAAATGGGGAGGTCATCGAAGAAGTCACGGAGAATGCTACAAGTGAAGCTGCTTTTGCTGCTGTCTACACTGATAATGATAATGATAATAATGGGTATAATGACGGCGATCTATTCGTTTGACAACAATCGAGAGCACGCTTCTCGAAAAGTTTAATAAAACACGTGCGTGGCACATCATAAAGTTTTACGCGCTCTCCGCCGTATCATGTACCCGGTAGTCACAATAATCGGCCCTTTGACCTTTATTGTATACAATAATGTAAAAAAGAGGGATCCCGCTGCTACGATATTACTTCACCTGTCAGGGTGAGAAGGAGAGAGCGGGGCGAAACGCCGAACCAGCTTCACATACAGCATTCTTAATACATAGAGTGAAAAATGTGGATCCTTTTCAACATTGACATCTATACGCACACATACGTCGCTTCGGCATATACAAAATCCCGAAAGCGACTTTAATATGAGATTTTTAGTTATAAAACTCAACTTCTTCTACACTCTTGTATTTCTACCTCATTTGTTATCGATCTATTTTATCGTATTTGCGGAAACTCACGCCTTGTCAGTGATATAATTTTCAAATAAATAAAAATTATTCTTCTTTAATACAAAATTGTTTGACAAGGAGTAGCTTGTGGTAATTTTTAGTCAGAGAGTAAAGTACTGAACCATAAAAAATGTGATAAGGAATATACCTCGCGTAGTTACATTAAGGTTTGCGCAACATATGATCGAATATAAACTTCTAAAATTTTCTTTCATATTTTTTTTTTCTTTAAATTATAAAATCAAACTTTGTGGTCATAAGTTGGTTTAGTTTAAATACTTACCTACAGAAAGAAACAGATCGTCACCTTGAATCTGCAGTCAATCGTATTCTTCTCGGCCACACCAATACAATTCATCAATTCATCTACGACAGAACACCACCTCCAATTTGTCCCCACTGTACCAACCAGCACCTAAGAGTACATCACATAGGCCTACTCACATCTTGAACTAAATACAAAAGCTTAAACACATCCGAATTTTCACCCAAGGACCTGCCAAAACTGTTGTTCATCATCCACTACTACCTTCATCGGGACCTATAAACTTGATTATTAGTGATGTAATAACTTCAACTATTATATACTTCTACTGTGGGATATAGCTAGGGCCCTAGATATAGCCATTGTAATTTATGGCAATGAACGGCCCTTAAAAAAAATTAATAATGAACAGATTTATACCAAATTCACTCCCCTATAAATATTATTTTAAAAATACTAAATTTTCTTTGTTCAATTAGGAATAACTTTATGGTCAACTTAAGAATTAATTGATTTGTCCCGACGGATTATATAATTAAAAAGTCGAATATGTCCGGCACTGCCGACGGCAGTGCCGGACATATTCGACTTTTTAACTTTATGGTCATCCATATTCTAAAATGATCATCATTTCTTCTGTTATTGTATACTGATAGAAAAAATATAGGCTATGGATTCAAGACGACAATTTTATTTTAAATGAATGCAAATTGATGGGCACCTACGATATGATTATACGTTTTAAGATTCTAGATCAATTGCAATCAACTCAAATCAACTTGATTTGCAGTATCTTATAGTTCTTCTCACTGATCTTCCTTCATTTTTTGTCAGGTGAGTCAGAAGAACAATGAGTTATAGAAATACCGCAGGCCTACCTATAGGTTATTCTTAGAAGTCAACATCTTGAGCTATTTTTGAGTTATACCCAAGTTCTAAATAAGATTGAGGATTGGTAATTGTGATTCAATATCACAATCTGAATCACCTTCTTGGGCCCAGCTTTCATACATCGCCACCTGCAGCGACTTTTTCGCTGTCAAGACTCAAGTCCCAATTCCACTTCCTGGTATAATGATCTTCATGATAAGGTATACGTGCTGCAGCTGTTCCCTGGCTGTTCCTTATTGCAGCTGGGCTAAAGCCAAGGTATTTGAAAAGAGTGTAAACAACAAGGCGCTACATCACTGCCGTACAAAGTTGGACTGATGTATATCCAAATCGACGATTGGGAGAAGTTACATTTAATTGAGATGTAAATGTGTTACTAGAACGAATGAGAAATCCAATTATCACACCAGTTTTCCGATACAAGCGTCTCTCCTTCCAATATATTAGCGTTTTTGGATTGTATAGTTTGGATATAGGTCAAAATTTTGACGTATATCCAACATTCATTTCAACACAATTCAGAGTAGAGTGTTCATCCCACGTGAAACAAAGCTCCAATTTCCTAGATTTGAATTTTTCCCTGTTATTCCATCAATGAAGTAATAGTAGTGTGTTATCACGATTCACACACTCCTGCCGTGCAAATAGAGTTTGACGAACGTGCAGTGTCTACAATAAGGAAGAATGGTCCTACATCACTTATGTTTCAACAACCTTTTTGTAGAATTCAATACCTGCACGTTCGTCAAACATTATTTGCACGGCAGACTCGCACCAATCGTCTGAAAGATACAGCTTGCCTGATCGTCGATTTGGATGTACGTCAATTTAAGTGAATTTAACTTTGTACGGCAGATCAGCTGACTTCCATTAATTTGTAAAACAATGTAAAAACGGAACCGGGTGACGTCACTCGGTTTCGCGTCCCGAGTATTTTTAAATGACGTGCATGCGCGTTGCGTTTTGTTTACCATCGAACTGAGCACACCTCTTTTCAAACACCTTGGGCTAATGCTAAAGTGCCTTTTACTGGGCAAATGATAAGGCAATTGCTTATGTTGACGATCTTTTCCGGTTAAATTTGTACATTTGAAGCGGATATTGGAAATCATGAATCATATTATAGTACAAAAATGGAGTTTGCGCAATAATGAAACGTTGTTCGAATGAAATTAGGCTATCACCTCTCGATCTGTACTGAGAACATTCGTATTTAGGGTACTCAAGAATACGGGATTACTCGAATAGAACAAACGAATGAGACCGCTGGGTACGAAGCACTCTCGAAGAAGTATGCCGATGCAAGTAAAATGATTGCTGAAATTAGATTCGAAAATTCCATCGTTCACATTGTCTTGTACCGTCTAGCTACCGGTACCCTAGATTCTCTGAGAGCAGGTATTTTTCTTCTATTTGTAGCGTTTGTCTTGTGATGATTTGATGCTAATGATTTCAAAGATCAAAACTCTGTTCACGACATCCACCGGGAGAAAAATCGAAATATTCCGGAAACTGTGATACCTACTGACTTCATTTATGTTATCCCTCTCTTGATCGCATGGAATCATATCTGCGGATGCTTCCTCGCATAATTGTCGGTTATTTGTGATTGAACCCAATAAGGCAATAATAATATGGTTCAGGTAAGAAAAGCTGCGCTCGATATTCATATCCAATAAAATACCTAGGTGTAACTAAGAAATTTTTAATCCACTGTTTAATCGTAGATTAACTGCGCTTTCCTGTGTCAAAGTACGGTATACCATCATTCATAAAGTAATTACCATTCTTATCAGAGTTACTTCGTAATGTTGCGCCAAGATTGAAGACCACATCATGACAAATTACTCGTAGATCATCCGCATACAGTAAATGTCGAATTTTGAATCGTTTTTCTCAACTAGCTACATAGGGTAAACTCAGTCGAAACGACTTCATCGTTGATTTCGCAATTTTCATCTCAATAGACGCAGAAATATCCGTACAAAAATCCCGAAAGTGCTTTCCATTCATCATAAGCTTGACCGTCGATTGAAAATACGTTCTTATGTCAGCTGGAACTTGGGCGTTAGTAATACTTCGATCTTTTTGAAACGAAGAGACGTCGTCTTTCACAACGATATAATCCTCTGATGAGAAGTTCATTGCAAGTTGTTTCTTTGAGAGCGATGTTTAAAGTTGAATCAGAAAATATTAGCATCTCCAGCACACCAATAAAACGGTAATTTATATTTATACTTTACAATTACGTCATACACATTCAAGAGCAAAATGATTCGAAAAAAGGAGAAAGGTAAACATTACGCCATAATATGCTGCAAGCTGGAGTTCTCGTTCACGAACTTTTAATATTATATTTTTATTCTCTTATTTCTTTTGAAGATCATATCAATTACCAATATTACGAGTTTGATTAATTAAAAATCATTTTACCTAATGAATAACTGAATAGGAAAGTATAAGATAACCTAAACAGAGTCAGATTTTGACAGGTTTGCGACGACCAAACGAACTTGCAAGTCATATTATATTTTGCATCATTCACGTATAGAAATTAGAGTTTCTATTTACAATGTATGCACAATTTCGTGAGAATTTAACCTAATATAATTTTCAATACATCTTGATGGGGGAAAAAAAAAAGAATTTTAAGAAAATTTTTGGAGGCGCCGGGTATCGATCCCGGTACCTCTCGCATGCTAAGCGAGCGCTCTACCATGTGAGCTACGCCCCCTGCACTTATTCCTTTGCGATCGTCGGCATTCCAATACGAACTAGATCATGCAATGTAATAATTTAATTTTATTCATCGATAAAGTAGGATTAGAAAGATATACCTAGTAGCGAAATTTTAACAACCAGTTCTAGAATAGGAATGTGTTGAACGCGTGGCTCGCGAATCGTTCGATGTACATTAATGACAGCCTAAAGACGACGCGGCACTGTCGTTCTCAGCGTGAAAATTGTAACCGACAATTTTTGGCATTCCCTTGTTATGTGAAGTTTATATTCACAGACAAATAAAAAGAGCGCAGATTAGACTGTGTAGGCTATGAAGCCATAATTAGTCACGCAAGATTACTCATTAGAAAATTAAGCAAACAGACGTACCTACAATACTGTAGATTTAAGTAATAAAATGAAGTACGCTGATTAAAATTTTGAGAGGTATCTAGATAGCTAAATTCGTTTTACTATCGAGGACTAATTCTCGCGTAATTTAGTAATTTTTACTAGAAACAATTCACGAACGGTGTCGAGGTATAAGGAAGGTTAAGACTAATCCCGATATGACTGGCATTCGAAAAGTAGGAAAACTGTAAATTTTCAAGAAAAATTGGCTACGAATGATACCTACTTGTAGAAACGTGAGTGAGAATTAGTACGTTGGAGATACCAAGTCCCTCGAATTTCGCCACGGGGGGCTGACGGGGAGAATTTTCGAGATATTATCCCCTATTGTAAAAGGGGGGGGGGTGAAGAATTTCAGCGTTCTTTGGGTCGATACAATATACTTTGAAGGAACCTAAGAAGCGCCCCAAATATCAAATCAAAAATCCCTATTTGCCGATTCAAAAAAAAAAAAAACTTGAAAATTGAGATATCTTGTCTCTAAACCAAATACATTATTCAAGATCCAATTTTCCAGATGAAATTCAAGTAGCAGCCAGCCAAATAGAAATGAAGGGTACAAGGGGGAAAAGGGGAATATCCAAGAGAAACAATCTGGACCATTGGATATTTTTCTCTCCTCCGAAGAAACCGTTTTTCCAGCTCATTTTATTTGGACATTCTCCCTTCTTTCCCTGTACCCTTCAGTATGATTACTGTGCCCTCTACTCTTTTCACAAACGTGTGTATTTGAGCTCCGTACCTATGCATGTTGGTAAACAGGAAAAATTGTCCATTGCCTGATTTCAATGATTTTTCATTCTTTTAAATAAATTTTGATTTCTTTTCAGGTTGAAAAACTATAATTAACCTCGAGGCTTAATGTTTGTATAAAATGAATTCCTGACAGATACGTTTCTGTGGATTGTCAAAATGTCGGAAAAAAGAAATTCTGTCATGAACAATTCAATCATTGGAAAGATTCATTCTAATTTCTGACTCTGGTAAAAAAAAAATAATAATAAATTCAATGAGCCTAAGAAGATGCTATTCACTACCAAGCTGATTAGAATAGAAAAATTCCAACATATCAATCCTTAAAAACCTAGCAGATCTGTACAAGAGTGTAATCTAGCCAATGCCACATTCATTATCATGTTTGTATGGTTGAGATATGAAACCATCTCCATGAAATTCTTGTATTAGGTATCCGGGTTAATGCGCTCATAAACTATGTATGTACTCAAGAGCTGTCCTTTGAAACTTTTCTGTAGCGCCAACCTTGCCCAACTACCTAATAGTATAATAGCAGTGATTCAAATACCATTAGAGGGATTTATAGTATGCAAGAGATCAAGAGATATGTCCGCTAGATAGACTCCGAATATTTTCGCCTCAAAAATATCTTCATTGTTTTACAATCCCTTTCTCCAGAAGTTGCTACGACGTATAATTTTCATGTGACACTGGAAATTTGTACGAATTTACTTATATCACCCTAAGCTGTAGGTACTTCACTGCACATTTCGTTACCTGAAACCATAGGAGCGTAATAAATCACTCGTTCCTTCGAATGGTGCGGAGTTTTTCTTTCCCTTTCAGGGGGTGATTCTTCCGGGTGCGTAAACACCGCACCCGACAAAACGTTATATCTATTTGTAGAATGTAACCTACATTATATCGTTTCATTATATTTTCACGCGGTAGTTTCAGCAGAAGATGAATAATGAACGAAAGATCTTATTAAATACGTGTCTGAACGCCCTTTTTACTTCCTTGTCGAGGTAACGGTAGCACCTACTCCGTTAGTATAACGGTACAATACGAAACCATAAATGATTTACAATTCCTCTTCAGCTTTTCGGTCCTTTATTCGGCGTTATCAATTTTATGACCGCGGGTGTAATTTTCATCCACGTCGTCGTTTTTTACTTCGTCGCAGCTTTTAGTATTACACACTGGCAAGATGTTTGCAATAAAAGCGCCGAGAGTGTAGCTATACTGTCCCATTCACCGCACATCCTTCACGCTTTCTAATGACTTTGATTAACACTAGTATATGCGTACGCGTATATGGGGTAAGGTGCACGCCTTTGCCGTTTGCTAATGCATTGTCCACGGACCAGTCGCGTAGTCGCTAGTTTCCCTTTTCTTCGCTTGTTTTCCGCGTTAACGTGGCTTTAAAGAGGAAAACTAATATGTATTATGTAGTCTCTGCAATCGAGTCAGAAGGGTGGTTGCATATATAGGCAGGGGCAGGCCTATCGCATAGTTTACGGAACACGAAAAATTGAACTTAACTGCATGGAAGGTAATTGCGTGACGCTGACAAGTGTAAAATTGCATTGTAGTGTGTTATTGTACTTGGCAGTACGATGATTATACACAGTACACTTGATTGGCAAATATGTCAAATGGAAATGAAAGCTTGACAAGACGAGATTCTACAGTACATGATACAGCGTTATTTCCATATCAAGTTTCACCTGCTTCAGATGATTACTCATTACTCTAAGAGTGCTACATGCAGATTTTTCTATTCTTGAAGAGTAGAAAATTCTTGGTTCCAAAACATCTAAATTCAATAAAGTACAGATCACGAAAATAAAAAATAGTAAGCATTACTTACTTGGACGTGTGTAAAATTTTGAAAGACAAATTGAGTGAACGCATGGGTATCCAATTTCTCATCAGTCATGGGGAGGCAATGTACAAATACTTCACCCCCGCGAATCGGTACAATACTGTTTTTGATATGAAGAGTTCGATATCGATTTGAGGATATGCACAACTAAAGTGGTTTTCTCCCTACATTCAAAACCGAAAATTGTACCCTGGCCTTTTTAATCACAGCTCCAGCCTTCTACCCGTCTATTCTGTAAAATTCATCTGATGCTGACAAATATTAGATTTACTTTTGATGTGGAGAAGGTGAGACCAGCCCTAGGAATTTATGGAGGTTTTGAGCTTTGACTTACACAAACAAGAAAAGCTATTTGGAGTATTTTAAGAGTTCTGGGTTCCTCATACATTGCTGACTTTCTTTAAGGGCAAAAAAAAAAACTCAAGTTCAATCCTTACAGAGAAAGGAAGCTTCGAACATTTCCCAGCTCCGACCCTGAGAAATTTGAGAAAATCTCAATTCGAGCTTCACTGCAGTCAGGAGAGACAGTTGGACCGTCCCGGAAATGACTACTATTATAGACTTGTTTCATATTTTTGAGTCTCCAACCGAATTTAAATGAACGGAATCCCAAGGATGATTCAGAAATCTGCGAGTACACGTCTTATGCGGGAAACCCGCTCGCTATTGGTTCTATTGAGATACAATATTAGATAGGCATCAGACACAATTTTCAGAATTACTTGTAGAGAGTTCAAATATACGTTGAAATGTCGTATTTCACCTCTCCCACCCAGGCCCGTGGAGAGCCGAGTCGGGCCCGGGGACAAGAAATTTGGCGGGCCCCTAAATTTTCTCCAAAAAAAGGGTAAAAAATTATTGAACCAACAACGAGTTGAAAAAAAATATAATACATGCGTAATTAAGTGTACACTATATATTCTACAGCTTTTTTCATGGCAAACGTTTCTATAATTGTCTTGAAATTAATTTCTCGAGTCAATTCAGCCTCGATACACAATGTATAGTCGCTACGAAAGTAATTGCCGTACACTCATTGAAGATTTATGGGGGCCATGCGGGCCCCCATTTTGCCCGGGCCCTAGGACAACTGTCCCCACTGCTCCGCCCTCTCGTCAGGCCTGCTCCCACCTGAATATCATTCTGAAAATCTAACCTTGAACAATATATTTAATCTAGAGAAAAAAAACACAATTTTCACGTATTTTTCACAGAAATTGGATAATGGTGAAATTTGAAATTAGTCCAGTAAAATTAGCCATTGTAAAAACAATAAATGGTACAGAAGCGAAATTTGGAAAAGTTGTTAAGAACCTTCTCGTGAGTCTTTTCCCAAGTTTCCCCAACATTCCGAGTGGAGCTTTTCCCCCCAGGGGGCTACGAAGGGGAAATTTTTTAGTTTTCCAGCTCGAATCCGCGAACAAATGATTTTAGAGGAAAAATGTTCAAATAAAAATTGTTCCTCGTAAAATTTCCTATAAAAACGGTCTCTACATATTTTTTCTATAAATTCAGTGTTACGCCACTACAGGGCGTGACAAGTGAACACCTCTTGCTACTCCGTATGTGAGAATGTAGATCAGGTTTACCACGCGACGCGAGTCACCTATTACATTGTTTTCGTTTGTACTAGTAAGTCGTAGATAGGAATTATTGTAAAAAAATAAATAATAAGTGAGAAAAGATAAATTTAATTTTAATCCTTTATAAACTCAAAAATTTTCAATTTTACATGCTTTTATAACTGACTGTTTCTACTTGTAAGTATTGAAAAAGAAAAAGATTAGAAAATGGAAAATAAATTATGGTATTGATTATAAAGTGTTGGTGTCCTCTTGAAATAGTAGATGTAGAATCTATACCGAACCACATTAATATGTTCCCAAGCCACTCGACGGGCAGAAACAATAACTCGCATTTTTACATGGTAGAACGCAATGTGCTGCGTAAATCAATGTCAATTATACAGGGTAGTAAGAGGTGTTCACTTGTCACGCGCTGTAGCGGCGTAACAGTGCATTTACAGAAAAAATATGTAGAGACCTTTTTTATAGGAAATTTTACGAGGAACAATTTTTGTTTGAACTTTTTCTCTCTAAAATTGTTTGTTTGCGAATTAGAGCTAGAAAACTAAAAAAATCCTTCCTTGTAGCCCCCTGGGGGAAAAGCTCTACTCGGAATGTTGGGGGGAAAAGACTCATGAGAAAGTTCCCAACAACTTTTCCAAGTTTCGCTTCTGTACCATTTTCTGTTTTTTTCGACCTTTAAAATGGCTAATTTTACTGGACTAAACTTCTTGCGGTCGGATCTTGAAAGCAATGACATATTTGTATTCAGGAGGGTCACAATATGTGAAATCAACCCTAATAACACCGAAATTGCTCGCCCCATTTTTATAGAGAGGGACGGAATATCAAAAATCAGCCCCCCAACCTTCCTGGGGCCAATTTTAAGGAGCTCCCCACCTCCCAATTTTTTTTTTGGTATCATTGCCCACCACACCAATTTTCATGCTTCTATCACTAACAGCCATTTTTTTGCAGTTTGCCACTGTGTATAAGAGATTTCGACCCTGTGACCCCGAGGTGGCTCTAACTCACCCACTACCGCCATAGACTTTTGATATGCTAGTTAGAGGAGCACATCAAACGATTATTCCAAGTTTAAAAATTTCATGAAATTTCGATCAACATTAACGTAAAAATGTCGGTCTAAGTCCTCACATCGTCCGAAGACGTTCTTTCTGCATCAGAGCGAGTGTGTAAACACTAAGAGAATAGGAAACTACAAAGGGTTGAACGTTTGCGTAACATAGCCATTCGCGTCTCTGCTATGAGTCCTCACAACGTCTCTAAACGGACGTTGTTTCAATGTTTCTGCGTCAAAGAGAGTGTGTAAATATTAGGAGAATAGGAAACCACAAATGGTTGAACGTTCGCGCATAGTTATTTGCGTCTCACTTCGAGAATAGGTAGTTTTACCGTGTTGAATAGCGTGTGGCAGTAAGCTGCGACTGCGTTTGATACTCGTATCATAAAAGTGATTTCATGCAAATAATTATTAATTACGAATGAAGGATTGGAAATTTGCTCTACCTCGAAGGCTAAGAACAACAGTCTGCGTCACTCACGGTCTTACGGAAGGCAATTTCCTTTCTTCTGAGAAACATTTTCATCTTCTCAAAAAAATAATTGAATAAGAAAATTAAATGAAGTTTTACTGCACGCTTTTTAAACGAATTTTTAAAAGAATTAATTTAATAAAATTCATGAATCCATTAATGATTTTTTCTTTTAATATTCTCCTAACGTTTTTCCGCGAATTTTTGTCCTCCTTCCAATTTAAGGAGCGCTTCCACTTCATTACACCTGCACCGCCCATCGATTGTCCCGTATTCGTTGTGTTAGGTGAATTAAAGTCCGTATAGCTAGGAGAGATAAAGGTGAGTCAGTTAACAGCGGAAATTAGAGCTGGGGCGAAGAGATGGAGATAAGAAAGATAAGGTCACATGGCATGGCGTTTTGTTCGGTAATGAAAATGGAGGCGGATAAATTTGTTGATATTTTGAGTTGCATACCGATGAATAGTGCATGGAAGAAAGGAGAGTCAGATGGGTAGAAAAACTCACAAGTTCTTTAACAGAGTTAAATAAGAAGTGGCAAGGAACCTGTTTTATGGCGCACGTGGGACCTGAAAAATGTAGATTTCGACATCACAAGGCTAACCTATGAAGTCATCAAACTGTGCCGTCAGAGAGCCCGCCCTCAAAGCTATACATGATAGTATAGGGACAATTGGGGAAAAAAAAAACTGATCTATAAAATCACCCAATCGGGACGTCATAAGACCCGCTCTTCAAGCTATGTATGATAGGAGGGGGACTTGAGAAAAAAACCAGTCCTGACCTATGACGTCATCGAACTGTGACGTCACAAGCTTGGGAAAACTTATCTACGTCATCATCAGATTGTGACGTGACAAAACTGACCTTTGCCGTTATCAAACTGTGTCGTCAGAGGCCCCGCCCCCTAAGCTATGTATGATAGGAGGACTTGGAAAATCTTCGAGCTCCAAGCATTGCTGGCCGGCCGGACCCAAAAAACCCTCCGATAAAACAGGTTCCTCGTTAAAATGTTTAATATCAGGTAGGAATATGATCTAAAACGGTATGCGATCTTCTGCAGATAAAATTTTTTTTTGGTGAGTAAGATGTCACTGGGACAAGTCGGGTGTTGATGATTATGAATACATTTACAGTTGACAATTCGTTGATACATAATAGTCTTGTGTTACAATGCGGGCAGTAGGGTCACAAGTCAAGTGTGAATATACGTATGTGGGTATGAAAGTGTTTGACTTTTATAGATCCAGTGAGTTGAGAAAGTTTCTCATGGCGTGATATCAATCAGAGAGCGAACCGAATGAGTGTTGAGGATGAGAGAAAATATTGAAGTGATGGAGAGGGCCTCTCAAAGAGGAGCAGAGATCAAGAGAATCGATAAGGTAAGAGTTGAGAATGAGTATAGTTGTACAAAAAGAAAGGAGGAATCGTAGAACTTTAGAAAATTACAGGCTTGGGTTAGGTACGTACCAAGATTCCGTTCGAAGACGGGTATTTCTGCTTGTACTTTTGTGTAATTGAGTTATAGGCATGAGTATTTTAGAATAACAAAATAGAGAGCAGATGCCTGCAATGGTGCGATGATACTCGCAGAAGAAGATCGTCACGTTTATTTGAGAGCCGACGAGTACAGAAGAGAGTTCACGTCGTGCATTGGTAACTTTTTTATTGATCTGTGAGTCGATTTCTGCATCATATAAGTCGAGGGAATGTTCTTGATCGACACTAAATTTTGGGCTGGAGCATAGAGCTCAAAACTGAGAAAAACGAACTCCATGTCATTTGTATGCACAGTATATTACTTTCGTTATTATGACACTTAATTCAAAATTTTCGCGTTGTCACTTTTTCTCCCCCTTCAATATGCCTCTGCTATGTAGATCCTTCCATTTCTCAAAGGTGAGTTCGCATTCTGATATTCTTTTGAACAGTATATTGTAAAAAGGTCAGACCGTAGAAGTCTCATTTTCATATGAATGTCTATCTTTAAAATCCAGGTTACAAAATGAACGGCGTATTTAGCTGAAACTCGTGGGACCTTAGCCCAGAATTGAGAGAAGAAATCAGCCTACATAAAAATATCTGCGCTCTTGTTGTTAACAAAATATATTATAATTTCCACGAAGTACTTCTGTTGATTATGTAGGCTTCGTGCGACCCAAACTCGAATTTAATTTTGCACGTATTCGACTCGAAGCTGTGAAAAAGAACCTTGTATACGAAGTATTCAACTAATGTGGAAATTTATGTTTCACGAGACAATGTGCGTGAGTTGTAATTGAGACGTCGTCAATTTTTACACGCCGATATTCGGTTGGAGGCGGACGACCATTATTATCTTTTCGTCAAAAAAAGAGAAAAAATCTATACATAATAATATGAAAAGTGTGAAAGGAATTTGTCGCAGACTCGACGGTCGACGAATATTTCAAAAATGCATGCCGGTACCCCGTTACTACACGTTTTTTTTTAACCTCTTTCCTTACAGTCTTTCCCTTCTTCTTGGTCGAATTCAGACGTGTACGTAGTTTTTCTTAACGGAGTATAAATGAAGTCGTAAAATTATATAGAAGAAGAAGAGAAAAAGACAGCGACGCTTGCATTGAATTGAGAAAGTTACGCGTTTGTTTGTGGAAAAGGTCATTCAAGGAATTTACGTGTTGCAGCGGTGGTTGTTGATGTTATTGCAGTAAGTCATGAGTCGAAAATATATACTCGTCTCACTTCGAAAATTCTACCTCTGACCGTTAATTCAGTATCTATCGATTTATATTTAGTTCGAAGATACGGTGGAGGCGCGTGGTTTTAGGAGCTGACGATTTAATTTCAAAAGGTACTTGAAAGTATTTTCGTAAACGTTGCGGCCAATAGCCAAGATAATCTAGACGACCGAATAGAAAATTATTTGGCCGTACGCCGGCTTTTCATTCAGTAGTTCGTTATAGGTACCGTCTTTGATGAATGAAAATTGATAGGACGTTTTGAGAAAAACCAAAACTCGGCCGTGATTTTTACATGAAAAGTATATTAAAATAAGACGCTGCCGCGTTGTTTGCGGATGAAATCATCTCCTCGCTAGTCTAAAGGTGTAAGTACATTTGAACAAAGTCGAGTCCTCGGCTATAAAAAACAATGAGAAGATATACTGTAGAATTACAATCTTACTATGTTATCGGTATTCGAGAATTAGAAGAATGCATATTTACATTTAGTTACCACGCATGCTAAACCGCGCGCGATGACGAGAAGGAATGTTGTAATAAAAGAAAGTGAACTCTACGATACGGCAATTTATCTATACACCGGTGTAAGTTAATACAATACAGAGCGTATTTAAAATTAAATAAGGCTGCCTTTTTTTTCTTGTATCGGTGCCAGAAAACACAAGACAAAACACGCGAACGTGAAAATCGATCGGGTGTTAAACAAATTTAGGTAATCCTTTATACGGTTCTAGATACGCGAGAAATAATGGTACGAAGACAAGTTATAGGAAAAGGTACCTCAGTTTGAAATTCGTAGTGCTTTGGTAGGCTCCCCTCTCACGAAGTGGTGATGGCAGTCTCGCGCAGTCTGCACGAGTGCGACAGTAGTAAGGTCGAAAATATCTTATTTACGTTACGACTTATTTACGAGGCATTTCCTAGTGCACATGCACATTGCATGTAATTATATTCTCTTGGTATTTTACACCATTTATGTATACAGAGATTTCATGGGCTTCTTTGCAAAGAGAGGAGTGCTTTTCCTCGAAATTAACGAAGGTTTGAAATTCACCTATCGGCTTTGCGAAAAATTATGGATGTTGATCTGATACAGAAATGCTGGAAGCTTTATTCGGATTAATTACTTGATCCTCTTCACGTCCAAGAATTTTCACTGATCTTGGGGATGAGTAATGAGCAAGGGCGAATGAAGTTGACGCGAATTAGGCGATGATATCTTTTGGTATCCACACTAGCAGGGTCCGGTACGAACGAAACTGTGTTGTTTGGGTAAGGGTACGATAAATCAGTACCTTTTTGAAAGACGACTAATGGATAAATTTAGAGTGCAATGGCAGCGGGGACTTCTTAAGCTTCGTTGCCCACTGAAAAAAATGTTTTTCACTAGCTGCAGCTAGTTTAAAATTATGCAGGTTTTTAAAATCCTGAAATACATTGTACTTTAGGGAGACACATTGTAACACTTCTTCTGGTTAATCAGAAAACTTTTTCTCCAAGCTCTTGATCTACCTATTTCATCTTTGCTATGTTTCCCTCCTTTGAAACGCATGCTGAGCGTACAAAAATATTCTAAGAGGTGAAATATTTCACATCTGTTGGCAAACTGATGTTTTCTATTCTAGAACAATGTGACATTTGGACTACCAATATTTTAAGAAATTGTGGAAGCAAAGACTAACCTAGCTAATCCGGCTTCAGTACATTCGTAATCTAATGACTTTAAGGAAGACTATTATGGAACGGAAAGAGATACCCTACGCTAGTTCTATAAACTCTCTTCTTTCTCTGCCAAACTATCTCCCCGATGAAACGTCTCGACCGGAGATTTGACGTTGATTTTTGATGGACACCCCTTTGATTAAAAGTTGACTTCTTTGTGAGTCTTAATCAAATTTGGGTCAATATATCTCCAAAATTTACTGTACGTCGACTTCAAAATCAGGTCAATGTGAGGTCGACAAATATCAATTCAATTTTGACTCGTTTTTCTCCTTTGATTTCAAGTCAACTTATTCAAATTTTCGCTAATTCATTGGTCTGCTTTGTACTATGCCCAGTTTGGTCTCATTTGGTATTTTGTTGAGCCATAACTCTCGTAATACTTTATCAGGAAGAGCTTTACCTGCCTGGTTTTCTATCTCCTCCAAGAGTAATGAAAGTTTGGTATTTTCTGACAGAGGTTTAGCTTTGAATAATCTTCTTCCGTACCACCGTAGAAATGTAATAATTCAACTTTAGCCGCTGTAGGTATAAGGATTATTTTTGTGCGGTACCCCATTAACAAACGTCTCTGACCTTCTGATAATTGATTGTATTTTTTTGATTTGATCCATGGTCAGAGATTGGAGATTGAATTTTTGTTGTTTCATCTCAATTCCATTGGAACAAAATAAGGATTTGGTCGTTAGGAACCAAAGATTTGGATCATTGACTGAAAATTCAACGATACGTATTTTCTTTGGTAATTAACTATAAACTATGTTTCTCAACTAATCTTTTTCTGAATTGACTGACAAGAACAATGAGAAACATTATCAAAATAAGTCTCTTATCTTTTCAAAGTACTATTGGCAGCCAAGAATAGAATATGCGGTTGATCCGTTATATCGATAAGTACGCGTGTAGTAAGAGAAAGATAAAGGCTACCACTATCCTCAACACCCTGTTGAAGATTGGTTGGGAAATCAACTATAAACTATATTTCTCAACCATAATCTTTTTCTGAATCAACTGACAAGAACAATGAGAAACATTATTAAAATAAGTTTTTTATCTTTCAAATTACTACTGGTAGCCAAGAATATACTAATGATCTGTTATACTTAGTACAGCACAGTAATCTGTGAGTATACGTATAATAAGAGAAAGATGAAGTAGGTAGCCTTATCCTCAACACCGGAGGTAATATACTTGAGTTCATAAAGAGCAGCGGGAGCAATATGGCCCATACAACAATGCCACTTCTCCCCCTCCACTTGCAATACTTTCAACTATTTAGGAGATAACTTCCGCTCAAAATCTTGTTTACTATTTTTATTACAACCAACTTTGATACAGACAAGATTTTTATCTGACTTGGGTATCTCAAGTTTTTCTGTCACACTAAGAAAAGAATTATCAATATAAATATTTGGAGCTGATTTCTGTGCTTTGACAATACTTTTAGTTGGTTCATACAAATTATTACACTCACTGGTGCCTATAAGGGTACCTCTCAAACTGTATAAGTTTTGACAAATTTCAATGACAGGAATATTCTGTCTTAATTTATGACGCATTAAATAATCGCCTAAAGGATTCAGAACTAACAATGTCCTAAATTGACAATTTAGAGCAGCAACACTTGGAACATATTCATCAAAGTTGGGTACAAACTGTACTCTTGACAAAATTAAAATTATTCTTACTTTTCCAAAACTAAGATAAAGAGGTAACGACCCTTCCCCCAAAGAAAATGTGCTAGAGTCTTTACAAGCAGTTTTTACAGTTTTTGGATTCTCAAACTCATGGTAATTGAACAATAAATCTTTTCTCCCTACAATATGATGTGAAGCACACAAATCAACAAGCAAAAGTATGGATTTATCAAAAAATTTATCACATGAGCTCAACAACTCACCTTTACCAACATTTGGACATTCTTAACTTTGTGTCTTTCATGGTTACACTTGTAGCATACACGTCCCTCATATTTACACTCGGATTTCTTATGGAAGAACAGACCGCACGTACTGCACATTGCCGCTTGTTTCTCCTCAGGAGTCATCTTCTTCAGTTGTTTAACTTTCTCTTGAGTGTAGGGTGTCATCCACAACTTCCTAGCTCAACCGCCACTGGCACTGTGCTTTCTACCATCTCTGTCTGAATCAACAATACTTTTGTTCACACAAAATTATCATCGCCATGTTTCAGTGACAATTGTTCACCCTTAGATCTTTTGGAGGACAATAGCTGCAATGTGGAAGTACCATCCAAAGCACTGCATTTATTGGACTTAAGATCCAGAGCAAGAAGTCTTTCTTTTATATATTTGTATGTAGCCGTCTCAGGTGGTAGAGCATTTATGGTATTATAGAAAGCTGACATTGGAGACCTGTGATCTTAAATGCCCTCCTTTTTTGTATAAATATTGTCAGTGCCAATGAGAGGAGGGGGGGGGGCAAAGGGGGCACTTTGCCCCGGGCCCGGGCTTTTTGTGGGGGCTCGGAGGGCTCTTTCAAACGGCCCTTTTGAAGGGGCTCGATTTACAGGTAATGATGTTTTTGAACAAAAAATTATTTTATTGGTATCTAGGTATATCTATGAATCTATTTCTTATTTGTGAAGTACATAAAAATGAGTATTATATCATATTCACCTACTTAAACTACCTATCTGCTAGTTATCTGACTTTTGAGTTATGTTGAAAAATAGGCGCGTAAATATAGAGAGCATTTTGAAGATGCAAACCCGCCTCCCTGGCAAAATAGAAGGGGTCAATGTTATTCGGGTTTAAAAGTCCCGTATTTTGATACCCATAATGTACTAGAAATTTGGAGGGGAGGGGGCAAACTTCCTGAGGGGAGAGGTCAGAAAGGAAATTTCCAGGGGCCCGCTCTTCCAGTTGCCTCTGGCCCGGCGAATCCGCTCGGCGGCACTGAATATTGTAGTCAAATAGTCCCCTTTGTACTCCATTCCCTTTTCACAGAAATTTTCAACAATTCTCTCAAAGTTTGTTATATAACCAATCGGATCATAAAATGACTTGAATCTCAAGTTGAACCACTTGGTATGAAGGTCAGTGTAATCTTGCGTGCAACCCCCACCATACATTTGCGCTTTGGTAGTAAACGCCTCAAACGCGTTACAGGCTGTACTCAAGCTAGAGCAGATGAATTTACTAATGGACGTCTTAATATATTGTAGTATTTGAGCATCTAAGGTTACTCGTTTCAAGGGGGAGATTTTGACAATACTTGAACTGCACTCACTTTCTACAAAATGGCATCAGCATTAAAGTTTTTAAATCAAACTTGAGAGTTGACCTTCAAGGCTTAAAATTACGATGGTCGGCTAATAATTCATATAGTCTTCAAACTTACTGATTCGGAATGTTGGAGTACGGTAGGTATTCTCTCAAAGTTTGACATAGCCGCTAACTTTTTTTGCACTTTGCGTTCAATAATGCTAGCAAGCATATTTTCATTTACCTCCGCATTTTTCTGGGTGATTGACAATTGTCTCTTGAGGATGGAGATGCAGTTCCCTTGAATGACAAGGATAAATTTTCCAGTAACTCACTCTCCATTTCATCTTCAAAAGTTACCTTCTTCTGACATCTGGTACTCTTCATTTTCAGATACAGAACTTAATCGACAAGGACAACAAAATTCAAAGCTTACGGTTGATGTTGACGATCAATCAACTATAAATTATATTTTTCAACCCTAATCTTTGTCTGAATCGACTGACAAGAACAATGAGAAACATTATCAAAATAAGTCTCTTATCTTTCAGAAGCCTTCTTACACAAGGAACACCTTGTTGCTGCATTTTTAGATATTGATTCGGCTTACCCCAATGTACACACCCCTACTCTAATGAAGATATTGTCCGACATTAACCTACCAGCTCATTTCATTCAATACATCAACTTCTTATTCATCAATCGACGCATATATCATTACACTGAACTTGGTACTTCATGTCGGAATTCATTCCTAGGTCTTCCGCAAGGATTCCCCTTATCCCCCACACTCTTTAATATTTATGCATTGTTCTTAATACCTAACGTGATAGGAGTCAAATCCATATTTTTTGCTGACGACATCGTAATTTTTTCGACACACAAAAACCTAACAATTGCGACAACACAAACTCAAACTGCGATCGATCAAATATCACATGAGGCACAACAGTTGAATCTAACTTTCTCTTCATCCAAATCGGTGACAATGGTTTTTTCTCTTAAGCCCTACAACAATGCAAACGCAACTCTTACTGTCTACAACATCCTACTTCCTCTAGTATCTACAGTAGAATATCTAGGTATCGGCTTCGATCCTAAATTACTTTGGAAACAACATATTACTAAACTTATGTCAAAGACTGGACCTTGCATTAACCTCCTCAAAATGCTTGCTCCACTCAATGGGCTGGAGATCCTATCATTTTGACACTCTTTTATAAATCGATAATCCGCTCCAAACTAGACTATGGTTCTTCACTCTATGGTTCTGCAAGTAAAACTCACTTACAAAAATTAGATTCCTTCCAAAATAAATGTACCCGTCTCATTGTAGGGCTTTAAATTCTACACCAATCCCAGCTCTCTGCGCTGAAACAGGGATTATGCCCCTACAATTTCGTCGCAATTATCTCACCGACAGATTTATAATTAGAAGCGTTTCTTACCAGCATTCAAAAGTTAATGATGATATTTCGTACCTTCTCAATCATTGGAGATTTGTGGATTGGCGCCTACCTCTTGTTTGTGAGCGAGCTAATCTCATCTTTCGGTTACAACGCTTCATAATTCCAGTTCCAGCTTACCCTTTATCAACATTTTCGTTCCAACAAATTTTTAGACAAGTTGAAATACATAGGTTACCTAAAACCCCTAATGCCATCCCTCAAGAAATTTTTCAATCATTCACTCAACAATTTCCACAACACACTCATATTTTTACTGACGGGTCAAAAGATCAACAAGGGGTAGGAATGGTCCGGATCCCATCCATTCCAATTCACTGTGCTATTTCACTTCCCAACTTTACGTCAGTCTTCCATGCAGGACAAATGGCTATCTTTCAAGCTCTCTATTATGTAAAACAGAACTTCATTACAGGACGTTTTCTTATAATTTTGGATTCTCTTTCAGCTCTACAATCCTTCTCTTCTTCTCCTTCTAACGTTAAATAAACTTTAGCATTACCAATTATTTCCTTGTTAAATTCACTTAATTCACCCATTCAAATTAATTTTCTTTGGATACCCGGACATGCAGGAATTATTAATAACAAAATCGCAGATCACAAAGCTAAATTTGCACATTCTTCACCACTTACATCTAAGTTACTTCCTTTATCGGAATTGTACAATTTAGTTCGACACTCTACACAAGATGATTGGTCAATAAATTATCCAAAATCCTTTAATAATACAAATTCACAATATTTTATCATCCAACCTCAATTACCGTCGTCCTCCTGGCACAAACAGTTCACTGACTTCCACCGTTCCATCATTATCAAACTCAGTCGTCTCCGGTTTGGTCATAATCGTCTCCCAGTCCATTCAAAAAGAATAAATATTACCGACTCCGACTTATGTCCTCTACATCCTAACGAACCTCTACAAGGAAAAATTAATCATATTTTTTTTTAATGCAAAAAATTAGAAACCATCAGACAAATTTTATATTCACAAATTTTGACTCTTAACCTTCCCACACCTGTCACAGCTACCAATCTCCTATCTGTTGAAAATTTCGCAATATTCCCTCACCTTGCACAATTCATTTCTCGTCTCCCTCCAGCATTAACCATTTAAACTATTCACAATAACTGTATACTCTCTTTTTTTAAATACGGTGTAAGACGAGGCAAAGCCTAGTAGCTACCCTCTACTCCAACCTTTTTTTTTTTTTTGGGGGGGGGGTTCCCCAGTTGGAACTTGCTCCATGGGGCCAGTTTATTCCGCGTTAAGACAATATTATAGACTAACCCTTGCAGAGAGATCGCTCTCTGCAAGGGGTTTTATCATCTTAAATGTAGTTTATATTTAGTGCTTCCATACTCAAGGGTTGCCCGCAGAGACTTGTCGAGTTGACTTATGCACTGGACGGGTTTCCCTTTTGCACTTCGGCTATTAATCATCCACTCAGTTGCCCCAATTGATCTAACAGTGATCTCAGGGCAGCTGGGAGGAGAAAAGTAGATTGGGAGGTACAATACTGGGGGGGGGACTCCTCTACATATCCCTAAATAAGTGGGGTAGAGGAGACCTGATAATAATTACAAGATATCAAGTGTTATATAAATAATACAATTGTAAAAATTATGTGTTGGTTACAATCTTACTTCTATACCTGTAATAGTAGTAAGTAAAGATCCGCAGGGCGTGTCCAGTACTCCACTTTTGATCGATGGTTACAGGGAGATAACCGCCTTCCCCAGTGGCAGGACAGCCGATTGCGGTGTGATGGTGGTTGCGAGACATGTACATTTGCATAGGTGGATTAATTAACATCTTACTCTAAGCTGAAATAGTAGAAGTAAATGTTGGTCCGCAGCGGATTGCCCAGTACTCCACTTTTGGTCGATGGTTACAGGGAGATAACCGCCTTCCCCAGTAGTTGGGCATCCAGATGCGGTGTGAGGGTGGTCATGAGAACATGTATACATTTATGGTATGAATTGTTTAACAACTTATTCTTATCCTGAAATAGATGAGAAAAAGTGATCCTGCTGTCGCGTGACTAGTACTCCACTTATCGCCCATGGTTACAGGAAATAGCTACAATCCCAGTGACCTCTACTCCAACCTTTCTTCTTTTTTTTTTTTTTTTTTTTTTTTTTCTTTCCCCCCTTAATTCTTAAAAAATTTTTTTCCAAGTTTTGCTATTATTACTATTTCAAAAAAAAACTTCCCATTGTTTTTCTTTCTTTATATCTTTTTTTTTTTTTTTTCTATTACTATCATATTAATTTTATTTTTTTTCAGTTGTTACTGTTATTTTTTGTACTTACATTCTGTTCTTATGTTTTGTTATATTATTAATAAGAGAAAGATGAAGTGGGTACCACTACCCTCAACACTTTGTCTGCGCCAAATTATGCTGCGTCATGTTCAAATTTGATCCTGAAAACTAAGGTAACTGCAGGCTAATGTTACTGTCGTTACTCGTTACTGAATTATTCGTCTCGTTCGGTATGATTTAAAAAAAATGACATAAAGGAAAAATTCACGGTGATCGAAATAAAATACGTCAAAATGAACAAATTAAATTAGATAAGAGTTTTGTCACGGTCGCCACTTGCGACGGATAGGCTGAATTACGATACCAGAGACCAAGTCCAAAACATAATATTGAACACTGATATGTACATAATATCTTATCTCTTACTTCAGTGTGACCACCTGAGCAGATTCATCGAGGGTTTGGTTATTAAGAAAATTTTGCCGCATCACGTCTCACCGTTGTAAGAAAAATTTTATCCTTGGACTATCCTGAAGTCGCTACATTCTTTATACGCTTGATTAACCTTAAGGTGTGTGGAAGATCGAATCGCGGAAGTGACGTTTTTAAATTGCTAGTAGTCTTGGAAACCCGAGCATCCACCAAATTAACTTTGAGTAAGTCGAAGTTTTACTTGAATATTGTAAGGAAATTAAGTCATTTTAGCAGTTCTATTCGTAGAAAGACAGTATGAAATTAATCCATACATGTACAAATTTCCTTTTATTATGTCTAATCCCAAAATCTTGGTTGAAACGTACCATTTAAAATATTTATGCGTACAAAAACCCATTAAATAATTAATGTCGAACACCTCGTGCAGTACATGTGGGGACAACGAACCGAAAGTAAAGAGACAAATGTGAGTCATGTATGCTGGAATGAAAGATAATAACGTGTCGACATATTTATACCGTTCAAGTCTCAACATATACCGATCAGCCTATACGGTGAGAAGTTTACTGCACTTGAAATCGAAATTAAAAGGTTAATTTTGTTTGACGTTTTCACATTTTGTGCGAACTTATTGCTGTCTATACAATCAATGTTACAACCTTCCGACCGACGAGTGCATTTATCTAAACACAGTACGAATCATGTGGGAACTGGAAACTGGTTCACGAAATTCATCTTTGTGCGGTGAAAACAGATTTAATCAGAATAAAAATCAATGTCTCTCCCCTATTATAACGTTGAGAAAAAAAAAAAATATAGTGATGCCGTATACCATTTAACGATTATATATCATGTCGAAAAAAATGTTAATGAATAAATGAAAACAAAAATCTGTATTATTACATATCTGTGAGTTTTTTTTTTTTTTTATTATTTATTCTTTCGTCACGAATAAAATTTAATAAAGTTACGGCTTGTGAATTTCGAATGCGATGGGAATCAGCGAACTTGAGTCTTTTGACGCGGTGTATGGCGCATGGCACAGGGCGTAGAAACAGGCGGTTATGTTTTTCATGAACTTAACGCGCGAATGAAGAAAATTAAATAACCTCTTTAAGCCTACGTTTACGTTCACTGAATCTGCGTTGTAAATAATGTAGCGAATTTTCTGGTTAATTTAACTCCTCAAGATGGAAGAAACTTTATCCTTTTGTGATAAAACACTGACAAAATATAATGAACATTTATTATACGCGGCAAGAAAAGCGAGAAGAAAAGAGTTTTCCGAGTAAGTTGAAGCCGAAAACCAGAAATATGGAGCGCTTGTAACTCAATATACGAACTTCGGAACTGCTCGAAAGCTTTTGTCTTTTCGCATAATACAATCTGTACGCACGAGATTTGTAATAAAAGTTTAAATTAGTTATCCGGCATCCTATATTGATCCGATAGGTTGCACCAACTGAAACCATACACGTGTCCAGAAAGTAAAAACTGTAATACCCCATGAGAGAAAAGCAAAGAAATTGTATTGAAAGTTTTTCTCCTACTCAAAGTGTACAGAATGGAGAGGTGTGATGACTCACCAAAATTCAAAAATGCGCAGATAATAATAAAATTAGACTCATCGAAAAGGAAATTTCGAGGACTATTACCGGTGAATGTTGGCATGTTCATTAATTCATATTGATTCCAATGAAAACATTTAAAAAAACAACGTCTGGGAACATAGGGGTTTTCGATGGAAAATGTAAGTATCCCTCCCACAAATAACATATTAGAAATCCTACCCCCAAAGTGGGCGCTTGCCCCTTTTTTTTGGGGGGGGGGGTGGAACGTCGAATATTCAAGTTTTTTGGGAATAACTCGTCAAATTTTGATCCAAATGAAAAATGTTTCAAACAAAAGTT
Organism: Aspidiotus rigidus; assembly: GCA_035079385.1. Lineage (NCBI taxonomy): Eukaryota > Metazoa > Arthropoda > Insecta > Hemiptera > Diaspididae > Aspidiotus > Aspidiotus rigidus. The sequence continues at coordinate 697,138 of JAVHKY010000074.1, read as the reverse complement.
GTTCCTCGTTAAATTTCCTATAAAATTAAGTATACATGTGCTATTGTAAGTAGAATAGCGCAGGAAATATCCTCTGTTGGAAACGGATTCAATTCTTAAATTTTACGATTTCCCATATTCTTGAGTTAATTTCTGTGAAATATTTTGTCAGGAGCATGAGTTTATGAATAGAAATCATTTTCTCTACCATTTTCCGATAATTATAGTAGCCCAACTGCACACATGTCCACTGGTGCGAGTGGAGTAGCAAGCAAGCATTTAAAGTTGAGTAAGTATTCCGTTTTCAAGGTCCCAGTGCAGGTGCAGAGATTTCATTACTGCGGGCTATAGTATTCAGCACCACTCGCGAATATATCTGCATCATTTGTTGCATGTTGTGTTCTTTTGCATTTATAATGATATCACATCTGTCCTCTGTGGAAGGAGAAATACGTATTATGTATTTGTGATAAACCATTAAATGATGGGGAGCAGTTGCTAAATGTAGGCTCAAAGGGATGAAGAAGTTTAAACGGAATGTTGAGAGACTGCATTTATTTGAAGATACGGAGAAGCTAGTACTACACACATTATGTAGAAAGTGGCACACATGAAAAGCAAAGGGTAAAGTTCCAACTCGTTATTACAATATCCAAGAGATTCAAGAAGAAGATTCGAACTTACACAGTCGAATATTATTGTCCTATGCAGTGAGTGGTTGCGATGCCACAAGCGCCATTTACCGAGAAGGAAAGGAAACAGCTTACAGGGGCATTAAGAAAAAATCATTGGACAGTATTGTTGATATATTTAATGATACAGACTCAGATTCGGAAGAAATCTTTAAAGCTGGTTACATCGTCCCCAGTTCCTCCTGAGCTTCTCAATTTAATTTCGTGTGATTGCTTGATAGGTTGTAAAACAGCGTTTAGCTGTCGTAAAACAGGTAGCTATGTATTAGTATTTGCGCGAGCATTATTTTAATATTGCGTTTAAAAAATCTAACTACTCCACTCTCAATAACGATCTCTAACGGATCAAATTGCCGGCCTCACCAATGAATGAAGTTGTTATTAATCAAAAGGTTCAAACGTTTTTGTGCAAAGAAATACTCGTACGTTTGAAAAAAGTTCTTTGACGACTATTTGAGGAAAAGAGAGATGAAAAGAAACAAAATGTTTATGTGAGTTATCTTTGAATAGATGAACTGGAAAATGTGTGGGACGCTTAAGGATCAGAGAGGAGGGAAACGTGTACAAAGGTGTCAAAACGTCAACATTCTACAAATATTTGATTTTCTTTCTCTTTTCTGTGCAAGCAAAGCCGTCAATAAACTTTTTTCAGATTTATCATAAAAATTGAGACCAAAATTTCAAATAATTATTCATTTATTATGCACAGGATTGAAGTATTCAAATATATGTAGCAACTGTCTCGTTCTAACGTGTTTAAATTTTGGAGGTATTGAAGCTGAGGAAAAAATGACCCAACTTGACGGAAAGCAGGAAAGTAAAACGGACGAAAGTATGAACAGTTCGGTTGAAAGTAATGAAATTTTATCAGAGGAAGAAACTTATAAATGTACAATTAGAAAATACGAGTATTCATCGTAATAGTTGTATGCCTTTTATAGTGAGATTTTTTTTCTCTTCGACCATTACGTTTAGATCGACGTGTTTTTAGTTTAAATTAAAGAAAATTGAATGAAGAATGATTTTTACTTGAAGAATTGTTCCATACCATTACATTTTGAGTAGATACAAATTCACAGGAATCAACTGAAGAATATGGAAAACCATAAAATTTAAAAATTGAATCCGTTTCCAACAGAGGATATTTCCTGCGCTATTCTACCTACAATAGCACATGTATACTTAATTTTATAAGAAACTAGCGGTTGGCGACGCGCCTCCGGCGCGCCTGACCGCTAGCTGTGTGTTGAGTAGATATCTGTGTTTTATAGGTATCTGTATCTTATAGGTATGTGTGTTTTGTAGGTATCTTGGAATTCAGATGAATTTAGAAACAGTGGAAAGAGTTTTGCAAAATTCACAACTATTCAGTTCAAAAATAAGAAAATAGACACCAAAAACTGCGACTGTACTTATAAAAATATATCAAAGCACAAAAATAAAATCACCAAATTAAATTTTTTACACACTAATTCACTTGAGAGCTGACTTAACGCGTGAAGCCTGTATTCATCGCAGCAGAATACAGACAAATCCATTCATATTGCCAGTCCCTAAGAAAACACGGACAACAGGCAAAAAAAAGGGTAATTTCCGCTAGCCCATACGTAGTGCGCACCTTGTCTAGACATTGGTTCTTGTATGAGATACCGGATGTAAAATCCTTTATGTACGTGTGTTTTTAAAACTGTGAATAAAATAACTTGCTTAGTATGGAAGAACAGCGAATACTGTAGTCACAAAATTTCCTCCTAAAAATCTGGAACCGGGCTCATTCGAAAGGAAATTACAGGGGCTACAATTTTTGTTCTCTTCAATTTTTCATAAAAATGAGTTATACTCGAGTTATCACAATAATTCAATTCTCGAAACTGCGCCACTCAACGCGCGTAGGTCTAACGTACATGGCAAGCTACACCACCACGTTTTTTTATATTGAAAAAAGTCATTGTTTTCGCCCTTTTTTGAAATTACTCAGCACCTCCCCGTCAAATTTTTATTTTTATGAGTCTATGTGCTGCTCTGGGATGAGGACAATATATCCTGAAAGTTTGAAAGCGATCGGCCCAGTAGTTCTCGAGTTATAAACGGACAGACAGACGGACAAACTTTCTGCTTTATATATTAGATGTAACGAGGAACAACTTTTGTTTGAAACATTTTTTATTTGGATCAAAATTTGACGAGTTATTCCCAAAAAACTTGAATATTCGACGTTCCACACCCCCCCCCCCCCCCCCAAAAAAAAGGGCAAGCGCCCACTTTGGGGGTAGGATTTCTAATATGTTATTTGTGGGAGGAATACTTACATTTTCCATCGAAAACCCCTATGTTTCCGGACGATGTTTTTATTTACAAAATCTATGTTTTTATTGCCTAGACCAGTGGTGCTTAACCTTTTTGGACATGGGGCCACATAGAATGAGTTGAAAACTCTCGCGGGCTACAAAAAAAAGTGAAATGTTTTTTAATAGATAATCATCAGATCAGCAGTAAAATATGGAAAAGAAGGAACACAATTTCATATGTTACAAAATAGTGTTCACTTCTCCTTATTTTTTTATTTCTTGTTACGGGCTCGCGGGCCGGATGGAAACCTTTCCGTGGGCCAGATCTGGCCCGCGGACGGTAGGTTGAGCACCCCTGGCCTAGACTATACAGTATTGCGAGAAGAATGAAAACACCGAGACGTTTTATCCTCTATTCCTCTCTCAATATTCTGTTTTAGTTTGAACTCTGAAGCAAAAATGTAAAATTATGAGATTTACTTTAAAAAGCGAAGTTGATCTTGACCTCATCCAGCTCCGGCTTCTCGTGAATTGTGAAATTGTGTAGAATTGCGGTGAAAAACTAAACTGAAATATTTCATGAGAATGCGTTTATAAAACAAACACATTTGCGAGCGCCCGACTTCTCTACAGCCGAGTACGAAGCACGAGCTTGGATGGAACCGGGGTACCGTGGCACCGAAGTGTACCGCGAGATCTAGAAATAAATCGACAAAAATATAAAACTGTAAGGGCGGACTCACAAGTGGTGTACTCCTTCCCAGCCCCCTAAAAATCATAAGAAAAGCACACCTCTTCAATTTTACCGAGATTCCATGTTGCCGGTTGAGCAAAATCCTCGACAAGGATCACGATATCTCCAATTTTGATATTTTGATATTGGGGTGAGGATTCCTCCATTTGGCTACATGACGAAGTTCGTTTAGATAATCCTTCCTCCAAGCTCGCCAGAAAGATTAAATGATGAACTGCATACGAATGTAGCGTTTTCCGATGGGCAGAGTTTCAGCCGTTGAGGAAACAATTGATGGTGGGAGGAGATGCGATACGCGTTCGTTTTGAATAGATAAGATCTTATGAAACGACTTCCCTTTACCTTCGTAGGTGAAAAATTGAAGTTGTGCTCTATTAAAAAGAAGAATGAGTTTCTCTAGCAAAATTCTTCCTTGAATTCACCGTTTTAAAGAAGCATAACAGGCGTTCCAAGTGCACTTTTGTGTTTAGTGGGTTCCCAATTCCAAACATCATTGGTGAGGCAATTTGAATCAGCTCCCCTTGAATCCATGTCGACTGCAAATCGACGTCGATCTGACGTCATGTCGACCCATTATTTCAATAAGTAGTCGATTTACTGTCAAAATAGTTCCGGGGTATGTCGTCTAGAAATCGACCACAAACGATCGCAAATCGACGTAAAATCGACTCATCCGTTTCAACCTTAGCCCTGCAATATTTGTGACCTTCCACTGCATTACTTGCGTTCTGTCCCGACGTGCAAAGTGAGGTCACATCCGGGAAAGGGTGTAACCTGAACCGTCTTACCCGTATGTCAGAATGCAGGAAACAGAGGATACATCTCAGCGTCAAACTAGTAATTTTTAAGGTAAGCTGATTCGCCTGATTTGCAGATGTGACTTGAGACACTTACAGGTTACTTATAAAAATAATTATTGCAGTCACATCAAAGGATCATAAAATTTTGGTTTGTGACCATAGAATAACATATTTGTGGCCTTCTTGTGACAACTGTTTCCTCTCTTGTAGAATTATTTCTGTGAGTCATGAACCTTATCATCTTCATCCTATTACGCCACCTCTTCCGTAGTCCGCTGAATGAGGTGAAGCCAGCAAAGAAGATGAGCTCTTAATTCGTTACTAAACTTGCAGGTATATGTACACTGAGGTTCCGTACTTTTCCTGTGAGTAGGATTGTCTCGTAAGATGCAAAAAGGGTTCCTTACATGTGTCCATACAGTGACCATACGTTGCTTCTCCGGGTCACACATGCGACACATCTGAGAAACACTGTATCTAGTAGATTGTGCCACCGACGCGACGCTACCCAGTCAAAGTTGAGCTTCATAAAGAGTGGGCGTGGTTGATGTGGTCGTCGTGTAGTGACTTGATTGTATCCTGCTATCTGCCCTTATGTGGCGCGTTGTGTCTTAGTTACCCTAATGTGTCGAGGTCACAGCAAATGTTTTGCACGTCGGGGTCATCGGTTCGGCACAAATTCTCCTTGATGTCCAACAGTACTTTCCCAATTCGGGTTAGGGCTCCTGGTCTCGCGGATTACTTGTTTGCAGTTAATAGAGATATACTTTCAAGGTTACACTGGTTCAATCTTTCTGCGGCTGCACGTAATTTGTGGCTTTTTCCAGCAATCTTTCTTCTTTTTCTTTGAAGGTGACATTTGATAGGTTCTTGTTCTGAGTGGAAAGTTGTGCTTAGTTGTCGCTGTCTCCTTCTTTGTTTCGGGTCAGTTCAATAAGTTTCTTCCTGATGTTCGCATTGATGATAGAAAATCAATTCTAAAAGTGATTTGATTATCTACCGGATTTTCCTAATCTAAGTTTGAATTTATTGAGTGTTTCGAAGGGGCGGAGGAGAGGCAGGGCTGAACGGCAAACATAAGCAATTGCCAGTCTTCTTACGATATATTTCAAAAAAACTGATTCAATTGTACGTCCTGACGCTGCGGCTTCTTCCCTAAATCCGGGTCTTATATATATAGTCATTAAATAACGTCAAAAATCTCTGCTCAGGTGTAGAAGAAAATTTCACCTATTTTTCTCATCAATTACCGCGTGCGCATTTTGATATAGCATTGTCACAAGTCGCGAAGGAGCGTTTCTATTCTCGACGTAAAAGGATGCGATTTCGTCCACGATTCGCACTATATTGGCGATTCAGGAAATATTTGGTCGAATTCCTCGAAATATGTTCGAACATAAATTAAATCGCTCGCTTACGTAGAAACTTCGGATGACGGTACACCGAAAGAAGTGATTCTTCCCACGAAATGCCAAACCAGAGGCGCAATGATAAAGAGTCCGAAGAGAGCCGGTATCAAAAAAGAGAGAAAAAAAACCGGTTGAAAAAACAAAAGTGGATGAAGAATGAAATATAAAGAATAAGACGACGCACACACAAACGCATGTGTAGTAAGAACAGAGACAGATAGATCTGAAGAAACAAGAAGAAGAAGAAAGTATAGTTAAATCGAACGCGACAATTATAATCGTTGTTTTATACGACCGAATGCGAGTAAACCAATGCTGAGGAGCGATCGGATCTAGAAAAAGTACATAGAGAAAAATCAGCGCGGCTCCTTTTGTGATTGTGAGCAACGATTAAATAAAACTACTCGTGAAGAAAAGCAAACCGAAAAAGAAGAAAAAAAAAAAAGCAGAAATGGTCATCTCGGCTATATCTAGCAAATTACGAAATAGAGAAGCATTAAGTTTTTATGAATTTTTTTTATAACTTCGATTTGCGCTCCAATAAATGTATTCAAATTGTACGAAGACTATATTGTAAAATTATATCATCATTACGTATTCCGAGTTAGTCGTATGATGGGCTGACGGGGCGCCGCCGGATATCAGGTCCGCGTGGCTCGCCGGACTCTCACGCTGCTCATATCGCCGGTAGTTCGTATTCATTTTCCCTAATTAATTAAAACGTTCGTTTAGATATTTAAGTGCGAGATGTTAAGAAATGTATACCCGTCGTGATGAATGACCATATATACTTTATAACGCCTTCTCGCGCCTTCGCGTTCATTTCGTCTATTCCGTAATCTGTACACATTTTTAATATCGACGCCTGTTTTTCTTATCATTTTTTGTGTCAAATTTTTTCACTAGAGATGATTTACCTCCGAAAAAGTTACAGGAACGACACGCGAAGGTAAAAATTACGAGAATGACATATCGCGGCAGTAGAAAATCATTTTTCGTTGTCTCTCTTGTATGTACACAATCATCATTCCGTCACATCACCTTCCCAACTTTGGTAAATTCATTACAAGTTCGATGGAATGGTCGTCTATTTCGTCGTCACAATTTTCTCTTCGGCATACCACGCCACATTCCATCCTGCTCCCAGACCCTTTCGATGTATAAGCCACCATTATTCTTTAACGAGCTATACTGGGAGGGCTGCAATTAAGTCCGAATCGAATACCTGGCGCGGTATACGTTTCGTATATACGTAACGTAGTAGTAAAGTTGTAAAGCCTCCATTATGTTCGCTTCGACTACGCTATAATGGAATTTAATAAAGCTGCAAAGTTCTGCGCGAATATTACAATGTGGATGGCGAAGAGACAGCGTATAGCTGGAGTAATAATCAAAAGGATTCTTGCAGCATCTGTTTTTTTCTTTTTCGCTCTCTGCAAGTTCCTTCGTGCCGTAGATTGGAGCTACACTTCCTCTCTCTAATTCGCTCCTTAGGATGATAACGAGCGGTGACCCGATGTACATCGAAGCACGTGACTCAGAAAGAAGATCGAATATCTCGTGTAAGAATTTTACTTCTAGTACAGGCGATAAATCACGAATGGAAACATTTTACGAGCCAAAGTTGAGCACAGACCACACAGTTGGCCCACAATCGTCCTTCAAAGTGGCTAAATAACAAAAATCTAATAAAATACGAATAATAATAATAATAATAATAATAATAATAATAATAACTTTTATTGAGGCTTACATGCTTATTCATTATTATGTTTTAATATTACTTGTTCCATAACCTCGGCCCAAAAAGAGCAAAAGTTTCCTGCAGCCTATTCCATTCATCCCTTTCTGTTACTACCCTCCCGAAGTTTTTTGCCCCTAGAAAAGTCTCCAGGTCGTCTTTCCACCTAGAATTCCGCAAATATTATGAAATTTTTCAACCAGACCTCTTGTGCAATGTTCCGCGGAGTGAAATAATTTCAACATTTCAACCTCAATTTGGGGCGGTCCCCCAAAAGAATTACAATTGAAAAGGGAAAAATTGGTAGAAAAATTGAACCTGAGCTCTATTAAAAAAAAAAAAAAAACACTTACGCAGTCGTGTGAGTAGTACACGACTTTTCCTCTCACAATCTAAAACTCATTAGGAGTCACTCCCACTCTTTAGATTGGATATCAATCACCTTTCAATCGAGCTAAATATTTGCAGAATAAACATTAAAACTCAATTTATAAAGTCTATCTCCATGACGTCACATCAACTAACAGAGTGAAAGTACCCATAATCCAATAAGGAAACCTGAATTTTATTTTATTTCAGAATAGAAGTGATCTAAAACCTATACGAAACGTCTCAAGAAATAAAATCGACACTAGAATCCACAAATTGGGTTTTATTCTCACGACGTTTCGTCCGCATTGCAGACATCATCAGGTGAGGAATTAGAACGATAAACTAACAAAGAGGGCAAACAGGTCAATACACACGAGAAGAAAAAGAGAGAAAGGGTGATTAATATGACGAGTAGGTATTGTTGAATCACCATTTTATAAGAATCGGCAAGTCCATCAGCACACACGGCGCTTGATAAGGATATTATGTTCTTCGAGATACTCTCCTTTTGCCTCGATAATGGTTATTGTCAGTATGATGGGGTTACTTACAGCCAGATACATGGTATGGTGATGGGTAACTCCCTCTCCCCCATTGTTTCGGAATTAGTTCTTGACCACCTTCTTAATTCACTTTATGACAAGTTTGGCACTAGAATTAAGTTTGGTAAAAAATATGTTGACGATAGCTTATTTCATATTCATGACTCTATTATTGACAAACTTTTTGACCTTCTAAATACTATCCACGTTTAAATTTAAACTTGCGTCTCAAGAAAGTTCACGGGTTCCGCTCCCTGTGAACCTTGCTACAGATATAATACCTTACTTTTTCAACTAGAAAAGTGGGTAGAAAAAGGGGCTGCATAATCACTTTTTCCTATACGTTATTCTTAGCCTAGTATTGGTCTAGTAACCTTATATTAAGCTGAGTAGCTCAATTCTTCATCTTTTCCGATTCTTGGCATCATTTAATGCTGTCTCCGGCACTCATAAATTATATTTATACTCTCATCACCACCTTCTATGCAAACTCCATCCCAAAATTCTTCATCTGGGAATCCAGCTACAAAGACAATCCGGAAAGCAAAAAAAATCAATGTTGAAGCCGAACAAGCAACCAATCACCCATCAGTCAACCCCTAATTCTTTCCCTCATGCTCCGACCTCTCCAAACGCATCAACAACCAAATACATCACTCGAACCTGTTTCACTCATAAGTGTAACCTCAAATCTCGCACAAAGAAGCTAGTCTAAATTGAAAATAATATGTAGTCCCATTTCCTGAAACACCTCAAATCAACTCTCGAATCTTGAAATTGAGTATATCTCAAGGACTATCTATCCAATTTTCAAACAAAAATTACAAGTGAATAATTCTACATAATACAGAAGTACAGAACTACAACTTGACCGCATTTTGAGGGAATCTATCCAATACTCTCGAAGTTATAGTAATGGAATTTTGTTTTTAATTGAGTTTATCTCGAGAACCGATCCTCAAAAAATTGCAGTTGTATATCTTCAGACATCACACTATAATCTGCCAAGTCGATTGTAGGCCGTAATGTTGACCAAAAATCGACTCGGCGTTGAAATTGAGTCAACCTCTGGTCGATAAAAAATTCGAAAAAGTCGATCCGAATTTGAATTCTGTTTAATGACGCCGACTTGTTTTCGACTCCTTATCGACCTGTTCGTTTCTGTAACTTCACTATTCGCGGTTAGTTAAGGAGGTATTAATATACTTTATTTTTGAGAAGCGAGCTCCCGGTCAAGGGTCAACGGTTGAGCCACAAAATCGACCCCATATCGACAACTTATTTACTCTAAATCGACTACAATTTAACGTCAATTAAAAGTAGGTAGGCATAAGATCATCCCATTCAAAATTACCATCATTTCAACCTCATTTCGGGACGAGCAATATTTTTGATGTCCATTTAGGGTATGTACAAGAATCATTTACTCCAAATCGACTACTTCTCGACGTCGAAAAGAAGTTCATTAAATTCCGTTCACTCGTGTTTGGTGAGACTGGGAGAAATTTTAAGATCAGGAAGAAGGAGCGCACGAAACATTGAGGGAGAAGAAAGATGGGAGGTCACTGTTTGGTAAACAAACGAAGAACGGTACAATAGAGAAGGAATATTTGAAGTCATGCACGCAGAGAATCGCACAAAGAGAAGAAAACCCTGGGATAAGTGGAAATTGCAAAGGCTAAGAGGAATAAGTCAGTGTCTTGAACAATGTAATCACATTCGTCAGCAAAAAACTGAAATGTTCTGGCGGAGCCAAATGAATAAGGATCATGTTTCATGTCTTTCTCTTCCTCAATATACCTACAGCAAGTATTTTGCTGTTGAGTGTCAGTGTAGTTGTGAAATGGAATACACAGAATGAATAGTGATACGTTTAACAATCTGCATCATCTGTACCGTGCCTCAGTACATATACCAGAGTGGTTGCACTTATAAATCCAGTTTAAAATGTTTAAAACTGATAGCTTTTAGGGGGCATGGTCTGGTAAAAGTCTACTTTAGAATATTTCACGGTCTAGTATGACAAAAACTGATTACATCCTTTTACACTGTATACTAGTGTATGGCTGGTTTATACTAGCTAACTTGATTCTGCACTCTTATAGTATAAAGCTAGTATACCTATAAACTGGCTGATGTGCACTCGCGGGAAGAACTCGCAGATCTTTGAATCACCCATGGAAAAACAAGGGTGAGGAAGGGGCACTCGCATTTCAAATTAGGGGTCAGGGCAGAGTAAAGACATGAAACATGTCTAAATTATTCAGCTTGGTGATTGGACGAGAGAAAAATAATAAAACCAACCAATAAGTTGACAGCAAACATGGTAGCCAATAGAAACGCAGCACATTGGTCGACAGAGTGAACCAATCACGAAGTAACATGTCATAGTCAATAAGAATACAATATCATATTGTAAGAATTAATATGTTCAACACAGCATTGTTCTAGCCAATAGGATCACATGGTCATACATAATATAAAAATTCATGTTTAAGGTCTTGTTCTTCAGTAGCAACGTAACTAATGATGAGCTAATACCCGAAAGTACTCTTGTAAGCTAACTAATAAAGTAGAATTGTACACTTGAGATTTTTTTTCATTAGCACATCGAGAATCTCGCTGTAGTAAAGAATTGGCGAGCGCAATAATATCTATCTTATAGTTTGAGCTTCAAGGCGTAGGGTGCTTTAAATTTTCAAGTCAGTTTTTTTAATCTGTTACAAAAATACTTGGGCTTAGTTATTCAAGAAAAGAATTGCTGAATTCCCGCAAAATAACGCAAAAAGATTGTTAACAAGTGTAATGAACGCTTTCGGTTTTTGCCATCATCAGATACAGAAATACAACCAAAGATAATCACGTACGGTACTAGCAGACGATGAGGTGGAACAAAATTAATCATCGTTCAACGTACAAAGAAACTGCATAGAAAGGAGAGTTTGCGAAAATTCTTTCGACGAGCGGATCTTCGTTCTTCGTCCAATTCAATAAGGAAAAAAGGTGATAGACCTCGTATTTTGTCATTTCGTGATCTGAGGGTCAAGGAAATTGAGACGACGACCACCGACCTCAACTGTGAACTCAATATAGTGGGGTAAAAACTTTTAAGGAAAGCGAGGAAATCCGGGATGAGTTCAGTAGGACCAACCCGCATACACACAACATGTCATCAACGTATCGACGCCAGAGAGCGACATGGAGAAGCAAGGGATGGTCGGAATTAAAGATTTCCGACTCCAGTCTAGCCATAAAGACTTTCGAAAAAAGGGAACTTAATGGTGATCCAAAAGGCATATTAACACCAGGTGTTAAGCTATATATTACGTCTTTTAAACTGGCATATGTTAGGGGAGAGGCATCTCTGAAGAAGACGGAAAAATTCTTCAATGAAGTCGGGAGGAATAGCTGCCTCATTTACGAGCTCTTTGATGTGGTCGTAGGTAGGTTCATCGGGAACGTTTGGGAACATGCCTTTGACATCAAACTAAAGTAGAACGCTTCCTGGCGGAGGGGCATGTTGAGTTAGTTCCATGACTAGGTCACTGGAATTCTTAACAGAGAAAGGGGGGGTGGAAGCTAGCATTATGCTTGAACCATTTGTCTAAGAATTTTGACAAAGGATACGTAGGGAAGAGAAGAACGAAACTACTGGCCGCATGGGAGACACCTCTTTATGGAGTTCCGGAAATCCTTAAATCCGAGGAGGAGAGGGGTTAAGAACAAAAAGAGTTTTCTTTAGAGGTTCTTTGTCAAGGAGGTGCGTGCCTCCATTAATGTCTCTTCGGATCTTTCGGTTATAGGCCTGGAAATTGAAGTCAGGTGTGGACTCGGCATTAATTAATTCCACACACTCAACCATTTTGCGTTTGTCGTCGCTTCGGTCCAACACTACAACAGTACTCCCTTTGTTCGCCTTGGTTACAACCGGGTACGGATCTCTGATTTTCTTCCGGTAGGAAGCCAAGGTGCGCTTCTACTCCTTCCTGAGGCTCGGGACAGGATTGAGGTAGACGGCGTTAGCCACTTGCGAGATCAGTTCATGCCCTTACCTCAAATTGGCAGGCTATCGTCCAATGGCAAGGACCCCCTCCTCCTATTGTCCAAAAGTGGTGTTTACCTCGAATCAACACGATTTTTTAGGTTATGGCCAAATTCATTAGAAGGATTCATACTCAAACGAGTAAAAAACGAGTACAATGCGAGCACCACAGAAAACAAAAGGCACGCGGAGCGCTTTCTACTAAACAGTCATTATCAACGATAGAAAGCAACTGAACCAACTACTGCAAAGAAACAAGAATACCAAAGGAAATTATGATTGAACTAACGAGTCATCGCAATGCGAATCATACTCATAAACTAGTTCAATCAACCCTTCATCAGGTATGTACCTGTTGAGCACTTTAGGGTTGTCACTCTTCAGATGACGAATAATTTCGATGTTCTCCAACGCGATCCGTTTACGATATGAGCTTTCTCGGTGGAGGAGGACTACGGACTCCTCTTTGAAACCATGACCGCTGGCAATCAAGTGGTCCGCGAATGCCAATTCACCTATGTTCTTCTTTTCCCACGTCTTTTTGTGTTCGTCGACTCTTATTTTGAGCTGACGGCCAGTTTCCCCTATATATATATCCCATTACAATCACTACACTTCACCCTATATACGCCGCTCCTTTCATTTGGAGGGATCGGGTCCTTCAATCTTACAAATAGACTTTTAACCGTATTAGGATTATAATACGCGGGCCCGAACCCAAAGGGGCGAAGAACACGCCCCAATTGAGAGGAAAACTTCCCCAAGAACGGGAGTCTTATCCAGCGCTTTCTACTGTCAGGAAGCGAATCCCGAGGGAGGGAGGTAGTCAAATCAAGACATTTTCGAGTAATCTTTCTCTGAACCAAGAGGTCGATGTCTATGTTGACCTGGTCTACTCTGGCCAAGTACTTGATAGTCGATAGGTCCTTATGAAAGGTGGACTAACTCATCGGGATACTAGTCAACTGGTGGATTGGGCTACTGAATGCTGCAAACTTGTGTGCAACAGGGCAAAAAGACTTGCCGTGGACAGTGATATCGGTCAATGTATCTTTTCTGTAAATGGCGCACCGTCTCTTTCGGAGACCGTCAAGCCCAAAAAATTGATAGTAGAACCGCCAATTTCCAACGTGAATTTTATTGAGGGATATTACTCATTGAGATACATGAGAAACTCCAAACGGAGATCTCGGGGACCGGTCCACGCACATAACACATCATCAACATAAATGTATGCCAATAATTACGTGACTCAAGAACAACTGGCCAGAGGAGAACCGATCAAATTCAAATTTAGATATAAAGACCTCGGAGATGCCCGGAGGGAAACCAATAGGGATGCCAACCTCCTCTGGAAACTCGAAAAACTTCCCGTTAAATTTACAAAAATTGGGGGGACCAACAGATGCCGAGCAGGTCGAAAAATTCCCCCAATTCTTCATGGCGAATGTTTGCACGGACTATCAAATTACCCATATGCTGCATGGCAGTAGCTCTTGGGATATGCGGGAATAAACCGACCACATCGAATGAACACAGGGTCGAACCCGAAGGCACAATATCGTCTTTAAGCCTTTCAACCAAGGTTACCGAGTTTTTTACGGAGTAGGGTGAGTCAAAATCAACTCTAGATTTGAACCAACGGTCCAAGTATTTCGCTAGAGAGTACGTAGGGGAAGACACATAGGAAACCACCGGACGCATCGGGGTACCTGTTTTATGGACTTTAGGTAACCCGTACAAGAGGGAGGGGGGCACAGGGTTAGGCTCGAGGAGCAATTTCTTTAATGATGGAGTTCACAATCATTAATAACACGTGTAACCTCCTTCACGTGGCTGGGGAAGTTGAAACGGTCATTCTCCTTAGCGCCACACTGGTCAAGGACCTCGTAGACCTTAGAGACGTAAGAGGGTTTGTCCATAACGACCGAAGCATTCCCCCTGTCGGCCTTTGTAATGATTAAATCCTCCTCCCTGACCTTCCTCTTTATCCCTTTGATCACCTCACTAACAAGAACATTCATTCTAGGGAGAGGGGTATCACGGACCAAATTGGCACAAGCTTTCTGAGTATTGACCCCAGGTCCAAGTTTTACGTCGAGATCAGTAACGACGTTAGCCAGAGTCTCGGCATTTTTAGGAGGGGGTAACCCGAATTTCGAGCGCTTCTCAAGGAGGTTCAGCTCATCGCTTGTGAACACTACCTCACTACAATTTATGATGCGCGGTTGAAACTGTTGGACAACGCCAGCATCAGTGCCCTCCTGGGTAGTAGAGGCTTTCAAATTTTGGAGGAAACAGAGTTTCTTGTTTTTCTTGCGTTCTAACTTAGCCTCAAATAATTGACAGACTTAATAAATAGATCCAACTCACCGGGGTGAAGTAAACTGGAGAGTCTGGAATGCACCAGCAAATTCAACCTCGTAGTGACATTCAGCCTCCCATACCACCGCCTCAGCTCAGTACGGATCTATTTTTCCGTCAAGAATTTTTCCAATTTTTTGCTGGTAAGATTGCAGTCAGAGTAGAGACGAAATTTGGTTTAAGATGCAATTGTAAGCACTTTCGGAGGACCCATATATGGGAAGAGTACGACAACCGTTGGTTCCGAAACTTCAAAAACAAAAACTGCAAATACTCTGCACTAGCGCCATTAATCGAATCAACACGATTTTTTTAGTATGAATCCTAATGGTGTCTATCTCCTGAGATGTAGGGACTGTCCAGGTGTGTACGTTGAGGAATGCGGAAGATCGATTAGGACCCGAATATCAGACCACGTGGATGACCCAGCGAAGTCAGCCTTCGCGAAACACCTTTTGGAAAAGGACCATCTTGCTGGGGACGAAGTGCTCCTGCATTTTGAAAGTAATTATAGGAGAAGACTAGCCCTTGAAAATATCGAAATGGCAGAACACGAGGTCCATACGAAGAACGAAGATCAGTTCGTCGAAAGAATTTTCACAAACTCTCCTTTCTATGCAGTTTCTAACCTGTAAGTTGATTTTGTACGTTGAACGATGATTAATTTTGTTCCACCTCATCGTCTGCTAGTACCGTACGTGATTGTCTTTAGTTGTATTTTTGTATCTGATGATGGCGAAAGCCGAAAGCGTTCATTACACTTGTTAAAAATCTTTTTGTGTTATTTTGCGGGAATTCAGCAATTCTTTTCTTGGATAATTATGTCGTACCGTAATCTTGAGCACCAATTAGAAAGAATACTTGGGAGCTGTCAGACAAGCTTTTTCTTTAAGATAGTCGGATCCAGGCCATAAATTGAAGTATCCTTATAATTCATATCGACAAAACAAGCTCCCAAAACTTCTTGACAAATTGTTTTAATAAACTGGAAGTTTATGTTGCCAAATCTGAACCCTTGCACATCTTCTACCACCATGCGGCTGAATTAATATTGCTTGCCTCTAAAACCCGCTTAATAGGCTCGTTCGTATTTATCCTATATTTAATTAATTTTATCTGTTCAAAGTTCGGATTTCATCTCTCGTTCACCGCGACAAACTGACATACATACATACCAATGTCTACTAATTTGTTCGCGTATAGGATTTGAGGCAGCTATCAACGCATTAAAATATTTGTTAATAGAATGATACGACATCCAGATAAAATTTGACTCACGTTGAAAGGGTTGCTGTCGAGATTCCGTTGAAGGGTGAACATAGTGAGTGGAAAAAAATCCATAAAATAACAGAGCGTTTTTTAATTAAAGAGTAGGACATGAATTTACGACTAGATACGACGTATATATAGCTCAAGACGAGAAGGGGTTGATCATTCGAGACGCTGTACCACTTTCATTAATCATCTCCACTCTAACTCGCTAACTGTGCACGATGTTAAGGTTATTGGTGTTTAAGCAAGTTCAATTCGTTAATTTGCTTATAAGCCGTTAATAGGAAGAGCGACTCATTTTTCACACTTGAATATACGGTGTTGAATGCGCTGCGCGTGAGTGTGATTTGTGCATACGACGCTGATGTAAATTAAACACTTTAGCACTGCTACATTTACGTACACCTTGCTATAATGCCGCTCATACCCAAGAATCCACATAAGTCTCGGAATTCTACGGCATTTAGCTTGTTAACCGTGTTCACGCAGTAACCTGTACGAATTAACCAAGAAAGTAAATCGATTATATCTGTCCTAATTGATCTACCCCATCCGTGTGGTGGAAAGTTCAAATTACGCTTTGAATTTACGCTCACTATAATACGGATAATTTGTGATTTTCTCACGCTTTTTGTTCAGTTTTTCTGAGCAGACAATACACATAGGGTCTACCAGCGGTACAGACTACAAGGCAATGTAATGTTCAGGTTCTTCTCTATCTATTACAGTCGTTGAGTTATACAAGGCCGGTCTTGTTTGCAACCTATAACAAATCACCACTTACGACTCTTCCCGCCCTTCCCTGATATCCATAGAATAAGAAGAAAAAAAAAAAAGTGGAAAAGGTTTCTCTCTTCCGTTCGATAAACTTGAATAATACGTTGTGGTATACAGTATGAGAATGAAAGTTTATAAACACGTACAATAAACACACAAAAAAAAAGTCTGTAACAAGAAGAGTAGTTTAATTTAAATAAATGAAAATAAAAACACTTATACAATTAATCATCATCGTTACAAATAAGCATAATAAAAATTGCACAACAATATCTCGTTTATACTGCGTTCGTCAAAAAAAATTTCACGATGAAAAAAGATTCAAGCCTCTTTGTGGATTTGACAAAGCGATACACGTGCTTTTTATTTAAAAAAAAAAAACTTTCGTCGCTTATGATCTTTAAAAATATTGCCTTTGTATTTTATAAGCCTGTATCAAAATCAAAAAACTGTTTCATTTTTCCGCAGTGTGGCGCGCGTTATCGTGAAAATAGGATGAGGGAACGTCGTAACATTTTCTCCCAGTGTATCCCCATTTTAGAAACTATGGGCCTTAAGTGATGTGTGGAGGCAACGGAATCAGAAAGATCTAACAAGACTAAAATAAGAAGCCGAAATTCACCATTTCGTACACGACAGACTCGTGCAAAACCCTCTCATACTCTGAGGTATCTATGCCAAAAGCTACTCTTATCCGGCTCTTGAAGAAAGTACAGTATAACTTTTACTATAATTGTTATTTTGAGACTAGAAATACGTTTCATTTGCATACATAATAATTTTAATTCATCATAGGTCTCGTCAACTATTCTCTCAGTAATTTTATTCGAGTCGGGACGAGCATAAACTTGATTATTTTTCCCAAGTTGGATATTCCCTGTTCGTAGTTTTATACGATTACTTATGTCCGTAAACTTTTCGTAATTTTTCAAGTTTCGTCGTCACGATGATCTAGAAAATCGTCATCACAGTGGACTTCAGATCGGCAATAATTTTTTAAGTAGAAAGTTTACTCTTTTGTTCATTTATCAGGAAATAAAAACGCGAACAAGTGTAGAAAACAAAGAAAAAAAGAGAGAGAGAACAAAAAGTTACAAGCAGACAGATGATAACTAAATTTACATAAATAATTACACGCACAAAAATGAAGAGAGGAAAAACTTAACATTTATTCAAAACCAATATAAATCTTTGGATGACTCTTGAACTTGTGCTTCTAGTCCTGAAACAGAAGAAAAGAAAAATGTCGTTTAGGATCTTGACGCCGATATATCTTACAATGCATTACACGAATAATGAAATATAACCAATCCAAATATTATATTAATGAAAGTGAATTATCATTTTTGATTAGCCGATTTATTGCAAAAGACGACCAATTAGGAAACGACGAGAAATTTGAACATAATCCGGGAAAATGTCTTGTTTTAGTTAATTTAGAAAGTTGAGGGTACGGTGATGCCCCACGAGACCTTAAAATTCATGATGATCCCTACTCATGTGAAAAATTGTGACGTAAAATACTTTTTCACCCAAAAATCTGTACCTTGAGTTGGTAATAAAAATGTCAGAGTAACCAACTCGTCCTATCTTGAAACATTAAGAATTGCTCCCCATTTACGCTTCCCTTCTCGTTGAAATCTTTTGACTCACAATCAGTCACCCAATATCGATTGGTAAATCGACCAAAAATTACTGAAAGCTGACTCGATATTGACCACTATTTTTCACCACCGGCTCATCATCAATGTCGGAATTCAGTCGCCTTCTTTAATGTAGTTCGATGTCGATATTGCGTCTGTTCAATTATTTGCTGCACTGGTCAAGCATAATCTTGAATACCGGTAGCCCTCGTTATATTATTACGACTACGCATTGTGCCTGCGAGTAGCATATGAAGTCATCAACCACACAGGTGCGCTTCAAGGGGATGACTGTACTTCCACTTCAAATTGACGTTGATTCATTTGGAATTTCGGAGCTATTGATTTCAGGTCGACAGGAAAATTTGGAAAAGTCGACTAGCGTGCATTTCTATAGGGAACTACCCAAATCGTCTGAAATCGAAACAACAGACCCGTCAATTTTGAGTCTATAAAAATGTGGAAAAGAACGACTCAAAATCGACCTAAAATCGACGTTGAAGATAGGTTAAAGTGGCTTTTTCCAGTTTGCGTCCTGGGGACGCAATGTCGAGGAAGATTGCGTCCCAAGGGAAAAAAATAATTGTACCGACTGCGTCCCAGTTGAACGTAGACGTTTTGCGTCTCGGAGAAAATGTCGACTTCAGAGACAGTGGATGCAAGTGGGTCTTACTTAAGATCTTTTTTGGTCTACCATTCTTATCGCCTGACAAAATGGATGACTTCTTCATAAAAGATTTTACAAGCTAGTAGCTACGAGCCAAAAGATCTTACGGTTCGCGAATTTTCTGAGTACGTTTACAACAACTACATTTCTCCAACAACTCGGTATCCGCCATGACTCTGGGCAGAGTACACAAGTAACATTTGCTGTACCGCCAACGCATGCGAAGGACTACATGCTCGTATGAAGGATATGTTTTACAAGGCGCATCCTCATACCTTCCTCCTTATCGACGCTTTACAGGAGATTCAAGGGCGAGCCTACATAATGAACTCAATTCATTCGACGAAGCAGCTCAAGCGGAGTGCTGAAAAAGCGGCATTCATTGCCGACGTCATGCTTGACCTGGAGTCAGATGCCCAGTTTTAACCACCCCTGCCAGTCCTAAGTCTGGTAAAGTGAGAAGGGAATTGTTACGCTAACCGGTCACTTGCTCAGGAGACGCAACCCGGTGTTGTGTGTTTTCAAAACCGGGAAAACCGGGACGCAAACTGAAGTCTGTGTGCGTCCCAAATGTTATGACGGGACGCAAACTAATTTCACTGGTTAAAATGGACACCAGGTCAACCTCATATCAAGTCCGAGTCTTTGACGTTGCAAATTCGATCCCGACTTCGAAAGAAAGTAATTCTCGGTTGATTTGACATGCTTAGTGGACTAGTGAATAAATACGGAATATCTTCTGCCTCCCGCGCCCTATCGTAATGAGCGCTTGCCTTAACGAAAACTTGATTGGGACGCCCAACGATCAAAGAAGAGTAATTATGATCGAACGGACAAAATATATGGTCGTGCTTTGATTATGACAGGAAAAATGAAAGTCGTGCTAATGATTGACTAGTTTTTCACTAGATCTGATTTCTGACCGGATCAGCATCAAGTACTTCAGATTTGTCATGAACTCTCATCTGGAACACGATAGAGAAGTGAAGAGGAAGGTTTAAGTTGTCACAAGGTCCTTGAAGCTTATTGCAAAACTCTCCTACATTGAAATTCGTCATTGGTTCTTCGAATGACAGTACTTGACCGTTACCCACCTAACACGTTCTACTTCATAGTGCAGAGGCTTGTGTTGGTAAGTTGCCTGATGAAGGCGACCCCGATGCTGTTTCTTAGAAAAATGCTTAAAATTTAGTGAAGGTGGAATCTCAGAGTCTAGAACTGGATAGAGGTACAACGTGAACTCATCAATATGGAAGCAAAACCAAAATAGGTGGGTACCTAAAAAGATACTCATGAGTTCAGCTCCTATCAAGTAATCTCAGTGAAAGTTGATTGTATCAGCTAACCCACGTTGATATTCCTCTTCCTTCATGATTTTTTTTTGTACAATTCCATGTCATTTGGAAACTCCGTCTTGCAGAAAAATTCTTCTTCTCTTCCTCTAGTCGGACTAAATCACAGGCTCTCGACTCTCTTAACCTTGAATCGTTTCATCTCATAAATTCGATATGTCAGCTCGAAGTTATATGAGCTTAAAGTTTGAACCCTAAGGAAAGGGGCCGAGGATAAACAAAGAAATGATTTCCACCGATTTTTATGAATCATAAAGTTAATTATGTCTCACCATTCAAGAAAAATACTTAATAGTGAGGCTACAGGAGATTAAGTCAAGTATACAAATTCAAGGCTATCGCCATGAAATAGTTTTTCTAATAAGCAAGGTTTAGGAAGCTAGAAAAACGCTCACAAATGAAAAATCCAAAAACTTCTCGGTAGAAAAATTTCCGTTTCTTCGGCAACAAAAGTTTCTCTTTTAATTATTAATGCAACGGACGACGTCCAAATGTTGACATTCGGAAGTTAATCTGGTGGAAATGTATTGATTTGGCGAACCCGAAAAACGGCTAATGTGTCACTATCATGTGAAATCAAATCTAGAAAAGTTCGACTACTAATAAAGGGAAAGAAGGGTGATGATGTACGCAATGATTCGACTGCTCTACAGGCGGCAATAGATGGTTCAACATTCGCGAAAGCGGCTCAGCCCTTCACGGAAGAGTGGGAGAAAATTGATAACGACTTCATCACCTACTTCAATGATCAATGGTTGAAAAAATACCCTTTGTGGTGTGAAGGTGCGGTACTCAACGTTCCGAGCACCAATAACGGCTTAGAATCTACCAGTAGTGTTATCAAGAGAGAACACACCCCAGCTCCGGCGCTAGAGGCAAGCAATTTCGCGCTCAAAACATATTACCAAAATTAATAAGCCTATTGCCTTTGGGAAACGATGGCAAAAATTAGGTCTAGCTTCTGGAGCTAAAAAACCTCGCCCCAGCGCTGCCCTGAGGGAGAGGCTTCCAGTGCGTCAATTCCTGAATGATTTGCAAACGTTGGTGAAAAAGTGGTCTACATCAGATCGGGGTCCTGAGTCCATTAACTGCCTACACTTTGCATTCCCACTCAGTGTCTACACGACTGCTTATCAATGGGCTGTCTCCAACAAGAAAGCGTTAATGCGTCAGTTGCCTAACAACTGTTAACAATTTTTTACACTTTCCTTCCCTGTGAAGCAACCACTTATAAACACTCGGCTTGCAAAATTCCAGGCATTATAGATAACTAACTGGGCATCGTTTCAGAAATACAAGGAATGCTGTCTCGGCCTACGAATAATTATCATCAACTTCGATGACCTCGGCGCCTCTACATGTACATGTCCTACATTCCTAAAGAAATTGGTTTGCAAACACTGTCTCGGGATGAAGGTTCGCCTCGGGCTTGTACAAGTTCCTTGAGAGGCAAAGACAATCCCTCTAGGTCAGAAGAGGTGACGAGGGTGTCCTAAACAGGCGAGGTGTGCACTACTGTTATAGGGGAGAAGACTTTATGTACTTATAAAACGTTCAAATTTTTTATAAATTGTGTAACCATTTTTCCTCTTGTTGGTAATATACATTAACCGTTCATTTTTTTCATTTTATTCTTCCGTTACACCTATTTTTCCAGGTTTAATAACTTTTCTTCTGTGACTGTTCGAGAAAATTCCGTCATTTCCTCATTTTCTTCCGTGCAATTACATCGCACCCTCTGACGTGACGTCATCATTTCCGGGGAAATATTTAGAGACTTGAAATATTTTCAACCCTGGAGCTAGGTGCTTAGCAACTTTCTTTTTCCAAGGATAAACTCGCATTCTTTAAGCCTGGCGTTCTTCTTCCAACAAGACTTTATCAAAAAATTTCAATCGATTTTGTACATCTCAGATATCCAGTAGGTCTACTTCCTTGAACATAAAGAAAACAAAAATAAGACGCTATTTTCTACGGGGCCACGAAGCTTGCGGGTTCCCCGCTGCCATCGCGAAGTTTGCTACGGCCTCTAAATATTTTTCTATTTTAAATACGCTGAAATCTTCGAATTGCATTTCCTCAGGCCCTGCCAATCAATCCATCTTTTTCTCTTTTTTAGCCCAAATTAAAAATATTCCCATCGCATGGGACTCTTCAAATCTGTCAACACGCAGAGAAGAAATAGTCATCACCCGTCTCAGAATCGGCCACACCAGACTCACTCACACCCATCTCATCTCTCATCTTATGCCTCTCTCATGCCCTAACTGCGAATCTGAACACCCCCTATCCGTTCAACACATCTTCTGCTGCCCCAACTTGACCCAACTCCGTAATTCCTTATCCATCCCCCACAACCATACAGAAGCACTTTCAGATCTCTTTCCCTCCATCCCTAACATATTCAACTTTTTACAACAAGCCAACTTCCTCTCACGCATATAATCACACAATCTAGCCGAGCTCATAGCCCTGAAGGCAGGCTGCTAGTAGCTCGTTAATTAAAATAAAAAAAAAAAAAAAAAAATGAAAGAAATTCAAAATGTAATTTTGAACGGAAAGAGTTAATCGAAAGAGCCAAATTCGGTCCATATCATCCATCTATTTCAGAACTAGGTTATAACCTCTCTTCCTCCGTTAATTTTCCAGCGGAGAACGACATATTCTACTGTCTGAAATTTTTTTTTTTTTTTTCTTCACTTCGACTGGAAAGTAAGGTCGAAGTGCATAATTTGAGTCTTTTTCAGAGGGAAAGGGGGAGTAAGTAAATCCTTGGCTGTATGGATACTAGGAACGAGAGTATTTAAATTCAATCACGCTATTGTATTTCAATAGACTACCACAAGACGTGGAGCGAATGATAAGAAATTTCAAAAACCTTAACAAGTCGGTCATTAAAGGTATCTTAACTGGGCAGCACAGAGCAATGAATTATTGAAGCCAAAAAAAGTTCCGCAAATACTTCTCTATGCCCAAGTTCTGTTCTATCTTATGTTTACCTCTGATTTAATGCGTTATTATATTTATGATACGAAAATAAGGGAAATCTGAAAACAATGGTGCATTAATCCTCCTTGCGCCTCCGAAGGCAAAGCTGTTCCTCCTCCACTGATTAAATTCTTGTCAGTATTTTAATATCAGTCCATAGCTCTTTTCTTTTGCTGATTCCCAATTTTTCAGATTTTTCTACAAAATTTTGCGTCCCCGGAAATCTTGCGCCCTCCTATCTTGGCCTGAATACGCCACTGAAATTTAGGATTGGCAATTTGAAACGATTCGAATAGACCTACGGGTTGGGCTATGAAAGAGGTTGCAATAATGAATATTTTTCATGAAACTAACTTTCTGATAGGAAGATTTGCAGATGAGTAAATAAATAAAGTGAGAATGGTTTAGTTTTTTTGATTCTTCAACAATTTAAAGGAAAAGGCTGCAATAATACTTTCTTTCGAACCATTCATTTCCGATTTCACGTCTGATGTGCATAAATTCAATTCACAATAAATATGATTAAAGGTTTGCTCATTATGGTGCTGATTTTGCTTGCGTAAACCAGATAGCTATCGAATCTCCTTATCACTGAACTCGATCGTAGAGAGCAGAAGGTATAAGTTCAAATCTCAAAACGCAAGTAAATATCATCGTTTTTTCCCATAAAATAGTCGACTCGGTACCAGCTCGAAAGCATGTAGAAGATGTTGATATCGAACGAAACATGAAAAATCATTAGGGGTCATAGATTCCCTTAGTTCGGTAAAATCGATGATTTTTAACGGTATGAAAAATTCGAGTTTTTGGTGGATTCGATGAATATTCCTCATCTTTATGGTACCTACCGTCTTTCATTAAGGCATTTTCGTTTCCGATGCGGCGATATTCGTTCTTACGGAGTGGTCGATATAGGGATGAAGCACCGGGCAACCCTCAACACCACCACCACGAAGAGCTCGCACACATCGAAACATGGTCGAAAATTCGAACCGAGTGACGAATGCGCTCTGTTCGGTGACGTCATGAAAGGCTACACATTGACCACAAGTTGCTACGTTACCATGGGTACTGTACATACGTGTAGTAATTCATTACATAAGCCTAGACTAATGGGTGTGGTCACTGCGATCCAATCGCCGGTCGTTCCTCCAGCTTGTACTTCCATATCGTACTCGTCGTCAGATCAATAAAAAGGACGCTTTTTCAACCGCCACCCCTTTTATCGTACGTACTGCATTATTATAGTCTTACCGACCGACGTACAACGAGTGTAAACGGTGCACGAGTACATCGTGTATATATATACCTAACATAATTCTCGTTTCAAGATTCTCCAGGAATAATAACGAAAAAAAAAAAAAAAAAATCTTGTACAAGTTTAGCTTGTATACTTCGTACCTAGTTTCACGAATACCTTCGAAGGAGAATACACGAGTTAATTAGAAAGTATAACATCAGCAGATCACGAACGAGACAATAGAAAAAAATTGCATAGGTTTCCTGTAGCCGCGTATATGCATAAAATGTTATTCGTGTATCAGGAAAAAAGTACTTTCAGCACGCCTCGAGGAAAAGAATAAATGAATTCGTCGAGTTGAGTCTTTCGTGTAAACTTCCTACGCCTGTAATAAGTATAGATAAGTTGATAAAGGTGAACAGTTTTTCCTCATTCAGCACTTTTTAAAGTGAAAAAATGTTGCGATAAAGACCACCTGTAAACCGATATACATTTTTCAGCGTTCTTATATACCTTTACTCCGAATAACCGCATCTGTGCACCGCGGTGTAAAACTATGAGGTGAACTATGAACAAGTAACTTACATCGGCGTCGACGAGTATAGGAGTGAAAACTTGAAAGGTTTACATTATGAACATTCCAACTAAGCCAAATGTATTTTCTACGTCAACGCTTTAAATTATCAACGAAATTTTTGGAAGATTCACTCATATTTTCGATCTTCTTTCGCGCAAAACGCGTGTTTCGAGTTGAAAAACAGATTTATTTTATTGTGTTGTTTCCGGTTTACGGAGAAGCATAATTTTCATCAAAAATTTTACTTTGAATTCAGTGTCGTGTGGGGGGATTCCTGGCTAGAAAAGCCTCACGAAGGTTTTATGGGGTTCGCGAGAAAATTTTTCAAAGTTTGACCATGAGAGACGACCTGCTTATACCGGGCGCAGAACCAGCACGACACTACTTTGAAACGCACCGAAGAAAAATAATATGTATATAGTTATTGCTGCTGATTTGTGCCGCTATTTCGTTTTTGAAGGTATGTCTCCAATGTATTGACAAAGACCACTGATAGACGGTATCATGAGTTGAACCAAAAAGTTTCTTCGATCGTATTGAAGAAGGATAACTTCAAAGAGGCATTTCGATTGATTCAGCTTCGGCGCCAAGCACAAGCAAAGCACAAGAAACTGCTTGGGGTGGAAATCACGATCAAATCAATTGTCCATTTGCAGATGACTTCACAAGACTAATTGAAAAACGAGATGGAGGGCAAATTACATGTGTTATTCTTCTAGAGATTGAAATTTACGACAAAAAACTCTAAAATAGGTATCACCCGATAGGATTTCATGAGGGAAATAGATTCTGTTCCAAAAAAATTTTTGATCAATGTTGTACTTTCGAAAATAACGACAGAAAACTGAAAATCTGTATCAGAAACGACGTTAATTTGCCCTCCAATCCGAATTTACTCGTTATAATGGACAATATTTACCCTCTGTCACGGCCAGCTGAAGCTTGTGTAAAGTTTTACTCTCTTGATTGTGTAAATAAATTAATATTGTAAACAATTGTCCGTCATAACTAAGTTACAATTGAAGAAAGCAGAGAAACTGTTTTCTGAACAAGGCACGCAAGGGAAGTTCAACAACTTAATACCTATGCTTGAAACAAATTTTGGGGGAGTCCTGGTAAAAGACTCAAAAATTGAATTAAAAAAAGACACGTAGACCTATCCCCTAAGAGGAATATTCAAAGCGCATTGGTGAGTTTTAAATTAAGAGGACTCGTTATTACATGAGACATCGCTTCTTTTATTAGCTTTGCCCGCGTGGATAGACAACCACTTCTACACTATAGCCCAGAGCGACTTGGAAAAATTTCGAACAGTTTTCATTTTGGGAGGCATTTGAACAGGTGCCCCATGAATTCTATGAGATCCAATTTTCTAATACAGTATTAAAAATCTTATATAGCATCGTCATGCGTGATACAAATTTTGAACGTTTTTAACCACTCTTATTATAGGATCTCATTGGAGCTCAAAAATGTTAGTCTAATTTCATCTTTGAAACAACTGACAGAATGTCTCGTGTATGTATTTTTACCGTCCCTCTGCAAAAGTGGACAGGTACTAAGATTATTCAAGAGAGCAGAGATTAGGCTGGTGTTGAAATTGAAATCATAAACAGCGATGAAGAGTGGCAAGAGAAATTCTCTACTGATCATTATTAGCAATGTAGTCACACTCGTAACAAATTGAAAGTCAATGGTGGAACACAGGGTGTAATTTTGAAACCGAAATTTTGAATTTTACAAAGAGTCAAAATATAGAAATTTAAATAAAGATCAAAATTCACAAAATTAAAATTAAAATTAAACTACACAAAATTAAAAATAATATTTTAAGTCCACAATTGACCGATTATTTTAACGCGACCGGTTTCGTACAAGTAGCCGTACATCATCAGGCGTAACTCCAGTGCTAAAAAAACCGCACGGATTTCTTGACCGTATAATTTGGTCAATTTTCAACATTTTCCACCGTTTCTGGTCGTTCCTTAGTCAAATTAGGTCCTTCTCTGGTTGTTTTTTTCGCTTGTTGTAATTTTTGTGGTCATCTTTGGTCTCTTTATGGTCAATTTCAGTCGTCTGTGATTCATTTTGAATATTTTTGCTAGAATATGGTCGTTGTTTTTTGTTCTGGGTCAATTTTGGTCGTTCGATAGTCCATTTTGAACTTTCTGGTCAATGTTTGTTGCGTTTTGGCCAAAGTCTTTGGATATCTACTCTCCAACAATTCAGGTCATTCACAGGTTGTTTTTGCCCTCGATTTTGATGATTTTTGTAATTTATTGTCCGACTTTGACCGCTTATTGTCTATTTTGTTCGTTTTGTTGATCGCTTTGTGGTCAATTTTAATCGCTTTTTGGTCGATTTTGGTAATTTATGTATCTTTTTTGGTTCTAGTATAGTGTACGTTTTAAAATTTTTATTGCACCTGTTTATTGTATTTTAAATTAGTTTTACTGCACTTTTGACCAATTTTTACTGCACGGAAATTCCAAGTGGAGGTGCATTTCAGGAAGCATTTGAACAGGATATCCCATGAAATTCTAAGATCCAACCCTTCTGATATTGAAAATAGTGTATAACACATGTCATACATAATATCCATCTATTTTGAACGTGAACCACTTTCATTATTATCTAATTGTTGGAGCTCAATGAATATAATTTTCATTGTCTGAACTCATAATGAGTGAGTGAGGTGTAAGTAGAGCACTAGTATTGAAAAAGGGTTTTTCAATTGTACAAATCTACTTTATTAGTTGCTTATACAAGAGCTGTTTGGGAAACACTGTAGCGAGGAAAACCACGATGGAGAGGGAATATTTGAAGTCATACACGTAGAGAATCGCACAAAGAGAAGAAAACTCTGGAAACAAATGGAGATTGCAAAAGCCAAGAGGAAGAAAGCATGCCTCTTGAACAATGTAATCACATTTGACAGCGAAAAATTATTCGGCCTGGTGATTGGACAAGAGAAGAAGAACGGAACCAACCAATGAGACGGCAGGAATCCAGGTAGCCAATAGAAACGCAGCATTTAGGACAATAGATTGAACCAATCACAAAGCAGTATGTTTTAGCCAATAAGAACACAATGTCACATTATTGTAAGAATAAGTTTTTAGAAGTGAACCAATCACAACACAGCATTGTTATAGCCAATAAGATCACAGTGTTATACTATAAAAAAACTCATGGTTAAGGCCTTGTTCTCCAGTTGCGACACAACTGATGATGGGATAACACCCGAAAGTACTCTTGTATAAGCAACTAATAAAGTAGATTTGTACAATTGAAAAACCCTTTTTATAACTTTTATGTTCACCACAACTGCCAGCAAAATCTCGTATATATTTTTACCGTCCAGCAAAAATGGACGAGTTACTATCTAAGATGATTGAAGAGAGCAGAAATTGAAATCATGGACTGCAGTGGAAAGAAGCAGCTCGTTTCACAGAGGAGGATTGTGTCTGTGAGATAATAGATTTTTCGATTTGGAAGTCGATTTCAATATATTGACTTTTATCTCAATTGAGAATATCGACGCGACGCTCAGTGTATGTTCTCGTACTCGCGAAATTTGATAGCTGGGTAACATACACTGCGCGTCGCTACGATTCGCGGGAACTTGATATGTTCATTTCTCAATAACCAGAGCCAATTTTGAGTAACGGTCAACGGCATCGTGATCAGCGTTGAAAATACTTCTAGAATCGTATAATTTTGTTCTTGCATTTTTCAATTTTTTTATTTTGTTGTGTAGTGTATTAAGAGGCCTACCGTATAAAAATCAGGCAAATAAGTATGCAATATGGAATGGTGGAAAAGCTATGTATATACGTTCAACTTATAAGTGAAATGATTAGAAGAAAGAGATTGATAGCATTAAGTTTAAATTTCTACTCATTCATCCGTAGAATGCTTTCGAGTCAGACCTCTCAACCTCCGTTCTTTTGGTATTTATTCTAGTCATATTGGGACATGTGGTGTGAATAAATAAGGGACAGCTGAAATTCTGCATACATATGTCATTTATCACCTTATACAACATACTAAAAGTCAAACTCTATATAGCATGCGCATTGTTCGCAGGAAGCAAAAAAGTGTGGTCTAGATTGGTTTTTTGTAATTTTTATGGTGAATATTGGTTTTTTGAAAAAAAGTTAAGAAACAAAAATTCTAGAGCCTCAAAAAATACATAAATAATGTTCTGTTGAAAATTTCTGTGCGATGTTCCATTTTTGAATAAATAAAGGATGAAATTTGAATAGTTGCCAAAGTAGCGCATGATACCCCTGTCACTTGCAACGCAAGTCAACGCAAGCGTCGCACACTGCTTTTAATGAAGAACTGAAGCATCATGTATCATACTGTAACGCTTGCGTCGACTTATGTTGTAAGTGACAGGCTGATCATGCGCTACTTTGGCGACTATTCAATTTTCATCCTTTATTTATTGAAAAATAGAACAGCACAAGGGAATTTTTAATAGGACATTATTTATGTATTTTTTGAGGCTCTAAAATTTTTTCCTCTCGACTTTTTTTCAAAAGACCAATATTCACCTCGAAAATCACAAAAAACTAATTTGGACCACAATTTTTTGTCCCCTGGGGACAATGCGCTTGTAATATCGAGTGTGACTTTTAGTCTGTTGTATAAGATGATAAATGACATATTAATTCCGTACTTGACAATTTTTCATCTAATATGACTGGTTCAATCCTGTTTTTGTTTAAACTCTGAAGTAAAAATGTAAAATGATGAGATTTATTTCACAAAATTAGCCGGTAGAATTCTTGATCTCATCTAACTTCGGCTTTTTGTGAATGTTGAAATTTGGAACGGAGTGGATTTAGCGAGAAACTGGGTTGAATCATGAGAGTGCCGATGCAAAACAAACACATTTGCGAGCTCAGGTACCTTAAGCTATCCTCTTTGTTTGCGATCGTAAACACGAACCCGTGTTAGTGTATAGGCTAGTCTTCAAGTCTACAACTAATGATTGTACTTTGATGATGTCACTATACGCCGAAAATTAAGAACTTCAGCGCAGGTGCAATCATCTGCTGCTTTATTTTTTGTATTATTACAATGTCTCAGTCCTGCTTATGCTAGGCCGAAGGTGACGGCATGACAACGAACTCTAGAAGGAGAATTTATAGACGTCCAATACCAAAACTGTCAAGACACGTTTGCACGACAGGACTCGGATCTCAACAGCTACCCCAATCTTCATCATGAGATTACCACAACACGGACATCAAAAAACCAGCATAAAAGTGAAGAGGAAATTTTTCATCCCTGTTTCAAAATATTGATCTCTAATTTTCTGAACGTCGCTTCACACGCTTCAAAAACTAGGTTATTTTTTTTCTTTTATAAGGGGCTTATTTTAGCCCTTCTTTCAATTTTCTCGTAAAGCTTCGGATGGAATGAAAAGAGACGACTATTAACACATCTATTTGTCCGTCTGATCATCTTTGTCTCACTTATTCTCTCCGTGTATATCTCGGATGGCATCATATATTCCCCTTGTAAATTCCTCTTACATCTTTTCTTTCTCTTCCTGCAAACAACAGTCGAATATAATTCGTGAATTGATTATTAGTTACGTCAACGAGCCGTCGCGAGATGAAAAGAGAAAATCTATAAACAGAGAAGCTATTCGATAAATCTACCCGGCTTTAGTGCTCCGACATTTTCGAGAATCATGCCCAGAATATTAAGCATCGGGACAAAGAGTCGATTAAATAATTTATTTATTGATGGGGCACGCGGAAGACTGTACAAAATTCACGCCGCCGTCGTTTTATGATGTGCTTTACAACAGCATTACCGGGACGGGAATATAGAAGGAAAGAGAGTCTTCAGAATGTGCGAATGCGAGAGTAAAACTTTACCTAATGATCTCAGGCCCGCCATTTTTCCTTCTCAACTAATTGTTGCCTCAACCCGCGGATAAAGAAATGGAGGGAAGATCGGCAAAGTTTCATTTGTCGTATCGGGTCGTCCTGCTATAATGTACTTTTCTGTAGACAGCAATGTTGACGGAAAAGCGAGCGCAGTTTCCCTCGTCGACCCTCTTTCGTCGATTTCGTGCCGTTGCTGCGCCCGTCGCAACGACGAACGATTTAATAAAACTTCAAACCGTTGGCGGGTAAAAAGAAGTCTCCAAAACAACTTCCAATTAAATTTCTGCAGAATACGGCATTCTTGTTGGGCGCGCAAATAGCGAGGGATTCGTTTTTTGCCGACGTTGCTACAGGCAGGAGAGGAAAATGATTTTTTTTTTCTCTCTTTTCTTACTTTTCTCGTTGTATTAGTGTCGAATTGAGTCCTCATTATTCAGAGCCCTACTTCTTTATTAAAATTACTCGAGGAAGTAAAAATTCTTTCCAAATGGCGCTGCAACGCGCGCGTGATACGAGAGGTTTTCAATTTTATAAATAAAAAGGGTTAAGAGAGTGAAAGTTTTTTTTTTCTCTTCGTTATTATTAAATTATACGGGAAATTGGTCGGGAAGTAAGTTGAGATTAATTAAATATGGCGTTAGTAGTTTCTTTTTTATTTCGCTTACAACTTGAAGGGCGATGGTTAAGTTTTGCCTAGGTATAGTGGTAATACTTTTTATTGTCATTTCGACGACTCGATGGGTGACAATAGTTGACAAGATGATGAATAGGAATAAATTTTTGTTTTCCCACATTATTCCGATTTTCATTGACGCGACGTCGTTCCGGAATTTTTGTTTTCATTCGAGAATTTTTGTTCGCTTCAATAAATATCATTTCTTACAAATATTATTCTAAAGATGAAAAAAAAAGAGAAATATTGCGTTGTAGAAATAAGATTTTTGAATGACGTGCTCGGAGACAGGATTCCAATAAAATTCCGAGGGTTCAAGTGCTGAGATCGTAACCCTCAACTGTATGATGGCGTAAACAAATTGATGGATTTGAAAATATTTAAAACCAATCGGAAGAATTTTTCCGATTACTTAGGTAAATTTTGTCCTCGGCGACCGAGACCAATGAGAATCGATTTCTTTGTGTGTACTACATAATTATTTGGAATACGAAAATCCATTCTTTATTGTATAACTTTTTTATGTGAGGTGTAGAAAAATGCGGTTATTTCCGATAAAAATCGAAAAAAAAAATTTTCGGCGTAAAATCATGATGATTCAGTTTCCAGTAAAAATGTATGAGAAGGGTAACCAAATTTAAATTGAACTTATAGTATATAAACTATATATATAAGTGACAGAAACAAAGAGACTTAGTTGGAAATCTTTCTTGGAACTATAACTTCTTCCCAAAATTTCACCTCTGAGCTTTATAAATGAGAGGCTGTGGTTCTGAGGAGAGAAACGTAAAGCAGGGAAGTCGGTTATCTCTAAGCAATGTATATTTGGGAGAGGTGGGCTTGACGAGAAATCTGTTTTGTGGGGAGTCATTAGGGAAAAAAGTACGCCGCCTTTTTGACAAGTCGTGGTTCTGAAGGTGGCAGAGGCTTAAACTTACTGTGAGACTTGGAAAATCCCGATCATGGAGTTGTATACAAAGGGATGGATTTTGAAGATGATTTTGAGAGAGGAAATTAACGACATCTTCGGTATTTGACGAGTACAAAAGGAAAAAAATTTCAAGGTAGCGGAGGATCCTCAAGCTTCGCGGTCCCGTGGAAAACAGCTTGTCTTATTTTTGTTTTCTTGATGTCCAAGTGAGTAGACGTATTACGTCTCTGAGATGTACAAAATCGATTGGAATTGTTTTATAAAGTTTTGGTGAAAGGAGAACGCGAGGCTTAAAGAGAAGAAGTTTATCCTCTGAAGAAGAGAGTTGCTGTAAGGGAGACTTTAGCCGTGTGAGAGTGAATATTGATATGTTTAGCAATCTGTATTATCTGTACTATATCTCGCATATACAGTTTTGTACGATACGGAACAGTAAGTAATGTCTCCTGAAGGCTCTTTCTGAACTTGATCTAGTCAAAAAAAATTTCTAGAATCTAACCTGAACAAATTCTTATAATATCTAGCCTAATAAAATTCTTCTAATTTAGGTTGGTGACGCCATCCTCAAGTCCTATTCCCAACGTTCCTAAGTTCCTCCTCATCATATACACAATATAAGTTCAACTCAATAGTCGAAAATATGTCGAATCTCTGGACGTTTTTCCAAAAGTGAGGTCATCAAAGTCAGACGCGTGAACTTGAGCATAATGTTGTAGGTTAACATTCAAAGACACGATGTCAATTTTTTTTTAAATGTAATGAGAGAATTTTTCCCTGAATGAAGGTACTATTCTATATATTCTATCTTTTCACTCAAAGATCATCATGGCTATTATAAGACTTGTCTCTGAAAATTTAAAGTAAGGAAAAGTTGGAACGCTGTAAAATAAGATTTGAGAAAAGTAAGAAGGAAGGAACCTACTAATGCTTTCCAAGAAAACGAAGTCACTTTGTTCCTTCATCCAAGGATTCAATCTCTAACGCTAAAAAGCGATCTAATCATTTCGATAGCCTGAGGTGCATTTTATGCCAAGTAGAAAATGAGAAGCGAGCGAAGTACGGACGGTAGCATGGGGGAAAAATTGAAAAATATTTCTTTAAATACTAAAGTTGATCTTCTGGAAGCTTCCTTATCGCATCTCTCACCTTCTGACGATGCCTTGACAGCGGTAAAGTATACGAAATAAAATATGATTTAATTTGTCTTGTAGTTCACGATAGATGAGCCGTAGAATATTTCTTGAAACCGGAACAAGACCGTAATGAAAATCTACTCAGGAATTAATTCACGTCATCTACGCATCAGAGTTGAGCAATGAGCATACCGGATAAAATTTTGAATATGAATGAAGTAAACGCCTTTTGTGACAGGAAGTACCTAAAGCAGTGTTTCTCAACCGATGTGCCGCGGCCCACTACTGTGACGTAAGCCCACCTCATGTGTGCCGCGAGATTCTGATCAAAAACATAAATTAACATGAACTAAAATAAGAATTGGCAATTTTTTCTATTTACTCGAAAAAGTAATCATAAGCACTATACCTATCTGACTGATATGTTCCAGCTTTTGAATGATATCAATTTTGGCAATAATTTGTTAAACTGGAGTCTAAACCTGCCCTGAATATCATAAAACTCAAAAACTTTGTGCGACGTGGCCAAAAATGCAGATCGTATTTCATTTTTCCTCACAAATTTTGGAAATAATAGAGCTCAGGGGGTTCCTCAGTGAATTCAAGAAAAATCCAGACCTTTTTGCGGGCAGAACTCAAAATTTTCTCAAGTCTTGGCGGAGGGTCAAAGCCCTCATTTCCTGAAACCGCGCAGTATAGGGGGAAAGAGGGCCGAGGCCCCATATGGCCATCTCGCACGGCCACAAATCCTGAAATCAGGAGAAGGAAGTCATTTATGGAGACATGAAAATGTCAAAACGGAGAAAAACTTTGACACAATTTGAAGTTTTTGAATTATGCTGTGCCGCAGGAATATCGTCTCATAGAAAATTATGCTGCGATGTAAGAAAGGTTGAGAAATACTGACCAAAAGTCTTCACTTTTAAATAATATTCAAAATATTGATATATGCCGGAAATGGTCATCCCAAAGGAGACAAAAGATTCTGCAGTTTCCAAGTACCAAAATCCTATAAGTCGTAATCCTTGAGTTACGTTGTTAACTGAAAGCAAATGGAAAATAAAATTGGGAGAGGGGGTGGAGAGAAAGGAGGGAGAGGGTGTGTTAACATGGACCCTATAGATGTAAAATTCAATTCTGAATACTTCACATGATTATAAATTTTCTTCTATTTGCTATAGAGACAATAAATAATAATCAAAATTTGATGTATTTTTGAAGCACATTTCCCAAAATCGCGCCTCAGGAGTTGCTTTAAATGACTTTTTCATAATAGGCGAGCATGTAGAAGAGTCTTAAAGGAACAACATTTGTCTGATATTTTTTTTTGTAAAACTCGTAGGAAAGAAGATACGCGCAAGTTTTAGAAAAGGGAGTGGTACCCGCGAGGGGCTGGAAAAATGGCACCCAAGCCTTATTCGTTCTACATACGTTCTTGATTAGGAATCGAAGGGTACAGGGGAAGAAGGGGCTTTGTCCAAACGAAACGAGATGGAGAAACGGTTTCTTCTGAGAGGTGCAAACGATCCAATTGTCCAGCTCGTTTCGTT
This sequence comes from Aspidiotus rigidus, assembly GCA_035079385.1. Lineage (NCBI taxonomy): Eukaryota > Metazoa > Arthropoda > Insecta > Hemiptera > Diaspididae > Aspidiotus > Aspidiotus rigidus. Next base: position 661,440 of record JAVHKY010000074.1, on the reverse strand, counting down.
TGGACATCACCCCTTCTTCTCCTATACCCTACATGTTATCAAAATGATTTTAAGATACCGGTCGCGCGGATTTTGGAGTTTGACTATACTAAATAGACGACCAAAAGCTACAGAAAGTGGTACTGTTTGGGTAGAATCAATCTTAGGCTAAATATAGCTCAGTATATAATATCAAAGAGGAAGGAGTCTGGAGAGGGTCGTCCCCTTCTCCAATCCTCATATCTATGTAGTTCAAGATTGCAAATCTCTTATTGAAGGAATCAAGTACCGAACATTTTAAATCTGGTGCACAAATAAGGCGATAAAGGCATTGACAAAGTGCTTCAATACAGAAATCGAGTATAAAATTTAAGGGTGCGGACAGCTCACAACAAATTCTAACTAAGGGTAAAGAAGATTCTGATCCTTTCAAATGGGGTTTAAGGCGAAACCATAACACCGCTGAGAGATCAAGAAAAAAATGAAAACCGTATAATCCTTGATGAGAATCAAGATCATCCCGCCAAAGGTACTTCTTAATGAAAGTTTGTAATAGAGGTCTAAGAGCAATCGTATCAAACGTTGGACTGATCTAAATTTTTGCCGAACAATTAGTCGTTCGAGCTGACATTTCCTCATTGGCTGTTCTGCAAAACTATTTTACAAGAGATTTCGAATGAGACTTGAACTCGAGTCAGGGAAATGAAGCGCGTACGAATTGTCTACGTTGAAATATGTTTGAATGGAAATTCATACATATCGCGCATGTCCATATATCATAATGTTATTCCCAAGTGTTTGAAAATTACGTGCCATATATAGTTAAAACGAGGTGGTTAAATCGCATACAATAGGACGTCGTCACACTATATAAGAATATGGCGCCAACACCTATCCAACGATGATCGAATTATATCGAAAAGGAATATGAGGTGATTTATGATCTGGAATCGCGAAGGAACGGAATAAGACTAAGTACACGTGGTAAATAACGAGCGAGATAGAAAAAGCAGCAATCAAGAAATCGTAAGGAATCCGAATCGTCTTCGTTAGCATTCACGATATTTTTTAACGTTGCCAGTGTTTTCAACCGTTTCTTTAAATACTCCGCGGTAAGACGGCGCGAGTTCTAATATTGTCGCAGAGAAAACGCCTTGAGAAAGGTCAACGAGAGATAGATGACACCTTCGGCAACCTATACTATATAAGAAGAAGAAAATCAATTTCGCTCGTCTAAAGGGATATAATATACAGCGAGTTATCATTATTTATCGATACGTCGACGAAGATCGATGATGGGTTCGTGAATCTCGAAAAGTGCTCGTACAACCGATGGGCAAGTTACATATTATATAGTCTATACATTTATTATCGCTCGCCGCTACCATACGGTATAGCGTATAAACTTTTTGATTCGCGCTTGTAGAAAATAGATTACCGGTATTTCTGACACTCGCTGCAGAGTCGAATGCAAGAGGCAGTTCAACTATATAACCTGTTACGAGATCCAAAAGCAGATAAAGTGACAACTTGATGACCTCGCCAAGGCCGAAATAGTTTTTGCTATAATGCACCATTATAGATTAGAATTTTGAGCGTAGAGAAAATACGAACGCGTGCGAAGTTAGTGAAAATATATGACTCACAAAATAAATTTACATCACGACTGAAGCATTTTAGTGGTACTCAGTGTCGGAAAACCGTTCTTTATTTTTTAACTGAAGGATAGAGAATTCCAAAATATCTTTCAACCACTATGAAATTTTTTATTTGTTACATTTTCATAGAATTCCCTTTCGCAAAATTTATGCTTTCGTGACCTTTGCTTTACATTCTTACTTTTTTCCAATAGATTTACAACTATCTCCCTCACCAGCTCACTCTCGCCAACAATGTTAAAATTACCGACGAATCTATAACATTCTCCTTGGTGCCACCTGTCCGACACCTCACAAAACTACATGGTGATACATTGACAAAAGTCGTATTCCCTATACGCCGTATCAGTTATAAGCGGGCCTTTGACTTGATTTGACTATACTCGAAAATAATTGACACAACTGGTTGCAGACAAATGACCCGACAACCATGCATGATGGGTCATTAATCGCTTTCCTTTGGACATTCTTTACCTCTTGTATTTTCATGTTACAAAATTTTTCAAGTCGATAACCCTGGTGTCTGAATCAGAGTCTTAGCGTGGACCAGCCGAAAACCTTCTACAATCTGACGTATTCGAGACTGTAGGAAATCCCACCCTCTCTTTAATGGTGCTACGTCTAAATGTGAACTTTCCACGGTGATTGACTTGGTAATTTTGTCTCAAAATAGTTGACTGTGACAGAAATCAACTTACCCGTCATAGGTGAGTATGTCGAATACGGAGTGGTAGTCGCATCCAACGCGTGATGACTGGCACTTTGTTCATGATGTAATCTATGATGACTGGCTGCTGTATGACTGGAGGACCAGTGTTCTACACCGGTCTTACTATGATGGTATTGATGAGAAGCAGCGGCGGCCATATGAGCGGGTAGTCTTGAAGCTGGAGGTATCAGTAAACTACTATACTGCGCTGCCATGTTATGATGGTGATGGTAGTCATGCACAGCTCTATATGAGAGGGGAAAAAACGAAGAATTTATACATGTCAAATCAAAAACTAAACACAAGTAAAGCTAGTAATAGTCACCTATGGTGATGATGAGCGGCGTACTGCTGGTAATGCGAGTGCCACGGATCAGCGCCTGCCGTATTACCGGCTGCTGCAGCGGCGACAGCTGCATGGTACGCAGATTCGCCACCGTAGAAATCACTGTGGTGTGCTGAGGAAACAGATACCGCTTGATAGTTACTGTTCCAGAATGACGGAGGAAAGTTCCTCGCGGTCATCGGTGAGTATTCTGTGAACAGAGAAGAATTACAAATGCCATCAATGATATGATTTTTCGACTTGATTCTAGAAGAGACCAAGGGAAAGATGTAGGCACGGATGGATTGAAATTAGGGAGGAAAGAACTCGAAAATGGAGGGGCGGCGTTTGGAGGTATAGATACACCAAAAATAAGCCGGTGATTGAAAGAAGAACGTCGCGTCGGCAGAGTAGAGAGGGTGGATTAGTATGTTTGGGGGATGAAAGGGTCGATGTGAACGTTCTAAATGTAAACTTAAATTCTGAATATTTTATATTATGTACTATTATGAATTCTCTTCTATCATCAATAATTTTCGTTATTAATGCAAAACCTAAATCTTAGGTATCTTGGAAAACATGTTTCAAATTTTGGCCTTAGGGTACGCCTTAAATGACTTTTTGATGATTTGTAAGAATTTAAAGGAGTTTTCAAGAGACAACTTTTATTTCTTTCGTGAATCCCATAAAAGTGAAAATACACGCAATTTCAAAAAAAAGGGGGTAGTTCCTGCAAATATCAGGGCCTAGAACAAATGGCGCCTAAGCTCAATTCCTTCCAAATACATCTTGAATTATCCAAGGGTGCGATAGACCAGGCAAATTAGCCTTTGAGGTGGAGACGATTCCCTGAAATCATTTTGCCTTACAAATGTCTCCAAACTGACGTCAAGTCCACCAGTACCTATATCCTGGTGGGCCGTCACCTAGGAAACAAGATGTGCCACAAGACCGATTTTTTTTCGGAATAACTCATGAAATCTGTATTCTATAGAGAAAAATTGCTAAAGAAAATAATGTTTTTCACCAACTTACGTAGGAAATTTTCGTGGAGGTGAATGAAGAGCTTCTAGCACTTGGAATACCTACACGATCCTCGAACATGAATTTTGCTTCTGTTGTCGTGAACGCTGTGCATTAATGTTATGTGGAAACCATACCCCATGTTCTCCAACATCAAAAATACAAATGAAGAGGTTGACTGGGTATAGGACCACAGTAAGTCGGAAGGTCAAGGTACACTACTTTTATCAGAATGAATGGATAACTGGCAGGCAGGGCATAGTACGTGCTAAAACGTTTCGAAGTCACCCTTGTTAAATATTTTTGAAGTCTCAAGGCCACCTGATACAATACATGGACACGGAGGCACCCGGGAAGAATTTCGAAGATAAATCCTCCTCTGCCAACCCACGTAAAACATTTCAAAAAGAAGAAATGTTCTGGCGGAGCCAATTTTTAATTTCTTTTTATAGTTGCTCAGTCCAACAAAACAATTTTCGATAGCGGATAAAAGCACAGTAAAGACATCAACCAACTTCAACCTCTTTGTGACGTCATCAGCTTGGACTTGCCAGTGACGTCAACAAATCATTACCTTACTATTTTTCTTTCTCTCTCAGATACGCAAATTTCTGGATTAGATTGAGGATACCTATTAGGGGGAAGGAAGAAGAGTCCTAGTATAACCTGGTATATTGTATGCTAAGCGTGGTTTGATTCTGTCTCATTCATTCTTAGTCTAGTTCTGGATCGAGTCAAGGATTTTTTGCAAATTTGTGTGTGGGGTAGGGGTGGAAGATCAGTTCACATTAAGTGAGGGAACCCCAGCCTCAAACTCACGAATTTTCAATAGCAAATAAAGGCACAGTAAAGATATAAACCAGTTCAAACCTATCACTCTTCTTCTCTTTCGGATTAGCAGATTCCTGGATTAGGTTGCATACTACGGCGAGGGGGATAAACTCGGCCTCGGATTTGCAGATCTCCAATAGTGGGTTGAGGGCTGGGGAGCTGGTAAAGACTTCAAAAATGTCAATATATTCTACTCGGGACGTTTTGTTTTTAAGCTGTAAATGTTGTCCTTTAGGCAGAAGGAAATGAGTGTGGTGAATTCCAGGATGATGTCTTCAGCTATCGATTGAGATCAGAGGATAGTGCTCAAGAGAGGGTTGATCATCTCGGTCACTTGTTGCACCTCCAGAAATTTTCAAAACTGGTTTCTAAATGTAATAAAAATATCTACTTGTCTCATCCCCCACCTAAATACGCTCCACCGCTGTTGAATCTATCGCCAGTGAATTTTCCCCGAGGTGAACTAGCCTTACTATTTAAAGGTCAGAAATTCGCTATTCAACCTGTGGAAAAAAGTGAGCACATAAAGAAAACGATCCTCGCGGCCTCCACTCCGATATGTGCCTCAATGCTCCTCTTTTCAAAAACCTCATCAACGATCTGTCTTCGAAGCTTTCTGCGCCCACACACACAACTACTACACATTCCGGAGGATACGCTAGAGACTGTAGGATCACAACCTCACTCTCGTAAAAGCTGATAAAGGGGAAACCTGTGTCATTTTGGACCAAGATCAATTTGGCTTTCCTCTCCCAAACCGGTGCTAAACCTACCCGCTACCCCTTCTCAGCTTATAACTTGGAGATGCGCTCACATTTGGACAAAAAATCCTTAATCTTCGGCAAAAAAGGTGACTCTCTCAAAGTTACATGTACTGCCTTACCTCTACTTTATAGTCAGCTGAAACTACATAAAAATAATCAGCCTATTCGTGCGTGGTGGCTTTCTATTCCCACCCATCCTTCAAAGTCGCCAAAGTACTTTCTGATTGGTTCAAAGCTGCTTCAGGCTTTGTTCCTACATTTGGAATCAAGAACTCCATAGAATTAGCAAACGACCTTGAAACCAAAACCTTCCCAGGTCATTCTATACTTTTCAAATACCTTTTCGCATACAGCATCAACCTCATGGCTACCATCTTCTGATCTCAATCCATAGCTGAAGACATCATCCTGCAATTCACCACACTTATTTCCTTCTGCCTAAAGGACAACATTTGCAATATATTGTATTCTAAGCCTAGTTTAAGCTTTGTAGTATAGTAAAGAGAATAGGCTCTGCTAGTCCTGCTATAGTTTAAAACTAGTATAGCCTGATATACTTCAAGTATATCAGGCCTCGCAGATTTTTGGATTAGGTCGAGGTTTCGAGAATAATGAATTTAAGAATGGAGAGGGGGAAGGCAAGTCAAGACTCACAGATTTCAAGTAGGGGGGGGGTGAGGTACCGGTGAAGACATTATAATGTCAAAAACACATGAAACAAAAAAGCATGTGCTGCGAGAAAAAAGCAATTGCGTAGCTTTCCACCACCTAGGTACAGTCTCCCCTCTCCGCGCGCTAGGGGTTCTTCACTTCTACAAAAACTTTACAAGATATCATTTTTATGTTCCTCTTGTAAATTTTTTCTAACATTCATAATTGATGAGTCATTCCTGAAAAACTGATTTTGGTGACACATCTCGTCCTCTGGAGGACCTTTAGTATGTTCAGAACGACGTCAGTTTGAAGATTTCTGCGAAGAGAACCTATTTGGACCATAAGCAAGATCGCACAAACCCGTATCAGATTTTTCTGTCAACGCGTTCTTGTAGCGGACACTTCTTCAATTCCTCCATCACGTACATCGGGACCAGGACTATCGACAGAATTTTAAATGCCTATACAATTTTGAAAGTAATGTATATATATCCTGTATACAATGACACAGATTGAGGCCATCGAGATTTAGTAACACGTTAACAGAATTGCGCGAATGTTCGAGTAAGGAAGCAAAAGTATGCACGAAATTTGGAAAAATTTTGTGCATACTACAGCTTATAGCATTACTTTAGATCGCTATCGAGATAATCTGCCCGTATTACGATTGTAATACCACTGGTGTTACATTATTCAGAAGAACACGAACATTCTTTTCTGTACGGATACCTTCACTTGACATCGCGAGCTCTGCGGAGCAGCGTCGATATTGACAGTTCACAATTCGTAATATCGCTTCACCATTCACCGGAAATGTTCCGATGACAAATTTGAAAAATTCAATTTCATCAATTCGAACATGTGTAGAGCGAAAGCGGTTCTGACACGAGGCCAATATAATAATATTGAAAACGCAATTCTGTCGAAGGTTCCCGCGGTCTAACTTATCGTTCGAATGTAGGTACATCGATTTGCTACGATATAAGTTGCATTCACCCACTCAGGAATTCGCCCCTATTTTAGTGAATTTCGTACATTTTTTTCGTTTTGTATACGATTTTAATAATAAATAATACCTTCAGTACCTAAGTACTCGTATACGCATGGTACTTGACGGTTATCAGGAAAAAGAAGGCTTTTGAAAATTTTGTATTCTTCATATCTGCATTATAGCGCTAGTTCCGATAATTTTATTTCGAGCGAAAAATAGTTAAACGACGTTCGCATTTTAATTAGCTGTAAGTGCTCCCTTTAGGAAATTTTTGATTCAATCTCGATGGAATCTGGAACCATATACAACCGAAATTTGCCTTATGTATTCGTAGACGAGTGCAGATATATAAAAATAATATAAACTGAAACTTTTTTATTATTTGATTTATCTTCTGTTATTTTTATTTTTCTCTTACATGTAAGTTACAATCTTTTCAATATAATCGGTTCTCCCAGAAAGCGAGAGCGTGCAGCAGAAACGAGGAAAGTTTTTTTTTTTTTTTCTCCAGATTACGATTATCAAAATCGGTGTTACTTTTCAAGATCACGAGAACGACCCTTTCAAAAAGGTATTCAATGCGCCGTCCCAATCGTAAACATTAATTTTTATAGTCGAGTTACTCGTATACAGTAGAGAAATATACGCGTTCCGGAGTTGATTTTAGAAATAGATAGAAACGAATGAATACATCAATTAGAATCATCGTTCCTTTTAATCCATGCATCGAACGTCGAGCCAGCTCTGGACTCTCTTATCACGATTAGTCCTATACCGTGTGCGTACAACGTCTATCACATCTGATTTTGCGAAATATTCCATATTTTATAAAATGAAAATTTTTGAATATTCCTTCGCGCATTGATCAATTCTCGGATACGGTACGAATTTTGTTTTTTAATGACCACAAAATTACAAAGAAATGGTTATAAACTATACACGAATTTAGCGTACGTACGAGACCAAAAGTATCGGAGCGTTAGCGTTCTTTTTTTTTTTTCTTTCGTCTTTCTTTAAGAATTTTTCATTCTTCTCTCAGCGGTTATATTATGCTTAATTTATTACAGTTCACGAAACAAAATCAGAAAAAAAAAAAAGTTTCAAGTTAACGACCGTTTCTCACGCTTCTGATAAACTTCGTGAATTTTATTCAAAGTAAATATACGTAATTATGGGTGCTCGCGCAACGGGCGCGACACGATACAGAAATCCAAAAATTTTGCCATATCGAGCGTACACGTATTATCAAATACGCTCGATCTGTTTTACTTATTTCACATTATTGTATGAGATGCTGGATGACGTCGCTCGTAAAGAGATGATGACGCATTCGATGGAATTCGATGCGTACGTATCCTCATCTGACTTCTTCATCGCCCGGATGATACGAGACGGTCGTGTGAATGAATGTGAACTTATACTCGGGTCCATACTTTCGATACTCGGGTCGCCCCCACTTTTTTTTTCTTCCTGCTGATGTAATAAACATGATTGCTTTCAAAATATGTAACCTAAGTGTACAAAAATCTTGCACTTTTTTCGCTGAAAAGATAGGGAGCTAGAGCCGGGCTCTTCCATCACCCGAGTCCAGCTGAGCTTTCTCTTCTACTCCAAAATCAAGAGAAACAGAACTGGTTTAAATCCTATCTTTTCCCTATTCATCACTGCTTCCAATTTAAGGAAAGCAAAAAACCTGAAAAAAATTTTGGGCCTCATTAGCGAACTTGTTTGAGGAAAACCTGTTCAATAGCATTTCACTCTTCTTCTTTTTTCGCTCTTATTTCGGAATACTTCCTGAATGGAACTAAATTAAATTAGCAATGGCTCTTCTTGTGATAGCGGGCAAATAATATAGAAAAAAGAAAATAAACTTTTGTATATCTAATGCTCTGTCGTCGTTTATTTCATAAAAACACGCAGAGATCGACATTTTGATATAACTTATTTCATAGGTCAAAATGATTTCAAGTCCTTGGGTAAAAGGGATTATTTCCCGAAAAATTCCTCACTCGGGAGAGGGCGTACATTTTCATATGACCTCTCTGTTCATAAAACATAATTCCATGATAATAAGAAAGATTGTTTCCCTTCTCGTCCCCCCTTCCGAATCCAGATGGTCCAAGGGTCTACATAAAATGAAACAAGGCGTAATATCCAATCCCTTCATATGAATCACTTTTACAAGTTGGTTCTAGTATTCCCGTTTTAATCGTAGGACGATCTTCATTAGGCAAGTACCAAAATATCCCCGTTTGAATTAGATTGATTTTTCTTTATGCTAGTTTCCCATCTTAGTAGTCAAGTTTCAAGCGAGCCGAAGTAACCCAAAACGTAGGAAATAGAACAAATTAAAATTCTATTCATTTTTATGAGGCAATTGAGGTTGATCTCTCCCTTCTCCCTTCTCCCCCCCCCTCCCCCATTCCAGTCTAATGAGCAAACGGTCTGAAAATAGAACCAAATTCAAGTTCCACATATCTCAAGTGATTTAATTAGGGCAAGTCTCGTCTCCCGATTTTCTCTTCCTCACTTCAAGCAGGATAAACTTTTTTATCCATCATTTATTGGGGACTCAATACAAACTAGTTTTTCATTCTTACTTTTCTTACAAATGTCAAAAGGAGCTTAAAATCGAAAAACATAACAAACTCGAATCTTCATCCCGAAGAACCATAGACACTCTAAAATCTAAATCAACGTCGATTTGACGTCAAATTGACTTCAACTTGCTTCTCCATTTCGCCAGTTGACTCAAAATCGACCACTCCTTTTCACCATCGACTCTTCATCGATGTCCAGTCGACTCACAGTATTATAGACTAATATCGACTGGAAATTAATGTTGACGTTGTTTCTGAATCGATTATACGTCACTCATTGGCAAAAAACCAGCAATCGAAGTCGAAATTTCGTAGATTTTAAGAGCGAAATTTGATAAGGTTTCGGAGTTGAAGTCAGAAATCAGTCAACACTTGATATTATAGATTTTAATGTCGACTGAAGACCAACATTGCTGCCCTGGTCAAGCATTAAAATTCTCAATAGTTCGAGTCATGATGATTATGACTACGCATTCAATTTGGGAATAGCGACGTCACCAACCATGGGTGACTGTACATAGTCGACTTTTAGATCAACGTCCATTTGAAGTCAATTTGAAATCAATCAGCATACATTCCCAACAAACTGAAAATCCACTTACTGTTGATTGACGCAACAAAACAGTCCCTTTTAGGTCCATAAGAAAATTTACAGGAGTTGACTCTAGATCGGCGTCAATTTGAGGTCGATACAAAGTCGATCAGGAACTTTACCAGAAAACTACTTACAAATCGACTCGAAATCGACGCTTTATTGCGTCAACATCAGGTCGATATAGTCGACTCGAAATCGACTCAATTTGAGGACGCTTTGAAGTCGACCAGCGTACGTTACCAAAGAACTGTAAATCGACTTGAAACCGAAGCAAGGGAGCAGTCGATTTCAGGTCGACAAAAAATTTAGACATGTCGACACGAAATCGACCTGAAATCAACGAATGAGTCAAAATGAAGGTGACATCGACTTCAGGTCGATGTCAACGTGATTTCGAGCAGGATTAAATCTTTGGTCGATTTGAAGTCGATTATTGGTCGACGTTCGTTGTCGTAACCAAAAATCGTCGTCTAGCCAATGGTGGAAATGGTTCATTAGGATTTGTTGATTACGACAAAATAAAAGCTAATTTCTTCTTCTCTCCTCTCTGCCCTTTAAATCCGAATGACTCAAAGTTTGAAAAAAAATAATTGAAGTTTCCATTCCTGGTGTCCTGTAATTAGAGTCAGTATTCCTCGGCATTAGTCGAATCATTTTGCTGAAGGCGGGAATCTTGAAAAGCAGATAGAAGTTTCTTTCAGGGGTAGTATATGGCCGGGAAACAAATTCTACTTTGCGGAAAATAGGTTTTAAAGCCGAATAAGGCCGAAAATGACCAGTTTTCTGAACATCGTCTAAAATTATGAGACTTCGAACAACAAGTTGGTGAAATTTGCTTAAAATCAGGCTATTCTGGTAAAAAAATACTGATGTTTGGTATACATAATCTGATAATTTCCGATGAACAGATCATGAACTTTGATCCAAAATGGAATAACTTTCATTGAAAAATTAGTAGGGTTTGGTATTGATAGATTTGATTCTTAAAATTTTTAATTTTGATAAAAAATCTCGACATTTTGTGTGATTATTTTGTTCAATAATTAGTAAAAATATCGAAAAACGCGTATTTCCCATAATTTTCTTCAAATTTCGAAGAGTGCCGCGAGAAAATAGTATATTTTGTAATAAGTGGTGAAAATGAACGATATTGGAACGAGCGCAGTGTAGCCACACGAGCAAAGCGAGTGTGGATAAGCGAGTTCCAATATCGTTTGTTTTCGACACGAATTACAAACAGTACTTTTTATAATACATGTAGTGAAAGAAACACTTAGGCCTACAATTTAAATTGGTTATCATTCAAAAAGAATGTTTACGAATTTTTCAAATGGCACCACTGACTTCATTTTCGCCACGGGTAAAATATTTTCGCCACTGGTAAAACATTTTCGCCACGGTTCTGATAACGGCATGTTTCGCTACGAAAAACGAACACGATACGCAGCACTTTCGCTTCATGTATTATAAAAAGTCACTTATGTACCGAGAATTTTTATTTTTAGGGTCGAAAAATCCGGGCTCTGCTCCTAATTGAACTTCATGAAGTCAATGTATTAAAGATTCTGACCTTCAAACAAACAAACAAACAAACAAACAAACAAACAAAGGAGCTTCAAAAAGCGAGAATATTTACTCAATACCGGTACATGAATATGTAATAAATTATTATTCAGTGTAGAAAAAATCAAAATTGTCGATTTATTCATATCGATTTTTAGTTGAATTTTCCAAAGTTTTTATCAACATAAAATTGACTGCTCTGTTGGGCATAACTCGTGCCGTGCAGCTCCACCGTCGACTTCTCACATTGGGGAGCAAAATGTGAACATTTTGACGCATGAAGCAAAATTCTGAAATTCAGGTACAAAAATAGTCGTAATCTAAATTTAATTTCCTACAAGTTTTATTCTCTTCAGTTTCTCTAAAAAGTCTTATTTTTTTAAATGTATGAATTCAAAAGTGAGTACATTGGCTTCACTCTTTACTTCCTATCGCTGTAGCATGATAGGGGTGCGTTCCAACGGATTTACGTCCCAAATTGTCGATTAGTAGTGCTCTGGAAAAATATGGTAGTTGACTTCGAATTGACCTCAAATCAACGTCGTTCTCGAGTCGATATACAGTGTCGCTTTCCATCTGTCAGAAAACGTTGCTACTCATAGATAGAATGCGTTGTCATGATCATAATAAGTTAATAACGAAGACCATATAGAGGATTTTAATTATATGCTTGACCAATGCAGCAATGGTCGAATCGATGCATTTTTGACACAGAATTTCAGTCGACTATAAAATCTAATATCAGGAGTCGACTCAATTTTTACCTCGATTCTGAAACCCTATATCAAATTGTGCACTTGAAATCCACGATATCTCGATAACGATTGCTACAAATCTTCGCTGATTAATGACGTATGATTGATTCGGAATCGACTTCAAATCAATTTGGGGCGATTTGCGGTCGACATCGGGCGGACTTGAATCGACTCAAGTTTTCATCGGGATCCCAATTAGCCAAAACGAATCTACCTAATTTCTGCTGTATTCATATTCCTCTCGAACTCTTTCTCAGCAGAAAATTTCCAAGTGTAGGTTTTGAGAATGATACTTCATCTTTTATGTCTTGAGTGTATTTTATCTTTATACAATAATAGTTATTTATCTCGAATGAGACATTTCTTATCTCCACTCCTCCCACGAATTGAATAAAAAATACGATATTTCCTTTCTGCAAACTGAAATATGATTTATAATCATCCTATCATTCGATAGGTATTGGGTAAGAATATTTTATTTTTGAAAATATGGCCTGCAACATTATATAAATGCCTTGGCAGGTCCAGTAGAGTCGACGAACCGCTTTTCCAACTTTTGAACATTTATTTCACGGAGTATCGTCTCCTACTCTGGTAGGAAATCAGAGGCAAAAAAAGTCCACTATTTTTTAGAGGGGTTTAAATGTATATTCATTTGCACATTCTTGATCTTCATTGAGTTGAAATTCTGGTCGTTATAAACTCGCCTCCTCCACAACGCATTTGAAAAATTTCGTACATTCTATTTATAACTTGAATTTTATTACCTATTTTAATACTGATAGATCAAGTTTTAACCTTGTTATCTATCACATACCTAAATTTTCGCGCTGTCTTACTGATGTGAATTTTTTGATTGTTCTATAATACTACAAATTACATCTTGTCTTTTTTCTGTTTAGTTACGAATTGTTGCGGTTGTACGCCAGTATTTTCGAAGAGGAAATGATTTCATCAATGTGAATTCAACGAATTTACAGTTCAAGTTGGAGGTACATATTTACTTTAATTCATCAAGAATAACGAGCGACATTCATAATATACAAGGAGACTATTATAAGATTATAGTCAATATGGACCTACAACACTTCGAGTCTCCTCTAACTGCAAGTGACTTATCGGTTTATTATGAAAAATAATGCGATTCTTTAGTTCACTGAAAAATTGTAAAGAGGGCTAAGCTCCCCAAACCCTTTCCTATTGCCACTAGTAAGGAGATGCTTGAAGCTTACTCTATTTTTCAATCAATCAAACTTTGATGATCAACTGGGGAGAAATTTTGTAGAATTTTGGAGGATCGAAAGAATATCTTCATCATACCATTCATAAAACTTGAAAAGGATATCCTCTCTTATACTTTAATATTCTCATGAATCTGGGTAAGTGATGTGTTATATAGGTCAGTATGAATGTTTGTATTCGCTGTTCTTCTTTACCACTTTCGTCTTTCAACACCAGCAGTTATAGTAAAACGTTAAGCGAAAAAATGAACACGATTAAATTACGAGCTACTTTTTAAATTAAAAATCGACTGTACCCGAACATGTCGAGTCCTTGTACATCCGTTTTCATGACATGTTGTCATACAAACGTATCGCACGATTTTTAATTTTTACAATGACAAATTCTTCGCATTTATCGTATATAGAGGGAAATATTTTCGGAGAAAGACCTCAACCTACGCCCACTTCTGCGGGGGAATGATAATAATATGTATATAAGCCATTAATGGTGCGAACATGAAGCGTCATGATGTCGATGTTTATCAAACCCGAGTACAAGAGAGTTATACCCATTATTAACAATATAAAAATGATGTTAACGAATTTTTTTTCATTTGCCCTATGCGTATACGTACAATATCCACTGAACAATGTTCAGCGAGATCCCATGAGAATTCCTCCTGATGTGAATACATTTGCGTATGAGCACGCAAGTGAACAATGCGACCGTGCTCGTTAAATGAAGTGGACATCATGGATAAAAGTCACAAAAACGCATGTTTTTACTCGTTGATACCACGCTATACAAGGACAAAAAATGTCGGAAAAAAATCTCAAATATAAACACGCGGTACGAAGGTAGTCATTTTTGAATTAATTGGATTAAAAATGAAAATAAAAATGCGTGTATCGTACAGCATTATATTAGCCTTCGCATACCCGTGTTATGAGCTTGAGACTCTTCGGTGTCCCTCAACCTAATGCTTTCACGCCGGAAAATGTCGCGTGGCATTTTTCGATATTGTATAGTGACAGGTTACGGGTCAGTAGTGAAATTATTTCACCCATTAGAACATATCGGAAATGACGAAACGTTTAAAAGATTCAAAAAGATCTAAAATATTGAGATAAATTTGTTCGTAATTATCTTGATGTTAGCGCGGCCGATGAATAATTAGAAATTCTATATGAAAATTTCGCGTCTCGTAAACTGGTTTTATCGGTGCTCGGTTTTGTCGATGGGGAATTTTTATTAATTACTCTCTCGGTGGAGTAGGGCTTGACCACAGTTGTCGGCGTTATCGGCGCGCGGGTTTTGATCTGACCGTGGGTAAAAATTTTGTGGAAAGAGATAGCGCACCCGAGAGAGACTATGGGAGACAGTATTTTTGATTTTATATTTTACGCTCGTAATTGATATGTTTATTCTTTTTCTCCAGTTCATAAAATAATGTTGGATCGTCGATGAGACGATTTTGATGTGTGTCGTTTGTCGTAGACGAACGACGTCGTCTGCGTATAGCCGTCGTCGTCAGCAGCATTGCGGACGAGCTGAAAACTCGTTTCGTCGAAAAGGTTGACTTCGGGGAGGCGCGGCGGCGTAGCGGTTGTTTTCGAGAAATAGCTACGGATCAAAGTATCGATTACCGCGTAAGATGTAACGTGAGACAAATGCTAACAACACTAAATAACACGTTAACTACACAATTAAAATATACAAGAATTTCAATAACCGTGTGGTTGCTCTTCTTCTGGCTTAGGCATTCCTCGAAAGAGTTGAGAATGAAACGAGATCGAGAACGATGATGCATAGCAATGAAATGCGGAGGTTTATGGATTTCGGATGTGCCAAAGTGAAGTAGTGCTGGGTATAGAAGCTCGGTGTTTTTATTGAAATCGTAAAGAGTTATAAGTTTGTTTAGCGTCCGTCTATGTCGGACGTATATCAAGAGCACATGGAAAGAACAAGAAAAAGGTAGTCCAAATATGTTGCAATTGAAGTATTGACCGTATTTGCAAAGATGAGATAAATGTAGGGTCCGAATTGTACAGAAAAACCCGTCCGCTCGATGTGGCTGTTAAAAGCAATTTTATGATTGATTATTATTCTACATACTCAGACGATTAAATATAAGCCTGATGCCTATTTTTCTCACTCCTTGTTTTCGGAGGCACCACCCCCCAAATTTAAACAGCTCGTTCATCTCAAGAAATATTGACTTTTCAAAAAATGTTTTCAAACGAAAGTTGTTCCATTATGTCCCCTCTACAACTTTACTTCTTGTGAAAATTTCATTTCGAACAATCCTCACGTTTCAAATTTGAAAAAACATGGTAAAAAAAACAAAGAATTACGTTGTTTTACATTTTTAATGAGAAAATGTCAAATATACAGTCAAATAATATTATGACTATAAAAAATGTTTAGAACTCAGTTTCTTTTCGAATGAGTGTCAAGAAGACTTCACCCCACCCCTCTCTCCCGGTCCCTCCTCTTAGTCAAAATCGAGATTTTGAATTGTAATAAGTCTAACCTCCAGCCTATTATGTTACCCTTCTGAGCTGATGATAAAAAAGCTGAACAGGAAGTTGAAAATTAATTTCAATTGATTTCCTTTGAATTAGAACTTGTAATTTCTTTGGGCAGGTATTTTTTCAAGGAATTTCTAAATTTAAGATAGAAAGTTGAAGTGAACAATCATTATAAATAAAAATAGAGCAGCTTTTTTTGAAAATTTATCAATACTCAAATGTTTGCGAGGTAAGAGGAGGGGCGGCCCCAGCTTTAGAAATGAGGGAGGGGTGAAGTTTTCTCGTCTTGATACTCATTCGAAAGGAAACTGAATTCTAAACATTTTTTGTATTCATATATGTAATTATTTGACTGTATGTTTGATAAAAATGTAAAAAAAAAGTAATTCTTTGTTTTTTTACCATGTTTTTTCAAATTTGAAGCGCGAGGGTTGCTCAAAATGAAATTTTTATAAGAAGTAAAGTTGTAGAGGAGACATAATGAAACAACTTTTGTTTGAAAGCTTTTTTCAAGAAGTTACTATTTCTCGAGATGAATGAGCTTTTTAGATTTGGGGGGTGTTACCTCGGGAAAGAGGGAGTGAAAAAAATAGGCATACAGGCTACATTTGTTCGTCTGAGTACGTAGAACAATAATCAGTCATAAAATTGCTTTCAACAGCCACATCGAGCGGATTTACAATTAGGACCCTACTGATCGTTGAAGAGAGCGAGGTTGACATTAACTCGAAGTTTTTTGAGTGAAACAATGAATGCATGCGGGGAGAGGTAGTCTAGCAGAGAACCTCTTTTATGGATAATTATATGAGGGGAATGTCCGGGATCCGCTGTCCGCCACACCGTCTTTCTCACAAATCGGGCCAGTGCTATTCAGGGATTGGTTAGACTCTCAAAGGTACGATCCATTCAATTTGTATAATAAGAGGAGAATGAGCCCAGGAATATGACAAATTTAGAACTCAGAAATTCTCTTACCCACTTTCTGGATGCCGCAAACTCACGGGTTACGGAGTTGAAGACGGGGTGGCAGGAAAACTGTTTTATGGGGCATATGAGATCTGAAAAATGTACATTGTGACGTCACAACGCTGACCTATGACGTCATCAAATCGTGATATCACAGGCCCCGTAAAATGTACAGTGACGATTTTTTAGTCATCTAACTTATAAGAGGAAGGCGGAACGGCTCCGATCTTTGAGCTTTGTGTGTGTATATCAAGCGGAGCATTTAGAAATCATGTCGACCAAATGATCGGTTCTGATCTATAATCGAAACTTAAATCGAAAAATCCCTCCACGAAAAAGGTTCCCTACTCGCCTCAATTGATGTATACTTTATGAAGAGAACTCGCAAGTAGTGAATGGAGTGATTTTAGAGGTTTTTTGCATGTTTCTCAGTGTTAGCTTGATTTACGCGATCCGGAATGTAAATCCTGCTTCATTTTCTCGAGTAGGACCATGACCTTGAGATCAGGAAAATTTCAACCCTCGTGAAGCTCCTGTACCTGATCTTCATTTCTTGGATTTGCGTCGAGACGTCTCTTGGAATCTATACTGAATAGCCCAGGTTTCTGTGACGTCAAACAGCAAATAACCGCTAGCAAAACTACCCAACGTTGATCCAACTGGCATGTTGACTCCCATTTTAATAACACATGGAGCTAAGATCATCGTGTTCCTGATTAAGAATAAGGAATTTCTTAATAAATAGAGGTTGATGATCAAATGCTGAGAAGTTCAAAGATTTTAAATACATACGTATCTGATTTTTTAATGAAATCTTATTCCAAATTATTTACATAATGATCTTTGCTCCCCATGTTATTCTTATGGGAGTTACCTTATCAGTTGTCAGTTGGATCAACAAGAGGGGTAGTTTTGCTTATCATTATTTGCTGTTTGACGTCAGAGAAACCTGGGCTATTAAGAAATATTGGAGTAGAGAGGTGAAGCCACATAATACCATCATATATTAGTACACTTCCGTTGGGCCGTATATTTCCGGTCGACGATAATCGACGTCAGCTCGACCAAAAATTTACTTCTCTCAAAGTCTTGGTAAAAATTGGGTCGATATATTGTTAAAAAATCGACCTAACGTTTTTCGACCTAATTGTCCCCACGATTTTGAGTGGATTTCTCCAAATTTTTTATCGACCTAAAATAGATTGCTCTGTTGGGTCGATTTCAAAGCGATTTGCAGTTCTCTTGGAATGTAGGCTGGTCGTCTATGAGTCGACCTCAAATTGAGTCGATCTAGGGCGGCGATTTCGAGTCAACTCTATCAGCCTACAATTTACCGTTCTGTTGGGTCGATTTGTAGCTCTTTGGTAATATACGCTGGTCGACATCAAATTGACTTCAAATCAACGTCAATCTAGAGTCGATTCCGAGTCTACTGCTTCAAATTCTTCTATCAACCTAAAATCGACTGTTCTGCTGCGTCGATTGACAGTCGAGAGTTAGTTTTCTTGCAGGGAATGTATGCGGGGCGATTTTATTTGACATCGATCTGGAGTCGAGGTGCAGTCGCTCCCTTGAAGCGTTTCGTGTGTTTGGTGACTTCACTACTTGTAGAGGGGATAATGTGTCACAAATATGTGACGAGGACCATATGGAGAATCATAATTATGCTTGACCCAATAGTCGAATTGACGCAATTTTGAATTAAGAGTCGTAACGAAGTGTCGATTCTTTTTTGTCCAGTGTACATTTGGAATCCACGAAATTTCAATATCGAAATGAGTAACGTATAATCGACCCGACATTAACGTCGATTTTCATCGATACCACTCTGAGCTGAACTGAAATCTTTTAGTCGTTTTATGGTCGAAATAGCGAATTGATTTTGAGTCGACATGGTTTATTGGGTCGGAGAGGAAGAAGAGAACCTCATCCCAGTTTGATCGCTTGTTTCCTCTTCTTTTTTTGCTAATATATACTCGTATGATGAGCAAACTGTATATACTAGTACATCATACCTACATATTATTATTGATGTATGACCTTGAAAAATACACGGTAAGAAAGGGGATAGAAAAAATACCTTCTTGTAAGTTGCTTCGTTCGATTATCTTCTTTTTCTTTTCCTGCCACTATATCACCTACATCAGCCTTACGTTTTCTACTTCCCTTTCCAACTCGCGATCATGATTTGACGGAGTCTTGCAAGATCATTTTTTTTTTTTACTCCAAAAAAAAGACGTTGGTTTTGATTTTTTGCGTCACTTTGAAACTGGGGGTGATTCCGAAATTTACGTCCCGAAATCTCGAGGTGAAAATGACTTCATGAATGACGTTTGGCGTCTTGGAAAAAATCTGACGTTCGCTACTTTGAGACGAGTCAAGAAGGAGAGGCAGGACTCTCCTTTAGATTCCTCCTTCTGTGGTATAATATTACCTAGTGATAATCTGATACGTTCATACTCTCTTAAAACAGAAGAAAGGTGCGAGATACTTGACCGAAAATGATTTTTTGATTCACCGGTAGAAATTTTTCGATCCGAATCTGAAGGTGAATTTTAATTTGGTAGATCATTAATCTGTAAGACTTGCCTCTGTAAGTCCGTCATTTTGAAGTTCTAAAGCCTCTAATTAGTTACATTTCAACTGATGATGTATAAAAAAACAAATTCAACAAAAGAGAAAAAAAACCCTGACGATTCGGTGTACATTTATTATTAGCTCCAATTTTGGGTGTTCTTTCGGGTACACTCTGCGCTAAACGTCGTTTTCAATTACAAAGATAAATCTTGAAATGTGTTTTTTTTTTCTCTCTCTCTTCGACAAACTAAGAATTTCTTCTGTCGGTGCCCTATCACAAATAGGGGAATTAACATATCCGTTTATCTAACTTAGTTTACGAATGAATTACATTTCTAAATTTCTGGGGTGTCGTTTCGTTTGGAAAGAAAAAAAAAAAAAAAAACAAAAAAAAACGAGGAAACGAATTAGTTACCGAACTGAACTTTTTTGCACCCCTCGGAAATGAAATAACCGCGTATGAACGAAGTGCGTTAAAAATAAGAAATTGACGCTGTGTAAAGAGGGATAGGCGGGTGAAAAATATTGACATAAACTGTACTCTATTTGAAGACGAGTCGTACAAAATGAAATACTGGTTTACATCAAGCGTTCGAATATTAGTTACCCCCACCCTTCCGATTTCTAGTCGTAATTTTTGCAAGTTTCCTTAATGACTTTACATTCAGATGACATCAGTTCAGCCATCTTCCTCCTTTGCTCACGGACAAATTTATTCAGGCCCCCTGATAAATCACGATTACGTCTCCCAGAAACAAAACGACTCAAAAATTTGATACCCAGTCGTGGCTAGGCAATTTTGTGAGAACGGCGCCTTTTGCCCCATCTTCGGCCAACTTGGCGACTGACTGTTCGAGCCAAATGAGAAACACTGATTGTCAGCCGATATCTATTCTTGATCTCCTGGGCGTGTTTTATTCTGTCATTTCCTATCCATCTGCACTCGCTGAGTCCCAGCATTGCTATTCCTAGTCTTTTCATTTCCAGTATCACGTTACATATCTATTTTCCGTGGCTGAGCTAGTGATCTCACGTTTCGCGTCGCAATTCTCATTTCGTTGTCATGTTCAACATTCTTGGCACGTTTGCCATTGTCATCTTTTTCTTTCTGTCCATTGATGGTGGATAAAGTTCGACGGGGTCACGGCATCCGAATCTGTTACTGTCTCTATGCATATCGACTACTAGGAAGAAATTATACTGCAGTGGGTTTCCGGGTTTTCTGTAAGGGTTTTCTCCCTTAGCCTTTGGAGCCCCAATTTTATCTGCAAGGCTGCAGTACAACCTACTACATATCTCCATTACGATACCTCCGCTCTCTGGAGCATTACGAGCAAGAACGAAAGGAATGATTTGCCGGACTGCACTTAATTATTATATTTCGAGGTAGTCAATTTTCGACGTTTGCTATTATTCTGAGGTCCTTTAAGCATAAAGTCTGGCTCCTGAGCCAAATATGAACCCAACCTACAATTTGCACGGTGCATCATTTTTATGACGTTGTGACGAACTTCAAGATTGTGCAGCTAAACTGCTAACGGATGCGCCGACTTCCGTTGGCCACTGTACTCCTTTCCAATATACAAATATCAGTAAGGGTAGACGAAGTTTCGTCGTCATTCAAATACATAGGTCGTAAACGTGTAGAGATACCTATTCACATTTATATTATACAATATTTAAGCTTGTTTTTTCTTATTAAGATTCTAAATTTCTTGGGTATTTTTTTGGAGTTCTACGTTACAAATTACCCAGCATCACTTCGCAATAATTTAATAATAGGTTCATTTCTCACTTTCTGATGTAGCTCCTGGATCTACATTAACATTTCAAGAAATTTTGATGGTTCAGGAGCCGACTCTGAGAAGATTCTATCGAAACATCAAATTACGTTCTCTTGAAGATTTGCATTCGGTCCCACAGTGCACAGCTTCTTCACAACATAAATATGTACGTATATGTAGGTACCTTTCGTGTGTAAATGTGCAGCATTCGAAACTCGCTCTTACAATGATGTTCTCTCATTAAACAACTTTTAAAAAACTCGCAGGTAATCAAAATCATCCATCAGCTCGTAAGTAACTATAAGAAGTCGCTTCACAAGACTACCATCAGCGTCGTATAGGTTCATCTTTTCTCACCACGTCCACATTTGACTCATCGCGTATGCGACAACTCCGTTTATTCTTCGTAATATCGTAATAACGAGTCACCTACGGATTCATTCAGTTTCTAAATTTCTCACGGCAACCGCGCGACATCAAATGTACAAGAAAAGATGCCTGTGAATTGAGAGGCGACGTCACTCTCTCGACATTTTTATCGTCGACTTTCCGCTAGAAATCCACTCGGTATTATACGAGAGTACTTTCGCATCACTTCCGATTCCACCGCGCGCCGATGGTGCGAGGAGAGTTCGGATACACGACCCGGCAAAAGCCTCTCAGTATATCGCAAAAGTGTAAAGCGAAAATACTTGTACGCGATGAAGCCGCTCGTAAATCTGATCGTACACGATTTCGTTAGCGCGGATCCGCTTCATCCTTTTAGTAAACAAGCCGGTCGCGATCGTTTTTATCGTTTATCGGCTTCTGCCGAACATTACGACGTGTTTTTCAATAAAATTTACAAGATTTTTTTTTTCTTCTCTCATTCTACGACTCTCTGCGCAGAATAATGAACTAAATACACGAATGTTGATTATTTAAACGATAGCTTCGCCGTATTTAATAAGCTACCTGTATTTATAAATGATATACGCGAACCATTTTACACCCCCTATTTTAAACGATTTTAATCGCCACAATATCGATAGACATATTTTTTTCACACAGACTATTGAAATAATCGTATTTTAATGCGCGCGCACTGCTTATTATAGTTAACTAGCGTTTTTTTTTTTCTCTCCTCAAACCTTTATTATACAATTTAAATACACTACGCTTCGTTACTGAATGCGGTCTTATTACTTATGTAGAAAATATTCGAAGAATGTTATTCTGATCCCACGATCCGCTTGTCAGGTATACATATTATTAACACCTTGTTAACAACGTTATACTCTCGTCAGCCGCCGCGAGATAAACACCTTATAATATTCCAAATTGGACCACTTCGTGAGTCACACTTGCATATGCAAACTTTTAAAACTGTGTACGAGCGATACGCATTTTTTTTTGCCGATAGAAGCAATTTTCTTAGAGAACTTTCGAAGAATACTAATCAGGCAGAGTATTCTTAATTTTCGAAAAATAGGAACAGAGAAAACTAAGTAGCAAATCAACTCCATTTTGTTTACATCCATTCTAAAATCCTTAAGGGTCACCCCTCAGTGGAACACTTCTAATAATCGCAATAAATGACATATTATATTTGTAGTAACGTCGCTTTCCTCAATAAACCAATTTTATTTGTCGATGACCGAAGCATCCACATGCGAAAAATAATAAACTTCGCGCACACAGAATCCTACGAAATTTCATTTTGTCCATCCTTAACTGGCAATCATACCACGGACTTCGAGTGTCTCTTTAAAGTCCTGAATCGTTATTTCCGTCAAAGAACGGCTAAAACCCCAATTTACTCCCCTCCTCCTCATCTACAGTAGTCTTTAGCCTCCGTTTTTACCTCTAACACTCATGGCTACCGTACATTGAAGCCAAAAAGCCGCAGCGCTTCAAATGTTTTGAAATAAATATCCCGTTCTTCCACCGGTTGCAACCGTAAAGTTCTACTTTCCTTCTCCCATATCTTAATCTAATCCATCTTAGATTATGGATCACCTATATATGAACGCGCACCCTCATCACATCCCTCACTTCCGGGCACAGATCAAAATTCTGCCATTGTATTTGGACGGGCGCTTTCCGCAAGTCTAGCCGCCAAATCAAGTTATCCCCCTCTACATTTTCGTCGACCTTACTCAACTGTCAGACTTCTCATCTCTGTCTTACAATTTCCTTAAACGCCAGCTCACAATATTTTCTTTAATTCCACCCCAAATAGTCATACTTATCGCAATACTTTCAACAACATGCTCTAATTTCTCATCCATTCCTGCACAAAAAAATTTACTTCCATTACTTAGTCCTCGTATTTCCCATATTATCCCTTGGACTCTTTTCCCAACATTACCATTTGTTTCACAGATGGATCAAAAATCAGAAACCAAGTTAGCTTCGCGTTTTCCATTGGCAACAAAATCTTTTCTCATCGACACCGTAACTCAGTATCAATTTTAACGGCGAAAGTTCAAGTCCTCTCTCAATGTCTAGAAACAATACTAACCTTCCCTTTCCCACCAAACCGCACTTTTCTGATCGCCACTCACTCCTTATCCGCCTTAGTGGCAACTTACAATGTATAAAAAAGTCGACTTCGCCACCAAAACTGCCACAAGACTTCCACGAATCAACTCTCGTCTTCTTCTCTCAAACAAATAAGCCCAATCAAAGCCGTTAACATTCGTGCGGGCTTCATCTTACCAAGAATCCCGCGTCACATCTCCGAATTGCTCATACGCGATTCATACAAGCTCATCTTCTCCCGCTCTCATGCACAAATTGTAATTTCGACTCCCTTCTCACAGTCACCTACATTTTCGCATGCCCATCTTTAACTTCTTTCCGCCTTACCCATCAAATTTCACCACCCATCGAAACAACTCTCGCCGATAACCTCCCATCTATCTAAAACATGGAAAATAGCAAATTACATCCATCTGAAATCGATTCATCATCACCCTTATAACCAGAGTGCAGTCAAGAGCTTATAAAAAAAAGTACATCAATCACAGTGAACCTCTTGACCTTGAGTCAACCAAATATCGGTATCCTCCGAGTTGAAAGAGCAGTCCCGTTATATTCTCTTCAAATTGTGTATCTTATACAGGTGAAATATATCCGAAGGGGGGGGGGGGGTAAGAACTACCCGAAAGATCGCAGTTACAGGTGGTGATAATTCGTTGTGAGAGCAGAGGGAAAATGACAGACATTTTGAAAATTAGGGAGTTGTCCAGATAAAGAGCTCAGGAAAGACCAATGAAGAAATATGAATAGGTGAGGCTACAGAAGAAAGAAAATGATTTCTTCTCGCCGGGAGGTTCTACTAGAGGAAATCCAGCAGACCAGTTCCTTTCTGACTGATTCAAGTTCTTGCCAACGAGAACCAAGAATTGGAGGCTGCTAACAGTTTTAAGGTAGAATGTAGGGATAGATAAATGAGGAATAAGTGAGGGATCTGATATTTTAACAGAATGTGAAGAATTTTTAGCGATATCATCAATCTTGTCGTTCTCTGGGAGATTAATATGTCAAGGAAGAGACAGCTACCCTAATTGATGATTGATGATGTGTGAAAAGTATGTGAATGCGTTGAACTATCGAGTTCAATGAGAATGTGTCGCATACATGAGAAATGGAATGGAGTTGGCTAACAATACAATATTTTTCATCAAAAAGTACATGAAGGCTCTGAACAAGGGGCCGTCGCGTCGCCCTCAGCTAGAAGAGAAGCGTTAGCTCTTGATCTACGATTCCTGGATTCGTATCATCACGGTCATACATATTGACCTTGACCTACATACATTCAGTTCTCCTCTGATGACGCCATAGATTGTGCAATTATTAGTACATTATGCTACCCTATGTGATTCAGAATAGGTATTGGTAGGCAAGGGCTACGCCACGCTCTCTCTTTCTCTCTCCTTGGCTAGTTTGTCAATATTATATTTATCTAAAGATCTTTGCAAAACCTTTGTCAATGTTCCCAAAATCTATTCACGTTGAAATGGAGGAAAGCGAGTGAACCCACTCGGGAACATGGCCCTAAAATTTTAATAGTCATCAACATAGTTCATCGGGTGCGAAAAGTCTGTGATGACGGAAAAGCAGAAAATTTAGAAAATACGCTAGTCAATATCGGCAAAATTCCAGAGGGGAGTTTTATGAGTTTCAAACTCTCAAAATTTAATTCATTTTTTATGAGATCTAAAAATCCAATATGGCGACCGAATTGTAGAATTATGCTCAGCCTCGCTCGTTTAGATACCTGCTATCAGGTGTAATTCCTAGGAAAAAATTATCTATGTACATAATTATTGAGATCGTAAAGTCATCAGAGGATTTGAAAAGTTTTCTCCACCTTAAATTCATCAGTTCTTAATTGGCGCGAGGATTTGTAATTTTTTTTTTTTTTTTTATTTATTTTAACGAGCATTTCAGCTACCTATTGGGCTATTTACTCGACGGATTACAAGTTATTTTAGGTATGTAATATGGCGGGAGAAATACATTTTATAAATAATTAAATAGATAATAGAATGATAAAATGAATATTTTTGACAGATTTATATATTATTAACGTATTTTGTGTTAAGTTGTAAGAATTTGTTGAGGTAGAACAGTTAGGTGAGAGAGTAGAATTCAGTGAGACGTAAGTATTGTAGTGACAGTGTAACAGTATTGCAATCATTTTTGAGAGCTTGTAAGATGGAGGAAGAGACCTGTAGTGATGAGCGAAGTGATTGGAGATGAGAGCATGAAAACATATGGTCAGTTGTGAGATATTCTTCTTTACAGTATGGGCAAGATGGAGGAGATAATATGTAAGGATTGGTTAAGTGAGAGTGTGTTATGCGAGTGTGACCTATTCTTAATCTAGTGAGGATGACTTCTTCTCTTCGTGAATTTCTATTGGAGCTTGCCCAAGGTATGGGGTCCTTTTTTATGCGGAGAAGTTTATTGAGAGGTTGAGTTTTCCAAGATGAATGCCATTGTTGGGTAATGAGAGAGCGGAAGTGATTTTTGAAATCTGAAGCTGGTAGGGGAGATTTATCCGTGATTTTTCTGAGGGTGGATTTGTAATTTAAATATAATTTCAACGTACTTCTACAAAATATCACATCATAAGGAGAAACTTTGGTTCAGATATATTGCGGTTTGAGCATACGAGTGAGAAAAACTCTTATAAAGGAGAAGAGTAAGATTGATCTTTTAGAAAAATCTAAGAAAGAATTTCAAGACTTACCTTTGGTATTAGCAACATTATTCTTAAGATCGGAAGCATAGTTTAACGCCCTGGTAAAATGTTCGTCGACAACGGCCGCCACATCTCCAGAATAATGAGTGAAAACGACGCAATTTGCGGACACATACTGAGCTCTGCTATTGCTGCTAGTCGAACCAGCATCTTCATCGTCGTCTTCATTTGCGACTACCGTTTCTCGTCGCTCACCTGCAAGCCACATCGATAAATAAGAACACATCTCGAAATATTAGTACGGTAATTTAATATCAAAAGGGAAGATCATTTCAAAAGTTGAACTAGAAAAAGAAGGGGTTCACGAAGTGTTACCGAAGTGCGGTATATTCTATAAGCGTTCTTACTTTTTGCGGATTCTCTTCCGCCTTTTACATTGTGCTCTCATTTACTCTTCCCCATCCTTCTCTCCTGGAGGTTCGGCGTTCATTAAATAAGTAAACGTCTCAAGGGGTTGTTTTTTTCTTGCGACTTGACATTATATTAACTCCTCTCCGACGAGTAATTTTTACAAGAAAAAGGGAAGCTCTGCACTACTTAAGTACAAGTAGTGTTGAAAAAATAAAATGGGGTACCTATCGTATATCAGCCACTTCGCTGTGACTTTTTCACTTCACACAACATTTAAGAACCTTACTTACATTTTCCAGCACGTTACATCAGAATGAAAATAAATCTTGTAAGTTGTGATACACTGCAACCAGTATCGTGGTCTTTTATCGAGGTTTCAGGACTTGATTTTTTGTGTAAAAAAATTGCACGAGGAAAGATAATATACGTATATAAACGAATTTCTAACTCTTCTCGGCTGGATTTAAACCTGCGGCCCTTAAGGGAGAGGAAACCATTCATCAGAACAGATTCCGAACCCAATTTGGTACACTATCACTATGAAAGAGTACTATAAAGATGAGAGTAATTCTGACGTTGTTTCTAGAGATTATGGCTTTAGATTGTTTGTGTAGCACGAGGGAAGTGGACGGCTTAATTTGAAAGGTTTTGCCGGATCCTGTTCAGAGATGAGGGATTTAAAAATACTGTTTCCTAAGGCTCAACTAGGCTGAGGCGCAGGTTGAGTGACTGGATGAAGATACTTAAACTTGGCTGATCCTGTAATACTGTTAGAAAGGGCTGAACTTGGCGAAGTGGGTTCTGACGGATAGCCGGATACTATAGAGGTGGAATTGTATATCTGAACGGAGTATCCGTCAGGATCGCTGATAACGTGCATGTTTTTTTCAACAGTAGAGGTACCTAAACTATGGCGGTTTATGTGAGAAAAATAGAAAATTTTCAATAACCAGTTAATGAAGGGGAATTGAAGGTTTCGTCATTCTATCAAAATTTTAATATTTTTTCAAAAGTAATTTTTCCGAATTTTATAATTTATTATTTTTGTTATTAGTTTCATGAATTCGTATACTTATTATTTGTTTTCTTTATGATTTAAATGTAAAGATTATATGAAAACAAATACTATTTTTTGTATTTTTATATTCTAATAATTTTTATTTTATAATTTTATTGATAACTATCATTTTTTGAAAATAAATTAAAATCATTGATATAATACTAAAATATAAATAAAAACTTTTCTTGATAAATTATATTTATTATTAAAAAGTTTTGATTCATTTAAATAATATGATAAAGAAAATAGGATGATTCATTTTATTGTTAAATACCTAAGTCTCATAATATTCTATTAATTCATCGTAAAATTCAATAAAAAAAATAAGAAAATCTTTCTGGTTCAATATGATTGGGAGTTTTAAATATTATTATTTGATCGAAATTACACTGGCAAAATTGTACTAATTATTATTTTGAAAAATGTATAAAAATATGAATGATATAAATATATCTTTAAGAGTAAATAAAGGATTTAAATCAATTTGATCAATATAATTATTTAAATTTGAAGGATTTCAAGATTTATTGATAATGTAAAATTATTAAATGAATAAAAGAAAATTATTATAAGTAATATTTTTGAAATAAAATAAATTGAAAGAAGTCGATTAATTAAAATATTTATAATAAATCAAATTCCTCAAAATAGAAACATAAAATTATTACCAGAACCCGGATTTTTCGACACTAAAAATGAGCACTTGATGTTGCATTTTTGGCATTACCCGGCATTTAAAAAAAATGGGAAAAACATGCGTTTTCAGTGCTTTTACAAATTTACGACCAGAATTATTCAATTTACGACCAAAATTGCGTGATTTTGACCAAAATAAACGATTTTTGGGGATTAAATTGATCAATAAAAAATCCTAGTAATTTTTCAATAAAAATTTGTAATATTTTAACTTGGAACTAAAAATAATATCCTCACAAAAAACTGCCCAATTTTCATCAAAATTTTTTCATCAAAATCGCTGAATTTGAAGCAAAATTAAGCAAATTTTGTCCGAACTTTTATAATTATAGACGATATTTAATAAAATGATCATTTTCGGCCTTGTTCGGCTTTAAACCCCAGTTTTTGGCATCTATTCCATTTTCGGCAATTTTCGGCAAAATAATTTTTTTGGGGGAATATTAAACTGCACGAAAAGAAAAGGCGTTTGAACGAAAAACAACAGCACGAAAAAATCATCCAAAATAACGAAATAACAAGTGGTGGTAACAAAAAGTACAGCGGACAAAATTTTGGAGTATGCTCACGAAAAAAAAAAAAAAAAATACAAGAAATTTTCAGAGTGTTTTCACAAAAAATTAATAAATAAAAAATAAGGAATGAACGCTTGCCCGTCGGCCAATTTTTAAATGAAATTTTAGACATAGTCAGGCAGTGGTCAGAAAAACGAAATCCACATTCAAAAAACAGCACTCCATTCGTCAACATACCAGATATTTCGTTGCCGCCATGGACTGCCGCTTATCAGTAGGCTGCAGCTGATAAAGCAATTCTGCAACGCCCTCCACGAGGAGGAAAGTTGTATGGAGTACTTCGTGGCAGCAGGAAGCAGTAACAAATGTATTTGGGGAAAAGAACTGTTCAAATTTTTGAGAGGCGATGGCAGGTGGCAAATGTTCGACGATTTCAAAGCCTGTAAATTTTATGTCTGGACCAAAGTCATCAACAGAGGAAATTTGCGGGAATCAAAATGTACATGTTCCCCCTTTTTTGAAGAGTTTGCAGTGTAAGCATACGGTAGGGATGTGCATTCGATTGAAGCTACTATGAGTGCCACCTGAAGCGAAAACATTACCACTTGGCCAAAAAAGAAAACGTGGCAGGCCGAGTTAAGCAAAATGCGCTCTTGTGGTGCAATACTAAAATCATAGAATGATTTTTTAGTCTTCAACTCATTTTATAATTGAAGCGTATGCTTTCTTTTGTTTACATTAATTTTTCGGTTAAAATTTTTGATTTTTCGTGATGTTTTTGTTTTTTTGTTCAATGTACGTTTTTTATGTTCATGTACCCTTTTTAATGTTCACTTTTATTTTTTTTTCGTGAAATGATTCTTAACCGCTTAAAGACTTTTTTTTTCTCGTGATTTCGGACTTTTCATTTCGTGCGAAAAAATCCCACCCATTTTTTCCCCTAGCCTCTACTAGTCCCAATACGTACTTCTATATCATTTTCATGCTTTTCGGATGCACTAAAATGATTCGGCAAATACGGAGGAATCCGGGCTCTGATTATTACCAATATCAAAGGAATTACAGAAATAAAATTGTAAAAGTGTGTTACGTGGACATCCTTTATGGGATGTCAGGAAGCCAAATCTGCTTCATTCAAGTGTTCTTTCAAATTTTTCATTTCTCTCCCATACTATACCGCCTTATACTTTAGGTACCTCTTCCGATCTCTCCTCGCTGCAGCACTTCGAATTAGGTTTAGGATAAACTAGACTGTATGCGTAGGCTAAGAATGATGAAGGTGTATTTGGCCTAACGGGTGCTTAAGGAACTAATTTACTTCAGAAATGCACTTTCATACCAATTTAGAGATATGTCTCAAAGTTAGGGGTGATGACGTCGCGGGTTGATAACTTCATTAGAGTTGAGGGGAGGTGGGATGAATTATTACGAATCTTACACTATTGCGTACAAATTCACATAAATTTGATTTCGTATTTTTTTTCTCTCTCTCGATGTTCATTCATTTAAACTATCATCTCTTCTTTGTATCGTTTGCTCCAGAAAGAAATGTGTAAATTAAATAAGAAAAATAGTCTTAAGAATTTTTATAGTACGCGACTCGTATAGGCGACTGGAATCCAGCGATTCGTTTAAAATGGTATTCAAATTATAACACGTTTATTCTCCTAAGAGAGTCGTCGTAGAAATAGCATACGCAAATCGCCGCGTATACTCGTATTAGCCGTCAGAAATGAATTATTACTCAACTGCGTATATATACACGATATTATTGGCTCGTTAATGAAAATCTAGAAGAAGCGTTGAATTTATGTCGCCAGACACAGCCGAGCCGTATCAATTTGATATACGCTAGAAAATTTCAATAATAAATGGTATACTGAAGTAGATAAAATTTCTTGTCGCGTGATTATTCGCGACATTTTAACAAAAGTGTAGCGGGATACAAATTTTTAGTGACAAGGGAGTACCTTTGGATACGGGTCGCTGATTGATCTGAAATGTCTAATCCTGGTTAAAAATCAGCGAAGATAACGTTCTCTTCCCTCGGTGGGTAAAATGTTGCAGCAGCGCTATTTTTTACTGCATAAGTTATAAAAAATAATATATTCTTATGTTTATGTATTTGTATTATAATATAGTATATCTAACGTCGCAATCTCAAAATTTGACCATCAGACGTAACAGTTTTAAGATACTTAATACCTCGTTTGAATTTTCATCTTATATCTGAGTGATTTCCGGTTGATTGTCCAATTTTTAGAATTTTAATTTCTTGCAAAATTAAGTACCAGTCTTAGACAGAAACCTGTATCAGACTCACGTCTGCCGTTAAGCTGCAACTGAAAGGTGTATTTGAGGCAATGGGAGTGAAATATTGTAAGAGATACGTTCATCGCATTCGAGAGGGAGTTTTCAATGGCCTGGTAGTAAGGAACTTATATGGGTTTACCAAACTGATAATCTTCACCCGAGTTTCTTCTGTTTCAATTGAAAGTATATTTGTGAGGCCGAATGAACGAATGAGAAGAGGGTCAAATCAAGTTCCATGAGTCTTCAAGGCTTTGAGCTCAGACTGGAAGAAGGCTCAAAATACTTGAATAATTCATCTCCTCAATTTTTCTTCAGTCTAGCCCAGAAGAGACCTATTTAAGGAAATATTTAGTGTGTTTGTGTGTGTGTCAACTTACCGCTGTCTTTTGAATTTGAGGTTTCCTCTTCCTTATATCTAATGGGAACTGCAGACGGAGAACCAGGACTACCGACTCCACCATTTGAACTGACCGAACCGGCGCTACTATGATGCGACGGCGTATGACTATGATGAGGTATATGATATGATTCACTACTCAGTGCTGACGTTGACGGCTGATCTAACGATCTCTGAACGTTGAACTGCAACACGAGAACACAAAAGACTCATTATTTTACAGACCGGGTATACATTAATGAATTCGTTCCTCATACGTCGTAGATGTTCGAACGTCATCTTCAACGTGGGAACAAGGATTTTCAAACTGATTTTTGTACGTGGCGAAAAATTTACGCACGCACACAAGTATTCTAAAACTGACCAGAGGTAAGTTTTCTCTTTCTCACCGTCTGAAGCTCCAACTGCATAAGCATATATAGCAATAACAATAGGGGTGCACACCAACAACGTCTTATAAAGTATAGTGTCTCGTTGATTTATTTTCTATCGGTAGTTGTTATAGAAAGGTTTGGAATTCGGTAAATTCTTTTGTAATAGTCGCCGATACTAGTTACCGCGAGCAGGCCCTCTTTGTCTTTACATCCTCGTGAAAGAGCGCTGTGATGACGGCGGTTGCGGCGACAACAATCAACTCCTCTCCTTTCCACTCGCTCCTCGTTTTCAACTCGTTCACCTGATTTCAGCAGATCGTATCATCGTTCTGGGACTAGGACTTGATTGAACTGTTGTTAAATTTTTCTCTTTTTCACCATCGCACATATACGTAGAATGTTCGTGTATATCTCTTTGATACGTATAAGGATAAAATATTATTATACCGAAGGTACACGATCGGCCTAAAATAGTCCGCAAGAAATGCCTAGTATGCGCGCCCGTCATCTACGCGGACACCTTTTCGTAATTTCGTATAGGTCTCGAAACATGAAAATAATATTGTTGTAGAGAGACAGAGAGAGAAAAAAAAAAGATAGCTAGCACTTTTTGTACGGGAATTCCGTTGATGGTTCTCTTCTCTATCTTATATTTGTCGTTAAATAGTATTTTTATGGCTTTTTAATGGGCTAATATCGTGTGTGTACGAATGCGCAGGTATGTGTAAACTTAAACGAATGAATTAATCGTAAAATGTGCGGGAAAATTTCAACAACGTACATTCGTCATCATTAGGATACGCTGTGTAAGTAAATTGATACGCGTACGAGCGTAATTAGAGGGTAATAAATTCTTTCGCGACGACGTATTTATTACAACCCGCGGATGAAATCGAAAAGTGTAAGAAAGAAAAATCACCGATACTGTATCACTTTTCATCGATCCGGTAGCAGAATGCGTGGTCCGAGACATAAAATTTTCTGATAGAGCGATTGAATTCCGTTCTCGCGTAAATTGATACTGATGATGGAATAACGTAGAAAGCATGAACTAACAGCTTTTAGTCAATATACCTAATTTGGTTGATCAATGAATGTCCAATTCTTCAGACGATTGCAAGTGCTTAACACCGCCCAAAGAAAAAGAAGGCTGATTGTGTTGTAATGAGGCTCAAGCTGCGCGTTCTAACAGGATTGGAAGCCTCAACAAGCCTTCGCAAAAAAAAAAAAGAAAAAAAACTAGTAGAATTTTTCGGAATACGAACAAGACCAGAAATTCAGGAAAAAGAGGTCAAGAAAAATCGATAGAAAATTTGTAGCAGTCGGGAAAATTGATATCGCAAATGAATTCAAAAAAGGACTTTCTGCTAGTGCACAAAAAATACGGATCATGTTTCAGGTTTCCTCTTAGTCGCAGGAGCAGGAAATTATTTCGTAAAACTTTCAAGTCGTTCCTGCGAGACCATTGTGTTGAAAGATGATGATGAAAGAAAAGCAAAAGAAATTGATCCAACCAGCCTACCACGTCCCGTCTCCTAGGTAGTATCTTTCAAATCACAGAGAAAGATACCAGTATGTTATACAAGGTTATATATTGACAGAAAAAGGAGCGAAAAGGAGAACATGGTATTCCACCCCTCTTCATCAACGTACAATTATGAGAGCTTCAGCCTAGTTCTCCAGCAATTTTTAGTCTAGTGTAGTCCCAAGATCATAGTCGCACAAACTCCTGTACCCAAAGTCCACGAAATATGCTGGGGAAACCAATACAAAAGATGTAAAACCAGCCTAAAGACATGAATTGAAAAAGGATTTTTCAATTGTACAAATCTATTTTATTAGTTGCTTATACAAGAGTACTTTCGGGTGTTATCCCATCATCAGTTGTGTCGCAACTGGAGAACAAGGCCTTAACCATGAGTTTTTATAGTATAACACTGTGATCTAATTGGCTATAACAATGCTGTGTTGTGATTGGTTCACTTCTAGAAACTTATTCTTACAATAATATGACATTGTGTTCTTATTGGCTAAAACATACTGCTTTGTGATTGGTTCAATCTATTGTCCTAAATGCTGCATTTCTATTGGCTACCTGGATTCCTGCCGTCTCATTGGTTGGTTCCGTTCTTCTTCTCTCGTCCAATCACCAGACCGAATAATTTTTCGCTCTCAAATGTGATCACATTGTTCAAGAGGCAGGCTTCCTTCCTCTTGGCTTTTGCAATCTCCATTTGTTCCCAGAGTTTTCTTCTCTTTGTGCGATTCTCTACGTGTATGACTTCAAATATTCCCTCTCCATCGTGGTTTTCCTCGCTACAGTGTTTCCCAAACAGTGACTTGCCATCTTCTTTCTCCCTCGACGTTTTGTGCTCCTTTCTCCTGACCTCAAACTTTCTCCCAGTCTCACCCATATAGATCCCCTCGCACTGTTCACAACTGAGCTTGTACACTCCGCTAAGCTTTCCTTGTCCTTTTGTTCCGTCTGGTTATTGCTGATTCTCTTCACCATGGGTTGGTTATTCTGGATACCCACATTCACATCGTAGCCATTGAACGCCTTTATCACCTTGTTCGTGTACTTTCCTATATATGGTATTGATCCAGAGTACTTTCTCACTATGCTATCATGGGTTCCTTTCTTTGTTTCCATTTTCCCAAAGACTCCCTCCACCACACATCTGCGGTAGCCATTGGCTTCTACGATCTGCTTTACTATCTCGATCTCTTTCCTCTTCTCTTCGTTGTTCTCGAGGATAGAAATTGCCCGATATAAGTAGTTTTGGATTGCCGCTAACTTGTGCCTGGGGTGGTGGTAGGAGTCATTTGGGATGATGGTGTCAGTATGCGTCGGCTTCCTGTAGATTTTGTATTCTATCCTATTGTTCTCCATTGTGAGTGTAAGGTCCAAATAGTTGATGGTCTCATTGCCTTTTTCCATTGTGAATTTGATGCTCTCATTCATCGCGTTCATTTCTGAAAGGAATAAATCCACCTGTCTATCAGTGCCTGACCACACAATTAGGATATCATCTTCATATCTGGCCCAGTGTTTGATCGAGTTTCTGAACTTGCTGCCCTTCAATATCTTGTTTTCCATATCATTCATGAATATCTCCGCCAGTATTGGTGACAGCGGTGATCCCATCGCAAGTCCCCTTTCCTGACTGTAGAACCTGTTATTGAAGCGGCAGTAGTTCTGGCTCAAGATCTCCTCCACTATGTTAGCGTACTTCGACCCATCGGGGTTCCCATGGTATCTGTTGTTTTTGAGCAGAGTGAGAAGTTCCTCCTTCGGTATGGTACCAAACATATTAGTCACATCAAAGGATATCAGCTTGTCGTTACTCCTGATTTCCAACTTGTCCAGTTGCTCAATCAGCTCTCCGTTGTTTCTGATACTTCGTCTGGGTGCAAACTGGTAGTTTTCTTTCAGGAATGTGGCTACGATCTTTGCTATCTTGTAGCATGGTGATTGAATGCTGTTGACCAGGGGTCTCATCGGACGGTTCGCTTTGTGGAGTTTTACAAGCCCCTTGAGTTTTGGTGCAACCGGGTTCATCTCAAGCGTCCTTCCGTTGCCGGGTACATTGTTCCGTTTCAACACAGCTTTCAGGTCATCTTGGTATTTCCGTGTTGGGTCCCTCGCCAGCTCTTGGTATCCATTAACTGCGATGTACAACTCCACTTTTTGGGTGTAGTCCTTCTCCATGACCACTACCATGCTGCCCTTGTCCGCCTTTGTCAAAATCAGGTTGTTCCGTCGGATCTTATGAAGGTGCGACTAATGTATACGCTCTGAGTGGCTCCTGCGTTTTGCCGCCAATGTGAAACTGTTGCAGTGTGCGCTCTGCGAATACTTGTTGTTAATGTCTCAATTAACGGGCCATTTCAATGATGGATAGAACATAAGTTCCATGATCACATACAATGTAAGCTGGCAAATCATTTTCCCATTCAGGTCGGTGTAAAAGAAGAATTCATTTCCAGTTCTGCATGATCGCCTCGTTTGGTTGGAAAATAGGTGACCATTTTCTTTCTCTCATTTTCCGTCTGTCCCGTGCCATTGTTTGACTCCCGCATATGTGACTTGGATCTCACTATGTGGGTCGCCAAATAAGTAAATTATCAAGAAAAATTCTGAGCACGTCGTCCCACAACTGATGATTCCTTCTAAAACTTTTCTAACAGCAACCTTCATCTACGGTGTGTCCTTACTTATTTCAACTATTATCTACTCTATGTGCGAGCATAGACTCAACGTGTAGCAGTTTCACCTGGGATAATTATTTTCCGCAGTAAAACAGATGGTGTGAGCATTAAACTAAGGAACCGGTCATTTTGTGAACTCGTGAATTGTGAAGTGAATTGCAGCGTCCCTTATTTTCATCGTGTTATACTCGTGTATTGCTGAAAGAATTGCAGTGTGTCTTTTTTTTTTTTTTTGTATTTTACGCATCATGGAAGCAACTTTTGTGGATGATTTTGTCGAGAGCAGTAATGATGAAGAAGAGTTCGAACCTCCTCGAAAACGAAGACGACACTCGAAAACATGGGTGAAGGCAGCTTCCTTTGAAACCGCAGAGGATGCCGACGAAGAACTTACTCGTAGAAATATTTGGTGGAAAAGTTGGACAAATCACACAAGTGAAGGGATGAAAGTGGAATATCGGTGTGTTCTGGGCAAATATCGTTCAGATGAATAACCTGCTCGTCTGCTGCTTCTGTACCATGCTAAAAATGAACAGGTTTTGTTGTTTGAGAGCGAGGGAACACACGCGAGTCACATAACTGAGCCAAATCGGGACATCCTTGGGATGAAGATACGGCAACATGTCGTAACTGTTCCTGAGGCGGCTAAGATGATTCCCCTTGGCCAGAAGAGGAAGAGAGGGCGTCCTGCCAAAGCAAGACGGGCCCTTCTTCTGCAGTGAACGAAAATTATTTTTTCTAAATACAACTTTTGAAGTCATTTTCAGTTCATAAAAACTGTTCCATACATTTATTTACTGCTCCATTCATTTCTGTTCATTTGATTCCATTACTGTGATTTCTACTTACTTACAGTGCAATATTTCATATAACTGCTCGTCTTCTTCAGTACTGCTGAATGTCATTGAAATATGTGCTCGCAATCTATTTTACTGTTTGTTTCCTCTTTTTTACTGTGCCGAAAAATCGCACCCGTTTGAAGTGTACATACCGATCACTACTCAGAATATCCTAGGCACAGAGAGTCACAAACGCGGAGGTTTTGAAACGGACCGGCAGAAACAAAAAGATCCTATTGACAATAGTAAAGGAGCGTAAATTGGGCTATCTAGGCCACGCCGTGAGGGGCGGTAAATACAAGCTACTGAGACTTGTGCTGGAAGGAAAGATCCGCATGGGAAATCCTCAGAGCGGCAGTGTCAAGGCTAACAAGAAGGAGATTCTGTCTGCGAGTAGCGAAGTCACAAAACTCAAAGAACGCTTCAAAGGAATGATTGTACATCGTTGATTCAAAGTCGACCAGTATGCATTTCTAGAAAACTACCAATTCACCTCAAATCGATCCAACGGCGCAATCAATTTTCCAAACTGCAATTGATGACAGCTGTGGAAAATTGCGAGTAGTTGTAAAAAATTGATTGCCATGAAATTTTGTAACAATAAAAAATTACAAAGAAATAGTTCGTTATGCATCCTATTAAATGCACATTATTTGAAAAAAGAATTGCGAAAATAATGTAATTCTTGAAAAGTTGAGTCACCAATCAAAGTAATAGACGCAATAATGTCTTGGGCAAATATATATTTCCCGTACATTAGGCTGCATAGATTTCAGGTGTACAACGGCGTGTGTCATTTCGACGCCACTATAAGGGCGCTTAACCTTTTTGGACACCGGGCCATAGAGCACAAGTTAAAGTTCTTGCGGGCCATAAAAAATTATTTGAAGAAATTCCTGCTATTTTTAAATTTCTTATTACGTGTCATAGGTTAAGCACACCTGCACTATAGTATGCGCTCTGGGTGCTCATCACTCCTGCAGTGGGTGCTCTGATGGATTTGTGCGTTCTGCTACGTTGCCCTCGGACTCGCACATGAAGTAAGTAACAATGTAATCGGTTTGTGGGCTCTGCCAGGAATTCAAACGCTTCTGTTTTTGCCTCCATTGCTTTACTCAGGGTCCACGCTTCACACCGATACAGCAAAACCAAGAGTACGTAATAGTGTACCATTCGAAGCCGCTACTCTGGGCTTATTTCTTTTGTTACAAAGAACTTCTTCATTGTTATGAAGATCGCTCTAGCCTGTTCAATCCTCGATCGTATTTCTCTTGTGGCATTACAGTTCTCGTCAACAAGAGTTCTCAAGTACTTGAAGACTGTCAGGTTTTTGATATATTCATTGTTAAGTCCAGCGGTTCACTCTAAGCAACTAGGGTGTCCAGTACCCGTTGCAGTTCCTCTCTGCTGCTTGCGATGTTAATGGTATCTTCCGCGTATCTCAGAATACTAATAAATCGACCATTTACTATCACTCCACCTCTTGCTTCTTGCAATACTTTCAGGAAAATAGCTTCGAATATATAATGAGTAGTAGAGGCGAGAGTACGCAGCCTTGTTTGACGCCTTCCAGGATTCCATCAATATCTTCAGATGTTTGGTTATCAACGTTCATATTTGCTATTTGTTTCCGTGCGTAGTCATAATAATAATAATAATAATAATAACTTTTATTGAGGCATAATATCCGTATTTTACATTTTATGACTTAATCTTATTTGTTCCATAACCTCGGCCCAAAAAGAGCAAATTGAGAATCTTAAATCCTTAATATTTCATGCTTGACCAGTGCAGGAATGGTCGAGTCACCGAAACTTCGCCATCAATTAAACGAATCCGTTCCTTTAAGTTACGGCTATCCATACCAAACAAGAAAGAGGAATACTCCGACGTGGAGTAAAAAAAAATGCAAACCGCAGAAAAAATGAAAATACGACGAGCGCTTTCGGCGTATTTTCATTTTTTCTGCGGTTTGCATTTTTTTTTTACTCCACGTCGGAGTATTCCTCTTTCTTGTTTCGCCATCAATCTTCAGTCAGCATTAATCTATAATACCGGTAGTCGATTCTATTTCAAAGTCGACGATGAATCGATGGTATAAGAACGAGTGGTCGATTTTGAGTTGACATCCATAATTTTAGGTCGATTTGCAATAATCGATGAACGGAAGTAAATCGACTGAAAATCGATGAGTCGACTTTTGGTCAAAATATTTTGTTAATTTGGTGTGAACGTGGTTTGTGGAGCCTTTGCCGTCCTAGAAGAAGATTAAAAGAAGGAACGTTTCTCTAACCAAAAAAGAAAAAAAGTAAAACTTTGAATCGACCATGCGACTTAAATTTTCCCACAATTTCATGAATATGGCGGCGCGACAGATACATTCTTGAAATACCATGCCCCTCACTCGGAAAATATTTTTCGTTGAGATGAATGAACTTTTATTTCAAACGTTATCGTGTTAACATACCAAAATAAGTGCTTTTTCACAATGTTGACGGGCGTTCCGACTGGAGTTAGGGAGGGGAAAAGTGGCACATGTCCTTTCAAAGGGAGTTGGATTAATTTGAAAAGTTTGATGATGGTCAATTTAAAACTGATCAAACAATTATTTTCACATCGATTTAACACCGTCCATTAGTGTATTTCGGCTGAAACGAAGTTTTTACAAATCTTAAAAGCTCGTCTTAGGAGAATGATTTTTCATACCCCTTGGAATCAGTAAAATTTTTTAAGATGCTCTCATCATCCCATGTTGGTAACCAACGATTCTGGATTAACAAGGTTTCAAATTGAATTGTAGTTTATACTTGTGTTGAAAAGGTACCTACTGGGCATTAAAATCGTAGGTATAACGTTTACACGAACTCGTCTATCTGTCTGCTCATACTATCTGAGAAAAATATCTTTCTATCAATATGGCTTAATTATGTCAAAGTTGTCGCTGCGTTAATTCGTGCGTAAATCAAATACTACAGCGAATTTTGACGCATGAGAGCTTTTCCTTCCCTAAAGTTGCGTTATTTTGCAATAAATTTTAAAACCACCGCGGACGACTGAATGTCGCGGTATTCATTAAGACATTGTAAATTTCGGTGGTCGTACTCTATATCATTCATAAAAATCAAATTATCGCAACGGGAGACCTGTTTTGAAAGTTATTAACATACTCTACACATTTTACGGACTCTTAAAAATCGCATAATTACGATTCACAGCTACATAAGCCGCGATTTCATTTTTAGGTATCAGTTTTCCTTTTTTCTCGAGAAGGCAAAAAAAAAAAAAAAAATAGAAACGTCTCGATAAATATTCTAAGCACAGTGAACAGCAAGTATTCATATATGTCTTCACACGTTTATCTCATCGTATTACTTCTATATATTCGTAGACTACCTCGTAAAGGAGTATTTATACGTCGTACATACGATTCGCTTTTACATACGCACGCGACATATAAAGTCGACAACGACGATGGACCGTTTTCTTTATTCATGCTGTATTTCAATCAATCGTTCATTCGAAGCCTATACGACAAACGACATATGAGCTTTAAAAAGGAACTGATCGCTTCTGTAATCGGTCGCTGTCTAATACATTTCAAGGAAATTCGCAAACCTGTTACATCTCACCATTGTGCACAAAATGGATAAAACTAGATTTCCCTCTTCTCATATCGTACGATATCGTTTACTTTTTTCCGTCTTCGCGTTTCTTCTTCATCACTCTGCCACACTCTCTTCTGCGTACAGCTCGCTCTCTCTCTCTTTCTCCCGTCGGTCTTTGTTTCTATATAGCTATCTTTCTTTTTGCGCCTAATACGCCAGCTTGCGTTGCTGTAACACAAACACATACTCCGATCGTATAGCTATAAGTTGACGTCAATAATCTGCAGTAATTATAGATAATGATGAAGATAAACGGTTTCTTTGACTCGCCGTTCAGCAGCATAGCGAATTGCAAAAAAAGCCTCTTACGATTCTAGTTTTTTGGGTTGAGATTTGCCAAAGACGTGTAGGAATTTTAGTGACTGCAAGCCACGACAGTATAATATGAAATGTATACAACACCGCATCTGACTGGCTCCATACGGATGCGTCTCCTTGAAATGTAAGTACCTCTATAAATATATAGTGAACAGCGTTTAAAGACATTGTCTTCTGTACACATTATCAGGAGATTTGGAGTTCGTTTTTACTGTCGTAGACGCTGACGAGTCTTGTTTATTAATCGTCGGCCGTTTTTAGGGCGAAGATACTTGTAATTTATACAACATGGCCTCGTGTCAGTCGATAAACTAACCGATTTTTGCGAAAAATTCAGAGCGAAGACTTTTTTCCGGACAGCAAAATTACGCTTTCAAATCGAATATTTGTTTCTGCCCCTCGACTTCTCAATTCGTCCCTCGTCCTTTTCTCTCATCCTCGTAAAGTCTGCAATCGTACCATGTGGAGATTGCCCGAGAGGGTTTCTGACATTCTCTTCCCTTTTTCAGTTTACCATTCAATCTTGCGTTACTCCAACATCAGCTGTATCGTTGTTTAGGAACAAGGTCTTAAACTTTTATCGTCCAACTTTCAAGGAATGGTATTAAACAGAGGAGATAGGAGTACATGAAAAAACAGACGAAAACCCAAACGAAACGGATCTAAAAGAAACTTGCCAAACTGACCCGGAACAAATAAGAAATAATTCAGTCTCTTCTACATTTTTCACCATTCGGGAGCTGACAAAAAATAAAATTTGGACTTAATTTTCTAGCTACTTGACCAATTTTCCGCTCAGTCTTTGAAAAATCGATTAAACTCTAATCCTGTTTCAACAGCTCACGATTATGAATGGAAAAATTGGGAAAGTAAAATATGTGCCGCGAACCTTTGACAGAACGCAAGTAATGCAGAGGAAGGTCACAAATCTACAGAAGAAGATCTGGCAGAACAACCTGATCTTGACAAAGGTGGATAAAGGCAACACAATATAGACAACTATACACAAAAAAAGGAGTCGCACATTGCGGAGAATGGACACCAAGAGCTGAAAAAGGACCCCACCTAGAAATATCAGAACAGGGTGAAAACCGTGTTGAAAGAGAACAATGTTCCCGGCAGTGAAAGGACGTTTGAGATGAACCCGGTGGCATCAAAATTTGGGGCGCTTGTAAATAACCACAAAGCGGATCGTTCGATGAGACCACTGGTC
This sequence comes from Aspidiotus rigidus, assembly GCA_035079385.1. NCBI lineage: Eukaryota > Metazoa > Arthropoda > Insecta > Hemiptera > Diaspididae > Aspidiotus > Aspidiotus rigidus. Next base: position 618,704 of record JAVHKY010000074.1, on the reverse strand, counting down.
AATCGACGCCAGATTCTTGAAAGAAAACTCGTGTCTGAACAGAGCATCAGAAACAACAATGAGCAGATAGAAGGATTCGAACAGGTGATAATAAAGAGCAACGATAAGCTGGTATCCTTTGATGGGACAAACATGTGTAAAACCGTACCAGAGTAGAAGCTTCTTAGCCTACTGCGTAATAACAGATATCAGGGGAACCCTGATGGGCTGAAAAGATCGTGTATCAGAACTACTACCAATAGATCACTGCTGCCACCGATATTCATAAATTACAGTACATGAAAAACAAGATATTGACAGGCAGCAAGTTCAGAAACTCGATCAAACACTGGACTTCACACGTATAGGTGATAACTCAGTTGCGTGGTTAGGCATTAATAGACAGGTGGACCACGCGATGAATAAGACCATCAAATTGGCAGTAGAAAAAGGCACTGATACCATCAACCATTTGGACCTTACACTCGCACTGGAGAAAAACAGGATAGAATACAAAATCTACACCATCATCCCAAATAACGCCTACTACCACTCCAGACACAAGTTAGTGGTGATTCAGAACTACATTGCTCCCGAGCAATCTCTTTCTTCAAAAACAATTAAGAGAAGAGGAAAGAAATTGAGATAGTAAAGCAGATTGTGGAGACGTGGTCAGGGGGATCCTCGGGAAAATGAGAGCAAAGAAGGGGATCCAAGATAGCACCGTGAGAAAATACTCCGGATCAGTACCATGTATGAAAAAGTACACAAATAAGGTGATAAAGGAATGCTTCGGTTATGACGTAAATGTGGGCCTACAACAACCCACCCACGGTGAAGATAATAACTAAGTAACGATCAGACGGAGGAAAAGGACAAGAGAAGCGTAAACAGAGTGTACAAACTTAGTTGCGAACAGTACGAAGGCATCTACATCAGTGAGACTGGGAGAAAGTTTGACATCAGGAGAAAGGAGCACAAAACATTAAGGGAAAAAGAAGTTGGTAAGTCACTGTTTGGGAAACACTGCAATGAAGAACAGCGCAGCGACAAAGGAATATTTGAATTTCCAAGTCATACATGAAGAAGAGAAAACTTTTGGAAACAGACGTAGATTGCAAGGGCAAAGAAAGGAAAAGCTAACCTCTTCAACAATGTAATCTCATTATTTTGACAGTGAAAGATTATTCAGCTTGGTGATTGTACGAGATATAGCCGACCAATAGGATAACAGGAAACCTGTAGCCATGTAGGGAGATGAACCAATCAAGACGTTGTAGCCAATCAGATCATATTACAAGGATTAGACTATAAAAACTAATGATGATGAGGTAAAATCCAAAAGTACCCTTGTGAGCTAACCGAGAAAGTAGAATTGTACGCTTGAGATCTCTTTAATTTTCAGTGCTCTACTTACACCTCATCACTTAATATGAGTTCCGATGGACCATGTTTTTTTTTTTTTTTTTCTTTTCCCATAAAAGGAAGTTGAACACTAGCTATACATTTACAACCAAGTATTCCTTTAAAAAAGACAAAGGCTTCTGCCTCCACCATTCTACAAAGTCCGAATATTTTTCTTCTGAGGTCAGCCAATTTATTAGCATCTTAAGAGAGAGAGAACTTCAATCAAGATGTTTTCGAGGAAAACTTACATTTTGATGATTTTATCAGAATTTTTTGAGATTTTAAACCTTCCCCATTGAGATGAATATATAGCTTTTTTTTTAAATTTATAACTTACCCAGGATGGACAGTGTTACCAACCAACATTTTTGCAGTTGTAGTTCTGAATTGACCATTATCGGTTACCCTTACCAAAAAAGGTAAATGAAGTTAAAGTGACAAATTTGGGTTGACTATCATGTCACGAGCATTCAAAGTAATTAAAAATTTAAAAAAGAATGAGAAAAGACAGTTAAATCACGACTAGTTTAAATTTTAGGATATCGGTACCTAGTTTATAATATCATCGATTGACTTCGACGATAGCGAAAAAGTAAAGACGCAATTAGGAATCAGCTTGATGATATAAAAACTGTCCGTTTCTCATCGACACTTCTTAGAACATAAGGAAGAAAACAATAGCTGCTGTATACCATGCATGGGGTGAGCAGGCGTATAGTTAATAATATATGTGTCGCGGCCTTTCTTAATATAATTTATCTATTTTCTCGCTATTTCTCGCATACTGGCGAATCAGTATAAGAATAAGAAAGACGTATCCAGAGTAGAGGAAGAGTAAGCGAGAAAAATTAAAAGAACGGAGTGAGAAAAAATAAGAACAAGACGACAAACGAAAAAGGAAAAAAAGATACTAGCGAGGGGAGTGAAAAGGACAGTAGATGAAACATTACGTTATTTATTACTTTTAGAATATTAACTATTTTTATACACATGTGCTCGCGTTAAGTTGTGCACAGACTGTGTACGTAGTGTTGCATAGTATTTATAATGCTTACAATTGATAGAGAAAATTTATAAGTACAGTTTGTATAGTTTCGTCTCGCATCTGCTTGATTTATTCACTATTTTTATTTTTATTCGCTATCTCGCTCGCTCGTGCAATAATCTTCCTCTATTTCACATTTTCGTTTCCTCTCTTTCCCATCATCATCATTATCATCACCAGAAAAGAGTATCTGTTACTACTTACATATTACTATGTGTATTTAGGAGAAAAAAAAAAAATCTATAGAATAATAACACTGTATAGAAATATACGCGCGCGAACAGTAGATGTAAACGAGCTTATTAGACATCGAAGTGTGCTACAATAACAATTGCACGGCGAACGTCTAACTAATGTATTTGTAAACGCGTTGTATCGCAGAAATGAAGATGGAAGTGCAAAAATGGAAATTTAGTCGTTTCTTCGATTGGCATAGCTGTGTAGGAAGAAAGTTTAGTATCGAGGACGTACGATTAAACATTTTAATGGACGGTACGTCAAGCGAGTTGACGTGCGACAGTCGGAGATTGTATGGTGACATCTTCACGTTCGCATTAGTCGCGAACGCGCTGGGCGGGCAATCGATACAAGAATTACGAGAATTGAGGAGAAAACAATTCGTAAAATTGATGATTTGAAAAGATTTAAGCTACTTCAACTTGATTTTCGACACCAAACTAAAGAAAATTATCCCCTTCTTTGGTACCTACCAACAAACTTCATCATTTCATCGAAAATTTGCCAGAAATAAAGATCATGTTTTATGTCTCTTTTAAAGTAAGGTTAGTGTGACCTAGTTCACTTGAGTTGGAACTCTATTATTTGCCTCTAGTTAGTGTTGACAGACTCACGAAGCTTACCCGCTACAGTCGTTTGCCTCTCTAAGCCCTACCCCTATATAGCTTTAGTACAAAGAAAACAATTCGACCTTTGGGGTAGTCTGGAATTGAATTAAGAAAACACCAATTTTCCAAAGTCTCTTTCTGTATTTAGACCGACTTACGCTAAATTCAAAAAATTTCAACACTTTTATTTAATTTTTTGTTTTATTTTGTATTTCATTTTAATTTCTAATTATTTATTTGCAATTTTGTGACCTTTCCTAAACCTTTCTACCGACTTTTAATAATATATTCACGTGCGTGTTTCTCGGAATTCTTTATAATGACTAAACCACGTACCGTTATGAAGACCCTTTATTCCTTACTGATGCTGTGTGTTAGATGCCTTGTATACTATATATGTTAGCTAGGTTAGCATACGTTGTATCATGTTACAGAACTCCGAAAATATAACGCGTACGCAAATTTTGAAAGTTCCACACCTCAAAGCAACTTCTCTTGAAACGATCGTCGTTCTTTCATGTCCCAAGGGCACGGTCATACCCAAAGGTATGCGTTTTGAGTCATGGTCTGACTGTTTAAGTATAGTTTGTATGTGGGATAGGATGACCATAATTATACACTAGCCTTTTTGGGTCTCATGATAAGGCGTTGGCCCAGCTAAGCCGAGGCCGTTGACCGAGCAATTTTCATCCAAAATTGACTAGCCGGTAGCTAGCTAATGAAATCATATTGGTCATGAGCTTAGCCGTTGGCCATTCAAATTGGAATTGCTAACAGCTGGTATTTTCTCTTCCCCACACCTCACCCCTCCTCGTTGGAGTGATCCCTCCCCTACTTTCAGCCGTCAGCTTTTAGCTCTCAGCCGTTAGCCATGATATTTTGGCCCAAGATTAGCTAGCTGTTAGCTAGCCAATAAGACTGGGTTAGCTGTTGGCTGATAGCCAAAGCCAATCAATTTGAAGGGTTAGCTTTTAGCTAAGTTTTTAGCCAATAAGATTGGCTAAGCAGCCCTGGTTGAAAAATCGACGTGACGTGTTCGGTACACGTATCCCGTGTTCCGTACACGTATCCCGTACACGTATCCCGTACAACATGTAGAATTGATGATGTATAACACGATTCTGTAAAATTGAATGTAACTGCGTTATTCATTATAATTATAGTGAATTGACAATTTAGGCTTGCATGAAAAATATCTAGAGTGAATTTGCCCTAGATTTTATTTTTTTAATCGATCATCGTCAAAAATCGCATCAATTTCACGTTTATATTTGCGTCCGGCAAGTAAACTGGACAAAAAGGTGATGTTTCAGATAGGTGAAATTTTTATTTTTATGAGTTTCATACTATTCTACTAGTCAAGAGAGTCAAAAAAGGTTATTATAAGTGATACTTTTTTTTCAGTATTAACAGAGATATAGCTAGTTGAAATAACATACGCTCTTATGTAAATTTTCATGTGATCACCTTTTCGTCCACGACACTAGCGCGTCTACAGTAGTGGCCCGATGCGAATTAAATCATTAGGATTTGTACACAATTCTTGTTCATGTTGAAAGACTGAACTTGACATGAAAGAAAGGTGGGAAGTAATAGAGGCAGTGTCATACTACAAATTAAGTTCACAGAGTAGAGGCCATTCGCAGTAAAGATTTCATCACAGCACAGATAAACAAAAAAATCTCTCAATATTACAATTTACGATACTCAAGTATATTAAATTAATTTTTAGTTTGAACAATAACACCGTATATAACGTTAGAGTTCTATCATATCTAAGTTTTATGCTCATATGTTATGAATACAGTGACCCAAGAAAGAAAATTTAAAAAATGCGAATTAAATTTACAAAAAAATATCGGTAAAAAAAATCGATCGCGCCGCCAGCAAGTCAGAGACAGAACGCAGGGATTTCAGCAAACACTACGTTTTAGCTAGTAGCTGTCTGTCGTTGGTTCAACGTTGCCCTCTTGCCGCTCCACCATCTTCAAGCGAAACGAGAAAACCAACGCCACAAGCCAACGAGCAAATCGATGAGCTACTCACTATTATCACAGTTTTCAGCTTCCATTATTCGACGTTCGTTGTTCGTTGTTGTACGAAGTTGAGCTCTTTCAATCGTCGTTTATTATTTTCGTCTCTGGTTTCCAGTTAGTAATATTATGTAATTTACTGGCATTCGGTAAGTTTATTATTCATAATTAATTTTCCCGGTACAGCGAATTTCTATGTAGAATTTGATTGAACATGCTACTGGCGTGGCTTCGAAACTTACAGCTTAGTGCTTGGTCTTCCAAAGCTTCTCCGTATAATCTTCGTGCTTGTGGAGTAATTTCAAGGCGAATATTATAATAAAGTATCTCAAAAGTAAGTTTAATTCAGAAATATTTTTCAATTCACGGCAATGGAGTGTTTCATTTACGTAGCTGGCTTATAGATATCGTGTGAAAATTTTCCAGTCAAATCATGATAACCTTATCAGGCCTCGTACGATCGAGTATAAGTAATTTACATCTCGAGATCGTTTAGTGGCTATTCAAAATTTTGCCGATTTAGCGCCACCGAATCAGAATCCACATGACTCGGGTAAAATACATTCATCGCACGTTTTTAAATTTTTATTTCATTACTCTCTCGTTCGCAACGGGTTTATCGCGATCACATGTGTTTTTTCTAGATGCATTCGTCGGTCAAAAAAGATAAATACCTCCTTGGATTGAAATACGCAGTTTCTCATTTTTTGTCGTAGGTAGCGAATTTCTTTCGAGGAACAATATTGTGGTATAGAAATACTCAAATAGAACGACAAACAATCTGGTTCCTCTTTCTGTAATTTCAATACTGAGATGTTCCTATCGAGTAGTTTTTTGTCTGTCTTAATTCTACCATTTTCATCAACACGCAATTATTATCTTTATTATTAATATTATTATTATTATTTTTACATTGTACCCACCCTCGTATGTTCGTGAATTTTAATTTTAATTTTCATCGTCGATCTTGATAATTTTTTAATTTACATTTCAGTGTCAACCGTTCAAGAAATCGAAGGTCTGTATAAGATGACGACAACGTACACCTATTCACCATATAGAAGTGCGGTCATGAAGTTAAGTACGGACGATATTGTCGAATTGTTGGAGACGTACAAAGAGCACGAATCTCTGTACAATCCAGGCCATCCGAAACATACGGACAAGAATAATAGACGTGCTGCCATGAAACACATGTTGATGGAGTTGAGAGAAAAAGGTAGCCTACGCTTTTCAACTACTACAAAATAATATGCAAAAATATCTGAGGAAAATTAAATTTACTCAGTTTTCCATCTTTTTTTTCTTCTCAGGAATAAATATTCCAGACGTAACGATACTGAAGAAGAAGATCAAAAGCCTCAAAGACACCTATCGAACTATGCGAATAAAAATCGAAACTTCAAAAAAGAACGCCACGGACGAGGACGAAATTTATACGCCTAAAATGAAATGGTACGCCTTAGCGGACAGCTTTCTTCGACCATTTGTCACCTCCCAGCAAACACCGGATTTCGTAAGTACTAGCGATATGACATAGGTTTTTTCATCGATATTTTTCTTCACCTAGAATGTACGCTTATGATTACAGTCGGAATCTATGGGCATAGAAAGTATGGTAGTGGTGAAAGAGGACGGCGAAGACTCAAACATATCCGCCTCTTCGAAACACGGCGACGCCGAGGACCAAGAACCGAAAATTAGCGTGATCAAAAGACCATCTTTCGCGCGTAAACGTGTCTTTTTGAACGAAAGTGATGAAGAGTACTCGTGCCTTAATAATAGAATCGAAACGAAAGTCGAAACGAGAGAAAAGCCGGACGCTTGCGAAGCGTTTGCTACATATGTTGCTACGCAAATGAGATCTCTTCCACGAGCGCGACAACTCCTGCTGCAGGGTGATATATTAAACGCGATCACCAAACAATTTCTCGAGTGGGAAAACGAAAATGAACATATTGAATCGACTCTCGTCTATGTGCCTTGAAGTTCCATTTCCGATTTATTTTTTTATTTCTTCCACCAGTTTGTGATCTGTATAATTTTATTGATTAAGAAAATGAGTATAATATTTTATTATGGCTCTATTTTTTTAGATTTTTCTCACGAATTGCTTTATATATTATAGTGAGTTTTTGAATAATTTTTTCTGACGATGTACAATTTTCAATTGATATTAGCGCGAGTATTGTGGTCGAATTTTCTGAATTGTAAAGTCGAGAAAAAATTGAGATTAAACTGAAGAAAAAATATGAGATATTTCATTTTACTGTGCGGTAAAGCCAGCCCCGGATTTAAAGGGGCAGAATTATGACCGTTGAGTTTCAGGCTGGTCTTTCTCGTCTAAACAGCTTTGAATTATTTATCTCTGAGATGAATCACTGCTTAGATTCTCATCTTACACACTCGTACCTAATCCAAGAATTTAAACCGATGACGTGGAAAATTGCTTAAAGCTTGAAAAGCCCAAGTACTTACACCGTTTCATTTGAAAGATATTTTATTAGAGAGGAAAATACGATTTTGTGAAAGGGTTCCTGATGTATCCAACTTCGTCTTCTCAACGAAAGAGAATTTCTGTTATTTCGAAGGGGCAGTGGCAACAACTTGAGAGTTAGGTGAGCGATTTGTTATGTTTCATATCTTTGCTAGGTGTCCTTGGAAGTAAGACTCGGAAGAAATTTTAAAGATGATGTAAATGACTAGCTATCTAATCTTTAATTTCATGTAATAGTTAACAATATTATAGACGATTATTTAGGTAGGCGATGATGAATTTTTGGTAGTGGGCCGCGCTGTCTTGAAAAATATTATGTAGAGATCAATTCTGAGGTAACAACAGAGAAAGTATATGTGATCAGAACGTCCTTGTATTCTAACATCAACTCCATCGAAGAGTGGAACATAAATATTCTCTACCAACCCAACCTACAAATACCAAGTACTAACTTTTAAAAAAACGTTGGAAAGACATTCAATACCTATACGATTTGGGCCAGATCTGTTCTGATGTCTACCTATTGTAACGTCTAATGTTGACTTTTAGATTATGTAATACACGTGGATTCCAAGGTTCCAGACTTGACAACAAAATATTGATGAAAATAGTTTCTAAAATCATTCTACGCTAATGTGTCGTAAGAAATGCATTATTTTGATAACAGCTAAATAAATTGTTGAAAGCAGAAACCAGGAAACAAGGTTTACCGGGTAATATTTCTACGAGATAATTTAAGAATTTGACGTCAATACGCAGGCGGTCAGATAAGAAAAAAAGCTATCATGAGGGTTTTCATAATTTTATTCTCACAAATGTCTGATACCTATCAGATTATAAGTGAATTTCAAATATCAAATAAAATTTCAAGAATTTTCGTAGTCGACTTCTGCTCTTTTATCATATCGCTTTTCTTTTTCTTATTCCTCATCTTTAGTGCGTTTTTATCACCTTGGTTTTCGAAACGAGGGTATAATTTTCCTTCGCAAATTTTGGCGCATTCATTATAATTCACTCGATCGTTGTTGTAGGCTTGTATAAATAACCGAAGGACTGGATAGGTACAAATATTGTGATTTTAACTGCTCCAATAACTGTTTTTATCATCGTTCTTCAAGATCCATAAAATATTTTTCGAGCCTATCTTCAAATAATATAACTAAGGTATTACATTCCAGTTTTTTTATGAAAATATAGGTACGAGAATTTGTCTTTTCATTCTTTATCCAGGTAATGGTTGGTCCTTCATAAGTACCTACCTATAACTTATATTATGATTCATTCATGTCATACGTTTAGAGGTGAGTACATTAGCTTGTTAGAGAATCTCCTAACTGAAAAATTTATTAGAGTACACAATTTCCCTAGACTTTGATGAATACCTATATTTCTTGTTTCAAGGAAATCATGTTCATTCTTTGGTCTCAAAAACACCATTTACAAAAACAAAACGAAATCCAATCTTTGGATGAAATTGAGTAAACTCAAAGACACTTACCCAAAGTAAATTAAATAGCATCTTACGGAATTGACGACAAGAACTAGATGTTGTATTATAGCCTAATGAAATATCAAATTTCAGTAAATTATACGATGCCCCTATATATTGTATGAATGGTTACTAAAATAAAATTTATCATCTTCATGTTTATGTTTCGACGTGTTAGGACATTAAAAAAATCGTGTAATCGCGAATTTAGATGCAAATTAAATAGTCGCGTATGTTAATTAATTGGCGAAACGGTGCATTAACCTATAACTAAGTTCACTCTTTGCTAAAAGTTGGTAGAGAGCCTATCTGGAGAAGTATTATGTCCTGAAAATGAAGGCAAAATATGGATAGGATGTTCATTGAAGAATCGACTCTCAATTAACGGCACATTTAGCGGTTCAAATATCTAAAGACAGACGACCTTGAGAATGGTGGCAATTCCCGTTTATGTTTCTTACTTTCTTTCACAAAGAGGCTTTCTTGGGAACAATATTGACTACATGTTACAATACCTATACTAAGTCTCAGGCCTTGTTGTACGCGGTCATGAAGACTGATCTCCCATTCTCTTGATTGAAGCCACTAAAAACATGCGCACTCCTAATTTCGGTCTAGCTTTGGACAAGTTCTGCGCAGGTCAAAGGGGCTCTCATTTTCCATATGTTTTACTTTTGTAAAAAGAAAAATTGAAACTTGTATTTGTAATACCTCAATTCCAACATATATCGTCGCTGAGGTGAGGGAAGCCATTAATGATAGGCGTTACATCACTAGTAAGGTTTCTCTGAAATAAGCTCTCTTCGTACTGAATCCTGTCCCTCCTCGCCCTGAGGTCAACAAATCTAGCATCGCCATACGACTCGTATCCTATAAATCGTTCCCTACTTATTTATCAATTTATCATCTAGGGGCAAATTATCGGCCCAATGATTCAAATCTTGTGTTACTCTTGGAAGTCCGCATTCTATTATCAATTCCACCACCTTCATCCAGAAAAAATGACGTAGCCACCCCCTTATTTTCTTTGATTTCGTCGCCCTCTTTCCTAGTACTTCTAAGCAAATCACCTTCCAGCACACTCTGTACATGCGAACTTGAAACCACATTCCTCCTGAAAAGACCAGCTAATTTATGAAAAAGATTTCTAGAAGGAAACGGAAAAAGTGGAATGTTCAACTTGCTATAAAATGACTGTCACAGCGTTCACGCATCGATGAAACAGGTAGAGCTCTCACGGTGCGCTCTTGGGAACATATCCGACGCTTGAACTTTTGGAAGTCGCGAAATTTCAGCATACGGAAATCACCTTGCTGAGAGTGGCCGTCAACATGGAAGAGAAAGGGATACTCAAAGAAGTAATTGACGCTTCTCAGACTATCGCCGCCTCCTCCTTTCATAGGCGAAAAGAGTTGTCTTTTTCCTTACTGACGTCAAAAACTCATTATTTAACTCTTCCCCTGAAAATCTTTCTGGAATGAAATATTCATAATTTTGAAAGAAGTACACAAATGTCCGTTCCACAACCACAAAAAGTTCATTACAATGGATCGAGTGGTTTCTAATATCAATGTCGATAGGAATTTCTCCGTTTCTCTGAATATGAAAAATCGATGAAAGTCTGACTCACCCTTTTCTAAAAACTTTCTTCTTCAGCACCCCTCTTTTTCACCACCTTGAAATTCCGACGTGATGAGTCTTTTATCCTTTTTAAATGCTTCCATACCATTATCTCTACTACACGGTAAAACATCGAACGAAAAGAAAAGAGCATCGTACACGGCACGGTACAGAGTAGAGCTAAAAACTGCTGAATGAGCGAAAATATCTGACGGGAATGTCAGGAATGAATAGTGTGCTCTATTAGCGAATGAAGGAATGCTAGTCGTTGAAAAGGCACGCGGACCCCCGGTAACGCTGTATATCGCTCGGCGTGAATACAGAAGGAATTTTCGTATACGTATATATGCTGCTCCAAAAAGGTTTTTGCCAGATGATGATCTGCTTCGTGGATTCGTTTTTTGTTTCTTCTAATTCGCGACTCCGCTGTTATAATGGCGCACTTTTCCTCTCTGTACGTATTTGACGGTGTTTTAATCTCGTGTGTCATTTGCTAAATTCTAATAATTTTTCTTCTTTCATAATTTTCTCATCAGTGTACCTTATAGGGTCTCTTTTTCGGTCCTAAATTACGTTGCGTTCTTATACTTACAGTTGAAATTCTCAAGGTAGAATTAATTTTCTTAGTCATCCTTGTAAAAATAGAATACGTATTGTAGTATATTCCTCGAACGTAACATTTGAAAACCTTTGACGAACGTACAAGAGACTACACATGAATACCCAGTAGATTCCTCTTTGCATCAGCACCTCCTGTATAGGACGAATTTCTGGCTGTTAAAGCTAATGTTCCCAAATATATAGATACTTTCTGGCTAATCCTTTACAGCCCTCCTCAAGGAATTTTCCTTTACAGTCAATCTTTTCCGTCCTATTTTTTTTTTCTCTTTGTCTTCGTTGAAATTTGATTCCGAATTCAATATTTCTGGGAGGTAATTTTCAGGATTTTTGAACTAGAAGCAGATTCTACGAGAAGAATTAATAATAGTACGGGCGATAAGTTCCTCAAAAATGTGAATACAAACGTTTTGGCGTCTGTTGAAAAATGTCAAGCTAGATATCGAAAACAACATAATTATTGAAAATTTCGCCCTAAAAAGCTGAACGTATACAAAATTTTTTGTGGCCCGTTTTAGTCCCGAAAAATTGGTTCTTCGGAAATATTTCGAAAAGTTGAAACCTTCGAGAAAAATTTTTCGAACAAAAATAAAATTTCTCTTGAAGTTATGTATTTTGAAGTTCAGTATAGCTCTCAGAGTTGGGCTGAGTCAGATTTCCAATAATTATAAAAAACGACTGAAGTTTCCGCATCATGAAATCATTAACCACCTAGATGCCTTATCACGGCGTGAAATAATTCTAACTCCCTCAGACCTATAAGCGTACTTTTTTCCCTCTATTCTGTGAGTTCCTCATTCCAAACTTACTTTTTGGGACAAAAGTATTGCGCGTAATGAATCTAATCAGAACCATTCTCTAGTCGGGGCAGAAGACTTTTATGAATAGGTATGATTGAAATTGTCACCACTCACCACCTAAGCGCATTGAAGGGGAAATTCGTCCTCCATCACATCTTGCGTTTAAAAGTACAAAACCAATTGAAATTGTTTCGTATTGTTTTGGTGAAAGGAAAATGTGAGGCCTAAAGAAAGCCAGTTCATCCTTTAAAAGATAAAGTTCCTGTAAGGGAGTCTTTAGCCGTTTAGAGTGAATATCAATGTGATTAGCATTCTATATTATATGTACTGTACTTCAGTGGAAACTCTCTCCCAACTTGCGATTTAATCTAGAAAAATTCTTACCACTAGCTTATACTCAATTTCTTTTACGCTGTCTAACCTAACTCATATTGTTGAAGTTGATGACGTCACCAAAGTCACTTGGGCGTTTTTTTGAGGATGTTCCCTTCTATCCAACGTAACCTAATTCAACTTAGCTTGATGATGTCATCAAAGTTGCCTGTACATTTCTACAAAAATGATGACGTCATAAAAGTTGGACGAGGATGCGAACGTTTCCTAAAGATGTCTTCTTCAATAAAACGGATAGTGAATTCCTTGCAAAAAATAAAGTTTTAAACAATTTTCAAAAAGTCCCCTTTTTACTCAGTTTCCAGAAATAGGCACATAGCAAATGTAGGGGGCGCACCAATCGCTTTGCGTTGCAAAATGCATGGTAAATTTGTTACATATTTGTAGATGTTCGCAAAGTTAAGTTTCTCATTGTAGTAGGCTCCGGACTGCTGTGCCCTATGATCATTGATTTGAAGAAAAAATTATTTAACTGTAAAGTCCAAGTTCACACGACCCTATTATAAGAAAACTGACGAGCTGAATTAGTAACCCTCTTATAATTGTCCCCTCAGGACTTGGATCGACCCAGAACATTGAGAAACTGTGAAAACATTCTTAAGAAAACAACTCGGTCGGATAAGTATGAGTTCATTAGTGTGGACCACAAAACAACCAAAACGTTGACTTAAACCATATTTTGTAGGTACCAAAATTTGGAGCCCTACCTCGTCAAAAATTATGCCTTGTCATATGACGATGACTTTTGATGAAATTGACAACTCTGCTGTGTGATGTTTGCGTAAAAGTCTCTTTTAAAAAAGCTTGATAGAAATGAAGGTTGCGAGATTAGAAATTCTCTTTTTTCCTTGACAAAGGCAAGTCGCTATGCGCCTCAGTAGCCGGGTCTCTTGGGTTTTCCCTTCTTCCTCCTCAACTGTAAGATAAGGTGAGTTCATCTCTTTCTTCTATTCAATAACCAATACCCAAAAGATCTGCGGCTTTCAACAGGGAACCAGTTTTATCCAAGGTTTTTCGGAAAAAACATCCGCCGTCCGGTCGGCTGGCAAATCTCGGAGTTCGAAAATTTTCCAGGTCCCCCTCCTATCATATATATCCCGGAGTTCGACATTTTTCCAAGTTCCCCTCCCATCATCTATCGCTTGGAGGCGAGAGACCTGTGACGTCACAATTTATATTTTTCAGATCCCACGTACCCCATGGAAGAAGTTCCCTACCACCTTTCGTTTAATTCCGTTAAAGAACCCGTGAGTCTTCTAAAGTTCCCCTCCTATCAAATATAACTTGTGAGGCGGGGGCTGTGATGTCAGAGTTTGATGACGTCATAGGTCAGCCTTGTCACGTCAAAATCTGTTGATGTCATAACTCCCTATTTTAGCGGAGGTTTTTCGGTAAAAGTATATAACCTGAAATATAGAACCGACCCTTCGAGTAACTAGATATAAGCAATGCTTGATACACCAATAATTATCAACTCGCGACATTATAAATTAACAAATGAACAAACGAAAAGATAACACAACTTGTTCTTTTTACACCTTCTTTCAACAGTTGTCAACTGAGATGAAAATAGAATCTTCTGATAATAATTAACCTTGCAGCTTGGGAAAGAAAGCACTGGATTCCTTCTGGAGAACCCACATTGAAAAAACGCACTATGAATCTCTGCGATAGTGTGGGACAGAGTTCATTTATATCGGTAAAAAAGAGGGGGAATTAGAAAAATTCTGGACTACTAAATAAAGCTTAATTCGCAAAAATGACTACAAAAATAACAAAAACAGACTTTCAAAGTCCTAGGTTTTTCCTCATTAAAACTGCCAACTCGCCTGACAACTAAGGGATACAAATTTTACGATTTTTCTACTTCCTACCTAACCACACCGTACCAAAAGTTTTGACAGAAGTGGCGTGAAGTTTTTTATTTAAAAAAATTTTTTCAACTATTAATCGTTCAACTTCAAGAATACCCGAATAGGTGTCCTACCTCCCTTCATTTAATTCTGTTAAAGAACCCGTAAGTTGTTTCTTTTTCTACCGAAATCTCCAGCTCAAGAAACCCAGACTTTTTCTATATCAAGATTTGAAAACGAAAAGATTCGCATCTTTTTGTTCCACTCAGATCTGGAATCTAAAAGATTTATTCCTTTTTTACCCGTCAAGTTCTAAAATTCAAAAATATTCCATAAGGTTTCTCAGTCCTGCACTACCTCAATGAGACATAACGAAAATAATAGCATAATAATAACAATTATATAGGAACAATGATAGACAGATAAAGAAACTGAGATACACATATCATGATAAAAAATACTGCAGTGAAAACTTTTTCGAAGGCTGTGCAAAAATTTGAAAAATGCTATACAAAAATAAAATCGTAAGTAACAGAATGGACAAATCCTTCAGAGTGACGTCACAAACACCCTTTCGGTAAGAAACTTTTTTTGCGAATGCATAAGAGCTTTTGGTTCGCCAAGGTAAAAGCCCCAAAAGTGAGGAAAATTTTTCTTCATTTTATAAATAACGCAATTTCACTGTTCCCTATAATCTTTATTGTTGATGGTCAATTGTATTTTTCTTCTCTTTTTTCATTCGCCCATTCTCCCTCCCTTCACCACAAAGACTTCCTTCAATTTTGTTTCCTTAAATATATCATTAAGAGAAATGTACAACAGTAGAAATCTCCTTTTGATATTTATAGAGTAGAGTTTGGGATAAGTTCGGAAATAAGTGATAACGTATCTATGAGTGATAAGCTGTCGTTTGAAACAGAAATCAGCCCTATACGTCCAGTAGAAGTCGCTGATAAACTCAGATGAGGCCTTCAATTTCACTGTAAGAATAATGCAAGGGGAGAAATCGCCTTTCGGTATTTTTCGAAAATGACGTCTAAATAGGTTAGTCAATGAGTGATGGCTCATCTGTTGGTAACAAGCAATTTCATTAAAAAAAAAAATCAGAGCGATCCATCGAGGCGAACTCAGATAAGTTTTGCGAGATTTCTTTTATACTCCTATAGATTAAAAAATCTGACTACTCCCAAAAAGCGGCCTGTACTCATTTTAAAATATTATACCATTTTGTAGAAGATTTTACAAGGAACGTTTTTTGTTTGAGAAATTTCTTTCTAGGACTGTAACTTTTCAAAACATTTCCAAAAAATCGATTTTGGGAGGCTGAAACGTGCCACAAAAACGTTGGCACAGCTTTTTGAGGACGGGATACTTAGTCTGACATTTTTTTAACAAAATCCGCTATGACCTCCAAAATGTTTCTATTCCTCATATGTCACCTGTCAACGAATCTATCTTTTCCTGTATGACACAGCTGTGTGAGTCTTTTTTTAAAGTTTTAGGATATTTTCGTCCATAAAATACGTACCACGTTCCGTCTTCTCAAAGTTCAAGAGCATATTCACCTAACGCGCGTCTCCAAAAATCATTTCTTTTCGTGACAAGTAATATCCTTCTTGAACTTGCGCGCACACTTTAAAATTGATTAAAATTTGCGCGAATCCGTGTAACTATTCGCGAAGGGTTTTTTTTTTAAAACTGTAATTCATGAAATTGTATGCTAACTGCATACAAAATATGAAAATTAATCAACACGAGCAACAAGTGCACGAGTAATGAATTTGATCGAGACGAGTACGCTCGTATAATCAGAAAAATAAATTTTCTTTGAAATTTTATGAATCAGTCAAATAAAATACCAGAATTTCCCTCGCAGATGCGCGATGATTTGTTATCGATATATTATTATTCTCTTCATAGTGCATTTTGTAACCGCAGGTGAAGATGAACGAAGTACGATTTTCTTGTCATAATATGTAAAATTATTATTGTATTGGACGCGCGCGAACTTTTTTTTTTTTTTTCTATTTTTCAAATATATTAAGTTAGGTTTAGTATTTATACGGTATATTCTTGGAATTTTATCTGCACTTGTTTTAACAAATAGAGACATATTCTCTCAGCTGCAAGCGAACGAAGGTTAATAAATGATATAAAAATACCGGTTATGTTAATCGACTGCTTCTTCTGCTACACATCGGTTCAGTATTTAATTCAAATGATATTTTCTGCTATTCTTTATAATATTACAATTCGCTATCGAAAAACGAACTGATAACAGCCTAAAATTAATTTGTCGGCGTGTATATGAGGAGCGCCGACACACGTTCGATGTACTTGACTGAAACTTTATCAGTCCGCAAGAGTCGAGGGAAAGAATCCTGCTGTACCTATATATTTCTTTTCGCATTCGAGCACAATGTATTAATTAAAGAGACTACAGCAATAATAATTAGTTAAATGAATAAAACCTCGTATTACTGACACATTTTAGTAAATTAGTCCTGATTTATTAGAAATAAGTTCGGATTTCGTTCGAAGTACGATTAAAAAAAACGTAGACTGCATTTATATCCCGTAGTTTGTTTACAGAGACTCAAATATCTATATCTGCGCTTGTATAATGTTGAAGCGTACACGCGCGCAAATTGATGAAATAATTTTCGGTCTGTCGTCAGTAAGTAATTTTTTGCAATCCAAAAAAAAAAAAAATTTACGCTCCAAATTTCGTCATCTTGCACGTTTTCTCCCCTCTTGGTTACTTTCATTATATAGCAAGATTAATTACGTCGGATGCGCGTGTTTTCCATGGCTAGACGAAAAACGTTTCAACAAGCCTTGATGAATGAAGAGGAATGATGAAAAAAAAAAAGGTCGGCCAACTGTTTAGCGAATGCGAATATATAGCATTGAAGAATGTTGCACTTCCTGTGTATTATTTTCAAATTGGTTGGAATTCGAACGAAAAACATTTCAGCAAGTTTAGGGTATTTACAGGGCGAATTGATTGGGAAATACATCCTATGTAGCCTAATTCACGAACATAGTTATGAAAATTGATAGTTTTCGATTGCGCGATAGAAATATTCATCGCACATAAAATTATTAGATGTGGTATCCACATTCTCTATTCATATACAACAAGCCACCCTTGATGTGTTATCGGGTTGTGATTTTATACGATAATACAGATGGCTGAAAAAAAAAATTATATAGGTACAATGTGTTTTGGTTCACCAGACTTACTAAAAATCTGTAAGTTCAAATCGAAATATGATATCATCAGCTACGAAAATGACAGCATGCATTCGATTCGTCATCAAAATCCAGCTAGGTGCTTTTTGTACATCAGACATTAACATTTGTTACATCACGTCATTAAGAAATTCAAAAAAATTCAAAACCTCAAGTCCAAAAAGCTTCGACTTTTATGGAGTTCTAGAAAAACGTTGACAAAATTTGACCTTTCTGAGTTGTGAATAAAGGAAGTTTGAACTACGGATATATTAGAATCCATCACTTAAGAAGCAGCAAGAAAATACACACTAGGTACAGTACATCTTCACGTTTAAGCTTCCTAAGATGAAGCCTGCAAGTAGAGAACGAAGAATTCAGAGTGATTCTAAAACCTAAATTCTGTATAGGAGCGGATTGGAAGCGATTTGAAAGTTGTATGAAAAAAGGCAAGGACAGCTGTTTGTCGAAATAAAAATATTCACTGCGTCTCCAGTTAGTCTCACTCGTCATCGAGAGTCAAAGGTTCTGTAACTGGAGTACTTCACAGGAAGAAAAAAAAAACTCTAGACACTAATTGGATAATTAAATGATATTTTTTGTCTGGACAATTTGTGTGATCAAAAACGGGGGAGCGCTTCGGAAAGGATAGTTGAAACTTTCTCAGTCATTTGGCAAAAGGAAAAAGATTCGAAAAAATCGCCTCACTGTCACTATATATGTAAGATGTAAAATCTTGACAAATCTGGCGATGCTGTGTTTCCACAGAATCGAATCAAAAAGTCGAGTTCCCGAAGAAAAGCAGGTCAGCTGACTGCACTCGGAAGGATAAACAAGACGAGAGAGGAATAGTGTTATATGGTCGGAGCTCCGAACTTTGTCCGTGAGTAGGAGAGTGACGCGACTGACAGTGAAGAACATTCACGTTCTTACATCTCCACCGCTAAGAGGAAAAGGATAAGGAGTAGACTTTTTTGATACGGCTTACTGCATGGTGTAGGCTTACTGCGCACGCAGGAGTGGACTTGGTCCGTGTACCTACGGGGAGTGGAGTGTATCCGTGTACCCAGCTAATGCGGCTTACTGCATGATGTAGTCTTACAGCGTCCCTACAGGAGACCGGGAGACTCAGTTATTTTGATTCAATTTGTAAGATGTAAAATCTTGACAAATCTGGCGATGCTGTGTTCCCACAGAATCGAATCAGAAAGTCGAGTCCCCGAAGGAAAGCAGGTCAGCTGACTGCACTCGGAAGGATAAACAAGACGAGAGAGGAATAGTGTTATATGGACGGAGCTCCGAACTTTGTCCGTGAGTAGGAGAGTGACGCGACTGACAGTGAAGAACATTCACGTTCTTACATATATATGGTTTAGAAAATTTGGAATTTCACATTTTTCACTCCTCTTCACTCCCATAAGTTGAGAAATTCAAAAACCTCAGATGGTATTACAATTCAAAAAGGGGAGCGTTTTGAAACTCTGCTCTTTTCCAGTAGAGCTCTCTCAAAAAAGAGCCAAACGCTTAAATCCTCTAACCTTTGAGGTGAGCTGAGATCTGAGACCTTTTTTTTTTTTGATAATTTAATTTCTATCCCGTCCGTTGAGCAGTGAGGAGGGTACAAAGATCATAATTGAGGCAGTTTCAAACGCACACTTGACCCTCAAAATATTTGTAAGTCCGATAGCCTCGATCTAGTGTCTGTCTTAATTTAATTAATGGGTACGGAAAGTTCACAGAGAACGCTAATTTAGGAAGGAGAGGGCTATGAAGCACAAACATTTTTTCAGGCACACCAAAATCGTGTTATAACAAGTATTCCGTGGCATACAATATAGGAACGATTTCGTTCGCATCCACAAACGAGTTCAAGTATCGGTTGGTAAAAGTGCATCAGAAAACTGACTTCTATATGAGTATGAGAAGGTTTTGGTCGAGTTATGTCACAATGTTTGATGCAGGATGTATCAGAATAAGAAGGAAAAGAGTCAAAAATATGCTCAAGAATAACAAAAATATAGTGGAGGAATGTCTGTATCGCAAACGGGACTGGGCGGGACACTGTACAAGGAGGGAGAGAAACATCTGGTCAGCCTTTGAAGTATTAATATTAGAGTAGTACAGTTTCTTTCGGGCAAACCGGACCACCATATTTCATCCAAGACTAAGTCACTAGGAAAAGGTCTGAACAGCGGAAGAGCTTGCGCAAGGGGACATGCATTGCGACATCACTCAAGTTTGCCGCTAAGGACTCTTAAGTGCCTTCTGGTTTACCCTTGTGGAACTAAACTGCTCTATTATGAGCAATAAAACTTGTAAAAACAAAAATTTTACCTACCGAGCTAGGTAAACATGAGCAGTACTACACGACTTCGGTAATTTTATTCGTTTAAGGACAGCCGTGTGGGAGCGCCACGTGTTATGCCAAATAACCATTGTAAGTTTCCGTGCAAATTTAAATTTCAAAAATTCTATTCTAAACTGATTTGGCCTCCGATTTCTACTATTGTATTCACCCAAAAATTAGGAAAACATCAGTACATGACTAATAGTCCAACGTCAATATTGAAGAGAGATTCTTATGGCATTTTGATGCTGCACATTTTTCCATCTAGCTGCGAGACAAAACAAAAGGCAGAAGCTTACATGTCTCCTTGTAGTTTGACATTTTATATGCTTGGTCCATCTTGGAAGCTAACTAGCTTTCGGACACCTTCACTATTCCTTCCCTAGTATTGTTGGTCCACCCTTCAACATTATTCATCAAATTTATCGATCATATTGAATCGATTTTACCCATCATATCGACTTCTTATGCATCTATCTCGGTCACGATGACGTTAGAGTAACGTCACTCTACACCAGTATTTCTTTGCTCAAGATAAATCTGGTATTCTGTATGTTAGGCTAATTAATTTACGGGCTTACTAGCCTTCTTTCCATCCACTATTTCTTGACTTAGTTTCTCCTAGATTACTGCAAATTAGGAGTGTATTAAGGTAACCTTCTACTTATATTAAGAATCCACAACTTTAATTCTTTAAAAATTTCTATTTTCAAATTTTGTAATATAATAACCTCAGCGCCCTGTGTTTTTCTTCTGGGAGTCAATGGTGCGTCAGGGCAAATCAACAGAGTTTCTGCTAACGTAACTTGCTCTCTTAGTCATGGGCGATTTTCGTTAGTTTTGAGCAACCTGTGGTTCGCTAATCAAAATTCTCGAAAACTGGAGGTATTCGGAGGTTGGTAAAAAACTATCGGTAAGGGAAACTAGAGGAAAACTTAACGAAGTTAAACGAGGGGTGGCAGGGAACCTGTCTTATGGAGCACTTGGAATCTAAAGAATGTAGTTTGTGACGTCATAGGGCCCCGCTCCCCGAGCTGTATACGATAGGAGGAGGACTTGGAAAAAACACTTACCTATGACGTTATCAGATCCCCCCCCCCCCCAAGCTCTATATGATAGGAAAGGGACTTGGAAAATTGTTGAGCTCCGAGTTTTTCCAGCCAGACGGCGAATGGCGGACGTTTTTTCCGAAAAAAACCCACCGATAAAACAGGTTCCCCGTCAAAAATAGTAAGTAAACATGTTTTATATCTATAAGAAAAAAGTTTTTTCATCAAATCGAAAATATTTCTTAAATACATAAAAAATTTTTCAAACATTTCTTCAAAACATAGAAACACATCCTGGAAATTTTTTCAATGCACATCCCTCTTAGCGGAGGTTTTTGTCTCACTTCGGTAGTTTTTTATACACCAAACAATCAGTGGTCTGGGTAGTTTGGAAAAATAACCGGTACTACCGAAATTACCCATCACTGGTGACAATACTAGTCAATTTCGCCGCATTTTTCTCCATTTGCCAAATAACTGAGAACCTTTGGAAGATGCGGCACTCTCAACCCCTCATTTGGAGCGCCCTCAGTAATACATAAGCCATCATTTTGTGATTTCGTCTTTCATCTTTCTTCTTCTAATATATAAAGCAGAAAGTTTGTCCGTCTGTCGTCCTGTCCGTTTATAACTCGAGAACTACTGGGCCGATCGCTTTCAAACTTTCAGGATATATTGTCCTCATCCCAGAGCAGCACATAGACTCATAAAAATAAAAATTTGACGGGGAGGTGCTGAGTAATTTCAAAAAAGGGCGAAAACAATGACTTTTTTCAATATAAAAAAACGTGGTGGTGTAGCTTGCCATGTACGTTAGACCTATGCGCGTTGAGTGGCGCAGTTTCGAGAATTGAATTATTGTGATAACTCGAGTATAACTCATTTTTATGAAAAATTGAAGAGAACAAAAATTGTAGCCCCTGTAATTTCCTTTCGAATGAGCCCGGTTCCAGATTTTTAGGAGGAAATTTTGTGACTACAGTATTCGCTGTACTTCCATACTAAGCAAGTTATTTTATTCACAGTTTTAAAAACACCTACATAAAGGATTTTACATCCGGTATCTCATACAAGAACCAATGTCTAGACACGATGCGCACTGCGTATGGGCTAGCGGAAATTACCCTTTTTTTTACCTGTTGTCCGTGTGTTTTCTTAGGGACTGGCAGAATGTCAATGGATTTGTCTGTATTCTGCTGCGATGAATACAGGCTTCACGCGTTAAGTCAGCTCTCAAGTGAATTAGTAGGTAAAAAATTCAATTTGGTGATTTTATTTTTGTGCGACTCGGAACTTTGATATATTTTTATAAGTACAGTCGCAGTTTTTGGTGTCTATTTTCTTATTTTTGAACTGAATAGTTGTGAATTTTGCAAAACTCTTTCCACTGTTTCTTTTTTAAAAATTCATCTGAATTCCAAGATACCTACAAAACACACATACCTACAAGATACAGATACCTATAAAACACAGATATCTACTCAACACACAGCTAGCGGTCAGGCGCGCCGGAGGCGCGTCGCCAACCGCTAGTAACAAATATTCCGTGGGGTACAATATAGGAACGTTAGCCTTTGAAGTATTAATATCAGAGCAGTACAGTTTCTTTCGGGCAAACCGGACCACCATATTTCATCCAAGAGTAGACTAAGTCACTAGCAAAAGGTTTGACAACGGAAGAGCTTGCGCAAGGGGACGTGCATTGCGACGTCATTCAAGTTTGCCGCTAAGGACGCCTTCTGGTTTACTCTTGTGGAACTAAACTGCTCTATTATGAGCAATAAAACTTGTAAAAACAAAAATTTTACCTACCGAGCTAGGTAAACATGAGCAGTACTACACGACTTCGGTAATTTTATTCGTTTAACGACAGCCGTGTGGGAGCGCCACGTGTTATGCCAAATAACCATTGTAAGTTTCCGTGCAAATTTAAATTTCAAAAATTCTATTCTAAACTGATTTGGCCTCCGATTTCTACTATTGTATTCACCCAAAAATTAGGAAAACATCAGTACATGACTAATAGTCCAACGTCAATATTGAAGAGAGATTCTTATGGCATTTTGATGCTGCACATTTTTCCATCTAGCTGCGAGACAAAACAAAAGGCAGAAGCTTACATGTCTCCTCGTAGTTTGATATTTTATATGCTTGGTCCATTTTTGAGGCTAACTAGCTTACGAACATGCACCTTCACTATTCCTTCCCTAGTATTGTGGGTCCACCCTTCAACATTATTCATCAAATTTATCGATCATATTGAATCGATTTTACCCATCATATCGACTTCTGATGCATCTATCTCGGTCATGATGACGTTAGAGTGACGTCACTCTACACCAGTATTTCTTTACTCAAGATAAATCTGGTATTCTGTATGTTAGGCTAATTAATTTACGGGCTTACTAGCCTTCTTTCCATCCTTTATTTCTTGACTTAGTTTCTCCTAGATTACTGCAAATTAGGAGTGTATTAAGGTAACCTTCTACTTATATTAAGAATCTACAACTTTAATTCTTAAAAAATTTCTATTTTCAAATTTTGTAATATAATAACCTCAGCGCCCTGTGTTTTTCTTCTGGGAGTCAATGGTGCGTCAGGGCAAATCAACAGGGTTTCTGCTAACGTAACTTGCTGAGTGACGTCACAGGATAAAGGTCTCTTAGTCATGGGCGATTTTCGGTAGTTTTGAGCAACCTGTGGTTCGCTAATCAAAATTCTCGAAAACTGGAGGTATTCGGAGGTTGGTAAAAATCTATCGGTAAGGGAAACTAGAGGAAAACTTGACGAAGTTAAACGTGGGGTGGCAGGGAACCTGTTTTATGGGGCACTTGGGATCTAAAGAATGTAGTTTGTGACGTCATAGGGCCCCGCTCCCCAAGCTTTAAACGATAAGAGGAGGACTTGGAAAAAACACTTACCTATGACGTCATCAGATACCCCCCCCCCAAGCTCTATATGATAGGAAAGACGGCGGATGGCGGACGTTTTTTCCGAAAAAACCCCACCGATAAAACGGGTTCCCCGTCAAAAATAGTAAGTAAACATGTTCCATATCTATAAGAAAAAAGTTTTTTCATCACATCGAAAATATTTCTTAAATACATAAAAAATGTTTTAAACATTTCTTCAAAACATAGACACACATCCTGGAAATTTTTTCAATGCACATCCCTCTTAGCGGAGGTTTTTGTCTCACTTCGGTAGTTTTTTATACACCAAACAATCAGTGGTCTGGGTAGTTTGGAAAAATAACCGGTACTACCGAAATTACCCATCACTGGTGACAATACTAGTCAATTTCGCCGCGTTTTTCTCCATTTGCCAAATAACTAGAACCTTTGGAAGATGCGGCACTCTCAACCCCTCATTTGGAGCGCCCTCAGTAATACATAAGCCATCATTTTGTGATTTCGTCTTTCATTCTTATATAAATTTATCTTACAATCATAAAAATAAAAAGGTCAATTCTACACATTAATGAACTTGATACGCATAATATAATCCTCAAGTCTTCCAACTGCCCTGCAGTCGGTTCTAGACCCAGATAATCTCGATCCTGAGCTTTGATGAAGCGACTTCCTTCATTCCCCAATCTAATCGTCATACTGAATTTATGAGCCGATTTCGTACTCACGGATTTTTGTTCTCTTTATGGTCAACAGTACCTCTTCTACGCCTCTCGTTTAGGTGGTACTATATAATCGCATTTGTACATATGCCTCACTACTAAGTTCCGAGATTACGAGTGATTTGATGACGTCCACTTGGTTGATCAACCCCCTGAATCCACTCTTCTTATGCAATTTCCTTTCTCCAACGAGTTAATTCGAAGTTTGCAGACTGCTAACAAGGTTTCTATCTTTGAAAAAAATAATATAATATTATTTCAAAAAAGAAGGTCGGCAATGATCAGAAGAACGAAGAAAAGGAAAACAAAAAGGTAGTACAGAAAACAAAAAGTCGTAGCGAGCGGCCTAAGCGTTCCGTAATATTAACGTAGTTCTATCCGCAGGTACCCATACTTAGACAGTAGTGGAAAAAGTGCATCTACCAAGGTTCAATCATTATGAGTGATCTTTTAAGAAGCCCTTGGTTGACCATATTAATTTACCCGTGTAAAAAACTCGTTTTAACAAGAAGTCGGATCTGTTGCCAACAAAAAGATATTCATCTTTAATGTCGCTCATTTACCTGTTTTTACGACCAACCTCACTAACGTTAATTAGATCTTCGTACCCGTAAACGCTTCATACTTGCGCATTTACAAATGATATACCAGCTCTAAAAAGTGTATCTAGGCTTATACAAGCTCTCTATATAATGTTGTGCATACTTCTCTAGGTTTTATAGTGATTTCGCTTTTTTTTTTCTTTTTATTCTTTCTTCCTTATAATATTCGATTGCTCTTCTTCAAAAGACGGACTAGTAAATTAATAGCCCACATTACATGATCTTTGCTAATATAGAATATTTCACGGTTGGTGTATCTGCATTTTCACATACGTATATATACAAGGTAAGAATGATACAATCGCTTTTTATAATATACTGCAAGTATATCACGAAGAAGTATCTTTACGGTTGAGGATTTTCTTCTATATTCTGCGTATTTTTTAACCTATTTTTCTTGCTTATTATTTTTCGGACGACGAAAGTGGATAGAGTTCTTGTAGAAAATTAGCAAAATAAAATTGTGTTATGCGGAGCATCAATATAACCATCTCAATTTGAGAAGGAACTGTGCGAGCAACGAAAGAGTAAATCTCGCTCTGTAGACTATTCATGAAGGCAAGCCAAATCGTAACCCATCCCTTAATCCTTCCTAATCTTGACTGCAAACTCCCTTGCCTAAATAGCCCAATACGCTCTCCACCTTCTTCTTAAATCCTATCTCAGTAAGAACCTCTAGCTCGTTCACCTCTCCAAGGTCAACTTTTCGTCCCAGGTATTCGGCTCGATGTCGCCAATATATCTGAAGAGAGAACGCTGGCTACAGCAGACGACTCATTTCCTCAGACTTTCCCACCTACTACAGAGAGCTTCGAAAAAAGATCTACACTCTATGCAAGGCAACTCATCGTGACCTACCGAGTTGATGACTCCTTGAAGTTGATAAGAGAATATGAAGAAAAAAAAACAAACGATTAGGCTACCCTTTATCAAGTACATAGTGGTACCGAACTTGTCAAGAAATTTGAAAAATTAATTTCCATCCGTCCTTCTCCTGACAATATTCGCTGTGAGTTTTGACGTTAGGGGATCCTTCTCGCCAATTTGGTTTCTTTCCTCGAAATGAGCTAAGAAACAAATAATTTAAATTCGATTTCTCACACATGCAGCCCGCCGTTAAAATATGGGCGCCAGTGGATTGGAATGACTATGCAAAATTATGCTAAATTAAACTCATATATTTGAAATAGTCGCAGGTCAAGAAACGTTTAGAGCAAAGAACGTGATTAAAAATGCAGCCAAAAAATGATGCATTTGCATAATTCAGGCTACATACCTGAATCTCATGACGTATAGTTGTCTATAATAACTTTGGCAGGCGCATGTAAACAAGACCCAAGAACATTCAAACTGCAGCAGGTATCTACATGCAGTACCGACGTGGTGTGAAAATGAGATATTTTTATTCACACAATTCAATAAGTCATGTAAGTAATTATTTTACCCTAGCCACGTGATGGGAGCATTCGGAGGAAAAGAAAATTATAATAATACAATCTCTCGTACTTCTCTCCAGGATGTAGTGGAATCTTGCTAAGTTTGCCCCAGTGGATTATTCGGTATCTTTTTTTTGAATTAAAATTTTTCCATATTGAACGAAAATGGAAAATTTCAGGAGCTCAGTCTCGCTGACGAGCTCTTTTGTTATTTTTACCATGGAAATTGGAAATAAATTCACGCGTCTTCTACGTATTTTACAATCTACCAAAGCGGGTTTAGTTCTTGTTTTGAACATAATGTACAGGATTAAGTCGTTACTAAGTTTGTTTTTAGTTTATCCTTCATGTTTTCTTTGACAATACACGTTGTCCGTGAGTTCCGGAATATTATGAAATGACCAGGTTTGAGTGCATATTATGTATGTAAAAGCAGGTAATCTATCAGCAACGTTTTTTCCCATCGTTGGCTACTTCACTTGAAAGCCAATTTTAGCGATTACAAATTCAAGAAGTTCTCTTTTGTTGCTTACCTGTATATTAGTTCCTATAATATCTTCCACAATTTTCTGTCAATATGTACGACTAAGTACCTATTAATTTTGATATTTTGACAAGCACTTACGTATCACCCATCACAAATAAATTTCAAGAGCAACGATCCGAATTTTATAACGAGCTGATCTTTTGTCAAATTAGAATGTGACTACATGATGATGCAACCCAAAATACACGAATCGCGGTAATAGCAAGAGTCTTAAATCTAAGTTAACAAACCATAAAACTGACTGACTGATTTGCATCACAAATGTGACCGACGATGAGAAAAGAATGCTCATTATTCCCACTGATAGGAACACCATTTCTGTCTGATTGGATACGGCATCCAATCAGACAGAAACATGGTGTTCCTGTCAGTGGGTATAATGAGCATCCTTTTTTTTTCATCACACGGTACAAATTTTTCGACTGCCTGATGACAGAAATTTTTCCTTCCGACTGACTGACTTGCAACTTGAACTAATTTAATTAACTTACAACTGATTGACCCCTCATGACTGGAGTAAATTTGGCAGAAAATCAGCAGAAAGGTATTCTTTACAATGATTAGAAAGTACTATTTTTGTTGATTGGTCAATATCTGGAGTTGATGGAACCTCTCTATTCCGCTCTAGAATAACTCCCAGGCTTAGAAGTTTTTTCCAAAATTTGAACAATTTAGCTTTGGCTTCTCACCATAAGCTTTTAAGCGCTAGGGTATTGGTTTGCCTCCAGAGAGAAATAAACCGGCTTTGGAGGGAAAAATTAATAAGTCAAAAGCGCCTTGAGCGCTTAGGAAGCAAAAAACGACTGACTTTTTTGACTTGCTTGAAAGTGGTCCAAAAATGAACTTAAGCGTCCACTTATGCGGTTATCGGCTCGAACCTCTCATCACTGTTAATTGCGACTTAAATTCAACTTTTAGACTCAACACCCTTCATATGGGAAGGTTGAATCTGAATCTATAACGTATCTTGGGAATATACTAGGTGATGATTTTGCAAAGGGCTGAAATTCGGTATTTTTATTTACTTATTCCTCTTTCAAGGACGATCGTGATGAAATTATGAACTACATATGAATGAATGATGACTACGTTATCAGTTACGGTAGGTACCAAGAGCAACAATTTTGAAGTTACATATTAGACAATGAGATTGAGAGCGATTAACGGTGTGAGTATTGTTTACCTCTTTGACAATGAATATCATTGACAACTCTGAGAATTTTATACAGTAGGTTTCTTTGATTTTAATTCAATTGGAGAAATTGAACGATGCTAGCAACCCAGCAATGTGTTTGGGCCGATGGGCAGCGTTAGAACTTGGAATTGCACTCTTGAAGGAACTAACAACTAATTCAACTCGCTAAGCACTGAATTCCATTCTCCTACATGATACTGGGCCGAATGCGCTGAATGAAAGACATGTAAACGATGAGAGAGAAAAACTATGGGTATAGGCCTAATTGATCTATATAATCATTATTGATAAATGGAGCCTATTGAACAGAATTTGTTCTTTCTCTCTCTCTTTTTTTTTTTTTGTCCAGCGCCCATTTCAGCCAGTATCAAGCAGAAGAATTGAGTTCACTAACCGCTATAAGACATTCGCTTCCAGTTTCCACACAAAACACCTCTTGAATTCCTCTATTTCCTTATCAAAACAAACGACGCTAGCGACCCTACAATTTGCCCAATTCGGATACCATAGTATGCGATCTATATTACCTTATGAGAAGTGCGAATACTACGCATGAACTTTGGAAGCCCGCGCTAATGTTTTTGTTAGTAAAGGTGAAATATATGCTAGAAATTAAAATAAATCTCACTCACCCTGTCGTACTGATGCGTGAAGGGTGTGAAGTGGGCTGCTCTGTGCATATTAGCCGACGAAGTAGCCGACGTACTCGCCCGCTGGTACAGATACGGATAATATGCTTGATACATTACTTCTGGGCAACTCATACTTTGGTATCGATCAATTTTGAAACAATTTCTTCGATCCGATCCGATAACTGGTTTGTATTACCGGTGCACATGCAACGAGACGTCGCTATACCAATAACTTAATGTCTACATTTTTCAAGTTTGTAAAAAAAAAGTCGCTGAATTTTCAATAAATACTCCTCCGGCTACTTCTGCTCCGAGTCACGAAAAATTCCTGAAATAAATAAATAAATAAATAATTAAATAAATAAATAAAAATGGGTATGACGCAATGGAAGTATATAAGCGAGTTCAAAAATTTACTTTGTAACGCAAAATGTTAACGTTGGTTAGGCCACGAGAGATGAAGAGGGAACCCGCTGCATCTTTATTTAAGTAGCAGAAATTTTTACTCGGTTGGTGTATTTATCTCATTCAGATTTTGATTCGCCGAAGATAAATAATATAGAAACAAAGAGCAAATTCTATTGAAATTTTCACGTTGCTCCTTTCTAAGGCAATCCGAGCTGAATCGATGTAAAAACATTTTTCTACAGTTTGCGTTCCAATTTGCATTAAATATCCGATCGAGATTATCATAAAAAATGAAGAAATTTTCGGAACTCAAGTTGAATAAATTGGAACATTTTTCTAGCACAATTTACTTAAAAACCAGTAGAAAATGAAAGATACAGGGGTCGAAGAAGAATGAATCTCAGTGACGCAAAATAACCAATTGTTCAAATCATTTCCTCTGGACATTTACCCTTTTTCCCCTATCCTCAAAATGTAAGTTCTGGAAACTCTGAAGGCTGTTTAAATATTGAAAGTCAAGATAAAATTATCACTTCAAAAGAGTACTTAGGCATTTTTTCTCAACATAATTTTCTCTGACTTTGATGAAGAAAATACTTGAGATTTTCGAGAAATTATTAAAAAATTTCATAAACATCATAGGATTTTAAAAACTACCTACTCTCAGAAAGCTTACAAAATTAAGACTGAATTTGCTACACTGTATATCCGGCAATACCAGTGCCTACAAGATTCTGGTTCTGGAATAAAATTTGATTTTTATAAAGAAGAAAAAAAAATTATAAAATTTTTCTTTTCACTCCTCTGTAATAAAGTTAGTTTTAGATTCGGATGAACCGGTCTGCTTTTAAAATGAAAGAAGCGTGAAAATACGAAAATTCAATGCTTCAGAACCAAACCCGCTAAAAAAAGTTTATCTCCTCCATATTCTTAATTAATTAAGCTCTAGGTCACTTGGCTTTCACGTGCGTTGTATTTTTTTACCATCTTATCCTTTGAAAAATTTCTCATGATTAACAATTTAACAGTATTATATTCAACGCTCAATGCGCATCTCCACGAGCCGAAAGTGATCTCTGTATGCTCTACTTTTTTTTACAGGTTGAAAATTAATTTTGTGGAAGCAATCAAAACGACTTATTGGTGCTACACAGTAGTATGGTGTTTAAACAAAAAAGAGAAAAATAATAATGATACCTCATAGAGAATATTTTTGAAATTGTTTTAAGCGTTCGAAGTCTCGAATCTGCACTGTAGTGGCGCAAATAGAAATATGATTACAGGGTATAAACAATTCCAATACGGCCTATAAGTCCATTTTTGCAATTTTTCAGAAGAGTGAAAAAACTGCGTACCTTCTTGTTTAATAATATGAAACGACTGTGACCGTCAACTGTTTTCCAGTAGAGAACAAAACATGTATGCCACACTGGACTAAGGCCGGTTAAGAACAGCAAGTTTTTTTTTTTTTACATTCCCGATAATTGACTATTTACCGAATCAGAATCGATATTTTGTATGGTTTTCTACTTTCCAGATATTTGACTTTTTACCGACTCAGAATCAATATTTTTGTATGGGACTATCATAATTCGTAGTACTGTAACTTACATATTTCTCCACCAGATTCCACTCCTGTCTCGAAAACTCAAAAAATGGACTTAGGCCGTTTTGAAATGTCATACTTCAATTATTTGTAGTTCATTCGGATTAAGACTTCATTCTTGTTTACGTTTTAATGTATTATAATAAATTAAATAAAACAGGTGAGTACACTAAAGAATTTTTTTTTTCATAAATTATTTCATCAAAAATGAATAAATTATTCATAAAAAATATGTTTATAAAACAATGAGTCTTTAGATTTTTTCCATTTGAATGTGTTCAACGGTCTTCCCCATCCCAAAATTTGTCAACTTTTTTGTAAATATATTCTTTATAACTCTCCAGCAAACTTTCTTGAATATTATTTTTAAATTTCAGCGTAATATTTACGAGGAAGAAAACAATTTTGTCCGAAAATGTAAGTTTCATTTGTTATTTCGAGGGAGTTTGGTTTCCATTATTTAAGAGCTCTTCATTTTTGATGAATATTAAAATAAGTACCGTACTTACGATATGATATTTTCTTCATGAGTTTTTCTAATTTGTTTATTCGATAAAAACCACGAAAATATTAAACAATATTTCAAAAAAGTATTGTCCAGAGAAACTAAGGAAAACACAATATACAATCCAATGGCGCTATGAAATTGGCTGGAGTGAATATCAGCAAAAAAAGGGATGGTTAATAGATAACGTTTAAATTCAAAATAAAATAGATCCCCGAAATAATTCGTAATGAAATAGCCAAAATATCTTTTTTCTTCTTGAAAAAAAAAAAAATAAAAATAAACCACCATTTTTTGAATTAGGATGTCAAATTTATATTAAATTTCTTTTCTTAATTCGTCGCTCCCATTTTTGTAAGATATGCGAAAATATTTCTGTAACTGAAATAAACCCCATAAGAAATAAAGTTGAACGCCGAAAGCAACATTTTGTTTGGTGAAGCATACCTACAGAGAACACGGCTTTCCCAATGAAATTTTGTAAACCTCCTCTTTTACGATCAAATTACCTACCTCTAAATTGACAAATTTGAGAAATTATGATTAGGTACGTAGAAGAAATAGGAGCGATATTAGTAAGTATATCAAGGTATACAGTGAAAGCAAGTCATCAAGAATCATATCAACATCTATATAACCTTGATTTTTTAAAACGGAATCATCGTAAAATATACGAAAAAAGTAGACGCGACATATCGTAATAAATTAAATTGACGACTGAAATAAAGTGGACATGATATGCAATAAATTTGTCGGTTAAAGAAAAAATAGAAAAGGGTAAATAAAATACTCCATTCATTTACACGTAGTAATTAATATTTATGATACATAGCGACTTTAGAAAGTATAAACATAGTATGCGCGGCAGTATATCTTCCTTTGGTGATACGAATACTTCATAAAAAGAGAAAATAGGTGAATAAATGAAATTTTAATTATTAATTTTCTACCCGTGCCGCGCTTCGTTCCGACGCTGTATAAAAAAATGATTTTTGATGCAATGATCCCTCAAAAAGGCCAACAATTTTTTGTAGGTAGCAAATTTTTAATATTTTTTCGACTAACGGGTGAATCTCATGAAAAAATCCGACATTGTTTCTTTACAATTTCAAATTTTAATTACTATAGCGGTATGATCCCAACGGAATGACGTTCTGCAGCGACGCGAACTTATATAATAGATTCGAGAGCCGCGGAGGCTTTCTGGAAAATCCAACTGAGCGAAAAGAGCCCACAGATGACAGAGATCCTATCCTCACGTACCTAAAATTTTTCCTCGTCATCTGCAGTATGCTGTTTAAAGAGCCTACCTTCTAATGAGGAGGAGATTCGAATAATTCCATTTTGATGGGATAAACGAATATTCGAAACTTGCGGGCCCATTTTATCCACCTCAGACCACATTTGAGTTTCTTAATCTGAGATGTCCCTTAATAGTCATCCTGATAGCTATCAGTTAGTCAAATTGAAATATTTTCCCTCAGATTACAAGCATTACTCGAAATAAATCTTAATCGTATGCTTACGGAGTCCCATCTTTGGCTATGGTTTCCACTAGGAGGAGCCATTTCAACAAGAGAAGAAAGATGGAAAACGATTTTTTTTTTAATGTTTACCAGATTGCAAAAAGTTGTAAAACTTCTCCTCTAAAATCATTTTCTAAATCCGCCCCTGGCCAAATTTTTATATTATTCAGAATTGTAGTCTACTACTTTTTGTATGTCAGGATGATCACTATTTACAAGATCTTGATGCTATATAGATAAAACGCGAGTATTTTTTGGATTTCAGCGGACATTGGAGCGCCTCCGTATGAGTTTGAGATCAGCGATATGGGAAAAATGCTCATCGTTACGAGCCGTTTTGAAAATTGAAGAATTCAATGTTACGTCTTCAAATTTCAAATTTATGGCTAGGGTCCAAAGTTTATAAAATTTCAGAATCTCTATGACTTTAAAGACCAGTAAATATCCTGGATTCTCCAATACCGTATATTATTTTGAATCACTTATTAGGGTCGGCGCAGGCGCTGGTTTTTTATCCTGAGTCACGATTCACGAACAGACAGAGAAAGATATGTCGCTATCATTATTGAATACAGCTTTTCTGGTCAACTTGTTTCTAATCCGGGGAAAGAAGAAGGTAGAGTTAAACGGGGAGGAGGGTCGTGCGGTACTCGGCAGCCTGAGCAACGAATAGAAATTGAAAGATGAATTCTAAAATTTACAACTAAAACTTCCAAAAGCCTACCCGGTCTTCGGAAATTTTGATTCCTGATGCTAGACTCCGTAAAGTATTCGATATTTACAGCTGGGGTTTGAAGGGTTGAAGAAAAGGGAGGGTGTAATCAAAGAAAAATTATTCTGGATATCCGTCCTTTTTCGCAATTTCCTAAATAGAAATTAGAAGAGTAAGTCCTGACGAATATAACAACAAAAAATCTGGGAACTTTTATTCGAGGCTCAAAAAGCCCAGCGCCACCCATATTCTGCAGAAGTCCGAGTAACTAAATTCCAGGAACAAATGACGAGAATACTATTGTCTCACTGAGATCCTTATGAGGTACGCAAAAATGTATTGCTCGGAAAGACTAATTTGGGTACAGATTTGTCAGGGAAACTAATTCTTAAAATTTCTCTCCCTAGGAAACAGAGACTTTTCTACACTGCATACGGTATCACGAGTTCTTTAGTTCTTCGTTCGTGATAAGAAAAATACAATCGGCACTTCTTCTAGATGTTGCAATATGGTGGCGGACGATCGGATGTCAACTACGTTGTTTTTGTCAACCGAATCAATACTTTGAATTGTGTAAATAAAGGGGTAAGGTCATATTGGTGGTGAGTCTATTTCTCATTCTTATATAGAAGAGCATCAAAAATTATCCTCTGAGGAAAGTCAGCCTCATCACACTCATCAAATTGGTGAATCATAATTGAAGAATAAGTAACGATGCTTTTATGAAAGTTGTAGTGTTTCACAACAATGCGTCTTTTTGTATACCTATGCTTCATAAATTGTAAAAGGAGCAAATACTCATATCAAAGCCTGAAATCGTGACCTTTTTTTTTCAAATAAGCGATTATTTTCTGCACTCCAGCAATAACTTCACATCTTCTGGTTATTTATTCGATTCTCAAGCAAGCGATTTATAAGTTATCCATTTTGCGTACAGGTACAATAATTGCTTGTGATCTCAATCATACAGAAAACTGGTTGAGTACTTCGGTAAGATCGAATTCAATTGGCGAGGACGTTCTAAAAAAATTTATTCCACGCCTATAATTGGCGACAAAAAGGTAGGGGTCGGTCTTCTCAAGTCGGCCTAAAGGTCCTACCACAACTTTAAATAATGAATTTTCGGATATTCCTTTCAGGGACGGATCCGTACCGGTAGCAGAGCTTTGGATGTACTGCAGATCCAGGTTGATTAAATCGGTACGTTTACAAGAGTATTGTTGACAGAGCCATATGCAGCACTTCCAAGAGCATTACAGTGTTCTTTATCTTGTTCTTTTCCCTTACCCTTTGACCCCTTTCTAAGCTTATCAAGTGTTCTGGCTTTCGATCGATGCCGGCTAAGATAGGAACCGCACCACTCCTTTGAACCACGAATTTTAGACGCGTCTGTGGCAAAGATTTTGATATATGCCAACTGCAGATCCAGGTTGATTAAATTGGCCTATTGAGTGAGTGTTTATTGCTTCCGATCGATCTCGGCTCAGATGGTTCGAACGAACAGCGAGCATTATGCCAGGTATAAAGAAAAATAGTTCTTACAGCGATTCGAAATTCTGGATATCTCTTTGATGTATACGAATCTGTATGGACTCTATCTTGCCTACAACTCCTTGGATAAATTTTAAAATAAATTCTCACCTTTGTATCACCGTATCCTGACCAAATTCGCGTATTATATCCACGATCACGCGGCACTACTTGCGAAAATTGAGCTGCGCGAACTCTCGAACTAAAGTGTTCCGAAAGTACAACTTTACCGACTCTCTCGCGTACAATTAACTTGCCCGAAAAAGATATTACGACAAATTTGAAATATGCACCAAAAAAGTAAGTTGGACAAATTCACTCGCTACACATGCAGCATGTTACAAAATTTTTTCATTCCTTTTTCTAAAGATTATTCGACATAAACAAAATAATATAGGTATACTGACGCAATATATTAAGCGAAAAAAAAGGTAAATTTGATTTATTGCGAGGGTAAAAAAGAGAAAAATCCGCGTTATTACCGCACGATTGACGACACCAATAACCGAAACTTCAACCACGGATTCATAGACTAAAGAGAGATCACATTTACTGCGTGTACTTTTTCGATAGTGATAAAGATTATGTACGAGTTTAACCACGCCTCGCGAATGATTTTCTCCCCGTTTGATGAAGGTATTCTACCAATGGTGCGAGCAGGCTATTCGTTATTGCACCAATCCTACTCTGTTTAAATGAACCGCTTATCCGGAATACGTGCGTGAATATGAGAAACGAGTCGAGTGTATTTTTTGTCTCTGCCTTCCCTATATAATTTCGATGCCTATACGTATACAATCATCTCGCCTTTGTAACAACCTTTATTCTGTTGTACGCGATCGAATAGTGTGTCCGGAAATGCAGTATACTGTACACTTACAATATTTGTGTTCCGAAAAGAACAATATAGTCAGCGTTTTCTCCGAAAATAAACTCATTTTACTGTCATTTTAATGTCGTGAATATTTTCTCCTAATTGTAGTCAATTTCACTTATATTTTTGCGTACAACGAAAGTTTTATAGAGCGGCAATCTACGCGAAAAACGAATCAGTAACAATGGAAGCAAAAAAATTGGTTATTCATTAAGAGGTAAAACAAAAAAAATACAGATTAATGATCGAAGAAAATCTTAGTCCCTTCATCATGCACCTGTAGCTCAAAAGTACTCATCTATCAGCTATCACGTACGGTAGATAGCTTGACATTTTAATTTTTCCAAAGTCTCCGCCTGCTAAACATGGCTCATAAGTGGACCTTTTCCCGAGTCCCTCATCTATGGTGTTTTTCGCGCTGCAATAAATAGATTTCTCGTTGACACCTGTGAATATCTCGCGGGTAAATCATCTCGGGATGAGAGTACCTCTCTTCTTTTCTTTTCTTCGGCATATTGCACTAGCGAAAATTGTTACAAAATGTATAGTAATGTGCGCCCAGGTATTACTTACAGTAATTTTTTTTTCCCAAAAAATAGTGAAAAATGTATTTCTTTGGAAACATACAACAATTTGCAGATTTTACTGATGTAACTGCGTTAAAGTATAGCGTGTGAATATTGTCATAAAATGAAATATTTTTACAACAATTTTGCTTTATGGGCGCAATTTACAACGGAATGTAGGAAAACTCATCGTAACTTTTCTCACCAAATGGAAGAAAAAGAGAATGTCAGAATACCCATGTTTCTCACCTTTCCGTGCACTGTCTATGAATCCCCTCCAATTTGACTGGCTACATATTTTACAGTATATTCTTTAACGACGAACAAACTAGAGTCTTTTCTCTCTCAATATTGAATTTTCAAACTTTCATCGAAGGGTTGAAAGAGGTTTCAACCAGTGGCGTGATAGCCTTCTCTTTGGCTAGACATTGGACTAATTATAAACACTTTGGGTCTACTTGCATTTACTAAAATGCTACAGAATAGCAACAAGCACAGCAGCTGCAGTCTCCACCATCGTCACTGCCATGACCGCAAATCTCAACTCGCATTTGGCAAAAGTCTGTAGTATAATACTAATAAAAATGGGGATACTCTAACGAGTAAAATATGTATAAAATACCGCAGAATGAAAATTGACACGAAGCGCTTTCGGTAAGAAACCATCATCAGCGAGAAAAAGAACGCAACTGATTAACGAGGGAATCGCAAATGCTATCACCAACCTCGAGAAAAGAAAAGAAAACTAATCATCGAGTTGTGATTCATAAATAAGCTCGATCAGACCATCGTCCGGTATGTGGCCGTTCAACAAAATGACACCACCAGTATTCTTATAACGAATTATTTTTATGTACTCCTGAGCGGTGCGTTATTTAAATACAAATTTTCCTTGCGGAGAAGCACTTCTGAACCCTCCCGGAAGATATGCCCATTAGCGATTAGATAATCAGCGAATGCCGAATCGTTCACCCTACCCTCCTCCCTGGCTGTCTTGTGTTCATCAACTCTAACCAGTCTCCCCGATGTAAACGTCCTTACAATCTTTACATTCTAACCTATACATCCCACTCTTCTCATCTTCAGGAATTCAATCTTTCAACCTAACAAACAACCCTTTGGCAGTAACAGGGTTGTAGAACGCAGGCCAAAAGCCGAAGGGGCGAAGGACCCGGCCTAGTTGAAGAGAAAATTTCCCCAAGAATGAGAGTCTAACCCATCGCAATTTCTCAGGGTTCATAGTACGGGAGAGGGAGGGGGTAGAGTCGAGGCATTTCCTAATGAGTTTCCTACGCACCATCGCGTCTAAGTCCAATTGAATCTCGTTCACTCTGGCCAGCTATTTTATGGTCATTAATTCTTTTCTGAAGGCAGTTCAACTAAAGGGAATGTATGGACTAAGCTGTTAAACGCAGCA
Organism: Aspidiotus rigidus; assembly: GCA_035079385.1. NCBI lineage: Eukaryota > Metazoa > Arthropoda > Insecta > Hemiptera > Diaspididae > Aspidiotus > Aspidiotus rigidus. The sequence goes on along the minus strand of JAVHKY010000074.1, from coordinate 580,308 downwards.
TTTTTATGGGCCGTAGAGCAGAATAACGACCCGTGGACTAAAAATCAGTCGACGTATCTTTTCTATAAATCTCAAACTCATGGACCCCATCTTTTTCGGAGGCAGTAAGATCCGAAAAGTTTATCGAGGAGCCACCGACTTCCAAAGTAAATTTTATGGAAGGGTATTGCTTCTTTAGATACGTGTGAAACTCCAATTAAGCAGAGATCTCGGCGATCAGTCCACGTACATAGACCGTCATCTACATACCTGCGCCAGTAGAAGATATTATTCAGTAAAGGATGGCCAGAGGAGAAGAGATCAGATTCAAACTTGGACATAAACACCTCAGAGATTAGGGAACCTAAAGGGGAACCAATAGGAATACCCAACTCATCAGGGAACTCGAAAAATTTACTATTAAATTTACAGAAATTCAGTGACCAACCAACATTCAATAAGTCGAAAAATTCACTCAACTCTTCATGAGAAGTGTTCAAGTTCACGAGGAGTTCACCCATCCGCTGCATAGTAACAGCCTATGGAATGTTAGGGAACAGGCCTACGACATCGAAGGAACAAATGTTCGAACCTGTAGGGAGAAGCCCATTCTTTAAGCGAAGAATTTTAACAGAGTAGGGAGATTCGAACTCGACGCGGGATTTGAACCACCAATCTAAATATTCGGTGAGGGAATAAGTTGGGGAGGAGGTGAAAGAAACATACGCTTCGTGTCAATTTTCACTCTGCTGTATTTTGCATCTTCTACTTTTACTCGTTAGAGTATCTTTCTTTTCATTACGAGTAGTCGTAACTTAGAAGATCGTATTATTTTGATTAATAATAATACTGACTTATTTATACAATGCGCTATTAGGACTCCGATATGTTCCCAAACCGAGGAAACTGGCCAAGATAATTGTGATACCAAAAGCAGATAAACCTCCGGGAGAACCCGGTTCATTCCGATCCATATCACTCCTCCCAGTGATGTCTAAGGTATTTGAGAAACTGCACACCCTGCGCCTTATGAAAACTGTTTAAGATGAACAACTGATTCCCAACCACCAATTTGGGTTCAGAGCACAGCATTCTACTGGCGAATAAGTACACTAAGTCGGTGCAATTATAAGGCAGAACCTAGAAGAGAAACAAATCCTTGCGTCCTACCTCACTGATAGAGTGTTCTATATCCACCATGGACCAAACTAATCGAAGCAAGAGTACCACAGAGCAGCGTACTTGGTCCCCTGTTGAACCTCCTTTACACTGCTGATATTCCAGTACAAGTAACACCACATTTGTCACTTCCGCAAATGACATTGCAGTATTCTCACTGCACGAAAATTACACCGTAGCGACCAGCCGATTATAGGCAGCAGTCACCGACATAGTCAACTGAGCCACTAGATGGAAAATCAAGATAAAAGTAGAAAAGACCGTCGACTTTGCACTCCGACCCTTGGATATCGTCGTTGGATCGGGAAAAACCTCCTATGTGCATGTTAAGCATGCAATACAATTATGAAATGACGTCACCTTATCTTAAAATGAGACACAAAGGATCAATAGATGACAAATCCGAAAAACTCCCTATTACTCATAAGGGAAGTGATTTGGTAAACACATGAAAAGAGAAAAATCAATTCTTCACCAGACTCCGAAGCGAGCACACCTTACTAAAAGCGGTTTTTCACCGACACACCTTATCTCAAAGAAAAAATATCTAACAGTGCCATTTTTTGAGAAATGCACTTTTTATATGGTTGGACGCGGAATTTCAAGGCGCATCGACTGGAAAAATCCCTTATGTGCTAAGTTCAAAATTACGCCGGTAGGAGCGGTTTTGAACACCTCCTATGTGCACCATCCAGAAAATGTGGTCTCGAATACGTCCTATGTGCAGAGCAAACCTCTTATGTGCAATATTTAGGGGCAGGAATTCCTCCTATGTGCATTTATCGCCCAATACCGCTGTATTTTAGAGAAATTTTGAAAATTTTTTGTTACTACTGTACCAAAGAAGCTTTTCCACATTTAATGAGACGTTTCCAAAGTATTTTGGCTTTCTTTTCACAAAATAATCAGTTTTTTGCTTCTCATGTAAAATTTCATTTTTGCCACATAGGAGGTTTTTTCCGATCCAATGACGATATGACCTAAAAATCATCAACATTAGACCTGACCAGCTGGCTGAAAACGCGAGTTAAACTGGAGAACTTGTATTCAGAAAAACAGAGAACAACTCGAGCTAAGATTCCAAGAAATGCACTGGATAATCCGCACCAACAGTTAGTTATCTTTCGCTCGCAACAAAAAGGTTCTCTACGCTGTGGTACTTCGGCCAATCTATCCTTTTATGGGGATCAGCAGCAAATAGCAACATCCAAATTATACAGAGGAAAGCATTATTTTCCGCAAAGTTACAGGGCCTCCACGGTACATCATGAACCACCAATGCATTAATTATAACTGACCCTCAAAACGCAGTTCACCAGATTGCATCTGGGAGCATTGACAGGTATGTTGATGGACTTCAACATTCATACCAACACGTTTGTGTAACAAATAATTACAAAAAAAATTATGTACAAACTAGAACCTTTTCTGTATAAGGGTTAAAAGAGGTTTTAACCAGTGGTATGATCACTTTCTCTTTATTGAAAGATTGGACTTACTTTAAATATTTTGGGGTCTCCCTGCTTGTGTGTAGGACGACTAAATGCTACAGAATAGCAAAAGTAGAGGAGCACAGTAGCTGTCTCCACCATTGCCCCAGCCCCTGCAATTACAACGCACAGATGTGCCCGTAAAATCTCATTGTTTTTGTATAGTAAATACCTAATATACGAACGGCCGTTAAAATATACTAGAAAAATATGGGACATACATCAGAGAAAGAGCTGTTGGTTCACAGAAATTGTGTCGTCTTATAGATGCGCAATCAAGGAACAGAAGGGGTTCAACATTATCTTTTTTTTCAAAGTATTCTTGTTCGAAATTGAGTCGACATACCGTAGAAATCGACCTCATACTGACGTTGTCGATTTGTGGTCTCGACTCTTTTACGACTCGTTTGTCACGACGATTTTAAGACGCGATTTCAAGATTACATAGTCGTCGACCTGAAATCGACTTCGATTTTCAGTTGACGTTAATCCAATACCACGGGCTTGACTCAATATCGACGCCTAACATGGTTGAGGGAAAATATGAACGTGGTCGGTCAAGTCAACGGCCAAACATTTAAGGTCGATTTGTGGTCCACATCGGGCGCACAGTGGGATGAAACGCCATGCTAGGTGGCCAAAATTCTAATTTTCGACTAAATGCCTAATGAAGATCATCCAAGGGGTTTCTTTGGTCTTACAATTCGATTTTCCAGTCAGATTTATGATTGGGTAATTTTTTCTCAAAGTTTTTTGCTCCAAGTTTGAAGCTTTTACTTGGAGTTCGTGGACAAAAAGTATACCGACTAAGAGAAAAAGTTTATGAACATCATCTAAGGGGTAATCGAGATCATAGAATTCGAATTTTCAGTCAGATTTATGATGCTAGCATTTTTCCTTTATTTCTGAAGCTTTTATTTAGAGTTTGTGGACAATGGTCTTACTGATCAAGAGCAATAGATTATGAAAATAGGATAAGGGGCGATCAAGACTGTAGAACTCAAATATTTTTCCTTGAAGTCACCTTCTACATAATAATAATAATAATAATAATAATAATAATAATAATTTTGGATCTTATCCAGGGGCGTAGAGAGGGGGGGCGTGGGGGGTGTCTCACCCCTCCACAAGTTATTGCAGTCGGCAAAAAGCGGAGCAGTCGGCTTTGATTTTTGCCGCTCCTGAGCCTGAGTCGGCATTTTTATAAATTCGAGTCGGCACTTCCACACATTCACCCCTCCATATAAATGGTCCTCGCTACGCCACTGATCTTATCTCTGAAGCTACTTCTAATAAATCAATATTCTGACAAAAAAAAGAAATGTATTTCAACAAGCAATTATATATATTGAGTCTGGTTATCAAAATATCGAATTATTCTTTGGAAATTCTAGTATCTAAGAAAATTTAAAATTTTCAGAATGAGGTATCATTCAATTCAAAATTGATTTGGGGGTAGGGGAATTTCTCTTCCCCCCGTGGATCCGCGCCTGCTTAAACAGATAGAATACTTTTTTAAATCAATTATGCAACGCAACAAAAGATCTTTCAAATAGTACAGGTATAAATAGAATTTTATCCATTGTAACGTCCTAGAAGGGGAGGGGGTAGCGAACTCTGTACACAGCAATGTATGAAAACCTGTTCTACATCATTCGACGATCGTGATACCGGGTTCATTATTATCATCGATTCAAGTTTAATTTCTTTTGTAAATTGAGCTATTCCATTAAATAACTGCTATCCCAATAAATAGCTTATATTGAAAAATCACGAAAAGGCGCAAAAAGGCGCAAAAAAGGTAAATGTGGGTTGAGAGAGGAAGGTTTCAAGAAATCATTTCCATATCCCACCCGCCTTGGTAAGTTTTGGTAAATTTTTTAAGTGGCTAATACAATATTATGAAATGTTGACTATAAATGTATTACGATTATGCTTACTTTCGGAGTATTTTATGAGGAGAAATAGTCGTCCAATCATCAAATTCCGTAAAAATTTCAAAAGTTCAATCAAAACACTTTATAAATCACAAGACTCTTATCACCTTGTAGAGAATACGGAAGGAACTACGCGCTTCCGAAATTAAATGACTGAGTGTCCTGTTGAAATGTTGGTTTGTACATCTGCCACGCTGCTCACACCAGCATACTTCCACAAAAAGTGATTTCATTATTGAATTAGGGTGGTCGGGACGTTTCTAAAACGTAAACAAAATAATTCGCACCTGTTTACAGACCTTCGATTTTCGAATTTTGGCCAGCTAGAATAGCATTTCATCCCACTGTGGGGTGGGATTAAAGACACTCAAAATCTACACCGGGACATAGCCTAGTTTCTTTGGAGATCCGATACTAAAAAGATATATACAGGAGTCGAAATCAATCAAATTGACTCCAAGTACGCTGACGTTGGCCCTCCGTACCGCCTTCACGGGACCCCCAACTTCAAACATTTTGTTTTATCATAAGTACTGATAAGAATTTCTATGTTTCTATCATTAATGGCCTATTTTGATTACAAACATACTCGCAATTTGCAATGTAATATTTTATTCATAAAGGTGGTCCTGCACATTTAATTGGTCGCCCAAGACTGTGTGCGGCACCATCTACCCAAAATAAACATTATATAAATAAATAAATTATACCATAACTATACAGGACCTAAATTGATTTTCATTTTCTTGAAGATTCGCATATAAAGCGATCTGTAGTGGCGCTGTTGTCGATGTCGAGTAAGGTGATCATGGCGTTTTTCACTATGAGACAGCACGTTAATAAAATCGACTGTACCTTCTCAAAATATTATTTTTTCTGAAAAATGTATGGAACAAAAATTGCAGTCCTCTTAATTTCCTGTCGAGTGAATATAATTTCAAATATCTCGGATGAATTTTTCAAGATCATCACTTTTTCGAAAATGTAGAGAGCGCCTTCTTCTACTTTATTCGCGAATACGAAACTAAAGAAGAATATCTGTACCATAATTTGATTTCTGAGGAATATGGAGCAAACATAAGTACATTATTCTTGACATACAAAACTTCCCATCTGCGATCAATAAAAAAATCTGATTTGACGACAACATCCACATTGAATAATTAGAGCTAACTCGGGATTATTTATTCATAATTTCTAGCGGATATGGATATAAGGTCAAACCGGCTAATTGTGAACACGGGGTAATTGTGAACAATGTCAGCCTGCAGCTTGCAGTTGCAGTTTCGAGTGTGCTGATGACGCCATCTTGTAGGCCAATCCTACAGCTTCACAGTCCACAGAAAAAAAAGGTGCAGAATTGACATACCAGAGGAGGAAAAAGCGTTACCATTTTTATCTCTCAAAAATCAAAATATTTCTTGTTCTTCAATTTCCACATTTTAGATTCTAACATTCCTTCAAATTAATGTTTCAATTTTGTTCCAACTTTATGGTGTTCAGATACATTTTATGATGACTGTAATTAAAACTCCAAAAACATACAATCATATGCGTCTCCTTAGATGAGTGTTCACAATTAGACGACCGTATTTTTAGTTCTAGGGGTAACTGTGAACATACGTGTTTTAAATGTATTTTTAGATTTAGGGGTAATTGTGGATATCCCATACATCCCATAAGAAATACACTATGTTCACAATTACCCAGAATTGGGGGGGTAATTGTGAATATTGGGTGTCTAATGGTGAACATACTGTAGCCTTTGACCTATTGACTCAAAAGTAATGTTCTGGTCATATATCAGTAGTTGAGAATATTACCTTTCAATCCATACCAAGAAATCTTGAATCGCATCTCAGTGAGGCGCACAATATTACTTCAAAAAAATGCAATTTTCAAAAAGTTGATTTTTGTTCACAATTCGCCGGTTTGACCTTACTTTTAAAATAACGTTCATTTTCAAGCATTTCTGTATTTGAGCCGACCATCTGCTAGGAGCGATTGAAAACCGGAATCAAGATGATTTTCCTATTTGAATATTCATTAAGTAATCTTGAAATAACTTGGGAACGACGAGCTTAAAGAGAAAAATTTGAAGAGCGTAAAATTTCCTACAAAGTATCTTCTCTCATAAAATTTGAATCAGATCGATCCGAGGAAACTTTCTGCCCGTTTCGTCAACCGCATCGCTCATCAATCCCGGTCTTGTTTTGCGCGATCAGTCAGAAATTTCACTTGGTGCGGCGGGGGGGGGGGGGATGAAAGACTAAGGTCCAGAAGTGAGGACTATAAATTTTTCTGTTCATCAACACCGAGAGTATTTCTGATCCTCAACGTCCCTGGCTACGTCCACACCACTGTGCGCGATACTAGCGCTGTAAAACGTGCAGCACAAAATATTATATTATTAAAGTTGCTAGATAAAAATTATTTCAATTCCCATTCATATACATAATACGAGGTTCATCCTGGGTGAACTTATTTACTGTATCAATAGGTATTTCGACAAAAAACGCCAAATATGTCTTCTTTTAAGAAATCAACTTTCATTGTCGAGCACGACAGATTCGAACAATCAGAAATACTTAGTTGAGACATTGTTTGACTTCAGATTTATTTTCAAAAAGCAGTAATCGTCGTGTTCAAGAGTCTGTATTCGACATAGTCCACAATTTTATACCTTCTTAATACTCCTCCAGCGTCCAGGTCAAAATATTCGAGCTACAAACCTGTGGGTAAGTACTTCGCTCATAAAATTTTCTTAATTTTTATTTTTGACGTGCCAGTGTTTGAAGTATCCATTCGGTGAAGAGAACGCTCCAGAGAGGTGAAAAAATTTGATAATTTGATCATATTAGGTATATTTTATCTACGGATCATCTCTTTGAGTCATAAACTTTTAATTCGAACGCCACCAGATACGAGATGAACGCATATCTAGAGATATATTCTTTCTGCAGTAATATGTCTGAAAGTTATTTGAAATAGCAATTGAATCGTATTTTTTGGCGACGCAACTTTGTAATCTTGACGAGCGAAGTAATTCTTCGAATAATCAAAGCACTACCATCGATCTCAGTAAAATGCGATAAATATTAAATTGGGTAGTATTTTTAAAGCACTTCTAAAGCCTCACGACTTACAGTATTTCACGAGGATCCTGCTCTGAAAATAATGATTTTTTCCTACAGGTATCATTGATGAAAGTGATGATAATTCTGATACCGTAATTCAAAAATTGGAATAGTGAACGAAAAGAAGTTTTAGTGGTGCTGCTATTCGAGAAAAAAAAAACACTATATTTAATCAATTTTCTGATTGAGTTTCGAAAAAAAAAATGAAAAATTAATGAAAAAAGAGAAATTCATTATAATAGAAAATGTCAGTTTCAAATAAACTGAATATTTAGCTTAGTCTATTTGTTGATTAAAAAGTAATGATAAAAAATAATAATAGGTACCGGTTTTGAATAATAATTAAATACCTATCAATATTGTCATTGTATATTTTTAATATTTATATTTCAAAAATTAACCATTTTTATAACGGTAAATACTAATTCTTGAATCGAAATATGTTATTTCGCATCTACATTAAGTTATAGGAGGAAAAAGTCAAGTTCTTAAAATTATCTTGATTTGTTGGAATCGATCGAACAAAGAGAAAATAGACAAGAATTTTGTCGTAAATAAAATAATAGGTAGGTGAGTAGTTAAATTTGTTTCCTAATTGCATTTTTTGTGTTCATCTATCTATCTTAAATACCTAGTAAGTAATTTCGAAATCTACGATCCTACCTAAATTTAATTTGACTTCAACTGGATAAAAAGTCTAGTTACCTACGAAAATTGAATTAAAATAAGGAACTGTACTTTTCCGTTATGTTTTTGAATCGTCATGTTGGGTACACATTCGATTAACCGGTATCGAAAATTTGAACCCGAAGATTCGACTTCTTCTCTCCAACATTTATTCAACTATGTTGATTCATTTCCACGTTCTGAATGAAATTTGTAGAATTTCTTTCGCGAATATTTGATCTCTTACAACGAAAAATTCAATGGAACATTTTGTAGATGATTTAAGAATTCAACTTCCATTCGAATAATTGATAGCATTGTACTAGTCGACTCCTTAACGGTGTTCTGACAGGAGGCATCGGTACTGTCAGCCCTCTCTCCTTCCCTCACAGAAACTAGATCAATCGACCAATGTTTGAATAGATTTCAAAATCGACCTGATAATGCTCTGTACCGAAAATCTTGTCTTTATCTACCCCGTGCCCTCTGGCAGATAAAATATGCGCAACAATTCGCAAAAAAGTCTCAGTAATCCATTCTGCGTCATATCGAGTGAAAATTCCAATTATAATAATTCGCGAAAGCTTCTCAACACTAACACACTTTCCTCTGAAAACGTTGTTGCCGTTGGAGATCAGAATCCTCCGATTTTACGATAAATTCTGCGTAACGTTGAAATTCTCGACTGCAAATTACGAACCGGACATCTATTTAAAGAATCATTCATCTCCATCACACGGTTAGCAGTCATCGTAAACATGATAACTACACGTTTATTTCGAAATACACGATGAATAAGACGAGCACTGTAATCTAACGATCGAATATATTACTACAGGAATGTTAAAAAGTTACGCTTCGGCGGAATAATAAAGTAAAAGAAAAATACTGTAAAAAATACAAAACAATAACGATTTGAGATTAGAAATTATGAACTGTTTTCGGTGCAATATTTTGAATTAGAAGTTTGCACTACGATATAGCAAACGATTGTGTACTTGAACTCGTGCGCTTTATGGCACCGTATTAAATTTAATTTGACTAGAGATGCAACAAATTTGAATATTTTTGTATGCACTCGATTTTAAAACTACGCGATCTGACCCCTAAAACACATCATTTAAAATTCTGCAATTAAACTTGAGCGGCTAAGCCTATGGCGGATATATTATCACCAGCTCCGCAAGTTTGTTTAGCGTTCGTGCAAACCAAATTCGGAGCTATACAAATTCGTACGTCATCCTCGTTCCAACAGGTAACTGGCTTATGGTCGTCCATGAAAATACGTCGACTGCCTGGAACAGCCGATACTGCGAAACTTTCATCCATTACGAGCGTGGACTTCTCAATATCAACCTAAAATCGTACACGATAGGTTTTTATTAGTTACGACTTGAAGCTATTTGGTAAAGTTAGGAACTAAACCAGGGCTCCGAACTGATAGAAAAGACGGACTATATTATAAATTTTAGAAGTCGGACTTCTTTTTTTCCCCCTGGTCCGACATTTTCTCTCAACGTCCTCGGAGTTCGAAGATATTCATTCTTTATTAGATACAGTAATTCAAACAGGGAATTCTAATCCCTACGATCATTCTTTTACACCTAAACTAACTGATTGAATTTAAATTTCCTCGTAGATAATGAAGAGAAAAAAATATTCTTCATTCAGTGACGTATGGTTTCTTATTAAATGCGAAATTATTTCACGCTGTTTTTCGACACAAAATTGGTTATTTTGTAGCATAGATAATATTATTCCGACATTCATATTATTCATAAAAACATGGCGTAATTTTCGGTAAAAATAAATTCTTTGTATACTGTTAGCACGTGCCTCACTCACAATTATGAATGAACTCTGAAGACATCGAATGTTACGAAGGGTAAACGAAGAACAATCTCTACCTTTCTTTATTTTCTCCACCATATTCGATCAATTTGACAAAAGTACATCAGTTGAATTTTATACCTAACTGAAAGGAAGGGGTGCAATCAAGAGATTTTTCAATTTGAGCAATCCATTGCAGGTGTTAAATTTGAGCTACACAGATTTCTTTTCCTCGATCGTATAAAATATGCTATAAAGCAAGAGTCTTTGAAACATTATTTTTCGAGTACTCACAGCTAATTCTTTCAGCAAGAATGAATACTTCTAATTTTCAGAAAACAGCGTTCGATAAAACTCGATTGCCAAACATATTTTCAATTCCTAGACCCAACTTTTCTATATACTTATGTTTGGAACGACGAAGCAAATAAGAATAAGTGACCTTCAACTTGGAAATTGATCTGCGAGACCACCACAGGACCTCGAGGTTTTTAAATACCGTACCGATATTGTAAAACATGTTCTGGCTACAATAAAATTTCTAACTTCTAATTTTCATATTTCAAAATACGAAAATGGCGACATTTCAACGATCCAAAATTTGTTCCTGTAGTTCAGAGTATGTAAATTCGTATTCTTGCTTGGGAAAATTGATCAATTACTAATGCATTCATTTTACACTCACTTCAGAAGTACCGCACACGTAAGTATTCGCAATCAAGGAGGTGCGAGCAGCTGCAGAATGCGTATTTTTCCAGTTAGAGTTTTTAGCGACGAGTATCAATTGATAAGCTAGAGAATGCACGTGCACTCTTGTCACTGAACTACCGGATGTCAAATTTCGCGATTCTTGCAAATATCTAATGAGAAGGGAAAAAGATCAATCTTTATTCTCATGTAATACGTTTTTTCGATTTTTAGTTCTTCATAAACATACCGATAAATATATCTGGTCATATCTAACGTCTTACTAACTCGAGGTCTAGAATCGGCAGCAAGTATTATTTTATTATGCTTAAATATACTGTACAAATTTGCTAATTCCTGTAACATATCACACAAGGATTAGAACTAGAAATAATTCAAAAAAATCCCAATTATTCAAGATAACGATGTAAAATCTTCGAGTTGAAGTCAATAGCATACCTGTTCATTCATACCCAACGAATCAGTGAATGGTAATACGCATTCGATTATTTGCGTCAAAAGGCTCTTGTCGGTAATCGAAGCCATTTCAAAATGAATTTTGGCTCCATTTGGTAACGATGTAATTTGTTCTCTAATATTTGAGAGAATTTTCGTTCTCAAAGCTGGATAAAAATTAATTTTTCATCAGAAACACGATCATCAACGAATATTATTTGTTCAAGAATAATTTTCGCAGTTTATATTCAAACCTTCAGACATAGGATATTTGTCCATCATTTGGAGACCACTCACAATAAAGAGATCGGGACGGAACGTTTTCAACTCAATGCCGAATTTTTGAAGCGAGTCCATACGAGGATTGTGGTGATCATGATGTAATATGAATCTAAATAAAATACAATCAATAAAACATACTTTCGTATTTATTTACCAACTCCAATAACTTCAGGACATACCGGTTAGCTCGAGGAGCTGTCAAGGCACCCCATTTCTCTTCAGCTTTATATTCAAATATTAAATGAGTATCGTCCAGGTCAGTTGTCTCGCCCACGACTGAAAGGGAAAAATAGAATTTAGTCTTGCAATTTGACAAGATGGAGCACAAGGTATTATAATTACAGTATTAATCATCTCACTTTTTATACTTTGCGGTAACAACATTTTAGAACTCGGTGTCATTGTAGCAGCCAAAAGCACGTCGAATCCTTCTAAAACCAGTCTTCTAGCTATAGTAGCTGCATTACCACCGATAACGACTTCTGGTGACACAGTTTCAATTTCTTGCAGAAGCTCGTTGAATAGAGTCCCATTTGGTGTGAAACGTCTATGGGGTAGATGACATTAGTGAATGTAGAGTTATTGTTAAAAAATAAAATTAAAGTAGGATCTACCAAATTTACATACTCAGCAGCTGCTCCGTGTTTGAAATAATACCCGAAAGAGTTCAGGAGCTCATCATACGTATTAATACTTGCTACATCTTGCTCGCAAGTATGTCTCAAATTCTCGGAATGTAAAATTTTGTAAGCATCGAATACTAGATCCTTACATGAACCATAACCGACTGCTATTTTTGGACGGTAAACCGCTTGCGGACGATTCGTCGTCAGCAACCCGGACAAGACCTTTTTCAGCCGACTTTGAAGCTCATCTTCTTGCCCTTTACGATAATATAATGCTAAAAATAAGGCGCCGAAGGCTAATAACGTACCAGCTCTTATTATATTTTTCATCTTGTTGATGTGATGATCAACAAAGATTAAATATCATTTCGTCGATATTATCCTGCAAGATGTTAATCAGGACGAGAGAAATAACTCTTTCATACGAATTCTACATTCTTTATAATACCACTTTCAATTTTGAGACTATTACAGCGAATATTAAGCTGTAATTTTCAGTCGAAATGAGAACCCACCTTCTTTGATGGAGTTCACAGCACAGTCATCCTTATTCATGTATACGTCATGATTAAACCTAACCATTGATAACAGAGAATTGGCAAGAGTACCCAATCTGCCAATCTGGCATCAAGTAGAGAAATGGTATCTTCGGGCTAACATCATGCAGAAAAGATATGAGATCGTGAGATATATCACGTATCATTGCATCTGTTCTCCTGATCTATACTCAACAGTTTGCTGGCACAATATGAAAATGCGGCGCATGCGCACATTGCCAAGAATCAAGATGCCACCGAATTCCAAACAAAATATTGTTTCCTCTCTCTCTCCTTCTTCTGTAAAATCAGCTGACTTCGATATTAGAAGCGGGAAGTGACAGCAGCATGAGAACTGAGAAGTTTAAAGCGTGGTTGAAACTGTTGATTCTTGAATGCGTTGCCGTTTGAGCATGCCGCATGGCCGTCTCTTCTAATTTTATTTTACAATGCGCTGCACTTCCGGTTCCTTTCTCTGGTTCGTATTTTCGTAATTTGGATACTGATAGAATGATAATGATTTCGCTGATTGTAATATTAGTATATCATTGCCGAGTGAAGAATGATGACTACAAACGATTTTGATGCTGAATTTTGCCGAAAAAGTTATTGGTTCTCTCATATTCAACTTGTCCGATGATGAAGAGAGTAGCTGCTGCTGTGTTGGCCTCATCGAAATGATTGAAACGCACAACATGGTAAGCTCGGTTTCATGACCCTTTATTAACGAACAAGGACTCCGTCAACAAATTGAAGAGTTATGATTAGGAATGATCATTGTTTCAGCCCGATAATCATCTATTATCCGAATGTTCTCGCAATAATTGGAATAGTACCGGTGATAAAAACGAAGTAAACAATCTGACCGGTATTCGATTCGACTATTGTTCACGTTTTTTCCGCGTTTGTGTTTTCGGAACTTCTGATGCCTCGGTACCACAGTTTTCTACTTTTAAAGAATCAAGATTCTTTGTACGAATACCGACGGCAGAAAAACTGGTGCATCGGGTTTGGCCGGGTCGTTGCTGAGAGGTCTTATTTTTTCGTACATTTACCATTGTCGATCGATTTTCGATCCTTTTGGTATAATTTCTTCGATAACCAACGCTACCGCTGTGCCCAATTGTTGTACTTATAAAGAATCGGATTTACTTTCTTCGGATGTCGAAAAATGCGTACTCGAACGGGCCCACGAGTCATTGGGTTGAGGGTCATTTGAAGACTACTTCAAGGTATATAAGAATCTTCTGTAATCGTTAATCTTATCTTTCGAATGTCGTCAAGTTTCGTCATCCCATATTTTAATCCTGGGTCTCAAATTGACGATTGATATTTTCAGTTACCACAAGTCAGCCTCATGACTCACTTCTGAGAAAATGAAAATGCCGATACCGGTGTTAAATCAAACCTGAATTCTCGTGGTGGTTGGACCTATGGTATGAAATTAATTACTTACCTCATTTTACGAAAGTGATTCGATCTTGGAATTATTTCATGTTTTTGTTTGCGGTAGCAGAATTTTTGACATCCGTGATGTATCATCGATTATTCTCAAAGAACGTGGGTGACAAATTTCGATGGAATGAACGAACGAGAAATACGCGAAGATCATCGAGTCATCAGAAGTACGTAATTTAATGATACTGTTCGATATTCGATTCCTTACTCTAAAAAATGGTCATTTTTCATGGCAGTATTGAAGTACAAGTAAGACGATGAAAATCAAATTCCTCGAAAACCTGCAGATTTTCAGTAAGTGATCTTTCTTTTATTACTAATAATCGCTCGATTTCATTACGATCGTGTTTGTGCCTCTTTCTGGATGTATTTTTGAAGTAAGTGATGACTACATTGAAATCAGTTTGAATTCCGAAGTAAATGTTGAAAATGACGTGAGAGTTTGTCAAGACAAGTTTTGTCGAGCGCTGTTTAGTCATAATAATTATTTTACTACTAAGTTATTATTGCGTTTACGGAGTACATTTGTCAATAATGAATGACCTCCTTACAAAGTTAAAGACAAACGTAATATGCGTTTCTGGTGTTGTTTTTGGGTGTTCTGTGAAAAAATCTTAGCTTTTGTTTCATAGTTGAAATCTAGGCAAGAGAAAATAATATCTCAAAGGGAAGGGGGTGTGTCAGATTTTTCAATTTTTATGTTTACGTATTAAATATTATTTTAACTTTGAAGTGAATCGAGTGAATTGTTCAATTAGGAACGTAACAACGTTGATTATTTTTCGACTTCGGGTATGAGATTCAGGTAGTAATATTTGGGAACCGGACAATTTGATGGCAGTAAAATTTACCAGAAAATTAATCGCCGGGATCTAATTTACCAGATGATGAAATTTTTCTTGGAATTAATTAAAATCTTTTATAAACAAAGAGCTTGTTAACCCGTTGGGGTATCTCGGCATCCGCTTGCTCCTTCTTTAACAAATCCATTTTTACTTCAAGAAAATGATGTATGCGGTTTTTCTGACATTTTCTTTTCTGCTTGCACGTTTATATCAAAATGGTTTTCAATTGATTTTATCCTACAATAGGTAAAATAGATAAATATTGGAAAAATTGAAAGATAGCGATGAAAATTTTATTTGAATATTGAATCATGAAGGTATGAAACTATAAATTGTGAGCTATGGTTCATTCTTTAAAAGTTGTTTCTTGAACCTGAAGACGTTCAATCTTGCAGTAAGATTGGAGAACTGCAATGTTTGCAAAGTATCAGAAGCGGCTGAGGTATTTGAACCTGGCGTGATGTGAGGGTTGTTGGTGTTTACAAACAGTGCTTGAGAATAAAATGATGGTATTTGTAGGAGTTGGAAAGCTGACTGCTGAAACTGAAGTTGTTTTTCTTGTCACCTCACGTTTGGGCAATAAAACACGTTTCAATTAATGTGTTTTTCACTGATGATGGTTTTCAGATTCTCTTTTTTGAATACCTCACATATAGCCGACTAATATTCAGATCTGGACTGAAAAACTCACGCTTGTTCTTCTCTCGCGAATAATGTGATTCCTCACGAGGAAACTTTATGACGTGTAGAATAACTTTGTTACATTGTTCTTCAGCGTATTTAATCTGAAATTTATGCAAATTATTTCTGGGATACTTTCCGCGCGAATCAGTGAACGTGATATGTACAAGTAATTTTCATTAAAAATTGATTATACCATTCTGCGGTAATATTATGAGCATGAATATTCTTCTCCGCAAATTCAATAATGGTCCCGTTCTCTTGGTGAAAATTGCGATCAATATTACCAGTAAATTCTGAGCAACATCCAATTTTTTACTCAAAATAAAAGATATAGCGTAACGCAAATAGTCATCAATCACCAAAAATACTTACTTCTCAAAGTTATTAGTTTTCCCTGGTGTTATTTCTATCAGGTTGGTATGGACTATTTCAAGGACTTGTTTTGCTCTTTTACGTGTCTTTGAATATAGGTCTCAATTTGTCTTGGCTTTGACGCACACTTTCCAGTTAACCGGTTATAACCCCGTTAACTGAATAACCGAGTGATTGTGAAATAATTCCGCAAGGAGCGAAAGTGTAAGAGTTTCACCTGACAACAAGGACAATGATTTTAGTGTAGAAGTTACACGCTTTAAAGTCATCATCATTTATCCACGTACAACAGAAAATACTTCCCTAATAAAGAATACTAGTTCCGCCGTGGTATCGGATAAAAGAGAAGAATAGGAGACTCTACGTACCTGTCTCTCTCTCTTTCATTTGATAATTTCCTACCTTCTATTAAATGGATTAGCTATACGCGTAAGCATAACTTACAGGACTACGCAATGATTTTGAACAGAAAGATTTTATTTACGATTTCGTTACAACGTTCTTGCTATTTTGTATGAAATTTTCCTGTACAGCTGTATGTCTTACAAACACTTCCTTTATAGTCCTCTCCACGTTCATGTAAGCAAAAGTTACACGAACAAAATTGTAGTCCAATTCTTTTATGCATAAAAATATGTACTTATTTGAGGTAGTCTTTTGACGAGCGATGTCTCACCTATTTTGTAAATTGATAGGGATACTGTCGAATAATTTTGTACTTTTCCGGGAAATTGATGTACGCGAGCAGGCCTCCGCGCACAGTGGGATGAATCCTCAATCTAGCCAGACAATAGTCAAATGTTTGGAGTCAATAAATTATTGAAAAAACTGTAAAATGAGCGGGAATACAAAATTAAACACTCTGTCACAGTAATTTTTCGAAATAGCAGCGTTCGGCAGCAGATATTTGAGAGTCCCAATAAAATTTGGTGTACCCTTATTGAAGTCTGACTGATTTGATGATACATAAACATGAGATTAGACTGATGTGTTAAAGTTTGTATTGTCTCACTCGTGGTACTATTATCATGAAGTGCGACAAAAGTTTTTCGCACTTAATCGCCGCACGGGTCATCAGAGCAAATAAATGACGGCGGCCTAGGCTATGGTCGAGTTTTGCTATTGTCTTCCAAACATGTATAATTTGTCCCAATTATTGTTTTACTTTTGATTCAATCCTTCCTAAAATATTGACATGAACTTTCAAAAAGTAAGAAATTATTTCAACAAGCATTTTTTTCAATAGGTACATTGAGGCCTTCTGCCTTTTGACAAGAAACAACGCTATTTTTACAATTTTAAGTTGAAAATTAAGAATAAGGTGAAGCTCTACTCGCATAAAAATGAACTCTTTGAGAGTAGTTGAAAGCTTACAAGCTTATTCTTTGGATGAAGATTGCGAGAATAAAAATTTCGAAATAGAGCTGTAGGATATGCATAGTTTCAATTAAATTCAAATTTCTTTGGTGCCGGTATAACAATTTTTTCCGGTTGGAACATAGACAAATTTTTAAATGATTACATCACACTTTTGAACTACTAAAAAAAAACTGTAAGTCTCTTTTGTTTTTGGATAAACAAATACATTCTTGTAGAATTTGTTGCAATTTAGTGTATCAGGCAAAGAAATTTTTGAAAAACGTCTTTCCATTTTGATAAAAACTATCTCCATTTCCTCGATTACTTCCACTCTTTTAATAGCTCCAATTCCATCTCAAACTCTCTCGTCTGTCTCCAGTCTACCTTCTTTCAATCCTTCCTCCAAATTTCCCATCATGTATAGTTACACAGCTTCTAATTCAAGGGGAAAACGATGATAGTAATGAATAATGATGAATATGTTCTGTCTCGTTTGCAAAACCAATCTCAAGATTGAATAATTTTCTAAATATTGTCTCTTTGTAGAATTTCTTTGCTCGAATATATGTAAGAATGTTTTGTGTTCTTGTACAATCGGCACTCGCGTACAAAGTGCGTAGCGAGAATTATTATAAAGAAGAGATTAACTGTAGCCGGTTATCAGTCTAGTTTGCTGTTATGTGAACTAAGATCGGCAATAACGATCAACCGATTGTTACTTGTACAAATCAACTGACCATCACGCCAGATTGGAGTTTGGTGTTCGGGTAAAACGGAATGCCGGAAAGAAAGTTAAGAAAATACAGAAAACCGGTAAACGATCACCCCAACATTCTTCTCTGGTGGCGAACTCTCCTGAGCGGGGAAGATAAAGAACACCAAGTCTTGCCGACAAAGTGCATAGCGTTAACTTGTGTAAAAAAGAAAATAATTGTGGCCAATTGTCAATTGATTTTGGTATTAAGACAAGCTAAAATCGTCAATGATAAAGAATCATCTAATTCGTGCACTTCTTTCTATGACTTTAAAATGCCTAGTGTTTTTTGATCACGTATACTCAATGCACTCATATCCTTTCATTCCCACCGCGCTCAAGTTTCCTTTTTTTCTCTTTTTCTTTTGCTGTCCAAATTGCAACATTTCTATTTTCATGGTAAGAGGCAATTCATCAGAGTAAATGAAAATTGAAACCGCAGTGCCTTTGAAATTTATTTTCAATTGCGATTCATGTTGGGG
This sequence comes from Aspidiotus rigidus, assembly GCA_035079385.1. Lineage (NCBI taxonomy): Eukaryota > Metazoa > Arthropoda > Insecta > Hemiptera > Diaspididae > Aspidiotus > Aspidiotus rigidus. Next base: position 561,549 of record JAVHKY010000074.1, on the reverse strand, counting down.
AAAAATATCAAATGCTCATAAATTTAAGCCAGCAAGTACATAATTAATGGACTTAATTTTGACGAAAATTCTAATTTCACGGTCAAGAATGTGTATTCGGATACCACGAATGCATCTGGAATTTCTTTAAATTCTCAGTGAAAGAAGACTGAAGAAAGGCAGGAAAAAAAATTCGATTCAAAATTTGATTTGGCCTCCAAGAATACAGGTATTTTGATGTTATACTTCGATCAAACAAATGAAGACAAGGATAAAAACGAATCCCCGTAAATTTGAAGCCACAGAGAACACAGAGAGGACGCAAGACAAAAACCTGAAAGACACTTTTCAAAAGTTGGTCACGGATTTTCTTGGGAAATAATTTAGAAAAGAAATGAAAGAAAAAATAGTGAGAAGAATTCTGTGACAGTTGGAAATATAATAGTCACTCTCGTTTCCTAGATGAGAAAAAAAATGTTCGGTCATGGAAAGTCACCAACTCTAATCTTTTCAACTTGGTAGACATCCTGAAAATTTGAAGTTGAGGTTGAAGAAGAATGTATCTCCAAGTATTATGCAGTAAATATATCAGAGAAAATATCCAATTTCCTCGAAATTGAGCTCAGGAGGGGTGCGCTAGAAATTCTATTGAAAAATTTGAACTTGGCTCCCTAAATACATACGAAAGATTCATTGAATCATTTTTTTCAAAACGGATTTGAATTTTGTCCAGCTAAATTAAAGATTCATCCCCGCACTGTTGCAGTGGGCGTGTGTATCTAGGCTTGAAATCTCTCGCCTTTGCCAAAAATGAAAAATTATTGAAAATATTAAGAACGTCTTATAATTTAACAATGATAAGAATTTTCATCGCTAATTGTAAGATAGGGAATGACCCAACACATTTTTCAATTTCTCATGATGGATATCCTTAAATAGGAAATGATTCAACAAATAACACATTCCTGTCTGTCGTAAGTTCACAGTGCGAAGTAAATTCTATAGTTGTTTTCAAGTCAAAGAGATATCTGTTTTTATTGTGCCAAACCCAATGTTGAAGATTATTGTGAATATGTGATTATGATTCTGATACTTTCAAGGTAGATCATCAAGGTTTTTCTGAAGGTATCAAATGGGCAGGTGCTGATGAGTATTACCAAAGTTTATGTACATCTTTTGTATTGTAAATTTCTTTGGTAGGTTTTCCTGTTATTTCGCATTCAAAGTGGAAAACAAGATAAACACAAAATTTATTGCTTCAGCGGGACTCTAAGAACTGCTCTATGTCAACTACTTGTGCTACTAAACTTGTAGTGATGTTCCTTAGAGACCCCCCAAAAATTGTCACGGGTTCTAGAGGGAGCTTCAATTTCTTTATTTCTTCACAACGATTCTGAAATGACATAATAAAAAAAATTTCAGAGTTGCAGGAAAGAGTGAGCAAGAAACTTACTCCTTCATTCAGTGCTTTCTCAACCAAAATTGTCTCTTCTCATTTTCCTTCTTGAAAGACGGTCATTCAAGCATGTTTGATCACGGGTTTAAGGTGAGGCAGAACCAGACCGGACTTGGTGTTTCTCCTTGGGAAACTCCCCTACAAACTTTGATGTTGGGTATTTCAATCGTGGCTCACTTTGCATTTAGTGTCAGTGTTGTCCCCCACCTCTTCATTGTGTTTTCCAGGAAATGCACAAGTTTTTTGTCTATTTTATATAATTATGAGGCACTGAGTCATTCGCTTTGGCGTAGTCTATAAAGGCTGTGTGGAGTTTTCTCGCATTTCCGTTTGCTTGCTTCATGACAACCATATCCACTACAAGCTGCTCTTTACACCCAAGGCTTCCTTTTTTGCAGCCCTTCTGTTGCTTTCTTTTTTGCAGTATTCTGTTATCTTGTGCGCCACACATGCTGTGGTATTTTGGTGGCTCCGTTGAGCTTTTTCCTTTTGCTATCAGGTATGTAATACCTTTCGTCAATAATGTTGGCATTTGCTTCGATTCTGCTCTAATTTTGTGTTAGTTGCAAACAGCTTCTTATACCAGAAATTCTGGATTCCATCCACACCTGTAGCCTTCCAGTTGTGCATTCTTCTTAGTATCCTCTTTAGTTCAGTGATGCTGACTTGGTGGTCAATCATTTCCTGTTTTTATCTGCTATCTATCCGCTTCTCTTTTTTCATAATCCATTCAGCACCTCTTTAATGGGTTTTGCAGTTTGACCATATTCCCTACCAGAATTCCTCCAGTTCCTTCTTTTCTGGAATGTGGAAAGAACAGAGAAAAAAAAGAAAAGTAACTTAAAAGATAAATTCAATAACGACGTTATATGGTAAGGAAAAAAAAATGGAACTTAATATAAGGTAAATTTAATGGCGATGCTAAATGGCGAGGGAAAAAAATCACAAAAAAATTACATAAAATATAAATTCAATGGCGATGCTAAATGGCGAGGGAAACAAAATTACTTGAAAGATGAATTGGGGGGAAAACAATCGAGACAATAAATGATTAAGTGACAGGGCGGTATCTAAGCGGGGACAAAGTTGAAATGACAACAATTTGGTAGCGACGTCGGGCAACCATGGCATGTCATCTTGTTGTGCATCAACAAAACAAATACTTGTATCATCTTCACACAGTTGGTCATTCAGGTCCGGCGATTGAAAAATGAGTCAATGAACCACGTTATCCACAAGCATCTGGCACTTGGAGCTTGGCTCGTTCAAAACGCTGAGCAAGACATTAGCGGCCTCTTCAACATAGACATGAGAAAGAGCTTTTTTGAAGATCTATACACAAGAATCCAATATTAGTTGAATCAAGAGCGCGAACCCACATGCACGCGTTTTCACTTTGCAGTTTGCGCTGGTTTGTCGTCGATGGAAACCGGATTTCAAATGGTTCTTTAATGTACCCGCACGGCGCGGCCGGCCGGTGTTTCAGAAGGTATTCAAAGTGAAGTTGGACCCAAAAGATATGACTAGATTAAGATAAGTTATTGCTGGAGGTTACAATAGTAATACAAGTAGTAAGGAGAATTATCAATAATTACAAAGAACTAGTGAATTGTGTAACAGAACTGAAAATTACAAGTTATGTGGTTTTCTTCAAAACTCCCTGCGTAGACGAGAAGATCAAATTGATAAAAGCTTGTAGAGCATTGATATGTACTCCGGATAACAAGTATTTTGATATTGTTCCTTTCGAGGCAATGTTCTGTTGTAAGCCTGTGATCGCTGTAACAGCGGAGGTCCTAAAGAGGCAATCGTACATCCTTAATAAAAATATCATCACAATACAAATAATTGAGAGAAGTAGGTCAGACTTAACTGACAATGGGTTTGATAAAAGTCTTGGTGCTTGATTCTGGATCTTTTTCTTAAATATCACATGAGCATGTGATTTCATACATGTAGTTTTATGACGTTGTAATCTATTATTTCAGCTTTGCACCCTGGACAAGAAGATATTTTTTATCTTCTTCCTTTTTGTTGTAGCAGATCACATACTTTGTCTTTAAAATTCCGCTACTGGATTCTCTAGTACGTCAATTGAACATGAAGTTTCAAAGATTTCACATGTCTTCCAACATTTGACGGGCCATTTGAGGGTCAGTCTGATGTTTCTCTGCGTACTCAATTTTTACTAACTGACAGATGATTTTGTTCTCCTGTTGCGTTGCTGATTGCGCCGCCTCTAAGGCCATAGTGGTTTGCTGATGACAGACTGGAGTTGGCAATAACAACCTGGAGCAGCAAGGAGCGGTCGAGGCACCCTCTGTAACCTGACCCATCAGCGACACTAAGGCAGCTGATGGTGTTTTGCATCTACAAAAAAGCAATTGATACATTTTTTGTAAGTTCATTCATTGCAATAGGGCATGTTTCACTATTACTGAACTGTTGAATTGTACTTTCCAGTGCCACAAATTACTGTTGAATAATTATCTAAATCTCATGATGTATGGTGTATTTGGAGTAGGAGAGATGCCCTTGATTGCTTGGGAAAGGAAAATCAAGAAAAGTGAAGCCAATTCGCTTCAATAAAGCAGTTATGTATGATGAGTGGCCACTTATAGAAGGGAGAGGCTCGGACCTTGTTTGATTTTTTTTAAATCGCGTGTAAAATCAACCCGTACATAATACGCAACAGAGAAAACTGGACATCTACGCGTACATGATAGAGAAAAGGAATGAAGAAATTTTGACTTGATTCTGAGCCTTGAACATAAGAGCAGGAAGAAGAAGGGTAAGATGGAGAAAAATTGCCGTACGTAATTTATGGACATTTCAAAAAATTTTCTGCCGTAGCCAAATGAATAAAGATCATGTTCGATGTCTTTTATGAAGTGGTCGTCCTTCTTATCTTGCTTTGCTTGATCTAGGAGTACCACCTTTTCGTTTCCTCTGCACATTACCTGTTCGTCTCCCTTCTTGGTCTGGTATAAATCTAGTTTACAATGTTTTCAGCTATTGGGGGAGTATAATACAGGAGAGGTGGGAACTCGCAAACTTTCGAATTAGGTCCCGAGCAGCAGTCGAAAATTTTCTAAGTCCATTAGGGGGAGGGAGGGGGGGGGGGGAGGCAACTCGGAAAATTTCGAATTGGGGTAGGCTTCAGCAAAGAGACATGTAACATGTCAAAAGAACGCTAAGAGCAAAGCAAAAAGGAGGCTAATTGCAAAGTAAATCGATCAATATATGTTACATTTATTCAATTAGACTAAATAATTAATTCGTCGTTGTACTGTAGTACAATGTTGTCGGCTCTCCGTTGGAATCGTTTTTCTAACCCATTTTTAATATCGGCACAAACAACGTTATCCTACAACCAAGGATCTCACATTACAATCGTATCAGTACTTTCAATGTTCTATTTACAGATACTGACCGTATCGACATCGAACGTAGACACGGTATTGTCCGCGTTTTCAATCTCAATGAACAACGGACTTGTTATAACCGTTAACCCGAATTTATTAAGAGGGGTTTCAATCAAGAAATTCGCCACTGTCCCCGTCACCCCGAAAATGATCGTTAATCGCGTATCTGTAAGCTAAAATATAAATAATTATTATTACAAAATCAAATTCAAAGAAGATTAGAATTTTTTCAATCCGTACACTAGACGAACGGTACTTTTTCTGCACCGGCATCGACGGCAACTTTTCCAATATCATCGTTAGGTTATATTCCACTTTTAGAATACCCGCAGCCTTAATATTGTCGACCACGACGAATTTGTGGAGGTCGGCGTCGAATTCATTTAACGGGAAGGCGCAAAACGGGTCGGCTATATGCAGGATAACAGGCGTCTCCTGTATCCCTATTATTGTGTGTATCAGGTCCGTTTTATTAGACAATGTCTCACCATAGAACAGTATATTCCGGAGTCTGTGGTGGACAAAGTCCGGCTGAAACACCTCTGAGCGCAAAACAAATAACAAATTTCGGCACAGAGGTGTTTGGTATTCGGCGACCTCGGCCAAAACAATTCGATAGTTTCCTGTTAAATTCGATAATATTGATATAAAGCATTCGATAAAAAATATAAATCGTTGTATCAGTTTATTACTATATTCTTTTTTTTGCGGCATTTGAGAAATCTCCAAACGCACATCGTCTGGCACAGTACAGGTACGCAAAGACCTCTCGTCGCTCCCCATAACATTATCCAATGAAGAAACTTTTGTATTCGTCCCAAATCGAGCAGCCCTGAGGCTGCTCAACCCGCAGTCCCCCATATTAATGAGGTCCTTCAGATATTTATGCGGATGGGCCAGGCGGAAAAGTACCATCAGCGCCTGTACCAAGGAAGAGAAATGGCGCATCCACCCTACTCTTGAAAAATTGCATTACTTCTCTCTCACTCACCTCCATAAGTGAAAGAAAGGTCCACAAATGTGATGACAAGTGGACATTTTTCACAAGGCCACAAAAAGAAATGATCAGGAAGTGGCCTTCTTCCTTTTGAAATAGCGTAATATTGCACCCTGGATTGACACAATTTTTAGTTGTAAGACTATTCTTACTTTGTAATTTGAGCCTGTGACCTTCCACCTTGCAGCGATCAGCGGGCACTAGGCCTACTTTTCATTGCTCTCGGGTAATATTTGCCGGCATACTACTTATGGCCATATCCCAATCACGTGTTGCTGTACATCCAGTTCGCCGTTGTTCTTCATGTCCCTCCTGATTTGCAGCGAGATCCACCAGTACTCTACCACAATGCGTGCGCGCACATTCAGCAATATGTGCCGCGTCTACAGGCAGCTTCAGGCATGCGGGACCCATTTTATTAGGGCACAAACTACAATTGTGACCTTAGACTTGGCACTTGGTACAAAATTCTGTGGAAGGAGATTTGCAATTAGATTGATCATATATTGTGAACACCCTGACCTCTGCCCATTGATGTACTTGGTATCAAGTGTTGTGCATTTCCCTTACCTCGCGTGAAGTTTGCTCTGTTGAAGGGAAATTTTTCATTATTCAAGTGAGTTTTGTTGTTGATAGCCATTGCGAAAAATCATTCTCTGAGTTCTGTGTTAGGTACAAAATGTGTTCTTTGAAACATTATGTAGGTATACAAAAACGCTCTAATCTGTGGAATTGATTGTTCAATAGATTGGTTTCCTCATTTGGTCTCATGTATTTATTATTGTTGATACATTGTATGTCTTCTTTTTGGCATATGTATTTTATTTTTTTTTAATCCCGCGGTCTTGGTGTAAAGCTGCAATTGAACGCAAATGTTAACAACTTTTGCTTTTACACCTTGAACATGAATTGAATGGGTCAACGAGTGAAAGAAAAAGATGGAGGGAAAGAAATGTTGAAAATTATTACAGATGAAAATAAAACCCATTTTTGTTGACAAAATACATCAAGTAAATTTTTGTACCTCTTCCATAGTTCTGAGGACGAGCTCACACTTGGTTTATCAAAATTATCTTTCGATCAAATTATATTCGTATAGTTTTCAGTATGCAATTTAATAAACGTCAATTCTCGCCTCTTTGCTCGATACTTTACATTTCCTGTTCTGTCTTCGTCTAATCAATCATATATCTCTCTCTCTCTCCTCTTGTCACCATTCACCGCACGTGTACTCTCTTTCTTTCGATATTTTCCGGCTACTTAAAACTGTCGGAATGTACTGCAAAATCCCGTTACTCGTTTCTTGCCGTTTGCTCACACTCTCCGCCCCTTTTTTCCATTATAACCATATATGGTAATATAATTATTAATCAACGCTTGACTTCGTTTGGGAATCGATTTAGATTATTAGTACACCTTTTGTTCGAAGCATATGAATACACGCTAATATCACCACGTGAAGATCGTTTTTTCTGTATCTTATCGAGTTACTGTGCGACCCTGCCTTTTCGCCCTCTTTCGAATCTTCACAATAGTGTTGACAATTGATGCCTCCTTTGATAACTAAGCGACTTAGAGCAAGGCGGAGTTTCTTTTGATCTAATTTGGCGTTGGCAAGAAGTTGCGTAGATGTCAAAAAAAGTTTGGGGAAAAGAAATTTTGAAAATTATTACAGATAAAAATAAAGCCTATTTTTGTTGACAAAATATTTTATCAAGTAAATTTGTGTACCTCTTCCGTAGTGTTGACAATTGATGCCTCCTTTGATAACTAAGCGACTTAGAGCGGTGCGGAGTTTCTCTTGGTCTAATTTGGTTTTAGCAAGAAGTTGCGTAGATGTCTCCACGGCTTTTTTGAGGCTAGCAATGTCCGCGATTAATTGGGCCATTTTCAACATCTTTGAACCACAGCCTTATCGAGTCTTCAGTCACAGCTGCTCTCGATTTTGATAAGTACTCGGCTTGCTTTAATGATACAGTACTGTGACGTCTCATGAATAGGCGATACCACTTTTCCCCTGGCTTGTCTGCAATCAAGTAAATCATTCCTTGCAGTCAAATTGAGAATTACAAAATTTGGGTAAAAGAAAAAATTGTCATGCCCTGTACTCACCTTCGGTAAACGGATTTTCAATGTTCCTCTCGCGAACTATTATTTTAATCGACGTCATGAGGTCCCATTTTGAGATGGGAGCTCCTCTTCGCGCTACATTGATAACCCAGTCAACGATTTCCAATTCAATTTCAATTCCTAGGACCGGATGACGGCCTACAGTTCCGTACGAGTTTTCTGGAGCCGAGCCGTCCAATTTGTGCCTCACAGTACTTCTTGGCACACCGAACAAATGGCAACGATACACATTGCATAGAGTATTTAGGCGCAATATCCACGGACATATTTCATCATTCTATACTGATCCACATTGATGATACTGTATACATGTAATGCACACCCACAAAAAGAGAGAAAAAGAAATTACTACACGAGAATAATGGCTGTGAATTGTGAAACCCGCCAATAAAATGAAGTATTCCGTCTTACAGTATGAATTGACGTTTGAATGGCAAGAACCTCTGATAGCAAATTTGTCTTTTTTGGATGATAAATTTGTCGTCTAATACCATATACACGCGAAAATTGTATCTGCAAGGTGTCTACAAGACCTGAAAAGTCAGAAAAGTCATGAAAAGTCAGGAAATTGAGAAATAGTACCTGAAATCATGAAAAAGTCTTGAAATTTTACCAAACATCCTAAAAAAATTTTATGTCCCCTTAAATTGGAAAATTTATTGATAAATCTTCATTAATGAACTCATAATGTAACTGTAGGTAATTTGTAGGGCTTTTGACCGAAATAATTTTTTCGGGTAGCGGTCATTTCTGGCAGGGGTTTTTCCAATTCAAATGGTCACGGTCATATCGTGCAAATGTACTGATACCAAACGGTCAATAACGGGATAACGGTCACATTTTTTCCACAGAATAAAATTTATTTCGGTCAGAATGACAGGCATGCCCGTTATGACCGTTAAAATGACTGTCAAAATATTGTAATGACCGTTATACCCCCAATAATTTGAAACGGTTATAACGGGTTTCGGGAAGCTCATGAATTACGGCGTCCTGCGCATCTTCATTGCCCCCAACGGCAGTCTCCGACGCCCGCTGCCGTCGCTACATTTTCTCGGTCACCGCTACTTCCGTCCGGACTCGAAATCGACATTGCCTGAACATTTTGGACGGCGGGTACGTTATGGCCGGCGGCGAACACCGCCCGTGCCAGGAGCTCTGCCTTGTGGCACCGGCCGACGCAACAATCGCACCGGTGCCAGATCTGGCGGTACGCCAGTTCTTCAGCATTCTCTCGATAGCGGTGCTCGAGGTAGCCAAAGGATACCCGCACGTACGCTGGGTGGCGGAACACCTCCGCTACCAGCGTCGCCATCACTTCGAATTCCCTATCCATCTTCTATAGAAAAACAAATGCGCGTAAAAACAAAAAAACAAAAAAAAACTTCGGCAGGCGAACGCAAAAACGACAGTTGATCAACAGCAGAAAATACATCTGAACGAGAACCTCGAAAAGCATACAAACAGACGGTTGGATCTCTGAGCCGAAGTTACCATCATCGAGCATAAATGACCGCCCACTTTTTTCAGGCTTCAACCAATCGTTTCAATGCCTCAAAATTCTCCTTCATCAGCAGATTCATCAGGAACTAGCGTAAAAATTAATTTTAGATACTGTCTATCTCTTTTCATTGATTTTCAAAAAAGTTTTAATTGTTGTGCACTGATAATTTAACTTCTGAAGAATAATATCAATTCCCGAAATAATAAACCGCAAGCACATCATGTGGAAATCAATTTCGTTGTTTCAAATTAGGTTCGCCCTAATTGATACTTACTTGCGTTCATATCAATATTTTCAGACAGCGAAAAGAAGAATGAAGTTGGGCACATAAATATATCGTTCCCTAACTTTTCATAAAATCATCATCACTACAAAAACATGATATGAGAAGATCGATCGACAATACAATACCAGCACCTGTTATCAAGCTTGTAAATATAATTAAAAAAAAGAAAACAAATCAGTTTCTTTCAGTCAATAATTTAATGAATAATTCCTAATGGTAATTTGAAAATCTTACATTAAATTGTTTCTTATAAAAGTGTAATTTTACAATGAAGGATAGAGAATAATGCGCTAGCTAGGCGTAAACATACAAGCATGTGAATGTTAGGTTTTCTACTGCAATATTCAGCTTTTTCCCAAATTTCAAATACTTACATATTATTGGAAAGGATAGTACTACAGAAGAATAATTGAAAAACGTATGTTTTGAAAGAATCTGACGTTTGAAAGTAATTACCGGTGAAATTGAATTGTCAATTTCAACTGACAAAAAGTACATAAAAATTCCAACTGGGGAGAAAAAATCTGAACTGCAAAATACACACACATTTTGCTCAATTTACCATTATAATATCCTTTGCTGCTGCAGAGTGATGATCCATTTGTTGTAATTCTTCAATCGGCTCCTTCAGGTTATTCACTTGCGTAACTAGTCTCGTGGTCTTTCTGTACAGAACCTTAAATTTTTTTTCAAGCTTCATTACCCTTTCTTGACCTAACTGCAACGCTCTCAATGCACCACGAGGTGTTTGTACATCTTGTTCTCGAACATCCCCGTCTCTGGACTCCACATTCTACAAATTTATCTACAGATAAAATGAAATGCTGTACATCTCTAGATGAACCAAGTACTCCGCGTATAATTTCACATAGGTACTTACTTTCTTGATCTGATGACTGACGACGTTCTTATAAAATCACTTCAATTGGAGATGTCCGAGTGTTTACGCTTCTTACAGTTCTTGACTGAACGGATTCCTCATTGTGGGATGTATCATCAAAGTCCTTTACCTTGTAGTTAACAACAAGGTAAAAAGAATGTTGATAATGTGTGTTTATAACTTGTACAAACTTTGACAGAAGAGACAAATTAATTGATATCACTTACGACAACATGACACCAATGTTTCTGGTACCACTGATGTTTCTTCTATCACTGACACGTCTGCTACCACAGATGTCTCTTCCACCACTGATGATTCTCCTCCCGTTTGATCTCTATTTTCTGAAGGAATGATACTCGAACTCTGTCTACAACGCAATAAATAGAACAAACGGCACAGTGAGGAAATATTCATCATGAAAGAAGATAATCTATTTGCTAAATGACATACCAACGGAATTTCAGTGATATGCTATTTTTGCATAGAAGATTCCTCCGTCTTGTTGAAGAGTCACAATTTGATTTCTTCTTAGTAGTAGTAAGAAAATTTTTACCCACTAGCTGTAAATAATGAAACCACCGATTGCGACCTCACGAAAATGACTGTAAAAAATTGAAAGAGCTGGCCAAAGAGCCTGGACTTATAAAATATTCCACACTTAGGAAAGCTCAATTGATAGCTGTCTTGAATGATTGTGTCTCTGAAACCACCGATTGTGACCTTATGAAACTGACTGTGAAAAAATTAAAAGAGCTGGCTAAAGAGCGTGGACTTGAAAAATATCCCACACTTAGGGAACCCGAACTAATTGCTCTTCTAGAAGGGCCCTGTTCCGGGGCCCTTTTTTCTACCACTAACTATGAAACTATGACTCTCAAAGAACTGAAAGACTTGGCCAAGCAACGAGGACTTAGAAAATATTTTGACTTTACCAAACTCGCGATGATCCAGTTGTTGAAGGAAAATGACAAGACTGAAAAATTCTTTGCTAAAATAAAATACAGAAAAAACTGTGACGATATTTTCCCTTTTGACTCGAGTATCTTTTCTAATGATTGTATCATCGGTGGTGGTATGGTCTTCAAGTTTCATAAAGATATCTTTGAACAGGGAAAAGATAAGTTGAAATTGAAATTTATTAATGTCCAGAAATTAAGCTCGCAAAAAATTTTGAAGTTCAACATAGAAGAGTTTAATTTTAAGATTACAATGAAGCGTGTTCTGCCTGCAATGAGTATGGAAGACTTGATAACTCATGCTCTACCTTTCACAATGTAATTACAATGCACAGGACGATGTTCTATCTTTCTTAGAACCGAATTCCAGCATACACGACACATACAATAGACTCGATCGTGTTCACAATACCCGTGTACTTGACAAATGAAAGCCATATAGGAAATGAGAGAATTTATCCTCATCACTTACTTATATAGATGTTTAGTTCTCATATGATGTTCGAAATTCCATTTACAATATATACGAAGCCCACAGACGTCACAAACGTACGTTATTTCATGAATTTTTTCATGTAATCGTAGATTTTTTTCAGTTCTAAAGACAGCATTGCACTTGTAAAATTTTTCGCATGGAAACATTACTTCTGGTTGAGGAGAATCTTTATGTATCGTTCGTAAATGCTTCATTAAGTTACCACAATGCTCGAAATTTCGTAGACAAATATCGCACGTATAAGACATGATTATGACGAAAATAGATGGTACTTACTCCGCCTTATATACTTTTAGAAATGAGAAGACCGGAAAATGAGTCTGAAAATGTATTAATATATACAAACTTGTGATTACAAATTACAACTTAATTTTCTTCATTCCACGAATCGTGGTATACTTCAAATGGTTCTGCAGGTGGCGGTTGATACACAGCAGGAGCCACGGCTTCTTCTTCATCTTCGTTTTTCATAATTAAAATAGGCATTGAATGCCACCGCCGACCTAATCCTGGCGGAGGTATATTTTCCTTATTTGACTCATCTAGGTTGCGTTCCTTTATTGAGGGGAGTGATTTCGAACGATTCATCATTTAAATACACAGAAACAATTTCCAATTTTCAATGTAATTCGCAACCACGTTTTGACGACCAAGTTTAGATAAAAAAACAGGAGCGGACAGCAGTATGGAAGTACGTTGAGCCCACCGGGAAAAGCCACGATTTGTTTATCGCGCTCTATAGTGGACAGAAACGTACCTTGAAGGGTCAAGTTGAGTGGGGTAAGGTATGATGAGTTGTGGAGTTTTGTCACGGGATGAGAGTCCACTTTGAAATTTTAGTCATTTCTTATGTGACCCTTCATATTTTACGTGTGAGAAAAGGGTGTTGTGATTCCCAACCCCCTTCATTTTGCACCACGTCGTCGCGATTTACAACCTGTACATTGGTTAAGATGTATCCAACACACAAGACAGTCACAAAAAACCCGTTTGTGTTTACAAGTTCCGCACGCGTCGCACTCCCACTCATCGGTTGGTCCTACAATATTTCATCCCTCGTATTATACACTGGCAGATGAATGCTTCATGTTTGCACAAATATCCTTCATGATGTAAGTACGTCTCTGACTCTACATCTCCAATAATTGCATCTTTGCATTTGCGATCTGAGTAGCAAATAACGCACTGGCAATATAGAATTCTATGATTGACACATTTCTCGTGAGTGTGGCAGAAAACTTTTTTCATGACGCTTTCATTAAGTAGGCATTGAGCGTCACCGCATTTTTTTTTTTTTTAAGAATGTAGTTCTTTGTTATTGCCTGGTAATAGAACCCACCTGTGACTAATTTGTTATTCTCGTCTCTAACGTAATTGGGTCAGCAGTGAAAATTACCCTATCTACAACAAATATTTCTGAAGTCCAATTTCTTGAATATTTATTTGCAAACAAAACCTTATACCTAGAAGGTCTAACACGATCACTGATTTTCAGTTTAGGTTTATCCAACGAAAACTTTTCCAACAGATACATCCGTAATAGAATCTCCTTTTCATTTTTTTAATTCACCTTGGCAGGCTGTGTACGGTCTATCGTCCGATGAATATTTATTTCATTGTATTCTTTTAAGATTAATAAATTGACCCACTTATGATTTTTATTCACCTCAAAATGTAATTTCAACTTACCATTAACAGTTTGATGTCCACAAATCGACGATTTTTGTTTTGATTCTACATGATATAAGGTGACATTATACTTCGAAAGAAGCCTGGAAAAAGTTTTGCGGCCTTTATCAGTTGTTATGAGTACTGGAATTTGTTTTGAAGATTTGAAAATACTCTCAAATGCCGGTGCTACGTTTCGTCATTTTGCGTAGCTTTCTAGAATTAATTATACAATTCTTTTGTTTTACATCTTCTTTTATTACTACACGAGAACGGATTACGGAATAATATATTTCAGTTTGTACAGAGAATAATAACAGTCATTAAGCCTCAGCTCTCAGCTTGCACTCGTGTAGGTTGCGCTATGGTCGCGACAACTAGCCGGTCCTGATTACCATATTTTTTCTCAAGGCGTTCAATTGCGTTTTCAAATGTGTGTTGATTGATAGGCATATTTTCGATTAATTTTTCTGGTTCTCCAGACAGGGCTGACTCTAAACAAATTAATTTTCCTTCTGACGGAATCCCGGATTGGTCTAGGATTAATTTTACTACATTTAGAATTTTGGGGAATTTTGTAATTGAACCATTAAACATTGGTAGCTTTATTTTTGGAAAATTCGATGGTCCCGGATTTCGGATTTTATTTTCGGTACCAGGTGCGGGTAAAATATCAACAAGAACGGATTACAGAATTTCAGTTTGTACAGAGTTACGCGGAGTACAGAAAAATAACAGTCATTAAGCCTGAGCTCTCAGCTTGCGCTCGTGTAAGTTGCGTTATGGTCGCGACACTATGTGCGAAGCTGATTTTTTATTCAACGGTTCAAACCACAAGATTTTACTGAAAGAATCCAAAACAACGAGGACATATTTAAATCCCCGATTTTCATCTGCATACCGTTTGAAGTTTTGACCATTTTGACCGACAACCGTTTGCGGCTCCTTGCCATTATGTGACCGTAACCGTTAGCCGTTACAATCATAACGGTTATAAGCCCTACATTATACCAAAAAAATATACAACAGATATTTATCAAAATAATATTTGGTTTAAAATAACAAAATGACTAAATATAAAAGAACAATCAGACTTTCTTTCTCAAGAACCTAAAAAGGAAACATTAGTGAAGAATTATAATGAATACAAAAATATGTACTTTATTAAATATACCATAATACTCTTTCAATTTCTAATATAAAATGGATATTTGTGACCCAGTCTACAAAAACTCGACTTGATCAGTATTGCATTGATCAGCAGAAAGGTATCTATGCTACATATAGTTTATTTACTCTTTTGTTAATCAATACAATATTTATTAAGCCAGATTTCCATAGACTATTAAGTTATACCATTTTGAATTTTTTAGTAAATACAGCTAATGTGGAAGCCATTGATATGCGTGTAGAATGTACGTCTGTACAACCAACAAACAAATAACTGAATGGGAAATAAGAGGTTAGTTACTTCAATTTATAGCCTAATGATTTGAGAATAGCTTTACTTCGAGCAGAAAGGGTTTTTTGTTTTGTTTGTAATAATTTTACAGGGGTTTCACCAAACACAAGACCCATCTCTATAATTCACGTAAAATAAGATGAATTGTAACTTCTTCGTTATTGAAATATATAAGGTTACCCTTCTGATCAGTTAAATGCAGCGTTATATTACTTATTTGTTGAACATTTATCGGAAGAAAGAGTATATTTTTTGGGCGTTCAATCAATTTTTACCCGGTTGGTACATCAGGAGTGAATGTGTATAGGGAACGGGATTTTCTACCATTTCTAAATGACCCATCAATTATATTACATTCAACATTGATTACATTAATTGAAGAAATTTGAGGTATTGTTTCGGAAATATGTTTCACATTTGGTGGGTAAGAACCTTTTCTGAATCCAAGAATTTCACGAATTGAATTTGATGGAAAAATAATACCACAATCACTCCACATTTCAACTCTCATTGTACTCGGATTTAGAGAGATTTTTAAATCTATCTTCCTCAATTTAGCTTCTCGTTGGAAAAACTCTGAAATCTGCGCAATTTCATAGCTACCAGAAGGAATTTTAATATCCCTTATTGATTGAAAAGATAATTCCCCTTCTGTAATAATTGGGGCTTCTTTGAACCAAACCTTGAAAATATTGATATCAGGAGATAGTATTGTATCCTCTTGAAATCCTAGTTGTTTTAATAAATTACCGCTAATTATGCTATTATTGGATTCAATTTTTATATATCCCGCATCAAAAGTAAGATTAAAATCAGTACCACTATCTATATTCTTTTTTATATATGCTTTCAGTTCTGGTAATATATACTTGGAAATTGGAATTTTTATTAGTTTCTTAGACTCATCAAAACTAATTGAATTATTTACATTCTCTAAAATATTTGAAATGGAATTGTATGTTGCTAAACTGTATAATCCAAGAACATGTTGTGAATTTGGATTCAAAATAATGGGTGGGAAAAAATCTTGTATTAATTCCGAAGATTTTTGAAAAAACTCCAATAGAAGATCCATTAGCTCACATGCATATACGTGCTTACACAATGAAAATAAGAAAAGGTATAACTGATTCAAGCAAAAATCATCGTATTTATTTGTTACAAATACATTTGTTACACGTACATTCACTATCATCATCATCATCATCATCATCATCATCACCATAATTATCAATTAATTCAGTTAGAGCTTCTATTACACACTTCTTATTCCCTAAATAGTTTTTAAAATCATCAAAATCGAGTTTCCTAACATTTATATTTTGTAAATTCAACTTACGAATTTCACGTATATCTATTTTATGCGGAGGATCATGTCCAAAATCAATACAAAGCTCATCAAAGTGGTCGTAAAATTCGAATTGTTGCTTCCAATTCTCGAGGAATATGGTTTCATATGTAATATCCCAAGCGTACACCAAATCACACATGAGGCAAAAATCTTTCAGAAATTGATATTCGGCTTCCTTCAAGGGCGCAGTTTCAACATAGCACACCACGCGATACTGATAGCTTCCAACATTCACTATACAGTTGATATATAAAATCGGATAAGATTAAGGTTGGTAATTGTTGATTTCCAATCTTCTTCTTTATAAAGTTTCTTTGACAATTTTGCCCAGCAAGTAGCCATTTCATATAACAACTTGACAAGAACTATACTCTTCTAGGAGAAAATCAAGACAGAGCTGTCCACATATCACACTATCGAATGTTTGTTGAGGTTGAATGTTATAATAGATATCGCATCAAGGTAGGTAGGAGACAAGCTCGATAGGAGGGGGTAGGTTGCCATAACTATCGAAATAACATACATTCTTTGTATTGTGTTTAAAGAACGCTGTCCAATGGGTGCCCTCTTCAAAACTTCTCGATAGATTAATAATACCCGCTTCAATACCCTTTTTCGGTATTAAGTAGGTCAATTCATCCCGTGGAAATACCCCTCTAAAGACCTTTTTCAGCGGAGACCGACTAATAAATTGTAAAATATCGAGATTTGATAGAGGTTTATCCCACTGAACATATTTCATCGGTTTTTTTGAGATTGAAAATATAAGCCATATCCATTCTTTTTGTAAGGAGTTAAATAGAGCCCATTACCAACCTTTGTACTATTACTACCTGGAAAAATTTTCCTTTTAGCATTAATAATATCGCTAACAACTTTGACTACAGAACCTGTACCCGTCACAGCTGGAGCTAATGATGAAATAGCCGATAGTATAGGCAATAACGCTAACGCTCCTCCTTTCTTTGGTATAGGTATAATTCTTGGAATTTTTTTCACCTTCTTTTTTCGAGTTATTCTTCGGGCAGAAGCGAGAGCTGTTGAAACTACCTTATTTAAAGGAGCATTTTTACCCAAACCCCCTACATCTTTTTTAATTCCTTTTACAACAGTTTTAAACGCTACCCCTCCACCAAGTTTCTTCTTTGTCTTCTTGTTCGAACGTTTACGTTTCTTTGGTAAGTTGGTTGATAAGCCAAGACCTAAATGACGTTTAGCTTTCATTGCTGCTGATGTTAATAGGGCTACACTCCGTTCACCTAGTTTTGCATCTTTCGAGGTAAATCTACTCTAAGCCTTTTTTTGAAGGACTTTATCGGCTAAATGACGTGATGCTGTATCTTTATTCTTTAAATGTGATGCGCTCCGAGAAAAGGGACCATGAAAAGTTTCGATAAACGTTTATACCTCTTCTTCGATAAGGTATGAGCAAATCTGAATGTTGTTTCGCAAACTTGATGTCCGTGGAGCATAAATGTTACCCGACTTCGTTGCCTTTCTTGGGTTTTCTTCTTCAGAGCAACAATATATTTACCACTTATGGTCAAAGCTCGTAAGAGCCCTAGAATAAGCAGATCTAACTTATTTGTATGGTTTTCATAGTAATCTATCGCTCGACTTTCATCTCTGAGGCGCAAGAAATCAGTGACGGAAAATAACGATGAACAAGGTTGGCATTCAGGTGCGTGTTTATAATTGCACAAAAACTGAGCAACTATTCCTTGTTCTTCAGAGGTTTCGACAGTTTCTTCAGTATCCACATCACCTTGTAACAGAATCATCGGAGCAGTATCACCTGAACAATCGTTTTGACTCTCTTCCAACACTGAATCTACATTAGACTCGTTCTCAAATCCATCATCGTCATCCTAATCAAGATTCAACACCGTATGAACAGTTAATCTAAATTTAATATCGCTCTATGTAAGTACTACTCATTTTACAAACAACTTACAGAACTGTCGGAGTCATGTTGCGAAATGTGGCTCGAACGCATATGATAGGTCGCTAAAACAGACTGATAACTTTCAAAATCTGGATCGTCCTTCGAAAACGGACATACATTGGTCAACGGAATGTACGTAGACATGTTTGCTTCTTTATAAGATGAAAATAAAATCTACAATCGCAAAATATTATGACAAAAATTTCCTAGCAACTGTATATTATAATACTCAATTTTCGTTTGATACAAAGATGTTAACTTACCAGTATTAATTTTTAGGTTCCAATCCCAAATTTACCATCCAAAATTGCTGAATAATGACGGAAAAGAGTAATAATCGACTACTAATTTCATAAACCAAAATTTAAACACAAACACGAGCATTCCTATTCTCAATGGGTAAACAACTAGACTGAACTAGACTGAAGCACGCGGCTTATCTGTCATTGCCGACATATGGTCCCTTTTCTCAAGTGAGCACTTTGTTTAAAACATGCCGTAGAAGACGAATAATACACAACGTTCCACCTTCAAACTTGGCTGTGATGTTGTCAGATGTATAAATTATTTTTCTACACTAAAATCTCGAAATGTGTATTTTAGACGAAAAACTCGTTTATACGCTGTAGCGTGAAATTATGTTTGCCGACTTATGGTCCCTTTTCTCGGAGCGCATCACAAATAAAATAAATTGTGTTCTTTTGCAGCTTCGTCCAGTAAATTTATACCCTTATCTCCACATGCTTCTCGCTCTTTGTATTTAGTTCCTGGACCAAGATAATTATAGCCTGGAATATGCAATTCAAAATTTAATTTATTTAGCAATGAATTGAATAAACCTCTAGCTTCCTTTTCATGCAAAGGTTGATTATAGAATGAAGAAACACTCATCTCAAAGACGTTTATATAGTCCCGACCTAAAAGAGAAATGAAAACAAGTTGGTGTGGGGACTAGTATTTATATACAAAATAGATACAAAAAATAAATTAATACAAAATAAATTCAAAAAATAAATGCAAAAAAATAAATAAATAAGTAAATGTAGAAAAATAAATGCGAAGAAAAAAGAATAAATGAATAAATGCAAATTAAATACAAAGAATAAATGTATCAATGCAAATTATTACTAATGGGGATACCAATCATCTCGAGCCTGGTAAATGGCTTCTAAATGATATACAATATTAATCCTACCATCTTTAATACACTTACAACATAGATTTGATGCATAAGAGCGAATTCTACAACAATTACATAATTTACATGTTTTAAAAGTACAAAAACAAACCCTCCAGCTTGTTATTCTTGGCTCTATGCGGACTAATTTCCCCCATTCAACACGCACAAATTTTGAATGTATGTCGAACGATTTATCCACTTTAATAATAGCATCATCCAATGCACATATTATATCCCCATCTAGAAAATGAATACAAAGGACACAATATATATAGTGTCCACTTGTAATTCATCAATTTTAACAATTTTTCTTATAGGTGAATTCAAATAACAAGCTTTCTTTGGGTGAACATTCTCAGTTGTATCCTCCATAAGCTTATAATTAATATACCTCTCATATATTTTTGGGTCATGAGCCATCCCGCTTATTGTGTATATAAAGTTTTTCTTATATCTGTAATGATAATAATAATAATAATAATGATTACACATTTTCAAGACATCCTATAAGTTGATCTAATGGTGACTCCTGTATTTCCTCAATGTTATGATCAAGGATAATTGGTGGTAATAGGTATTTTTGGTGCGACGTTAAAAGGATAATATCTTTTTCTGGAGGGATCAACTTATGACCCCAAGGAAGGGTGTGGATATTATCAGGGAGAATGAACCTCTTATCGTCATTTCTAGACAATGCTTTTTTATACTGCTCAACAGTATAAATCTCGTGATTTTTAGATTGAATGGTAAATTGTGTTACATGCTTGGTTGTGCCAGACTTTAAACAGGTGGTATAGTCGGAGAAAGCCAATTCATTTTTCACTATTGTCTTTTTAACCCCTTTTGCCTTCTTTACACAGGTACTATCATCACCACCAAAGAAATTGAACGCGTAAAGTTTTGGTCGTAATGCTACAAACTCAGATATAATTCTCGAATTTGCTTCATCCTTGAATTTTCCTAAAACTTTTTTGTTCTCTGTATTAAAACAAAAATGTTCACGCGGATAATCGGAAAAATCAAAATGAGATTTATTCTGATGTAGAATCGTGTACAAATCTCTATTTGTTACAATTTCATATATGAAAGAGTCAGTATCTGTGTAAGCAAGGTAAATACTCTCGTCAATAGATTTGTCAAAGAGGGGCTTTATGACATTATAATGGAAATCTGCCATGTGTGCCTTAGAAATATCTAAAACACTCATCCCAGAATGAATAGGCTTATCAAAGGTTATTTTCACACGATTCATTTCAATAAGATGGAGGTTGGATTTTTTATTTAAAAGCACAGAGGATTTGAAATTAGGCTTATTTATCCATCGTTGGACTAGGTGATGGTTATATACAAGGTGGAAATCACGTTTACCTCTGCATCCCTCCAGCATCTTACCATAACACAAATTTACCATCAATTTGTAGAAATTCTTTTCAAACTCATTTTTAGCATTTTTCCGAAGGTCAGTATTGAATTTAACATATTCCGCCATCCAAGCTGACTGACGGAATTCAATACCACTATGAATAGCAAGAAGTTCTACACCTTGTTCCAAAAGTTTCTTCAAATAACGATAATGGATGACATAATTATGCTTACTATGGAGTGATGATATAAGTTTTGGAGGCACCCTCTCTTTGTTGGATAAGCAGATTGGTTCAGGGGCTAAAGGGAAGTCGGCAAATTTTTCATGAAGATGTTGTGGAATAAACAGTTCACACTCTAGGATATATCCTTCATCATTATCATCTGAGCAATAGTGAATATTTCGAATTAGATCCAACTTTTCAGATCTTAACAGCCACTCGAAATTAGAATATGGTAAAACTTGTGATAAAGAGTGACCGTATAAATTATTAGCATCTAAATATAAAATATATTTTTCACTATCTGCTTGATCATATGCCTCCCCCATATAACGATTATTTGCTTTTAGATACCTTTTGCTTACATTACAAAACCCACCTCGAATACCCTTCTCAATAAGCAAATACATATTATAGTCGGTTATGAGTGGAATTCGTTTCTTTATGGTCTTTAACATTGCGTTAAAACTGAGGCTGGGCGCTGAATAACAATGAGCCGCATCGATTGAATAAATCCGGTAGCAGGTATCACGAAAACGTTCAAAAATATCGGCCAGCAACAGGACATCTATATGGAGATAGTGGTCACTGTACTCACCCAAATTTTTACATTTCAAGATTCTAAATACATCTTGGGCAAAGATATACTCAGCTTCTGAAATGTTTTCCCCGGAAAGGGTATTGAAGAAGTGATCAGCAGTTGGGAGCTGTTCTTCCTCATATTTTTCCATACAAGAAATATATTCATAAGGGAATACACCTTTACGGGAAGCAATTGAAAACTCCTCGTCCGACGTATAATACTTACAAACATGCTTCATTTCGGATTTATCAATCAAACTAGCTAATTTATTCAACCCATCTGTTAAGAAACGAAAACTATCAATAAACCGAGCAGAAATACGTTCAGTTATTGGTTTTTGGAACGAGATGAAATTTTCAGAACTAGTTGCCAGTACTTGGATGGACTGATTTTTAGGAATAGAATTATCAAAATTAATATAATGGATAGGTTGACTTTCCTCTGTAAATATATCAACCTCATTGTTAAATTGCCTATGAGTATTAATATGCCCATCATCATCATCATCATCATCAGATGGCTCATCTGTGATAAAATCTGAATCTTTGTCACTAAATGTGGGTATATTATCTTCAACGCAAGATGAAACAATGAGTTTAAAATCATATTTGGAACCATTATGAAATATAATGGGAACAAATTTAGGAATTTGGAAAGCTAGATTGCATTCATTATGCACTAAACCACGCACATTGGAAGGGGGACGTGGATCATCTGGGGATCGGAGGTTAGATGAGAGATGATCATGATCAGAAACCATGTCATCTATATTGACTATTGGTTTCTCACAAATATGACATATAGGATTTGGAGTAGATTTTAATTCCCGTTCTTCTTGCGGATCAATAATTTTAGGGTAGGTGTTTGACAGAATAGCTGAAATTTTTCGGATTTCATCTTCTATCATGACCCAAAATATCTTCGACGCATTTGGACCACGATATACAATGGGTTGATAGTGAATTTTATCCTCCAAATTTCAGGAAACAACATAATAGGAAAAGCTGGTAGGTTCGTGTAAATGGGTTTTTATAGTTTTAGATTCATCATTGAAATTAGGAGGGATTGGGCAGAGAGAAGACTCAAAGTCAGCATAGATAACATAGGGAATCTGCATTTTCATCTTCATCCTTTTTAAACCAAATTCTATAAAATCATTCTCGTCTTTCCTAGGCATTTGAGGTTTTACTGGTTGATAACTACAGCATAAGGTCATATGTTTTTCGAGATATTTTTCAGAACAAAAATGACGAGATATTTTTCAGAACAAAAATGACGGAGGCATGATCGACAGATGTGTAAACTATACCCTCTATGATTTAATTGGGATCTAACCAACGCCGACAGATTCCTAATGTAGCAGTAATGTTGACAGTATTCATCGAATAAAAATAATAAATCAAAGTGTTTATCCTTATAATATTTCTTTGAAATACGTAAAGGATATACACTCGGATTCTTTTTTGAATTGGTGATACCGTAAACATTAACTGAACATTCGTTATTTTTCTCGAAAATAGATATTTCATTAAAATTAGTCGGGCCGTGCATATCCATACCATTAAAATTAAGATTACTTAACAAATTAGGAGTATAATGATACATGCGCTCTTTGTGGGGAACAGAGGGTTCGAGGTATTTACAGGCAACTGAATAGAAAAAACATCGGTTATCATCATTTCTTATGTTGATTACTGCCTGTTTTTTCATCAGTGCTGGGTGTAGGGGTATGAAAGAAGAGACCGAAAGAGGGCAGAAGCGAGTGACCAATTAGAGCCCATATGCTCGTTTGTTTCATACTTAGTTTTAAATACATCTATTAATTCATCAAACCATTCATTTACATTAAGACTTTTTAGAATTTCATGCCCACAAGAACGCATTGCAAAGTTTGTAGTCATTATCTCATTATCCGATGTTTTTTTACATAATACTACATTTAAATATAATGCAGCTTTTAATGAATTATGTTCCTCCAACGAATCTCTAATTCTTGATATAACCCCCTCTTTATGAAACATTAGGAAGTCATCAATATGCTGAAGAGGAGGTGTATTTGAATTGAGATGCAATATTGGAATCAGAGCTGGTGGTGGACGACGGGATGAAGCAGGTTGGGAATGTTCGTAAGCCTTCATCAATTTCATATAGTCAATATAATTGGGGAATATTATCGAGATGTGTCGATTTCCATACGATTTTTCATTTATAAAACCATACTTTGGGTGACTTCTTTCCAAGAGGTTTTGTTCGAAAAGAATGGCCCGCTTATGCGCATTTGACAGAGTATGGGAATGGAAAAACCCTTTCCTATACTCGTATTTACAAATGTCACAAACTTTCATCCTAAAATAAAACAATTTTTTGAATTTTGGGAGGAGGGAGGGAGATATGTATAGATAAAAGAATACTTACTCTTTATTCCCTCTTGACTGCGATGATGATGATGAACTAGATTGCGAATTCCTGAAATATAAATAAATATAATAATTACATTATATATAATATTTCCTTTTATTTTCTTGAAATTGAAAACTTACACTGCTGATTCATCATGTCTCGTCAATGAAGCCAAAAAACTTGGACCAGGTACATTGCCACCACATCGTATTCCCCTAAAACACGAGCAATTAGATTAGATTATATACGTTTATTTTCATATTTTTTTTCCTAGAAATTGAAAACTTACATTGCCGATTCATCATTTCTTATCCCCGAAGCCAAAAAACTTGGACTTGGTTTGTCATCACCCCTAAAACCACGAGCAATTAGATTATATACGTTTATTTTCATATTTTTTTCCTAGAAATTGAAAACTTACATTGCCGCTCCATCATTCTTGTCCCCAAAGCCAAAACACTTGAACTAGGTTCGTCATCAAGTCGTATTTTTTTTCTATAAATACAAACATAAATGTTTATACTTGTAACTTATATCATTCATTTTTCTTCTTAAAATTAAAACCTACTTTGGTGGCTCTTCATCAAGAGACTCAAATGCTAATCTTTTATTATTCTTCTTGTTGGAAGACATTCTAAAATCACACAGAGCGCAAACTAACGTTCTCCTGCAAGAAGTAGAAAATACACAATGACAGTTGAAATATCTTTTGCAGGTGTCTGTAACACTATGTGCTCCTTTTTGGAGAGGGGATTAGAAGAAGAAGAAGAATTCAAGTCTCAACTTGCAACCAGTTTAGTATGCTGTGTCATGTTGCCTCAAAATGGCGTTAATTTTAAATAGTATTTATCGTTTAGTGTCATCTCCCACAACTACAATTCTTCTCGGAATGGACCCTAATAACGCCTACCACGCTACATTAATCATTGACCAGCAAATTCATTCGGTGAAGATGGAATGTTGTGAATTTCTACAGTTTCTCGCTTTATTCAATGGAAATGATGACAAAGAAAGAGATGGAATTTGGAAGGACAATGGAAATTTCAAGGTACAGCTTCTATACCAATACAAGATTGTAAGATGTACATTTTCAAATACCATGTGTATGGATTTCACCTACGCTACATTTGATGAAATACGACGTCTTGGGGTTACTCTCAGGTATAAGACTAAAGTACTCTCCAACTACAGCGCCTATGCTAGATACACCCACACCCGGATTATATATTATTGTATTGGTACTATTCATTCTCGAGATGACTATAATACCTATATATCAATGGATCTCGGCTCTTTTGAAATGATTTTGATTAATCTTCCCTCGGGAATGTTACCTAAACATACCACATATGCCAGTAGAATTCCTGATATTACCATCTGCGAGTTGATTGACAGCGAGATAAGATCAGTGGGGTATAAACGTATATTTCAAGAACTTGTCCTAGAACTAGAGAGCAGACTACAATGGAACCCTATAATTGAAAGCTGGTCGGACACTGTTTGTGGTTAGAGGACTAAACTCGCCACTGCTACTTCAGTCGTGTTCTAGCTACGGAGCAAGTCACTTGTTAAAAATGTCTTTCTCAAGAATTGATGCCTTGGAAGAAAATTTAATTTATACTGTTGAAAAAGTATTTTGGGTGGATACACCTTATGGAAAATCGGTTATGCTTCAATTGGATAATGATATCAAAGTACATTTACCACCGCGATATGCTTATCCATTACTCGCAAGTTGGCCAAAGTATCGTGAATTCCAGCAAGAAACTCTATTCATGACATATAATGGAAAACAGCTTACAGATCAAGGATATTCATTTGCAAAGATTTCATTCCCAATGGTTCGTAATATCAAATGTTATTGCTTCTGTGATGAAGATTGTGAAGAATGCAAATGCTATAACCTAGAGAATGTAGTGAATATTTGCGCTTGTGTAAAATTGAATTCATTTAATTTTGCCAATGTAAAATCTAAACTGGATAACTCTTTTGGAACTATCGAATAAATAATTTTCCTATAAAAATACTTGTAGATAATGGGATAGAGTAGTCTTTCTTTTGATATAATGGTGATATCACGTCTATATAATAATGAAGGTTGTAGAGTCTGATACTAAATTACCTATTACGGAGGTGAAACTCGAAGATGGTCAAGACAATAGTGAAGTGTATCGTCATAGTAAATTACTTCCAAAGAAGAGTATTCGTGGATTAATTGTTGGACCTAGTAATTGTGGAAAGACATGCGCCCTTTTATCCCTAATATACGATGAAAATGGTGTAACTTTTAAGAATATATATCTTTTTAGCAAATCTCTTTATCAGCCAAAATACGAAGAACTAGCTGCTGTAATGAAAACACTACCAGAGATAGGTTTTTTTATGTATTCGAGCAATGAATCTATTCCCCCCCCCCCTGATGAAGTGCGGCCATTTAGTATAATGATTTTTGATGACGTCGCCTGTGAACCCAGAAGTCATATAAAAGAGTACTTCTCTATGGGACGTCATAAAAATTGTGACTCAGTGCTATTGTCCCAGAGTTATGCCCAAGTAGAGAAACATCTGGTATGCGAAAATTCTAATCTCTTATTAATCTATAAAACAGACGTACTAAACCAAAAACATATATACAATGACCACGTATCTCCTGATATGTCTTTTACAGATTTTTCTAAAATGTGTAGTCTAGCCTGGAATGATAATCCGTTTGGATGTCTTTTAATCAATAAAGAAAACGGTTTAAAAGAAGGACGGTATAGGATAGGTTTTGACAAGTATATAATACCTTAATTTTTGAAGTTTCTATTATTATTTGTTATGGCTTCCCAAGAAGAACTCCATACTAAGTCGCGTTTGAGTGATTTAACTGATGCTATCCGCGCAAAGTATCAGTTACTTAAACAAAAAGAGGCTAATTTTCAATATCAGCAAGGGAAAAGGTATAAACCTATATTAGATAAAATGCCATCACTTTCTAAACCCAAAGAAAAGGAAAAAAAAGATGGTGATGATAATGAAGAGTACACCATACCCAACATTGAAGCTGAAGATAGAAGTTTTGGTATACAATATAAGGATGGACAGTGGTATTTGGGAAATTTTCCTGTTTCTTTCAAAAAGAATGTAATTGTTTTGAAAGGTAAAGAGTACGAGTATACAAAGGGACTTGTCTCTCTTTTAACAAGAAAAAACCCTGAAAATTACACTGGCGCAGATATACAAGCATATCGTGATATGTTGGTGGATACAAAAGTACATCTTTCAAAGAAAGGCACTTTTAAAGATCAGAGAAGTCATAAGTATAGAACAATCATAAAAAACTTATTTACTGGAGCACCTTTGAAAAAGACTATTCAAAATTTAAATTTTGCTTCGAGTACACCTAATAAAGATGATTCATCAACATTTTGGGAAGATACAATTCAAGATGGAGATAGTACTACTACTACAGTAGGTGAATTGAGAGATATGGTAAGATCAATCCGCGCGAGACAGGCCTCATCTACACCAAAAAGAGGATCTGGATTAGAACATTTTGATCAGAAAAAAGTTATAAATAGGAAGATTTCCAAGTTAAATCATTAATTTGTATTCTGGAACGACCCAAACGAGCTTGTGGAAAGATTGCTGCTCCTACATTCCTCAAAAAAGGCTGGTAATTCATCTGTTCAGAACCAAATTCTCGCAATTGAGGAAGAACTCCGCGAAGAGGGTTATATTTATTAATAATATGAGTGAGAAGAGAGAAGTGGCGTATGAGCTACATAAACCTGTACCTTTGCATTATCCTAGACGACACGTCACCACTCTAGGCTACAGAGACCTATTTGAGGCCGACATATGCGATTTGAGGCTTTATTCAGATGAAAATGATGATTATTGTTATATCCTTACTATAATATGTGTTTTTAGCAAGTTTGCTTGCGCAAAAAAATTAAAAACCAAAACTGGGGAAGAAGTAGCAAAAGCTTTTAGCGAGGCATTAAATTCTTGCCCAAAAAAATTTCTAGTACCGCCGAGATTTCTACACACCGATGCTGGAACCGAATTTATGAGTAAAATCTTTAAGGAAACTCTCACAACTGATTTTGACCCACCCATATCATTGTATTGCACATTTTCAAATGTTAAAGCATCAGTCTGCGAAAGATTTAATCGAACACTTAAGAATAAGATGTTTTGCGAGTTTTCTGCAAATGGCTCTTTTCGATGGATTGATATATTAGATGATCTAATCCAAAAATATAATTCTACCGTACATCGAACTATAAAGCGAGCCCCGGCTAATCTCACATTAGAAGATGAGAAATATTTACAAGATATTCACAATGAAATTCACGCCAGCAAGAAACGTGGGAAAGTCAACTTTAAGGTTGGAGACTGGGTACGAATATCAAAAAATACGTCATGTTTTTGAGAAAAGTTACTATCCAGGACGGTCAACAGAACTATTTTGTATTGTTGAGGTCTGTAAGACATGTCCAGTGACCTATAAGCTTGTTGACTGGAATGGACATCCAATAAAAGGTGGATTCTATTCAGAAGAAATCTCACGTACAAAATATAAAGATGTTTTTCTAATTGAAAAAGTACTCGAACGTAAGAAAAATAAAGTATTGGTAAAGTGGTTAGGATTCCCCGACAAAGAAAATAGTTGGATCGATGAAAAGGAACTTGTCCCCTAAACTACTTCACGTCACATTTGTGATCGGTGGAGAGAAGAAAAAATCTAAAATACTGGTTACAGTATGGATACAATATGCCTGATAATTATTTTAGCAGATAACCTATCTTATAAGATGTAAAACTTTGAACATATCAATAAAATATTCCAAAAAAATAAGTTTCTTCTTTCTTCAACCAGTTTAATCTAGTTCATATAGATAGAGACACTCTTCAACCAGTTTAAACTAGTTCATATAGATAGCGATACTCTTCAACTAGTTTAAACTAGTTCATGTAGATAGAGACACTCTTATAGGAAATGAGGTTTCTTATTATGGTATAAAGGATAGTACTACCGGCTGTTCGAGGGTGTGTAACAATAAGTAATAATAAAATGAAAGCAACTCACCTGCTGTGTGATGTACAAATTGGATTCGCCTACTGTAGTAACTGGACACACCGAATTAAAAATGTTTATTATAGCAGTAATCACTATTGAAAAAAACAATGTTTATAAACGGGAAGCCCGGTAGACTTCCGTTCGAAATTTCACAATAAATAAATATCGGTCCATTTTTTCCTCTAAATCATCATACACCGACATGATTTTATTGATGAGAACGCAATCCGGAGAAGAAAAGTAGTTAATACCATACGTTATTTTTTCGAAAAGTTCTAATGTTTCGTCGAGAATTAACTTTGGCATTTCCCTGAATAGAGCACTGTAGGCGCGCGGCGTAAAATCCATCATAAATAATAAGAAGAAACGCACAAACGAACAAACAATAACAAAAAAAATTAGATAAAAAAATAGTTTTCAATACCCGAAGAAAGTTATTAAGATGTGGGTTTAGAAACCCATCTCCTGTTTTAAAAAATATATATAGGTAAAACAATCTAAATCATTTTCCAATTCGTCGTACACTTCAAAAATGTTATTCATGGATTTACGATCGAATTCAGTTGTAAACTTAAAACCAAAAATTATCTTTTCGAAAATTTTAATTGTAGCCGCGATATTTAAATCCGAAAAATCATTGAATAAAATCGTTAAGGCAATTGACAACAAACTTTGTCGATTAAATACGGTCATGTTATCGCTTCTAATTTTCAACTTGAGAACTCGAACAGATAATTTGAACTGATTTAAGTCTCTAAATTGATCAAACAAGTAACTTACTATTTACAAATCCAGCCTACATCTCACCCTCTACCCAAAATATGTTTTTCCAATGAAATACTTCGACTTGTATTTCTATTTACCGATGACCAATAATCTCCTTCCAAATCAGTTTCTTTAAAGGAGACACAATCTTATTGGGTGACTCCATGAAGGTATCATGAAATGACAATTTCTCGGATTCTCATGACATGTGAAGATTTATGCTGTGAGTATAAATTATCAACTCCCAAGTTGAAAAGATAAAGGTACTCGCAACCCTTTACATTTTCTATTTTTGCTTTTGTAGTCTTCAACACCTTTCGGTGTAATTGTGAAAGTCGACCGCACGTACTATTAATACAATTAGAAAGTCACCCGTTATCAATAGGGATGTGAAAAAGAAAGTTCTCGATCGCACACGTTAATTCTTTGTCATTAAGGGTGTATCAGCAAGTATTTTCTCCGAATCGACGATGGATTGTCATCAAGGATGAGATGTACCGACGAAAAAGAATCAAGGTACATAATTATACTATAGTGTGTTCGGCAGGAGAGAAAAAAAAGGTTTCTGTAGGTGTTCCGAGGAAAAAAAAAAGGTTTCTGTACGTCATATGAGAAAATAGGGGTTGATCTAGTCGCGAGACATGTTTCAACTTGCCACCACTCATATTGTAGGAGGAGATTCGATTTTTTCATCAATCCGACAATAGAAACTTGTACATTCTTCATTCTTCTTTGACTCAGTGAAAATGACTCGGAATATAATTTTACGTCAACCAAAGAGCTTACGAAGATTATGTCTCGAAAAAATATTCAGGACAGACCATGTAGGGTGTATGTGCGATGAGACGCGTCGACTTAAACAAAGAAGGAGTACTTCGTTTCTTAGAAAATACGCTCCACAATGCCTTAAAATTCGCACATATGTACCAAAAGAAAGACATTTTATTACATTTTGTCAATTATCTGGGTGGATAGTACGATTTTACAGCGAAGAGAAAAATCGGGATAGTCCTTTGAACATGCGACTCTATGGAAAGCGAGATGAATATATCTGTTATCATCCTGAAATAATTCGAAATCTCATACGAAATTTATGCATAAATCTCGATGAGAAATATTTCAAAACGTTCTTTGTCGTGAAAGATCTTTATTATTCACGTGATGTAATCAACATTATTATTGCTCCTCGCTTATTAAAGTGGAAAGAAATGAAACTTCTCTTTGACTATTTATGTGGTGGAATTCCGGCGATGAAAGATGCTCTAGAGAGAGCATTGAACATAAGAATGGGACGTAGATGTTATTTTTTCCGGAGTAATTAGTATAATATACGCTAGCATTAGATATTTTTAAAACGGCCCTTTTCAGGGCCACCCCTAATTCTCTAAAACACGCGATTATTTATTCAAAGCGAATAAATAAGAGACAAGTTTCAACTTGTCGCAAACTCCAACATAAAGGGGAAAAAAAAAGATACATCTCCGATTATTATTTAATTAATTAATTAATCGATCATTAATTAATTAATCAATTGATTATCATAACGATGGTCTCATGCACACTTTGCATAAGTAACAAAAACCTGATTTTACAGGAGAGCGTTTTAAAGTTTTTTGTTAGTTTCACATAAGTTTCACGCTTCCTGTGGCCCTCACATAACTCCAATTTTCAATTTTAGGATTATAATTTAAAGCGTCAACATTCAGGAACCCGTGAGACGTAAAGCGAATTTTTTTCACAATTTACTAGGTCATAAATCCATCATTTCTTGGATCGTGTAGGCACTTATCACCTTTGGCTTGCGGAATTTATTTGAAACTAATGCACTTAGTACCTTTGGCTTGTAAAAATATTTGAAACGAATGCACTTAATACCAGTGCGCATACAGTTGAAACTATATTCAACCCTTGCTCTTTTGTCTCCTTTACCTTTTTTTTTTCTCAAATTTTTTGTTATCTACCTCTTTGGGGTGTGAATAGAACCCTAGCCTACAGCCGATTGTAACAATGCGTGGAAATCATTCTAATAAACTGTCTGGCCTCTTTAGAAAGAATAAAAAAGAAAAAAAAAAACGAAAAAAAAAGAAGGGACAATCTTCATAGATTTGCTCTTACGTTCCAAAAATACGCATCTCGAAAGAAGACACAGAAGACACGCTAAACGAATAAGTTTTACCTCGAAGATGGTGTGTACCTATTTCAAATGAAGTAGTATGGTATCTAAGTGATTGTGATATCCTAGGAAGAGCGAAAGGAGAGAAAGGAGTGCGACGGCGACCGATGAACGAGGATGAGAAAGAGAGTCTAGTCATAATAGACCACACTTTTTATAATTATCATAGTACATCCAAAGATGGAACTCTAATACTCTTTTTCTACAAAACTTGTTAGATAGGGCCAAGTCTTCTATTACGCTCGTAATTTTAAAACGAGTGAAAATAATACAATTACCTGATGCATTAGAAATATTCCCCACTGTCAACTGTTTAAGATGGAAAGAAATGACGTCAGCTTCATTGATTTTTTGGAAGCTGAGAAGATAAAGCTTCATCTCATACTACATACCAACAAGTAGATGAGTCATTCTTAGGAGAAGGTGGGCTTAGGTTCGAAATTATAAGTCCCTATCTGATTGTTTAAATTCTGTGATTATTCCAACTTGAAATCGCTCCTTCTAAATGTCTTAAATGATAGCAGGATGAGTTTTACACCGGCGGCGATACAAAAATTACCGACTGCGTTGATACTAATATGACGCACTGTTGTTTGCGATCAGAGTTGAAATAATACTCGTATTTAAGGTATCAAATAAAGGTAAACTACACATGTCCTACCTGCTATTATATTCTCTTCCTAGATTTCAAAGACTGACTCTCGTTTCTATTATTTTTCATGTGTACAAGGTCATGGACCTTTCAATCGATTCGAGTCTAGCGATGAAACTAGGCTGGCTACTGTTACCGACATAAGTTGAAGAAAAAATTGTCCCTTTTCATGTTCCAAGCATAAAGTCATCATCGGTCCGGAAGATTTGTACTAGCAGATTTGCACTACCAGTACAACATTATAGGATTTCAGTGTTCAGATGATAAAATAGCATAGTCCTACGAGGTATAGAGGGGGAAAAAAAACAAGAGAGAAGGTTGAAAAAAAAAACACCCTCGCAGTAGGTATTCTGCAAAGCACCTTCTTTACACGCGCCAGGTATGAATGATTTTTTCTGTGGCCATATAGATTCCCGTGCCGATAGTCGTAAGTGCGCTTAGCACCACTGTGCACGAGAAACTTATTGAAAGTTATTGAAACTGTACTTATAACAAATGCGCACTAGCTCTCCCACGGGGGCAGGATTGAAAAATTGAAAATTTTTTCGACGCAATCCGATAAATTACATTCTTTAGGACCCATTTCTGCTCTTAACTCATTTTCGAAAAAATGTCACTTACGCAAAGTGTGCAGGAAGCCATCGATAAAATCATACGTACATGCACGTACATACCTACACAAGAGAGAAATATAAATACGAGAAAAAATATCTACTATTTATCCGCAGCCGAGCGGCCGAACGTATAGTGTACCGACTTCCCAAGTCAAAGGTACAAGGTTTGAAACCTAGGCTAGCAAATATATTTTATTTATTTATTTATTTATTTAGGCTAAGAAAAAGTAGGCGGCGCGCGCACGCGGACGAACGGCAATGATGAGCAAGTGGAGCACGTTTCAACGTGTCAGTATAGCACGTGCACATGCCGACCACGTGCCGACCGAACGAGATGTCGAACGTAGGGGTGAATGACCTTGACCTGTCAACTTTCGAACTTTCATCACGTCCCAGTACCTCACATTTACACCTACTAGGAACGGTAGGTAGTCCTAAGATAAGTACCTATGAAAATAAACACAAGGTAGGTACCTACTGTACCAGTAATGGACTACCTATAAATTTGAGTACATTGTTCAACTTAAATCTAGTCATAATACTATAAGTAGGTAAGGGCAAAGCAGTGTGGGCTTCATCACAGACTTTGAAAATTTAGGTAAGAGGCTTGCGACATCTTATGTCTGCATTCATGAAATAAAATTTTCCTCGATGTATTTTGAAAGGCTTTGACAATACTTCAACAATATGTTCAGGATATACCGACCAATGATCGACAATGTTAGGAAAGTGAAACACCGACATACCATTTTCTTGAAGAGAACTACCTACATTATTCATTTTTCGCATTAAATTAACCTTGGTTTGTTTCTTATCTCGGCCAACTAATGTGTCAAGAACTTGACCAAGGTAATATTTTTGGGTTTCTCGTTTGGTACCAAATTCAAATATTATGAAAATGATGACAAAATCCCCTTGAACCAGAGATGGTGCTCGTATTCCCGATTTCTGAGAAGGTTCATCTTCCCGAGAAGGTTCATCTTCCTGAGAAGGTTCATCTTCCTCAGAAGGTTCATTTTCCTCAGAACTTGAATCCTTTTCCTCAGAAGATGAATCTTGAAGGTCATCGCTGACCTCTTCTAGCTGTTCAGGAACGTCTTCAAACTCCTCAGGATCATCTTCGTTACCGGTCTTTTCCTCTTCACTGTCGCTGATGCCATCGACACAGTTCGCGCCTGCTGGGGTCTGGACCTTCTTCCTCCGTCTTGGCTTTGATTTGACAGTCTCAGTATGTTGTTTTTCCAACAAATCAACAAAGGTTTGGTTCCACATTCGTGCTTTCTGTTCATTATCAACTACTGGGACTGTTCCTTTCTTCTTCTTCTTCCTCACAACCTTCAAGACAGCCTCTCTATCAGTCGGAAATATTCCAGTGGTTGCAAACCCAGATTGGAGATTGGTCGTCATTCGCTCTCCGATCATTTTGATTGTATTTTTAAGTAAGTGCGGGAAATGGTCTTTACGTAGAGCACCCCTATATTTGCGTTTCGAATCCTCAAGTACAGCTTTCCAGGCATACTTTAGTGGCCTGAAGACACATACGTCTAGAGGCTGGCAGATATGAGTACTGTTTAGAGGCAGTAAAAGGAAGGAGATATTATTCTCTCTGCATAGTTTCAACACTTTCAAGTTTATGTGGCTAGCTAAATTATTACTTTTTTAGTATTTTTATCTAATTTCAAGCTTTGAAAGTAAGGAAGAACTATACCAACAAACCAGCTTTCAAAAACCTCTGAATCAAAGTGCTCTTGTACTTAGCACCTGAAGGACCACCAGTACGCCATGATTCATAAACATGAACTGATTTGTAACAAACAAATGGAGGAAGAAGAACTCCAGTCGCCGCACCAGAAAATATCACAGATACAGTCATTTTTGAAGTGCCCACAATTCTCTCTGGGTGTTTTGTACCACGTCGCACCAGGATTTTTTTTTTCCGACATCGTCAACAAACCCAGTCTCATCATAATTGACGATACATTCCGGCAAAACATTCTCTAACGACTTTTCAAGAAAACTGAAGTAATCTGAAATCATATCTTCATCGACAGCTGCTCTCACTCGTTTTATATTTTCGGCAAATCGCAGTGATAGTTCAGGACGAGAGTTGAGAAAATCACGAGCCCATTGCGTTGTTGGAAAATTATTCTTACAACGATCATCGACGACACCTTTCACATTCAAGTAATTCTGAACTAAATATCGGAGATCCAAGAGTGTCAAAGGAAACCTCCATTCGGCAAATATTGTAATACTTTCAGCCAACATATCTCTTTCATCTGAATCGAGTAACGTCGGTCGACCATATGCGCTTGGTAGTGGTTCTTTCATTCGTCTACTGAGCGTTGACTTTGGTATGGAAAATCTTTTTTCAGCATCTCGAAGTGATTTCGATTTGTTTCTGTGCAGCCACTCCAGCGCATTCTTAACATCGCTTTCATTGTAATCGTGATAGGTTCTAGTTCCAACTTTCCTTCGAGAACGCTTTTCCTTTGTCCGAGGTGTCTACAACAAACAAGATAACTAATTAAGTATTTCAACTTCGAATCTATTCATTTTACGTATCGAACTGTTTCAGTATGCACTGTAATCACGCTAAAAAAAATGTAAAACAACTTTGGACAAGAAACATGAAAATTTTGGACTCGACTTTTTTTCATTAAATCGGTCGTAACTTGGCTTCTACTGAATCAATTGATCTCGGATGACATCCGTTTTGAAGGTTATAAAATTATCTACTCGACGTATAAATATCAAAATTTACTCACCATTTTAAGTTGGTCGTTCGAGTAAAGATAGTTCTCAATTTGAGAGGAATGACGAAAATTTAAATTTCGTTGATGATTGATGATTATTTCTGTCGAACTTCCTCACTTGAAACGATCAGAGATGTTATCGATAGGACGGTTATCATTAGTATCGATACGACCGGCTATCTCGGATCGAGAGAGCGACAAATAATTTTCTGTGGAAGCAAGCTAGAGTTGACACTGCTTGCTTCAAGACTGCCGGTTCAGTAGAATTTCGCGATTATAGCGCCTTGAGAAATATTCGAAATACTTACGAAGAGTTTATTTCTGGAATTTATTCCTCTTAGCGGACGCGTTTGTAAGCTTTAGGAAATTCTATATCTACTTCACAATGAAAGAAATCCGAATAAGGACAACACACTTTATATTAAATATAGCGGAATACAAAAAAATACGGAATATATGAGAGGAGTCTACAGGTGGTCGATTGTCGGATGGATGGCTTCTTGCTTTTAGGACGTCTTCTTATTTACGTCGTCTTCTCTGCAGCCTCCGGCTTTCCTAACGGTAACAGAAAACACAGTTACCGTCAGTCTTTACGAATCAGTAACAATTTGAGAGTGAAGAAATGAATCTTCATTAAGATATTTGTGACTTCGGTTGTGACGAAGTTCATTTGAGAATTAGGGCTCTGCGAGAGAAGACGGAGAGGAACGCTACGATCGTTCAAGACCGCTATTTGAATAATAATTACGAATAAATAATTATAGAGTGAAATCTTACTGACCTCTGGATTTGTCTCCTTCTCTTCGCCCATAATGAATTAAATACGTACAATAAATAATAAAATACGAACTACGAACCACGCAATATTTTAACTATATAGCATCAAATACTTTGTACCCGGATTTCCTTAAATCCGGACGGGAAGTACCTCGTGCCGCGTTATTCTAAAAAGCTACCTTGGATTTAGGTGTGCGTGGAACGAGGTGTATTTGTGACGTCATGAGACGGAGATTTGTGACGGTTGGGATTGATATTAGGATCGAAAGTCGAAGTAGTGATGTTTTGAGTCACTATTTTCGACAATTTCGAACGAATGCCGGGTGATAAGCCGTATACCTAGACTAGGTACTATACAAAAATCTATGCACATAACGATAGTTTTTTACCCCGCAGCGCTAGCGTATGATGTAGCAGTGTTACCACACCTCAAATAAAATGTGTCAAAATTGTCCCAAGTTCACATCTGTCCCTAGTTACCAGGTTTTACGGTACTCGATCAAATGTCTCATGTATCGTATTTCTTGCAAGAATAGGAAGCAAAATTTTTCATTACGTTTCACGTATTTGAAATCTAATTTCAAAAGAATGTGATGGAATTTTGTTTTTCCGTAATGAGATAAAGTTTCATCTGCATTGACGACTGCGATTAGTTTTTGTACTGTCGGCTGTTCATTTCCTTTAAAGGACTGGTGGACTATAATATTTCAAATTGCAGTCGCTTCATAGGCATCCGGTTCTTTTGCCCATAGTCATATTCGGTGTATAGTTGGTGTTACTTGCCCAGTGTTTAAATATTCATTAATAATTTTAAGAGTTGTGCATCTTCCTATTCCCGTTACCTTGCATAATTCACAAATAATTTTTGTGTGCGACCCACGGTATGACCAACCTTTGTTGCAAGAATGCTGAGACCACAGCGTTTTGTACAAGTTGACAAGTAGCGTCTTTTGTGGTAGAGTAACTTTTCTTTACAGGCCAAATTGGAATATCTTCCTTATTCATTGAAGAAAATTAAAACGCGAATGAAATATAAAACGAAAAATTTTGAATACTTATGAATTTTGATAGACAAAAATTATAATTTTTGAATTCAAGACAAGAATACAAACAAAAAATGAAACTATAACGGAAAATTTTATAGTTTTGTCTTCAAGACAAAACTTTATGTTTTTAGGACAGTCTTTTTTGGTGGCCAATAAACATTGTAATTTATACTTTCAAACTTTGGTCATTTACTTCCATTAAACGCCGATTAATGAGCGCCTGTCGGGCACAAATTATATTAGTGAATTAACCGAGGAATTGGCTGGGAACAAGACATGAAAAACTCGAATAGTGATAGATATTTTTCGCATATGAAATTGTCAAATGGCAGGGATACCGAATTATCCTAAATTTTGTTGAAAATAGAGTTTCAATTTGTTTCAAATGCAATTTTCAGAGTGTTTTTTTAGAGGAAAATTACTGGAATGAGAAGATCTTATTCTTTTATACAAAGATGAAGGTTTTTTTATATGGTGTACATGATGTCAGTTTCAATTGAATGAGACCAGTGACGGCTGTCAAACAATATACATGGTTCTCTAAATTGCCATGAAATTTGAACTTGGTAGTGTCATTGTTGGCGTACTACAACTTGAAACACTGTACCACAATTGATTCGCGATGAAAATACTATTTATTCCTGGGCGAGAATAAGACATCACAGGTTCAGTTTACTCAACCAAGTCCGTTTACTGTTCTCGATTCATGGTTCATGAAAGAAATGTCCTTTTTACTGAATAAAAACTTTTTCTTATTTGCCTTCCTCGTATTTATTTTTTTCTCTAAATTAACTTCCTACAGTTTACTTGTAATTATTATTACGCTACATTTACATCACTAATGGTTATGAATATTTTTTACAAATTTCCTTTCTAGGTGGTTCTTGTACTCTCAGTCATTGCTTACCTGGAACCTGCATTCAAGACAAGTGAAACAAAATCGTACAAACATATGACAGAAGAATTCTTTTGGTCTAATCTTCCTTCTCATAGAAATGCGATCGATGAAAATATGAAATACTATATCATAGTACCTTGAAAGAATTTAAAGTATGAGATAAATTCTCTTCTTGGTGCAAGATGAGCTTGTTGGAGAACAAAAAACCTGAGCTACATTTCTCCATTATGCACACAATTTGCAATAATATGAACGAGTAAAACAAAAAAACAATAATATTTAATAATTAATATCTCTTAACATGAATATTATTTCTAATATATTCCTCAATAGACCTATTTGCCAAAAAAATGATACTTCCTAAACGTTAAGCGCATTCACAATTTTGTATTCAGTGGAACCGACTGAAAAATGTGATAAAATTAACAAGTACACTGTCATCAGACTGTACTGTACACCCTCACTGCGCAATACCGCCAAGTCTATGTTGTTTGTTTACATCGGTCTATTCTATTTGCAGATAGACTATAAGAACTTGATTGCTTGCCTTATGAAACTTTGAAATTAGTGTTACAACATCCTGCAAATACGTAGCCAGTAGTTCTTCAATCATTTTTGCTTATTCCGTCTCAAGTGCTTGCATTTCAAGATTCTGGCTTGCAAGATGATTTGAAAGGTTTGTCATTTCTGGGACAATTTTAGTTGCTTCTTTCATACTTTGTTTTTGTTTATCTAGTATTTTGCTAGATGACGGCGATGATTCGGATGAAGAACTCGATTGTCTTTGTGCCTGCTTCTCATTTTTATGCAACCTCTTTTGTCCCATCCTAGGAGTAAGTTTCTTTTCAACTTTAATCCAGCGTAATAAAGTAATGAAATCTAATTTTTAACAATCCCTTATAATAAAATACTCACAATTTTTATTTCTATTCTTTACTACATTTTAACGGTATTTGCTCTGATTAGCTTTGCGCTGATTTTCTGTGACGTGCTGCCAATGAAAGAGATTCCCATGGGGATTGTGGGTATTTTTTTTGCAGAAGAAGCAGGGTTTCATATTGCGACAGAACCGGGCAGAATGTCCAGTTTGGAAACATACATGACAGGCGCGGGGTGGAAGCGCTGCTCTTCTTTTTTGGGCGGTGTCGTGGATGGTACATGAGGACAAAAAATGTCCACCCTTGGAAAAACTACAACACTTTTGAGTACAAGGCGACTGATTTTGATGTTTGGTTTCTGGATTGGTAGAAGCTGAAATGGCAACATTTTCTGTTGTGGGTTTCCGCATTGGAGCATCTGCAATTGGGCCAAACAAAACTGTACCAATCATACTCTCAATATCTTTTTTGTTCTCTATTATTAATTTGACCCGTTCACGTATTATTTTGAGAGTAATTTTTTCCATTGGACTTATTGTATCGCAAATTTGTTATGGGTACTCTTGTAGGAGAACTTTTTGAATTGTCTGCTTTCACGCCATTACACTTTACCGCTCTTATTAATGATTCTGTGGTCATGTAGACTGTTTGCAGGCTTTTTGTGTCATTAGTTGCTGGTGGAAGCGCAATGAATTTTTCTTGTA
Organism: Aspidiotus rigidus; assembly: GCA_035079385.1. NCBI lineage: Eukaryota > Metazoa > Arthropoda > Insecta > Hemiptera > Diaspididae > Aspidiotus > Aspidiotus rigidus. Next base: position 520,934 of record JAVHKY010000074.1, on the reverse strand, counting down.
ACGCATCAATAATTTGTGTTTTTACGTTGTACATTTTGTCAAGCGATGCGAGAGCTTTATCAAAGTTTGCGTCATTGGGTTCCATTCCAGTTAACAGCAGCGCTGGTTTAGGTCCCAGATGCGATTTTAAAATGATGAGGGTCTGAGATTTTGTCCCAAGCGGGTGATTTGTAGCTATCTGAAAACTTGACATAAACTTGTTGTATTGATCATATTTGTCATCAAATGTAGGAATCTTTATTTCCAAGTGTCTTGGAATATTGCCTGACGTTGCTGGATTTGATACTGGAACTGGGACGGGAGTTTTGGACTTCAATTCTTTTTCTTTGATGAGTTGCAGGAGAGTTTTTAGATCAACAAGCGCATTGTAAGCTTCAATTCCAAGGTTCAAGGCAATTTTGGTGTAATGTAACGAATCCTCATTTACCCTTGTTTTTGCGGGGAGTCAATGCGTTTCAATAGCGTGTAGTTGCGTGGGCAGCTTATTAATGAACTTCAGAGTATTTTTTTTTTTTTTCAGGAACGTTAGATTTGATTATTATTTTTGCTTCCTTCACCATCTGCTCTTGCTCAGCTAACGTTGCTGCCATTATTAAGGGTTAAGATTATTGTTCATAAAGAGGGAAACATTCTGCTACCATGTAGCCGTATACAATCAATAAATTCTGTTAATATTAGTTCACGACTATTTTATTATTTAACAAACAAACTTAATACTTTAGATTTCATGGTTACACTCTCTTTTTTATAACCAACATATAATACAAATTTTAAACAACAAAAGCAGTGTTACCATTTTGTCTTGTCTCGCGGACAGTGCTGCCGCGACAATATCTTTGTGTTCTTGCTACGCTATGTGAATATCTTGTATGCTTTGTGATTTATGAAATGAGAAAATCTCCGTGAAATCTTTGTGTTCAAATAAGATGGTCATAAATGAAATGTACATTTAATTTGTATATAAAGTGTAAATAAATACTGCGTGAATCAAATATCACGTTTGTGTTTGTATTTGAAGAAGTCAAAGCTCTTTGAATTCTAGCTTGCAATCTATGGAAGTAACCCTCTATTTCAAAGTGGTAGCAGAGCGTGGTTTTGAAACGCTCCTACTACATCAATTTGATCTATAATCAACCCAAATTTATTTGCTAGTGAAATAAATATACATACTGTTTCTTTTTTGTTACTGGTGAATATGTTTCCAATAGATCATGAACTTCTTCTTCTTTAAATCTGCAAATAACTAATCGCAATTTGTATATTTTCTCACCAGTACTTGTTTCTTTCTTTGTGTAAACCCATCGCATTTCAATTGGTTTATTCAGCACAGTGTTCCTATTAACATTACAATAGACATTATCTTCCTTTAATAGGTTTAGTTTGTCATTCATTGATTTTAGCCATTGAGCCTTATCATTACCCATCACTGCTTCTTTGTATATTTTTGGCACATGACTGCCTATCAGATTAACACACGTAAAGTTGATCTTGGACTCAACACTAGCAAATTCATCAGTGACCAAATTCGGTGCTTTCTGGTAAGCGCCTTTTCTGCAAACTCAGCATTTACCCAAAAACCAACTCGCAGAATATGCAACTCCACAAATTTACCGGCAGAAAGTTAATTCGCTATCTACCTCGCGTTCTTCAAGTCATTTTCATTGTAACAACCAAGGAACCACTCGGCAAACTCCATGCGACGGTCAAAGTCATCCTCAGTAAGAGCATGAAGTAAACAAGGCCGGTACACGTGAAACCCCATTTCTTTTGCCATACGGCGGTAAGATCGATTACTTAAATCAAGCTGCAGTGCACTACGTTTAGCCAAACGTCTCGGATCCTCAACAATTGCCTGAGCAATTCTCAACATGTTTTCTTCTGTTCATACAGATCAAGGTCTACCCGACCCTGGTGCGTCGACTACGCTACCAGTACGCATGAATTTACTTTTTAATTTCTAGACTGTCCGGAGTGTCGGCACTGGTGAGTTGGGAAACCTAACCGAAAAATCATGTAAAATCGTTCCGTAGTCACCGTGTTCCTGAAAAAAACGCACAACGAGAAAAATTTGTTCTTTTAACGAGTACTTGTAGCGAGCAATTTCCATGGTAAAGCTAGGTACAACTGATCACGTGATTACTGACAGCTCGACGGTATATAACTAAAAGGTCGTATCTACACCTGACGTAATTTCACAGGAGAGACAAAAAGAAGTTTCCAATAGTGTTGTGGAGAGCGCTGTGATAAAGTTGTAATGCTGGCTGAAAAGTGAAGGGAAAAATGCTAGAGAATTACATAAAAATAAAGGTGATGATGAAAACAGCTGCATTTTTCCTGTATAGCGCGAAATTGAAAAGAGTATGCAGTTACAACCTTTTGGCTCTAACTTTTCTCATGAGTGGGTGCAGATACGACTTTATGATACAAAATTGTCTGCAGTATGCTTGCGTAGATTCGATTAAAATTCCAAAAGACTCATCGGTTTGTTAGAGTTTTCTGAGATTTAGTAACATTATTAAGGCTGAAAAGTGTTGTATTATCCAAGCGGAGAAACAATATGGAAGGAATCAAATGCAATAATATCGAGCAATGCGTCGGATGCTTTTTCGCTTACCAGTATCACCTGGAATTGGAGGGGCCACGTAATGAAGAAAAGAAAGTTTGTACCTTGGAAGAAGAAAACAAGAAGCTCAAGGCGCAAATTGCTGAAGCAAACAAATGGAGGACGGAACATTATGCGGACAAAGCAAAGCACAAGTCTTCTAGTCTGTCAGACGTTGAAAGAAAATTACCAATGGAGGAGAAGACAGCAAAACCGTATCAATTCTCACCGTACATTTTGAATAGAAAGCTGCGTTTGAAAAAGTTGCGAGAGAACTTCTAATGAAACTATCGTCTTTTCCTGTACATTCAATTAAATTTGAGTCTTACATGCACACATGAACGTAATAAGTATACTAAATGCTGTACTCGTTTCTTTTTTTTTTTCTTTTGTGGAGGTGAAGACTTACTAGAATATGATTATTTTCCAGAAAATAGCAGGTACACTGAAAACTTAGAATGCAGAAAAACAAACAAGCACACAGGCCGAGAGACAATAATTATTTTTTCCAAATAAATTAGGTTAATATTCGTTGGTATGTATTGTAGAGAAGGACAACTAAACTGAACATGAAAAAAAAAAATGCTTCGTTGGAAGAAAATTGAAATCACTTTTCAAAAGTGTTAAACAAAATGCATCGAATTAAAATGAAAATATTATTATCATTTTAAGTAGTCAGGGTTACAAAAAGACAATAATGTCATGGAGAAAAGATCTCTTCTCCAACAGTTATGACTTCTAGATCTGGGCGTTCTGTAACCCATTCGGCGACGTCTTTTATTTTGCGGTTTGCTGGCAAGGAGTTGTAGAATTCTGAGTAACGCGTAGGTATGGCACCTTTCCTTAGAAGGTCTTGCAAATCCCGCTTTTTTGCAATGGAAATAGGAATTTTTTCTGTGTACGCTGGTTTGAAAACCTCAGCAGACGTACACGTACGAGGATCCATAATACCTTTTGTGATATCAATCTCCCGGAACTCCTCGTTGGTCATTTCGTATTTGAAATATACTTTGGTTGAACCTTTTACATATCGTAACCATTTTATCCGTAGCCAGTTAACCATTTCACCTTCGGTATCTTTCGTACGATTGAGGACAAATTTTTCTGCCGCTGATTTTATATCAATGAAATCTGAATGTTTATATTGCCTGACAATGTACGGTCTTGGATTCTTTCTGGCACTCTTGAAAACGATTTTGTACTCGTACGGCGAATAGATTTTTAAGCAATCTCTGGCAGCTTCAATCTTCGAATGTTGCGAGTCACACTCCATGTGAGAGTGTCCGGACTCCATCAATTTATGATCGATGATTTCTATACCTTTTAAAATATTGTCCTCACTATTGATGAAAAATAGGAATGATCCTGTAATGAACTGGTTCCTGTTCTGCCCCGCGCACATATCACTGTACATAATGACGTGGTGAACACTCTCTCCCAATGAACGCAACCAGTCGAGGAGACAGGTCCCAATTTCATTGGAACCTTTCTGGCCATCCACTTCAGTCCAGTAATTACATGTGCCGTCGTGGTTTGTGTCCCAAATGGTGAATTGTACACACTTAACTTGCGAGAATAATACAATAGAGAGTCTTTGGAGTAGGGCAACAGCAACGTAGCCTCAAGATCGAAACTACAGTACACAATATGTTGCGGATCTGCTAATGCCATTTCTTTATCCAACTCCTTCAATACATAGATAATGTCCTTCCGCAGAATATGACTCTCACAAACAGTGTACGGTAAAAAGAGTGGATCTGGAAGGTCAAACATGTTATCCTCATTGTTGCAGACAACACACTGGTCTTTCTTGGGATGATGAAATCGCAAAGGAGGATCCATACTGTTGAAAATATCGACAAAAACTTTGAGTGACACTTTCTCATCACTGTGTTTTTCTTCATACAACTTGTATAATTTTTGTCTGTTTAGACCTGGCTCAAAATACAAGCACATGATATCTTTTCGAACATAGTGCGACGCTAATTTAGGTATCGAATGTAGAAATCGTTTCACAGCTCGTATCTTTCCACTTGGAGTAGCATTCCAAGATCGTCTACCTTTATTCTTGTGCGCTGTCCTGTACTTTCCTGTTCGAGGACTGGTATTCTTAATAATATTAAGCGGAATCTTTTGCAAAATTGCAAAAGTTTTGCAAAAGAAAGGAACACATACTCTAACAACCTCGCCTTGACCTTTTCCAGTTGTTAAGTAATACTTTATGGTCGTTTTTTGCCCAACTTTTACGTCTTCGTCACATACAGTTCGTCGCCTTGGAATTGAATCAACTAATAACCTTCCCAAGTACACACGCTGATCTGCACAATTCATGTTGCGAAACTCTTGAAATAATTCATGCTGGTAGTCTTCTGTAATGTGTGTGCTACACTTGAACTTACATTTTCCACAATCGAGATACTCTGGCGCCTTTGCATGAACAATGCGACCACTATGAGTTACATGCTCTTGGCCGGCTGCCACAGATGAAGCAAGCTGATTCTTTTTCCATTGGTCTGGGTTCCTTTTCATTGCTCTTTTCCGACGTCTTAATCCACTTTCTGCCTCCTCGCAGCCTACAATCATCGCAAATAATTACGTGCCCAATGATGGATCAGTATTGCAAGGAAAAGTTGAAAATAAGAATGAGCAGGAAGACTTACATTCACTTTCGGATGAATTCAATTCTCCGTCGAATGGTACGAATTCAGGGTCACACTTATTAGTTGAACTTTCTTCTTCGCACTCTGATACTACACGATGACGATCACAATCAATGCGATTGTCATTTTTTTCATGAACAAGATAATTTTCAGGTTCTTGGCATGACAGACAAAAAATAATAATAATTATGTGAGTGTTCTAAAGAGAATTATGTTCTGAGCCCAATACTGGATGAGTATTGTGAGAAAATAGACTTACGGTCATCTCCTTCATTTTGTCTATTATTTTCGATAATATTATCCCCATCGATGACATTGTCACTACTTATTTCAACTTCCTCGATCCAGAAACCGTAATTTGGTAAGTAAAATCCATTGTTCGTGCTATCAGATGCGTCCATTTTGTTGGCAGGGTATTCGAAGGTCTACCCCACGAGAAGAACCGGCGTCATGCTGCGATTAATTCATTGAAATAAGGTAAAGTGCCACTTATTGGTCAGGTTTTTCAGAGGGGTCATATCTCGAGCTCAAATAATACGAGAGAAGTGGTTAATACCATTATGGAAACAACCATCCTTCTTCTTCAAAATACCGGAAAGGTCAAATTACTATCATCCCTTAGGACTGATCCTCAGGCATTTTACGAGGGGTCTAAAAACCAATAATTGGCAACTGTTGCCAATTATTGGTCGGCGGTATTTTTCTGATTCACTCAGACTATATGGTAGTACATGCCATTAGAAAATGTATTTCAATGAATCGCACTGTTAACAGATCAATGTTCTATTTTTTTTTGAATTTTTGAAAATCAGTCTCGATTTGCCAGTTATTGGTCGACCAATATTTGGCACCTGAAAAAAATGAAAATCTGGAAATATTGGAAAATAAGTGAAAAACGTAACAAACTTCAATTTATTCACTTTGAGGTATTTAAGTCGATATAGGAGAGTAACTTAACTTCATTTTACTTAATGAAATACTTAAATTGAGAAAAAAAAACTCGAACATTTTGTAATAAATGACTTGGAACGAAAGAAAGTTAGACTTAGAAGCACCCAATGAGGTAACTTTTGTCACTTAATTAAGAATGAGTAAGTATTTTAAAGACACACATCTTCTTCTACTTAGCTTCATTTTACTTAATGAAATACTTAAATTGAGAGAAAAAACTCGAACATTTTAAGTATAATAAATGACTTAGAAACGAAAAAAAGTTAGACTTAGAAGCACCCAATGAGGAAACTTTTGTCAATTAAGAATGAGTGAGTACTTCAAACACACTCATCTTCTTCTACTTACTCAAGTAACTTAATATTGCTGAAAAAAGTCTACAAATTAGAAATACTAACAAAATGAGACCTTGAAATGACTTAAATCTAAGAAAAAACTCAAAAATAAGAAAATACGAGTAACTTAGCTTACAGCCAGAAAACTTATTATTAATAGGTACCCTTTGGTTACGTCACTCATTTGACTTATAAAAGCTTCACAATAATCTCATTGTGAATATTAAAAAGAAAAAGGCCACGAGAATATCTTTTCGGATTTTTCAATTTGGAATAAATTTGGTCAGGTTCAAACCAAGTTCGATCTTTTTCTCGGGGATAACTGTAGACAAAACCAGAAAAGTTTTTTGTCTTCAATGGTCGTAGAAACGAACCCAAAATCTTTCCATTTCTGAATCTCAATATATGACCGATGTAGTACATAGAAGTCTTCCGCGAATTCTTCTTACAGTTTTCAATAGGGAATCGCACAAGAAACCAATCATTCTTTTTCATTTCCGTCAAATTTAAGTCAGGATTACACCATTTCTCGCTCAAGTATTCTTTCAGCGATTCAAATTTCTAAAAAGAACAGGAATTGAAACATTAGAAATTTAGTATTGAGCGAGGAAGAGTGGAAGTCAAGAATTCAATCCAACTTACATGTGGTAGCATTCCCGGTGGACAACCTGAAGAACCCCTGAGACACCGTTTTGAATTGACACTAGTTGTATTCTGGTCTATTTTTTTTCTCTTTGGTGGTTCTAGAAAATACGTTCAATTTCTTGTAGTTCATTACTCGAATTCATAACTTATAATAATTCAACAAATTGAAAGTATTTGTACTTATTTACGTTAGTAAGTTTTCATTTACCTTTTTTCGAAAAAGCCAATTTACGTTTTACAGCCTTCTTTTCTTTTTCTTTTTCTTCTTCTTCTTCTTCTTCTTCTTCTTCTTCTTCTTCTTCTTCAGATTCATCTGATTGGCAGCTTGAGCTGCTGGAGTCCTCGGAATCAAACACTTCTCTAGTTTTCTTCTTCTTTTTTTGAGCCAACTCTACAAAATTGTTGGATTTTGTCACTTAAGAATAACTCAATACTTAAGTTGATCAGTAGGAAAAAACACCACAAGTACAAAAGTAAAAAAAATACCTTCTGCTTTTCTTTCTCGGTCTACACGTTTTTGTAGCCGTTCTGCAGCCTTCTCTTCTCGAATACGATTTTTTTCTTCCCGTTTCGCAGCCTTTTCTTCTTTTTGACGGTTTTTTTCTTCTTGTTCATCCTTTGCTTCTTGAACTTTATCCATATATTCTTGGGCAGTCATACAACTGAATTGAATTTAGGAAAATAAAATTAATTAAATAAGTTCGAGTAAGTATTACGAATCATGAAAATAAGTTTACTCACACAGCAAATTTAATTCGTTTGGTTATTTTTGTTTTCTCCTGCTTCTCCGGTGATGGTTGAAGCATCTCTCGAATGATTCCGGCAACTCTATCTGCTGCCGAAACAGCAGATGAAACGTTTACAGTCTTATCCATGGAGTTGACCGTCCCTGAACTACTAGTCAAATCCGACAGAGGTGATGAAACAATATTTCCATCTGACGCCGAATCTGAAGGTAGTGAAACAATATCTTCATTTAACGCTGAGGTTGACGGACTTGTTTTAGGGGTACTGCTACTAACTGGTTGCAGTATTTTCACTTGCATTGGATCGAGAGGCCATATTCCGCAAGCACGAAAACCGCTCCGAATATTCTTGCCAATAATACTTTGATCCCATGATTCCCCGAAAATTTTTCCAAAATCAACTCTCGTTAACTTTTTTGTTTTATTTTTCCTCATTCTCTTGTGACCCAGAGCTTTGAAGACAAGTTTGAGACTCTTGAAGACGCCGACATCCAAAGGCTGAAGTTTGTGCGTCAAGTGGGGCGGAAGAACGAGTAGTATGATATCATTAGCTTTAGCTAGCTGAAGAAGTGTCCACGATCCATGGCTTTTGTGTCCATCCAAAATTAGTAGAATTGGTCGTATCGATGGAAGATGATTCAATAGGAATTTGAAGAAACCAAGAAAACATTCCGCTTGCATATACGCTGAATCGGTATGAGCGAACATTGTATCAGGAGGAAAACGATCACCAGGAAGATTATTTGGCAGTGAATCTCCTTTGAAGATGATGTATGGTGGAATTGTTACCGATCCAGATGCGTTGGTACATACAGCAACAGAGATAGTTTCTGATCTTTCTCCACTTTTTCGAACATACACATTTTTGGTACCTACGCAATATTTACGAGTAGAAGTAAATTCAAACACATACTCAGCCTAATAACTAAGCATTTCATAAAATTGAAGAGGATCTCACCTGTTTTCACATAAATTTTAGGAGTTTGACCAACAATCTGGAATCCTGTCTCGTCCATATTAAATATTTGAGAAGCCGACAAGTTCTTCTCCTTCATATAGAACGATAACTTTTCGAAGAAATCAGTCAAGATCTCTACATCTTCTGCATCGTACCGAGCAACTGACTTATTCTCTGGCGTCCGTACAGATAGATTGTGTCTGGCTTTAAATCGACGGAACCACGAACTAGTTGGTCCACTTTCTTTAAAACTCCTGCATGTCGGATTCAAGTTCCGATCAATTTCATTAGCTAATTCCATCACCTGTAAATGCAGTCACAGATGCAACACTAAAACTGAGTCTACGTTACATTATTTACTTAATGATTAGAATTAGGCTTATCAACTTACTTCTTGTCTAGTAAGTCCGAAGCCTACATCGTTTAATTGGTGAATTGTCTCGACCATTATTTCCTCTATTTCAATTGGTAGAGACGGTTTTGTGCCGGGTCGGAGTTTCGCGCCGCTCTTCCCATTAGCCAATTTCCACTGAAGAGTACTAAATGGCACCCGACATTTTTTCGCAGATTCCCGAATGTGCAGCCCTCCTTCCTTAACTGCGCTGATAGCCATCTCCATGATATTAGGATCATCATTACACTCGATGTGATAATCGTGGTTCTCGTCATGGAATTCTTGATCAGACGAGTCGGGTGAATCCATTTTGATAGACTGATAACAGAATTTGTTGGACAAAATATTAGCCAATAGTTGGTCAAAAAAATGAGAAGTCAATTATTGGTCGAGCCCAATGTTGGTCAAATTTTATTTTCTCAAATATCGAATTTCATCGTTGCATTGCATTCTACAACACTTACATACCCTATCTAGCTCATCAAGTTAAGAAAAGATGTGATAACATCGAAACAGATTCACATGAAAAACTGGATTTCTACTCCCATTCTCAGGACCCGCATTCGGTAAATAAAGACTTGACTGTCAGTTATTTGCGTGAAATTTATTCTCTGATATACCCCCCCCAACGTAAAAGCACAAAAAGTTTGAAGATAATAGCTTTAAGTACTTACTTTCGATGATCGAACGATAACACCTCCAAACGATGTAATATTATCACGCCGAACAAGTGCATATTTTTCCACAGCTTGTAACTTCAACGTAAATATCCAAATCACTTAAACCACAGAATCACAAGAAAACAGCTACTGCTGGCTGCATGCTGACGAAAACTTGAACGCTCACGCTCCCTCTTAGTCAAGTTATGAAGCTTTGAAATTTTGATTAATTATTGGCACCTGACCAATAAGTGGCACTTTACCTTATATCACGTCAATTACAGGGAATACGTCATTTCAAACCCGTCTCCTAATACACACATTTTATTCGACAATAATACGATACATCAGCTGAATCTGTCTTTGTCAACAATAGGAGCGTCATACGTACGCATTCATTGTACAAGCAGAATAATCGAAAAAACAACTCTCGGCCATTATATCACAATCGTTGATATAGCTATTCCATGTTTTCAACCTGACGAACTGACCACCCACACTATTATTCGTATGATACCCGCGCAATGGACTCGTATTGCACCACAAGACATAGGTCACGGTTTGCATACTCTGCACAATTACGATAGTAACTTAAATCCTATAAACCCCGAATGGAAAATACAAGTGCCTACAATGCACTTAAAAACCGTCGCAAAATACGAGAAAGAACTACGTAACGTATCTTTGGAATTTACTACGAACACGCTATATGGATCAGGTTTCCTTACGGACATCGTTTTCACTGTACTTTTTTTTCTCGCTTTTCTTTTGATCATAATTTTATATGCACTCTTCCTCCCTCATATTTTCAAAGACATTATCCCTGCCATCCCTGATCTTTTACCACCTATTCATTTAAATTAACACATGTCAAACACCATATTATATTATAATCAAGATACGTACTTATGAACACCACCATTGTGCGTCAATCCCGCGGGCGTCTCTCCATCGTCGCTGGAAGGCGAGCCCACATTTCCAACGGAAGGCACCGGCGACGGACCCACACTAGGTTCTGCTACAGGCATCTTCAACCACACATCTGCGGGGCCAGCCCCCAAGATTGAGGTCACATCATCCACGCTCATCGGTTCAAACCCGGCCATGGACAGGGCCATGGCCAATTCGGCCTCCGCATGTGTCCGATTGATGCAGTGAATACACATGTGCCAGTTCCTCCGGTACATTACCTCCTGTACCAAATCATTGTATTGCAGTTGCATGTGTCGTACCGAACATAGCAAATAAGTGACCCTACGCATGACATCGACCACCAATTCAGATAACTGTTTGAGATCGCGCTCCATAGTGTGCCAAGAAGTAAAACTAACGGGCACGAACAATCAAACAAAAAATAATAGATGCAGGAAAATAAAAATAAAAAAAAAAGAAAAACAAAACAACAAAAAGTTCTCTTAAAAAATAGTCAACAAATGGAGATCAGAAATAACAAAAGAATGGAATACTCAAAAGGTAGCGGAACTTCAAGTCGATGGCATCAGCGAATGACAAGTAATACTCCGAATGCTCACTTGGACATCGCCACGAAATATTCGATTTCAATAGACCCACCTCCAGCTTGATCACAAGGACAGATCATACGTTCCTTTTCAACCAATTAGAAAATTCGTGATTTTTTCAGCAAATTCAGCATTTCCCCAAGAACCAAACCGTGGAATATGCAACTCCATCAACTTTTCTGGCAAAAGCTAAATCGCTATCTACCTCGCGTTTTCGTGTCATCCCGCGACAATAACGGTATCGCATTTCTCTTTTTTATACCTCGAATTTTGTCAATATTGTATATTTTATCCGATTAATTACTTTCTCTAAGCTAAGCACATTTGTAATTCAATACTTCCTATTTTTTTCCTTTTCTGGTATCTTTATCAATTTTTATACCCAAATGTTTCCACATTCCTTGATTTTTAGGCCCCATATCATTTACGAGCGCTATAGGGCACAAGTCATTATCTTCTAAGAATTGCAAACATTCGAAGATAAATTTACAAACAAGTTCAGCACTTGTGCTCTATCCCACAACATGAGCACCAACTACTTGTTTCCACAAATTCATTGCTCCGTGAAAAAGAATTACAAGAAGTTTGTTACCTTCTTCTTTCGGATCACCTAACGTCACTTTTCCGTGAAATTTTCCCGAACTTCTATCATAATCTAATGTATCGCTTATTTCCATTTTGTCAATGGAAACGATACAAAATATTTATCTTTCGTGCTCATCGTATCAATTTTATACTTCAACGGTTTCATTAGGTCTTGAAATATTCCAAAGTCTACCTTAAATTCTTGAATATGACGAAGTACAGTGCGCAATGAGGGCAGTGGATAATTTGTACCATACGGATATTCGAAACCATGTTCACTCAAAGCAAAACGGAACTTCAAAGCTTTCACGATGGTAGGATTATCCCATTTTTGAAAAAGACGGCGACCGTGCACAACTGCCTCGATTTGTTCTTCTGAGAGAAACTTTTTCATACCATTCTTGTACACGTCAACTTCGGTTTTCAATCTTTCATTATCAGCCTTCAGTTGTTGGTAATCTTCGTACGTATACGCCTGTAGACAAATGAGAAGCCCTCAGTTTAAATTACTTGGGTACGTGACGAGTATAAAATTATAACAGTTGATTATTTCACTCAAATTTCCTTACCTCCTGCTCTGGTTCGATGTTTACATTTATGTTCTTCTCCTTGTTCACCTTGTAGATAGACTTCCTTCCTTCATCAAGTCTTTTTGGAGGATTCGGTACGTCGAAAATGGTTGGAACCGCGTTTGGTTTCAATTTTTGCGCTCCGTTATCCAATCTATACTTTTCAAATTGAGATTCATCAAAGTGCATCTGTTATGAGCAATTGTACAATTTAATTCGCACTCTTCGCAGATATGTAATGATTTTAAGTCAAAACAGGTACTCTACCCAATTTTTTTAGTGGAACACTCAACTTGTACACGTACTCTTATCTCACAAAATCTCGCATTGTTAGTCGGCTCCCAATCATCACGACGACTATTTTGTATCCAGCGAGCTCGTCTATTAGGTTCTTTCGGAATACGATATAGCGAAATTTGGCTATTTTGATTGTTGGAATTGTTTGTGCAATGCATTGCAGAACACCAACCCATTACAAAATTCGTTGAAATCTTTATTATATCACAAAAAGGAAATTTAACGAAATAAAATAAGCCGATTTACCGGTACAATCTACGATAGAAACGCTGATAAATGCACGTTGATATAGACACTTCCCTTACCCCGCTACAGCACGACAGATCCATCATGGCGTCGTGTCATTACCTATACTTATAGAGCCTTACTGAGATGAGCGTTCGCCTAAGATTCGGCACGTATAAAACCGGCGTAAGGAGAGATTTCATATCATTGTAGACGATTGGAATAACACCTTGACCAACGGCAAACATTGATTCTGCTTCTCTGTCCGCTGTACCAATTGGTTTTGGTTTGCTATACTCGATGTATTGCTGAATGAGGGATATCTCTAGTTGGAGTCATATGATGGCTATCTCCACTTTCAAACATCGCTTTGAGGAAATGTTTACTTGTTCCAATATAACTGACTTCATTTACCATAGGCTCGTCTTGATGAAATATCATCATGCATTCACGGGCATCATGCTGACCTTCTCCACAATTGCCAAACCCAACATGATTTGCACTGTGATAATTAGAGTTATCATAACCATCTTGATAATTACGATTTCTCCCTCGGAAGTTTTGACTGTGATCAAAGTCTCAATTTCCTCTACCACGATAATTTGACAAATAATAATTCCGACCTGGGCCTCGATTACCACTACGACGATAACTGGATTGGTTACAGTAACTGTTATTGTGATTCCAACCTTTATCGTTTTGGTTGTAATTCCCTTGATGATTACCACGACCTCTGTTTCCACGAAAAAAACGATTCGAAAAAGATCGCCTTCAATTTTGGCTGCGACCACGAAACAATAAAAATGCAGCAGGTTCCGAACTATTCTGATTACTGTTACTAGAATCAGTTTGCGTTGTATCCAATTTTACCATTTGACGATAGTAGAAGCTTACTATTTTTCCTTTGACCAATTCATATTTTTCGGCGTCGGTTCCGCCTTCAATTACAGTTCTCAGCGTTCCATATTTCCCATTTTCAGGCAACGCTTTCAACAAATCGAGTGCCGCCTGGGCATTGGAATAAGATTCGTCATCCTCGCGAAGTTCATCAACAATTGTATCAAACTTTGCAATGAAGTCCTCAAAATTTTCTTTCTCATCCATTCTGATCGAACTGAGTTTCAATCGCAGAGTTGCGCGGTGTACTGTACTACGTTGTTCATACCTGTCACAAAGAGCTTTCCATTGTAGATATGCTGTTTGCTTCCTTCTTATTATGGAAATATGGCTTTCCGCAACGCTCAATGCTATGATCATTTTAGCTTTGGTCTCAGTACCTTCTTCAACTTTCCTGATGTCGCGTTCTCTAATCGCATTGATACAGTCTTTTTGCACCATTATCGCTTCCACTACGAATTTCCACGACAAAAAATTCCCGCCGTCAAACTGCCTGACGACTAATTTTTCCGCCAACGGCATTTTAAAGAAATAATGAACACGATTTGTTCAACATAAAATTGACGATTTAAAGTCAGAAACGAGAAAACATGACTTGCGAGAAAAAAATTTTCACTTCTCAACTTGCACCAACCACGCCTGGTACCATGATAATGTAGATCGCAATAAAAAGCTTCAAACGAGTTACGTGTGTATATTCAACGAGAAGAATTATACAAGAATGAACAAATATGATAAGATAGGTACAAAGCGGGAGTTTCTAAAATTAACCTATAGAGCACGCACTCGATTACATCAACATTTTTCCAATGCGTGTAAGGGCAAGTTATCCTTGGCAATCATTCGCGAATTCGATTGAGGAAGCGCTGCATACGGCGAAATGAGGAACTAACACCAAAAGGTGATGATACAAAACTGATAACATATTAACAGCTTATCGGTAACATCGGCAGTGCTAAATTAATTAATTTCATGAAAATAGTAGAATAATATTGCTCTCATCTTTCATTTATCCATCGTATTACTCTAGGAATGGACATAGATGAACCGCTTTTGGGTGTGCCGATTGATGTCGACGATATTTTTGACTTCATCGGAAAAGAATTTCGAAGACCATTTGTTTTGGCTTCAAAATTAGTTCGAGCGAATCATATTTTTAACGTTCGTTTTAAATTTTGTCCAAACAACACAGAGAATAAGAAATGTGAAATATTTGGGATGTGTATTCCAGGAAGTGAGGTTCATGGGAACCCACACCAATTACATTTTCAGGTGACTTGGGTATGTAGAATGTAGTAAGTGCTACTGATTAACTTTAAATTTATTGAAAATTGTAGCGCGAGTTCATTTTTTTGTCTTGCAGACGTCTCAGAATGTCAACAAAATTGAGCCTCATATTGTGGGGAAATGCTCGTGCAAAGCAGGAATTGAAGCCAAATGTAAGCATGGAATGGCTTTGCTTGTGTACGTCGAACGGTAAGACTGTGAATTCACTGACATAGAATCAAAATATGGATTTTGGGCAATTTTGATGAGTTGATTTTGTTTATTGCTTACAGAATGAAACCTAGTGAAATGAAGAGTGCTACATGCACAGACCTACCCCCAGCGTGGGGGAAAACTGGAAGCTCCTCTCACTATCTGTTTCATCCAGTCCCTGTAGAAAAATTTTGCCATTTAGGCAAAAGAAAAAAACCGTGCGTTTGGCAGCCAAATCTTGTAACTAAAGAAATGTTGCACGATGTGAAAAGAATCCTGTATGAAGGTTAGTTCTAAAGTAATAAGAATGTATTTTCATTGTTATCAATATCAGAAATATACAAAAACTAAATAATTCTTGCATGTAGGTTTCTCCAAGGGAATGATACAGCAAATGGAAGAGGGGCGTGGAACTCGTTTAGCTTGCGAAGAACAGAGAATTAAAGGTCATGTTATACCGTCCTTCATTTTCCATCAGCTCACAAAGGAAGATGAATCATTAACCACTGCCAATGATTTTGATATTATGGGTATGCCGACAAATCTGCAATACTTTTACTCAACTTTTGTAGGAGTTCTTCAGGAGGATATTAAGCGGATTTACGAAGAAACAGTGGGCCAAAGCAATTTCAAATGGTTCAAAGAACGACAGGTGAATAGTTCATTCTTTCGGAGTGAATCTTCAAATCGGCAAAGTAAGGTTTTTTTTATTGTCGTGTGACTTTTTTCTCTTTTCAGATTCGTATAACAGGCTGTATTGCCCACAGATTTATGGCAAAAAAAGTGAAGAATTGGAATGTTATGGTGAAGAATTTAATATTACCGGAGAATCCATTCGAAGGGAATTCTGCCACCAAGTATGGGACTAAAAATGAACCGAACGCAATTAATGCGTACCAGAAAAGTATTTCAAACGATAGTGTAATTTTAAGAGATCTTGGTTTGTGTATAAATATTAATTTTCCAATGTTAGCATACTCACCTGATGGGATTTTAAATGAAGATACGCTTCTGGAAGTGAAATGTCCTACAGACGGAATGAAATTTTCTCGTTTTGAGTTAGCTGAAAGACTTAAATTTTTGCAAAAAGATGAAACAAATCCTTCAAATTACATTCTCAAAGAAAATCATCAATATTATAAGCAAATTCAATTGGGTCTGACGATCTTAAATCTGAAGCGGGCAAAATTACTTGTTTATTATAAGGTGCCGAGAATGAGAAATCCTCCTGACAAAGGTGTCCTGGTAGTAGATGTAATATACGCAACGATAATTTCTGTAATTTATTGATATCCACATTGAAAGAACGATATTACAAAGTTGTATTACCTTTTTTATATAATAATCGTACAAACTTAATGATAAATGCATAAAATGTATTACAATACAGGAAAAAAAAAAATTGAAGAGACATTTTCTCATTATTAATAGTAGGCCTACCGCACAAAAATATTGAATTAGATGAAAAGTAAGACTAGGCCTAATTTCATGAAGAATTGAATCTTTTGTCACTTAAGATGGAAGGTGACAGGTTAACAAGTGCACAAATTATACCTAAAATTTTATCAGCATATCGTAACGTATTCCACGACATTTTCTCACTGAAAATCTTGAATAACCGGATACGTTGGATGGTTCTCTCGACATGGACACGAGCGCGCGCTATTTTTCGGCAATTCAGAAACTCATCCCTTGTGAATTGTTTGTTCTTCTTGAAAAAAATTGGTGGCTTGTACAAGGTGATGAATGCTCGTTTACATTCGTCGTCGATATCGAAACCCTTATCCACCATAATGGCATCACCACGCTGACATTTTACCATAATTTTTGAATCGTTGAATATAAATTCATCTGACGCACGCCCTCCGTAAATTTTACTTTTAAAAGTAATAACTCCGGAAGGTGCGATACCTAGTAGGAATTTAATCGTATGCATACCTTTATAGTGCGAATAAGTACGAACTGTGCAATTTAAACAATCATTTTTTACAACTGGTAGTTCGGCACAATCACATACAACTCTGGTATCTAGAAAAGAACCAAAATATATAGGCATATTATCATCAATCGCCTCCCTTGGAAACCATACAATGAATTGGTCTAGGAGAGAATGTAAAATTTCCACAGTTGTATAGAAGTACTCGGCTGTAGTTGATTGGGCAATTCCAAAGAGACAAGAGAGGCATCTGAAAGACAAGTTCAATTTCATTTTCATTAAGGTTAATAACAATCTCTGTTGAAGATCCAGTTTCGTTCTTCTCTCGCTTAATGGGATGGTTTCTGTAACAACTGCAAGTGCTTCACAAAGTTTGAGAAACTGCTGCCTTGATTGTAATCCAGTGCAGGCTGATATTCCCTTATCATCGCACAAAATATCAGCAATTGTCGATTTTCTTAACACCGATTTATCTACAGTTTGAGTCATCTTATCGGCAACCACTTTTTCAACCTGGCAGATTTTATCATAGTACTTTTTCATTTCTGCATCTTCAGGTGGTAAGGGATCAACGCCCACGTCAATGTCTGCAAAATCTTCACCATCTGGTTCTCTCATACACGATTTGTGAAGTGGAGAACTGGAAAAAATAATATTTTGAATCATACACGGATGTACAAAGTAATTAGTATTTACATTCGTACCATTCAAAATTTAATTCCTTTCGTGCGCGTAGTCGCATTTCCCGCTCGACCCCGGCATTTCTTTTTCTCAGTAGATGGAGTTCTGTCAAAATGTCTTTTCGGGAGGTTTTGCGACGGGATAGCACCTTTTCTCAAGCGTTTAAACTTCGGGTTACATTTACTTCTCGCTGTAAAATATTTTAGAAATCAGAATACATTTCCGCCTCTAATGCGATATCCAAGCATGCATGTATACTCGTTGCATCATGAATAACATACCTGTACGAACAAAATCATCTGGTGAGATGAAGTGTGATTTACATACGTATGCATTTCGAGGAACTTTACCCATTTTCAATTTGACAGTCCATTCTTTCCTTAATGGTTTCGAAGATGGGAACTTATACAAGGATAATCTTTCTCGTCCATATGCTCTGTTGAACAAAATGATAACATGGAAGAATACGAGTTACTTTTGCCCGAGGGAGTAATGGTATTAACGATACGTACCTATTTGAGCACCCGTAAACACAACAACATTTTCTACTTTTTGCATTTTTCCAAGATAACTTGGTAGCAACAGAACCAGCCTGTGCTGCATAATTGTGTTCGTCTAGCGTGGTACGTTATTCCGCCCAATGTGAGCGGAATATTCCATGGTTCGACGAGACTTTCTCATACATCTCGGCTCTGCTTCAAAATCACGAAAATGTCCAAAAATACTCCAAGAAATATGAAAAAAAATTTTCTCACGATTCGCATTGTATACGCTGTTATTTGGCTGTTATCAGTTTTGTATCATCACCTTTTGGTGTTAGTTCCTCATTTCGCCGTGTGCAGCGCTTCCTCAATCGAATTCGCGAATGGACAGAAGAGTATCCGTGATTTTTGTATACGCGGGACCTCCCTCTATAAACAGAAGATCAAATAAGAATGTAGGTACCTAATAGCAATATCATGAAAATTGACGAAGTTTCAATGAAAGAAACAAACTTGCAAAAGACTGGAATGATGAAAAACAAGCTGGAAGCGTTGGTTGAGTAACCTTTTCTTCAATTTGGGGACTTTCACTTTTACCAGCAGAACATTTCTCAATTTCAGGTACTGAAACATCAAGATCCTCAGTTTCTAAATGATCATCATCGATTTTTTGCCCCACATTTTCGTTGTTGGGCCCTTGATAGTTGCCATCACCTGTCAAATAGTGATTGTATGCATCAGGGTGATTCCTTTTTGAAGAATTCAAAACACATAAAAGAAGGAAGGAAAAATCAACAAATCAGACTATCAAGCTTTCTATCACGTTTTCGCATTTACATTTTTATGGCTCTACAAAAATTAATCAGGAGTTGGAAATGGAAACAATGCTTCCAGTGGTCAGTCACTCATACCTCATTGTTCAATTGTGAGCCAGGGTTGCCGGTAAGAAGCCTAAAAAATGTGCCACTCACAGAACAAAAATGGGCCACTTTGGGCCACACGTCATTTTTGTAGAACAAAGAGTGGTAGAGCCTACAGCCTACAGCGTACATGATCATTGTTGAAGCACAATCATTGTAGGCTATATTTCAGTTTCTCTTTTTCCTCTAAAACTTTAAAATTCAAATCTAACACTCTCTGATTTTTTTAAATTAAGAGCACCAACTTTTAAATTGAGAAAAATGAATGAAAAATATGTAATATGAATTATATCATTTTATTATATTCAATCATAACACAAAATATATGACCAGTACAATTTTTGGTTCAACACAAAATACATGACCAGTACAATTTTTGGTTCTAATCACTTAAATTTAAATAAACGAAGAAAGAAGAATACAATCAAACAAAAACAAGAACAAGAAAAATATTACTTTCTTTACTTAATTAGCACCAGCACTACCACCGAGCGCATTTTTGTATCTGTTTGAGGAAAATAAAGTGAACATCTCTTTTTGAGGTTGAAAATTGTAGCAAGCTTTATCAGTTTTTTAAAGCATGCTCTTCCCATGTAATAAACCACATAATGTTTCATTTTCAAGGCCCCCGCGTGTCCTTGTCTTATTCAAATTAATTTCCGAAAAATTCTTTCTACTGTAGCACTACTGTGTGGAATTACCAATATATATTTTACCAACTTGACAATATTTTCGTACGTTAATTTCCCGTCCCCTTTTTTAAGTCGAGAAATCTCTTTGTAAAATTCAAGAAAATCTTTAGTGAAGTCGACATTTTCCTCCTTTAAGAATTGGAGCTCGCGGTCTAATTCTAATACATCTATATCCAACCCAGTATGGGCTGCCAAAGATGATAAAGATTGCAAACTTTTCAGATTACTTGGTTTCAGATGACTACTATACTCACATATTTTATCATTTTTATCGAAATGCGAACGGATTTCACCAACTAATGTAATGTAATAATTTCTTACATTATTAAAAAACTCATCTTTAATTTTCGAAGGCAAGGTTGGATTTTTTTCTAAGAAAACATTTACAAGACCACCAGCGAATACTGGACCAAATTGTTAAACATTTTTCCAATCAAAAGATGCTTTCCTTATAATTATGAGTTTTGACGTATTCTTCATTCAAATAAATCTTACATAATTATAACAGAACAGACACTGTACGTTTTATCGTATAGATTAAAAATTTGCGGAGCCTCACTTTGAAATTGTAAATTAAAAGTACAAACAATAGGTAAAATATATGCCAAGAATCCAAGGTACATCTCTGTTAATGGATTGTTCAATAAGCCAAGTATGTACTCTAATTCTTTTTTCAAGTGTGTTTTTTCAACTGACAGTTTGAAGGCATTATTGAATGGAGTCATCTCATCCTGAAAATAATTCCGCAGAGCAGGCAAAATTTGTAAGATTCTTTTCACGGTATCATCGAGGCTGAGCCAACGAGTATCTGAGGGCTTTAAAACTTTTAAAACTTTAATATCAAGAAGTTGTTGAACTTCTTTCAATGTGCGATTTCGTTTGCCAATCTTTTTAAAATAATAAAATATACGAATGAGCAGATCCATTAATTCTGATGGCAACTTTTTGCCAGCAGCTACAGCGCATAATTGAATTGAATGGCAAGTACATCTAACAAATATTAATGCCGGTATATCAGCGCGTAATCGTGAAGTCACAGAATCTAGAACTCCAACCATGACACTTGCATTGTCACTGCCAAATCCAATCATATTTTCCTTATTATGGTATATCGGTCTCTGAGAAAAATTCACACAGCTTTTCATACAACCCTTTACCAGTAGCTTCCTTCAGTTCTATGACTGTTGAAGGTTCATTCTTTGGTTGTATTCCATCTAACAAACGAACAGTGATAGCCAATTGACCTTTCGTCGCAATGTTGGTTGACTCATCCATTATAATTGAAAAGTGATATTTTCTCATTATGCTAAAAATATCATTTTGATTCTGTATTTTGATAATCTTTTGAACTATAGCAATCGCTTTTGTGCGCCCTAAAGTCAAACCTTTTAGGGTATCGATTTTCTCAGGGTGTAACAATAAATAATTTTCTTTGAAGAGTGTTATCAGATGATCAGTTGTATTAAGACTAATATTATGCTCTATAAGAAACATACATAACCGCAATTCGATCGTTCGCAATTTATTCTCATGAGACACTTTCTTTGTTGTACATTCTTCAATGGTCAGTGAATTCTTGACAGAAGACATTTTCTTCATGCGCGTGAGATTGGTGTTACGTCGTTGAATATGATGACGACTGCCCGTGAGATCTTTCATGCATAACTTGCAATGAAAGTATGTAGAACCTTAGATACAAAAAACGCATCCACTTGATTCATGATCACACAATATCCTATATAATAAAGCATGCTTTGTAAACATTGCGTATACGTCGGTCGGTCGGTGTAATCAGTAAACTGAAACTGTAACGTGGGAACACCAAGGGTGCTGTCAGTCAACCATCGCCATAGTTCATACTCTTTTCTTATTGGTCTAAAAAAATGGTATATTACACGGCATGGCTGGAAAGTGTGTGTTTACATGGCGAGGACAATAGTTTGCGGAGCGAGAGCAAATGTCCGAGACATGTAAACACACTTCGAGTTATGCCGTGTTATGCACATTTTTGTATACCCAAATCGAATTGAAACTTTCGAAGATGTTCCTTTGAAGTGATTCTCCTGATTGTAGTCGATCATAGATCATATAACATACTAGATATACGATACATTTTACAACGGACATCTAGTGACGTCAAGCTAACATGACTTCTTTACATGCCATGGCTTGTAAAATCCTTTACATACCGAGCGTTTCGCTTCATTAGTAAAGCAGTACTTTTCGTGGAGTTAATCGCCATTGAAAGTTTCAATTTCGATTTGGGTATGCAAAAAACAAAATTTTTTGAATGTTTGAACGTTGGAAATCTGAATCTGTCTGTACGTAATCAGATCTGGATCAGTACGTACGTGAATATTTTAGTTGCGGTCATTTTTACAATTTTTGCTTGAATTTCCAGTGGTATTTCCAGTTATTATTTGCGGTATTTGAAGTACTTTTGATGTAAGTATTAAAATTTATCTACTACCGTGCATCGTTGTATCGTATGTGGGCTAAATCAACGAGTCTGTCTATCTCACACCAGAGTCGTTCAACTTTCAGCTCTCATTCGATTGTCAGCAAAAACGAAAATACATCGAAACGTGATTGAGAATTATTACAATTTAATTAAGAGCTTCAGTAGAACTCATTCGTATTCATTTTCTGTTAATTTGATAATGATAATTCTCCTCAGAAAATTAGCCTATTGTACAGAGTTATACTGCGTAAACGTTTTCAAGCTTCAGCTTATGTATAATTATCATTATTTTTTCGTAATTTCCCCCGTGTTATTTCAATTCTCATAAGGTTGTTATTCTGTTTCGTTTCAGATTGGATTATTTTCCAAGAGTTCATCTTTTCAGTGTACGTATATTCTCTTTCATCTATTCATTGAAGTAGTATGTGCGTCTTGAATTGATTTTTACAAATACGGGTATCATTTGAATTTGCTGTTTACTAAGCGTGTTCCAAGCATAGCTGCGTACCATTTCCTCGGATCGTCTAGAATGGAAAAATAATTTAGATTCATATTATCACGCCGCCGCACGCTTTTATCTGTTTGTAAGCGTGTTCCAAGCTGCCTACGATTTATTCGGATTGTCTAGAAGGAAAAAATATTCTAAAATTCGAAAAAATACAGTATTTCAATTCATGTTATCACGCCGTCGCACGCTTTTATCTGTTTGTAAGCGTGTTCCAAGCTGTTTACTGTTTCAAGCAGCCTACGATCTATTCGGATTGTCTAGAACAGATCTATTCGGATTGTCTAGAACGGAAAAATATTCAAATATTCGAAAAAACTGGAACGGAAAAATATTCGAATATTCGAAAAAATACAGTATTTCAATCATGAATGGTTCGCGTAATTTGAATACTTTTCAGGGAAAGTAGCTAGGATTTCTTTCTGATGGATGATCTTAATGTTCTTGTGTTATTCCTATGCTAATTGTAAAGCTGCTTGAAGCTAATGGACTTTTTTTGGATGCTTTTGCCTACAGTTATAATTTTAATAGCTAATTCAATTTTGATCAGGGATGTTGCATGAAAATGGACAAAGATAACGAAACAAAACTATTTCAACTGAAAGAAGAACCAAATTGAACAAAACAAATTGAAGATTAATTTTGTTGATTTTGACAAATATTTGAAAGAAGAAAAACAAATGTCCAAAACAAAATTATAATAATTTCGTGCAATATCCGATTGTAATTTTGATTTCTATGTTCGATTCATTTTTATTGTTAATGATTTATCTATTTGTTCATTTCTTCTGTTTCAGAATTTTGTTTGGTGTTGGGGTTTCCCGTTAATTTGAGATCCTATATTGTTCATCGTATATATTTTTTTCTTTAGTTTTTTAATTGTATATATTTTTTTCTTTAGTTTTTAATTGTATATATTTTTTTCTTTAATTTTAAACTTTCATTTTTTTTGTAAAATAATTGTATTTTAATCTAGACATGAGTGTCAGAGATCATGTCTGGGTAGTTGAGAAGTCTGGGAAGATACTCAATCTACTTTCGAGAAGTCTGGGAAGATACTCGGAGATTAAAATAATCATGTTTGGAGAAGTCTGGGAAGATACTCCAAACTTATTTTTCAGAGAAGTCTGTAAAGATACTCTGGACTTATTTTACAGAGAAGTCTGGGAAGATACTCTGTTATTATTGCTTTTTATATTCTGTTTGAATCATGGCAGTTGATTATAATAGAATTTATGAAGTGAGAGATAGTTCTACTGGAGGTACTTATTTAGCTCTTCCAGTTGCTGGAGATGGTAGTTGCTTTTATCACGCTATTTCCTATCACTTTTTTGAAGGAAATACTAACCACCATCAAGAGATACGTAGAAATGGTGTGAATTATATTCAAACACATCCTGAAGAATTTGAACCTTTTCTTGATGAAGAAAGTGGAGATATTGAAGCGCTTATAGAAAATATGTCAAAGAATGATTCATGGGCCGATCAATATGAAATTTTGGCTGTTGCTCAGCATTATAATTGTCAAATTTGCGTTTATATAGTTGATCCATCTATGACTTCTATAACTCTGAATGCAAATTACGTAATAGGGAATGGGTTTCCTATCATAAATGTTATGTATCATAATGCCCCTGGTCATTATTGGCCGTTAGTTGGAGCAAACAATCTGGTTAGGGGTGCAGCGCAACAGCGTAAAAGAAAATCTGAAACAGCTGAGGAGAGAGAAGCACGATTGAAAAAAAATCGTGAAGCTCGACAGCTCAAGAAAAAAGCTGAAACAGCTGAGGAGAGAGAATCACGATTGAAGAAGGATCGTGAGGCTCGACAGCTCAAAAAAAAAGCTGAAACAGCTGAGGAGAGAGAATCACGATTGAAGAAGGATCGTGAGGCTCGACAGCTCAAAAAAAAAACTGAAATAGCTGAGGTGAGAGAAGCACGATTACAGAAGGATCGTGAAGCTCGACGGCGTAAAAGAGAATCTGAAACGTCAGAAGAAAGAAAAGCACGACTGAAGAAACGACAAAATAAGGAAATAAATCAACTCATTGTTGAAGAAACTGACGCCGTTGTTGAAGAAACTAACGCCGTCAATAACAGCGTTTTTAGTCTCAACGATTCTATTGTTGAAATTGCGGAAGAAGTGATCGAAATTGATGATGAGCTAAATGATAATGATGATATGTATGACTTGATTTCTGTGGAAAATGACGATGATGTTGACGTTGACATGGATATGATCAATTTAGATCGTCGTCGTCAGATTCCTAGAGCTATGCAAGACTATAAAGAAGATGAATGTGAACAACATTGTCTCCATAAAATGGACCTAATATGCAAGTACTGTAAAGCTCTTTATTTCAAGTGCGAAAAGAATTCAAGAAATGAATTCACAAAATGTTGTCAAAGTGGAACGATTGAAATTCCTAACCTAGAAAATTACAAAATACCAGAATTTCTTGAAGTTCTACTTACAGAAACCGCACACCCATTACACAAAAATTTCATGGAATACATAAGGCAGTATAATTCTGCTTTGTCATTTGCTTCCTTTGGTGCACAAAAAATTGTGCAGTTTGATAGGGGACCTTATGTCTTCAATATCCAAGGCACTGTATATCATATGACAAGTAATTTGAAAGTGACCGATAATTATCGTCCTAAATATGCTCAGTTATACATCATTGAAAGTGGGCTTGCTCTAGAAGAGAGGGGCAATGTTAAAGCGAATGAAAAATGCGATAAATTTATTCTCGAAGAATTGGATAAAGTAATACGAAGAGTTAATAAATACGCTCAAAGTTTGAAAATGTTGGGCGAATTGCAGAGAGAAGAAGATGATAGATGTAAAAGAAATGGTGAAAAGCCTGTGTCCTACCGTATTGTACTGGTGAAAAATAGAAAGGAAGATCCAAGGAGATATAATTTACCTACGTGCAATGAAATTGCAGCAGTTTTCACCGATAAAGAAGGTGAACCACCCTTTGAAAGGGACATTGAAATTCATCAACAAGACGGAACGCATATAAAATTGAATTTAACAAGTCCGCATTTAGATCCCATGACCTACGTGTTATTATATCCTACTGGTGAGTTTGGATGGGATCCGGACATGGTTAAAACAATACGCGATAATAGAAGAAAGAAGAGAGAAAGAATAACGCAGCTTGAATATTATTCGTACTTATTGAGCGTGCGTAAAAATAAATTCTTACCCTTTCTACACGCGGGCAAACTTACCCAACAATTTGTTGTAGATAGTTATTGTCGTACAGAGGCAAATCGTTTGAATTTTATACGCCTGAATCAACGGCAATTAAAAGTTGAAATGTATCAAGGGCTGTACGATTACCTTCATCAGAAAGGGGATAAGCAATACGAAGTTGGGAAAACGGTGATTTTGCCATCAACTTTTACTGGCTCACCCCGTGCCATGCAACAACATTATCAGGATGCAATGGCTCTAACTGCTGAAATAGGAAAACCGGATTTGTTTATTACTTTTACGGCAAATCCAAAATGGCCAGAAATAGTTGAGAATAAAAGGTCTGGCGAAGAAACTACAAATCGGCCAGATTTAGTTGCTCGCGTATTTCATGCAAAAAAAGATTCTCTTCTCCGGGAAGATATAGTAAAAAATAAAGTATTTGGTAAAGTGATAGCCAATGTTGGAGTAATTGAATTACAGAAACGAGGCCTTCCTCACTCACACATGTGTGTTCATTTAGACAGTGAGTCTAAAATACGTACTGTGAAAGATCTAGATCGAGTAATTTGTGCAGAAATACCTGATAAGGAAACAGAACCGCTTCTCTATGAGATAGTGAATAAAATGATGGTTCATGGGCCTTGCGGACCCCATTATAATATGCATTCTCAGTGTATGGTCGATGGGAAATGTTCAAAGAATTATCCCAAAGATTTCTGCGAAGAGAGTACATTCAATGAGAATGGCTTTCCAAAATACCGACGCAGAAATGATGGCCGTAAAATGAAAGTTGGTAGACATGTGGTCGACAACAGATGGATTGTACCTTACAATAAATATTTATTGTTGAAATACAAGGCGCATTTGAATGTAGAGCTCTGTGCTTCTTCATTTGCGATAAAATATCTGTACAAATATATGCACAAAGGTCACGATTCCGCTACAATAGGAATTATTCCTGAAAATGATGAAGTTGAGAACAGTACAATAGTTCACGACGAAGTAGCCAACTATCAGAATACAAGATATTTGAGCGCGCCTGAAGCAATGTACCGTCAGTTTCAATATAGAATGCACTTCTGTTCTCATACTATCTATCGACTAGCCGTTCACGAAGAGAACCAGCAAACGGTATCTTTTAAAACGGGTATGGAAGTTGAAGCACTGCAAGGGGCGAAAAATCGTCCTTCAACATTGATTGCATGGTTTGATTTGAATAAAAGAGAGCTTCGCGCGCGTCAGTATTTGTATCGCGAAATACCTCAACATTATGTGTTTCATAAAACAACGTCACCTTGGTCGTGGCGTGAACGACAACAAGGAGGCGAGAAAGTACTTGCCCAAATGTATAACGCTAATGTTCGTGAAAGAGGAAGATATTATTTACGTCTTCTCTTACTACATCAGCGAGGTTGTACTAGCTTCCAAGACGTTAGAACTGTGAAAGGCGTGGTATACTCAACGTATGTTGAAGCAGCCACAGCTCTTGGCCTATTAGCTGATGACAAAGAATGGGACCGAGCATTGGCAGAGGCATCAACTTTCCAGATGCCAAAGTGCTTGCGACAATTATTTGCTACTATCTGCGTGTTTTGCTGCCCAAATGAGCCACTTAAATTGTGGAAAAAATATCTTTCACATTTGTCTGAAGATTTTTGCAGAGGAGATCCTCGCAACACCGCTGAGGCCACAGTATCAGCACTAGCAGAACAAAAAAGTTTAGCCCACGTAAGTGAATTGCTCTCACTACATAGTAAAAAGCTGAGTGACTTTTCTCTGCCAGAATTGGATAAATCCATTCTAATGAGTGACTGGCGGCGAGAAGATAATTACGATGTAGCTTATGAACATGAATGCGCTGAAAATATCGTAGCCACTTTCAATAATGAGCAACGCATGGTATACGACGAACTTATAAAAATTATTGATCAACAGATTGATCAACCGAATGCCAACAACCCAACTTTATTTTTCATAAATGCCGCAGCTGGTACCGGCACAACATATATTTACAGTGGAATAATGCACAAGCTACGATCCGAAAATAAAATTGTAATTCCTACTGCATGGACCGGCCTTTCAACCTCCTTATTGGTTGGAGGGCGAACAGTACACTCTGTAGGTCGTCTGCCGGTACCTCTAAAAAGGGATTCAACATGCTCCCTTGGTAAAAATAGTGATATGGCGATGCGTTTGAAGAATGCTTCCGTTATACTTTGGGACGAAGTAACAATGTCTCCCTACTATGCACTTGATGCTATAGATACATTTCTAAAAGAACTGATGAAGAATAATTTGCCGTTTGGCGGTAAAATAGTAATTTTTGGTGGTGATTGGATGCAATGTCTTCCAGTCGTTCAACATGGAACACGAACAATGATATTAGAGGTAACCGTGAAAAATAGTCGACATTGGCACTTGGTGAAGGAATTCACTCTGACTCGCAACATGAGAGTAAATAACGATGCCAGAGATTACGCCGAATGGTTATTGAAAGTTGGTAGAGGTTGTCAAGTATCAGCTGAAGAGATGAGAATAAACGAACAATTAGACTCTTTCGTCAGAATTCCTAGCGAGTGTATCTGCAAAGGTAATCTTGCAACAGAAATATTCGGAGATAAGTTGAGCCCTGAAAATAGTAAAGATTACCAAAATAAGGCTATCTTGACGCCAAAAAATACCGATACATTTATACTCAATGACGAAGTACTTGATTTATTAGAAGGTGCCGAACGAACGTACTTTAGTGCCGATTCTATCGTGAACGACGATGCCGAAACGTTCACCGATGTATCTACCGATTTTTTACATTCCTTGGCACCTTCAGGAATGCCGCTTCATAAATTACGACTTAAAATTGGAGCTATAGTTATTCTCATGAGAAATTTGAACGCGAGTCAAGGTTTGTGTAATGGTACTCGCTTACTGGTGGTAGAAATGAGAGATAATGTAATTGTAACCAACATTTTGACTGGAAATAATTCTGGACAAATGGCTTTTTTGCCGAGGATAATATTAGATTCTAACAACGAAGATCTTGTGTTTACAATGACGAGAATTCAATTTCCAATACGGCTGGCTTTCAGTATGACCATAAATAAATCTCAAGGTCAAACTTTAGAAAAAGTTGGAATCTTTCTACCATCTCCTGTCTTCAGCCATGGCCAACTGTACGTTGCTTTATCACGAGCTAGAAGCTTTCAAGATATCAAGATAAAAATTTTTCCCTCTGAAGAGCAAGGTAAAATTATGAAAAATGATGATGTTTACACTAAAAATGTTGTATTTCACGAAATATTTGACTGAAATGATCGAGTTTAAAACTCAAAACGATAAGAATAATCATACAATTATTATTCCTCGATATTATTTGAGAGTATATAATATTGAAATGAAACGTTATCTTGGAAACGATAACATTTTATTGCACGACGAAAAAAAAAAAGATTTTTGCTGGTAGGTAGTGAATAGTCGTTCGAGGAAAAAAAAAACGAAATATTTACTGTTGCAATTGTAATGCCATTTCACTGCCTTTATTTTAGTTCATATTTGCAAGATTGCAACAATCTCGCAGAAGTGAAGAAACACAAATTTAATTTCACATATCTATACAATCTGGACGTCGCGGGTGGTCGGTGGGATAATATTTTTAACAATAATTAATAAGAATATTCGAATGAATATCGATTTGAATAATAATAGTAAGAATCAATTTGAATGATACTTAATAAGAATACCTACTTATTCGAATGAAAATTGATTTAAAAATTTACGTCATGGATAATCAGACGAAATTATTACTCTGTTTATATTTTCATTGAAATTTCGATCAATTCCAGTTTGTGCTTTCAGTTTTTCTGTTTCTTTTTTTTTATTTTGTTTCAGAGTTCATCTAAGAAGAATTATTTATCAGCTTTTGAAAGAAGCAATGCTTGATTTAGTTTTGAAGCGGGATAACTCACATTTTCTACAGTTGCTAAACTTTATTGCGTGTTCCAACCTACCTACTACCATTGATAACTTACGAACGGTTTTGAAGTTCCTAATTACTTTATCAATAAGATTTAATGTACAACCTACCTACATATTAATCTAAAATAGGAAATTTTCATTCAAATCTGAAAACTTTTAATGCGGACGTATTCATTCTATACATTATGAGAATTGTACCCTATGTCAAGTAAAATAATCGTTCATTCATCAATAGCCGAGTTCTCGATGATTTTATCTGTCCAGCTACATTTAGAATAGTAAAATATTACAACACTGC
The DNA here is from genome assembly GCA_035079385.1 of Aspidiotus rigidus. Classification (NCBI taxonomy): domain Eukaryota; kingdom Metazoa; phylum Arthropoda; class Insecta; order Hemiptera; family Diaspididae; genus Aspidiotus; species Aspidiotus rigidus. Next base: position 490,257 of record JAVHKY010000074.1, on the reverse strand, counting down.
TTAGTTGCCTCTGACATCAAGCAATAATACGACGGTGATATTACGGTCTTTAGAGGAAATAAAAAGGGGAAGGAACACACTCCCATACACCATACAACCTATTAGCTTTTCAAACAACGCGTTTTCTCAAACAGGTCGATTAGAACCCGCCAACAAGACTTTCTCTCAGCACCTATTCTCTCTGTACACTGCAATGTTTGTTATTGTTTTTCGGAATGATCATTATGATTGAAAAAGATCTAAGTTTCTCTGAATATTTACTGTCATATTTCACGAAAATTCCGAAGATTCTTCAATTCTTCATTAAACAAAAAATAGATTATTGGTAAGTAGTACGTGTTTTTTGAATGGAAGATGTAGGACTATGAGAAACCAGAAGAAAAGAACAAAGAGATAATCCGGGCTCTGAGAAGAAAAAAAAAAAGTCACGAGTTCATTTTTAAAATTTTTATTTTCAGTTGATTTTTAAGACTCTGTCGACACCGTCGACGTCGACTCTGTCGGCGTCGTTTTCGCGATCGTCGGCTCCTTCGTCGTCGTCGGCTCCTTCGGCGTCGTTGTTTTCGTCGTCGGCAGGTGCTAAATAAAATAGAAATGATTATCATCATTGAAATAGGTAGCGATAGGGTTCGATAGGATAGTGGTTTGTAAAAGGTAGAAGGGTTCTTCCAGTTTGGGAAAGGTAAAAGTAAAAGGGTTTGTAATGATTAGGTAATACAATGGGTAATAGTAGGTAATAATAATAGACTAGATAGGTTCAATTATGGGAGTACTCACCCTTCTTATATCAAGGCCTTTGGCTTTGAAAGCCCTGTAGGCTTCATCGGCCTGTCTCTATAAAAATTCAAAAGAGTTTCATTAGGTTCCAGTTTGTAATAAATTTTAATTATGAATAAAAAAACCTTCAACCATTTTTTTTTCTGTTCAAGGATTAAATTCACAAAGCTGAGATCTTGATTTTTCAAATTGTAATGAATGTGAATTGACATGATTGATCGAAAGTCTTTTACAATAGCGATGAAATACAACTCAAACATTTACTTACAAAGGTTTTGAAGGAGAGGGCGAACGTCCCCTCTTTTTGTAATTCTTTGATGTTTGTACAATTGTGAACAATTACATTAATTTCTTCCATTGTTGTATCTGAAATACACGTACATGGAGATAAGAAAGGGGAATTAAATTAAAATGTTGTCGAGGCGCGGGATAATATTTTCATCAAAACTACAGTAGATACTTAATGTTGAACATCAGTGCATACACTTACTTAATACATATCTGATATGCTGATGCTGCGGCTGGCGCATTATTGCGCCGCGACCACGGCCCTCTGATTTCAAATTATTTAAAAACATGGCAAACTAGAACAAATGACAAGGTAATGTTTAGCTAACAGTCTGGAAAAGCAAGACAAACTCAATGAGAACGTAGGTAACAAGAAAGAGATTCGAATCGATCATAGAAGAGAAACGGAGATTTTCATCAATTGATGTGTATTTAGAAACACAGACCTGATGAGAAAAACAATTCCATCGTGATGAAACTCATCAATTTTAGACCATGATAGAAAATTTCTTCTCAATAAGAAAAATGCTCAACAAGGAGATCTGTATAGGTAATCATTTTATTTCATGAGATGAATGTCGAAAACAGAATTGATCGACTTTGGTAACCATTTTGATTTAATCGCGAAAATATTGAAAACAGAATTGATCGACCTTATAGGTAACCATTTTCATTTAATTGAGAGATTAACATCGAAAACAGAGTTGATCGACGCGCGTGTATTTTTCTTTTTTCCTTTTGAGGGGTATTATCTCTATCTGGCAAATAAGTTAGAAAAAAATCTCTTTCTTTTTACATCGCACATGAAAGGCAGATTGTGTAAAACTTACTTGGTAGCCGAAGTTGTCCATCTATATTATTAATACCTTCTTATACCTTCTTATATAAGTTATGATTTATATATATTATTATTTTATAAGTTATAATGCACGTTTTCGTGTTTTGTTGTTACCTATTCGTTTGTAATCCGCACTGGATGATTCCACGCTAAAAAGTTCATACTCAGTCATACACGTCAGGTCTGCCCTACAAAGCAAGGCATTTAAGCTAAAAGATTTAGCTTCAGCTTTCAGCTATAGCTTACATCCTTGAGAAGTTCAGCTTTGGCTTCCAGCTTTCAGCGTTTTCATGAATAAAGCTCGCTTTCGGCTTGTTTTTGGCTAGCTTTTGGCTTGTTTGATAAAACTCCAATGGCTCCCTCTTTTAATATTAAAATTTGATTTAGTATTCAAATACTTGAAAAAAACAAATGTTGGGTAGAAATTTGTGATTAAAACTTCAATAATGAATATTTTTCAGTTGTTAGTCAGATCAAAATTACACTTAGCTTAAGGGGTATGCTCTTGTACAATAGTTACCCTGTTACCCTATGCCTTGGTGATTTTCAGTGCTAAGACTGCTAAGAATGTTTTTGATTTCTAAATCATTGGCTGAACCGCTGAAATGCTGAATAATACATTTTATTTAAACTTACAGTTACATCATGCAAGTAGTTCAGATCTTGTATAAGTTGTATTCAAATAATTAACTTTCAAATTTCAAAATTCAAATTGTAAATTAAGTATAAACTACAAAGTCTTATCAAACTAAATTATGTGTGATTCATATTGAAGTTTCATTTATATCATTTCTTTGGATACAATGCTTTCAATTTAAGTAAAACGTCAAGATTGACTTTGAGGAATAAAATTTTGTCTATGGTCGATGCTTTCAGCGAGTATCGCCTATCTGACAGCAAGTGATTTAATAATGAAAAAAGTCGCTCAACAGTGACTTGAGTGCCAGGTACGCCAAACACTATTTGTGCAACTTCATACAGCTCAGGATGATCTCTCTTTTTTTTTTCCCAAAATTGCAAAACATTTAGGTTAGGCTTTACTTTTTCAACAAAATGAAGAGTGCGGCACATCACTTTAAATTCAAGAGCGTCAGGTCCACTCTTCAACCCTTTACTCTGTCGTCTCAATTCCGCTTCACAAGCCCATCGTTTTTCTGCTGGATCTACTTCAGAACAATCTGAATTCAGTGACTGGGGTAGAGATTCGTTTTCTGAATTTTCATGAGAGTCTTCATCTTGAAATTCGTTCTTTGCATCGACTGTTCTCTTCCTACCTAGAACACCAGACAAAGAGGAAATAAATATTCCTGTATTTGTTTCATAGACTTGAACCCTAAATTTGAACACTATAAAATCTATATACTACAGCTACAGGTGCGTGGTTCAAACAATATTCAATATTTACCTTCTATTTTATTGTGCAACCAAAGAAGATGATTAATGGCGGTATCTCGTTCAAATTCTGATAAATCAAAATTATAGCGGGGGTCTAAGAATTTAGCTGCAAGAAAGACTTCATTGTTTTCAAAAATTTCCTCGCGCCTCTTGATCAAATTATTCAAGATTTCTTGAGAGAAAGCATTGCCTGAAATATCAACATCAAAACATAATTGTACTGGATGTAAACAATAGAGAAAATGAAGGGAAATAAATGCATACCCAAATCAGATAATTCCATTTGACAGACATTATATATTGTGTAAATGTCTGTTAATGTTATACTCGCTTTTTGTAACTTTATACAAGCCTTTGCAATGGGTTGGAAACAGAGAACAATTTCTTCAATGAGTGTCCAAGATTGTGGGGTCAGAAACAGCTCAATATTCACTCCACTGTATTCGTCACAAAATGAACGATAATCATTATACAATAATTTCATCATATCATAAGTTGAATTCCATCTGAAAGAAATTACCAAGAGATAGAATTTAATTTTCATCTTGTGTTAAAATTGAATTATTTACAATTTTGAGTACCTATCCATAATTTACTCTTCAGAACAACATGAAATGCAACAAATTTCTACTCCTCAAGGCTCAAACTGGCAAGAGATTATTGGTTCTAATCTCCACTAGAGGAACACAAATTTGCTTCTTTTTTGGTTGTTTTAGTTTTAGATACTCGAATGAATAAAGGAGAAAATTATCATCACTATTGCTTTTTACTAGAAGTCATATCATTAATGATGAACATAGAGCTAAGGCTGGTTGAACATTTAGAATAGTTGAAATCAGAAAAATGAAAATGAATTAGATTACCTAGTTGGGCAATCCAATATAGGTTTCTTCAATCCATGTTTTCGGCGTAAATTAGCAATTGTTGGCTTACGTAGAGCTTTCACGACCTGTCGACCCTCATCAATGGCTTCCAAGTGCTTCTTTATTGTGCAGTTCTTATTTATAGTTTCAGGATTACCAATTTTCAAAGAATCTCCCATGCATAACATCAATTTATGCGCGGCGCAACGAACGTCTAAAAATAAAAAATGTATTTGAAATTCAATTGTCCTAGTTGTAGCAATAGTTGGAGAATTGGAGGCAAATTAGCGTTAACTCTAGACTTTTACAGGTTATAAGTATGCACTCACTTGTGATAGAATTGCCACACCATTCAACATTTTCAATTTCATTCATCAATTTTGAGGCGTCTGTAATGGCGTCAACAGGACCATCTAGGAGTCGCGAAAAGTACGTCTCAGAGCTACCGTACTCAGCTTCTTCAAAGTCGTTATGCCACCCTGAAATTTCTTCCGGTTGACATTCAGATTTATCTTTAGGCTGAGAGAAATCTTCAACAAGTCTCGCTGCGCAACACAGGTCCGAACCATTATCAGTTGTAATTGTATATATTTGTTGCACAGACACATCAAATCTTTGCAGCTCAGTTAGAAGTGCATTTCGCAAGTAGATACCAGTGTGGCTCTCTTGTAATGGTATTACACCTAGGGTTACAATAATCATTTCACCCTTATAGGCAAATTGGGCATTGGTTCCAATAAACGAGCGGTCAAATCTAGTGACACAGTCAGCTTTCAGAGAAAACATTCGACCTTTTAATACATTTTTCAAAATGGTACTCAGTTCTTCATAAGCTTCATCAATAATATCAACCACAAATGGATAATTAATTCGTAGTTCGAGAGCCTTCTCATACGGAGCCGCAAACTGTCGAAACCACTCATCATTGACTATTGTCAGCGGTCGGGAATTCACCGTAACCATACGTAAAATTGATTCCATCAATTCTCGTTTTCGAACATAGGCAACTTTTGGTTTCTCAGGTGAGCTTATTACTGGAAAATGAAACATTATCTTTTCTCGCGGTGAACGTGGATCATTACAAGCATGATGAAGCACAGATGCATCACTTTCAGACTTTTCAGTCTCATCAAATAATAACTTCAATCGTTTTGGTTTTGATTCTTCATGCCCAGCTTCGGAAGAAATGTATTTTTTGAATGCTTCAGGGTGGCATTTTTGAACATGATTTTTAAGATTGCTGGCTTTATTCCCCTAAAAATAAAAGTAAGATAGTTCAATACGTATTAAAAAAGAATCAGCAGTAAGTTCGATATCAATAAATTGAGGCTACTGGGTGAGGTGATACAATCTAGTTTAGATGAAAACAGAAATTATATAAAACGTAACTTGATCGATTTTGGAAACAAAACATTTCCAATTCTCAAATTGCAAGTGCTACACACCTTTAAAACTTTGCAGCATTTTTGTTTTTCTATTCTGTCCTCATCAAGTTCTTCTTCGTCACACTTAAAATCTTTGATTTGTAAGGGATCTTCAACAAACAGCTGGCAAGTACTTGTATCATCTCTACGGTTGTAAAGAAAGTATTTGCTATCCCGAATTCGACAATTCTTATGTCGACCCATTGTTATCACTATCAGTCTCAGATTCCGAAGCTTCAACTATAAGAGAAGAAAAAAGTTACACATCAGAATTACAAAGCTCATAATAATAGGATGAATAATAATTTCTAGGATAAAAAATCAACAAACCTTCCCAATCCTTCCAATCTCTAGTCAGTAATACGTGCAGCCGATCTAACAGGTCGTAAAGTTCGTAATCGCCGATATTCTCTTGAAAATTATTTATACCAAATAATTTCTTCTCTTCAACGGCTGTTATTGCACCAGTATTCGAATTCTTCACAAGTTTCTCAAGAATGAAGAGGTAGGTGTACGGCTCTATGCCTTGTTGACTTCTGAAAGGAAGGCCACGATCTTCGCAAAATTCAATTGTCCTAAATTTGATGATGAAGACGTTAGATTACAGCCTCACAGATGTATTCCTCAATAAATTTGGCACTCATTTGTAGTTATTCAGTACTCACCGTTGTTCAATTGGATTCCTGGGATCTATAAGTAGAGTCACACGCACAGGATGGCTAGACATACCCTCTTTCAAATCTCAAGAGTATTATACTCTTTTTACAGTTTGGAGAGAGTACTCTCTCTAGTTTTCCCTCGAAATTGAAAATTGAAATTGTTGAAAATCTTCTCAGTGTTCTCCGGTTGAATTGAAACTTGAGATTGATATTAAAAAGAAAACAAATCCACGAGACCACGAGGCTAGGATAAGCGATAAGAAAGATCTCAGCAGGTAGGTCATCATGGTACCGGTTAGGGTTAACAACACTTTTAGCTTAGCAACTTAGCAGCTGCAGTCTGCCTCTGCCAGTTGAATATTGATTATTGTAATTTGAAAAAAATATGTAATTGAAAGAAATTCTCTCAAAAATAAAACGCTCAGAAGAAGTCACAAGTTCGTTCAACGCGGAAATTTGAGAAAAACTGAATAATGTAAAAAATTATCCAATCTTTTGGAAGCGGAAAGCCAGTCAAAAAAATTTGGCTTTTTTCAGATTTGGCTACCAACATGAGCAAAATGGCTAGCTTTTAGCTTCAGCTTTTTCTTCCAAAATACGGCTAGCTTTCGGCTATTGGATTTCGCTTTCAGCTAGCTTAAATGCCTTGCTACAAAGTAGAACGGACGTATATGCGAAAACAACGATCACCGAGACGAGGCGTTCGGATCAATGGGCTGTATGTGTGATGGTAACGAAGCTTCGTATTCACATACCACTACTATCACAGTCGATTGCATATCAATGCATATACGTCCTTTTTTGGACGTATATGCATCGCGAGGTGAAAAAATGTACTGTATCTGAAGATTGAGTACTTATTGAAGAAAATTATTAGAATTATCGAATTCTACGTTGAAAATTACTATGAGTGATCAACTTATGCGATCTTAATATCTTTTGAATACATTTTTAAATTCTTTTTGATACTTTTCCGTGATCGTTGTTTTCGCATATACGTCCGTTCTACTTTGTACGGCAGAGGTGGTCTCTTTTTGGCTTCCTTTTGTTTTTATTGAAAGTACCCTTTTCGCATATATCACTGATAATACGTATTTTGCGTTGATTACCATTCCAAAAACAATAGACGTCTGTTAGATGGTTACGTTTCGGAGAAAAGGGTCTATGGCGAATGATTTCTTTACTTAAAGTTAAAGATATTGAATACGACAAAAGCCATTTTCTGGTTTACGTTCGTGATCGTCGATCAACGTTAATTATTTTTTGAAATGAAATAGAAACAATCAGATTTCTTTCACAAGCAAAAAACAAAAATTAAAAAATTTTCAAATGTTGCAATAATGTATAAGTAGATATTTTCATGGATAATATTGATTCTTGATCAATGATCACATCTTCTTCATGAAATTTGGGACAAAGTATAGAATTAGATGGCAAAAAATTGAACAAAAGATCTCTGAGAATCTTATACAAAATGAACATCCTGATGGCTTCCTGATTTTTTTTATACCTACCTAAGTGAAATTGGATGAAAATATTAATGATCGCAGATATGCGGACTTGTATTATCACTCTGCTGTTTCAGTGCAATACTGTTTGAAATCGGAAGAGAACTGAATTAAGAAACAATGAGATTTATAATATTTCAGAAGTAGGTAATAACAAAACGCAACTGAAAATTTATTCAATAATATTGGAAGACGTAGATTTTATCTTCGGCTTTTTGTGAATTATGAAATGTGGAACGAAGTAGAATTAGGTAGCAAAAAGTTGAACTCTAGATTTCCCGAGAATACCAATACTGGAACGAAATAAACACCCTGGTTTTCTGTTTTCCCTTGTGAGTGAAGTCGACCAGATGAAAAGACTGACAATTAGCGGGTCGAGCTGTGGATCATTACTCATTAACCGGAGAAAGAGTTTAAAAATAGCGAGTAGTTCAAATGTGTTATTGATCGATTGCATAAATAGAATTATGAATATAGAACCGCTTGAAATAATAGCTGCTCTATTCGATTCATCAATCAAATTATTAAATATTGGTAAATATCTAATGAGGAAAATTTCATTGGTATCAAGATATGGCGGTAATGAGATTTGGTGGGGCTTTAGAGAATTTCTGATGAATAATATTATTATTGTTACTGGACAGAAACCCAAGTCTTGCTGTTGACAGATGTAGGTGTAGGATAGAACTATAAATGTTAGCGCCTGGCTTGGTTCTGAACTGTGTGTGTGTACTTTAGTACTGATGGAAGTGGGAGTGAAAATCCGCTTTGTCGTGTAGGTATCTCACAGCAAGTGATAGTCTGTCACCCCAAATCAGCAAGCACAAAGCACGAGTGTGTCACCACGAATTGACGAGCGCGAAGCGCGAGCCCGTCACCACGAGCGCGTAGCGCGAGTCAGCTCGCGCGAAGCGCGAGGCTGCCAGGCGCCGCAGGCCTAGCCGCCAGGCGCGCCGCAAGCGGCTAGTTAATACCTAATGTAAAGCCAATATTTCTTTTATATAATCAGTGTTTTCTGTTATAACATCCTGACTATCCTTTATCAAATCGTCAGAATCAGAATCAGTTGACTCAATATCAATTTTAACAATCTCCATTATTTTCTTACGCAAACGCCTTTTTTTAGATTCTGAAGTTATATTCTCGAAGTTTGAAGATATAAATTCAATTGTATCATTCACAGTAAACTCGTTTATGTTTTGGATGGTTTGTAATATTACATTAGGGGTCAAATAATGGATATTTGTTTTTATAAACTCATGAAGAATATGTTTAGGTATGACCTTTATTATGGAGAGTAATGCGGCATAATCAACAGATGATACCATCAAATTGATTAGGCATGTGATATCAAGAGTTAATTTTTTATCGTCAACAAATATCTTGACTGTGTCCTTAATTACTTTAGAATCACAATGTTTCTCCAAATAGACTCGCACATCATTTAGAAAAATTTCATCTAAAACATAATAATTATAAACGATTAAAAAACACCGACAGAATTCATTTAATAAACAATAGAATATGTGATACCTTCATGAAAAGGGACCATATCTTGGCATGGTAAAAGCTCCCCATGTAAAATTGGCCGTCAAATTAGGCTTGTCTTTCACTAGAATATGATTGTATATGCTGGAAACTGTCATCATTGACATTTGACCTCTATGATTCTACAATCAAACATCAAAAATAACTTCCTTTAGGTAGATTGAACCTTATATAAGAGTCAGTTTTTCACAGGAGCTTTCACCTTGCCGAGATGTGGTCCCTTTTCATGGATAGATCACATATAGTCGTTTTAATTGATTAGGATAGAGCCGTTTTAATTAGAGATTGACCGTTTTGATTTATAATGATTAACGGTCAATTAGTCAAGATTGCTGCAGTTTTCTAACAGTTATTGGTCAAACGGTCCAGACCATACCTTTTTCAAATCAGTCAAACGGTTAACCCGGTAAATAATTTGGCTCCCTTTGAAAACCCCTGCAATACCCACCGGAAAAACTACCCCAAATGGGGTATCAAATACCCTTGAAATACGTTCCATAAATCGAAAAGAGCCAATCAGAGCATTGTATAAAGTTTTATAAACGACCAATGAACAACGTTCTTTTGAAAAGACCCGTGGTACCCTCTGGATACCCATCTTTCAATGTGGAAACCCTCTACCCTCGTACTTCCCGGTGAACACCCTTAGAATTCCCACTTTTGAGATACTCCCTAGAGTCCCTCAGAGTACCCACCAAATCCACACGTTCTGAATACCCTCTGGAACCCTTCAAACAACCCTCAAAATTCCTACTTCTCGGATACCCCCTTAGAGTCCCTTAGAGTACCCGCCAAATCCACGCGTTCTGGATACCCGCCAGAACCCTCCATACTACCCTCAAACTTCCCACTGCCCTTACCAAAATCTTTGTGTAATACTTTTATGGGGTAGGATTTCCACGAGATGGAAATGGATGTCACCGATGGCTTCAAATTTCTATTCGTTGTGACGCCTTTTTTCAACGCTCCTCTGGTTCGTACCCCACGTCTGGGCAAAATTGTTGAAAGTGGGGGAGACAACCATATTTCATTCACATTTCTTGATTTCTCCGCTCGCATCCAAATACCACATTGTATTCCAACTTTGACTCCACTCTTAATGAGAAAATTCATTAATGAAGTATATTCTCCGGTGGTTAAATTTCTGGTGGGGTGAGACAAGAAGGGCAAATACACGTATCCTTTCTTGAAGGATACCCAGAATTTGTTGGACAAGAACATTGTCTTTGACGATTTCTTTCCCTTGTCAGCCATTACTATAACGTCCTTAACATCCGCTCGTTTCGTACTGACCAAGTTCGACTTAAACCGATTCACAGGATGGGGGACTAGAGTCATTTTTGGTTGAGTACTGAAGAGGTCCTCCTCCTCTTCCTCTTCAGTGACGCCGTCATCCTGTACGCTGATAACTTATCAGCGTCCTGTGGTTCGACATCCATTACACTAGATTCCTCTTGCTCTTCAGGGACTCCATTATCCTGCATAAGTTTGTCAGCCTTTCCCTGCTCTAAATCCATTATACTGTACAAAAAGAAAAAAAGAAAAAAGTTATTTGACTTCCATTACTTCATATTAACATTTTAAAACTCTTTCATTGAACGAGAGCGCCAGAGAGAATGGCTGTACTAAATTCCCATTTGTGTCCTCATTAAAGTACAGTCCACACGTAGGTCCGTGAATTTGTGTACAAAAGAAGAAAAATCCGACTGTTGGCTATGATCAGGAATGGGGGAGATATGTAAGGATGGTGTTTTCTGCATCTTTCTCCATCTTGAAGAAGACATCAGGTGACTCTTAAAAGACTATGCACTCATTCTTACAAAAGTATTACTTCTTTCTGAGACGACAGATTTCCCTCATGGTGTTATTGTTACATTTTTCGTCCCAATATTTTTAATTCTTTATGTGAAACTAATAATAATAGAGATGGACATGGAAAGTCGGACGATGCACAAATACTACAAGAACATATCTAGAATTCGAGTTTTTTTTTTCAGGAGAGCACAAAGTCAACAGCAAATCTTGTTTACGATGTTCAACCAGTCATTACCATGGAAAGTCTTGTGGGAGGAGGTGGGGCTGGTAATGAAGTTGCATGGGTCCAGCCCGAGATCAATGATATGGGTGCAGGATTGGGTGGTGACGCCGTCGTCACGGCATAGCAGCCGGACGCGGAATCCATCGAATGTACGGAAAACTCTATCATCAATTAATACACAGTAATTGATATTTTACACAAAAGTCACGTCATTGCAAAACCTATGACATTGAAAAAGTTTTTCCCAAATCCATGAAATCGTCAATGGCATCGGCCGATTTCTTTGTTAAAACATGGCCTTTGAAAAAAAAAAATTATTGTACAAAGTTTTTTGAAAAGATAAAATCGCTGAGGATAGTTTTCAGTAAAGATTTTTGCTCCTTGTTTCTTTTTTAGGTTGGTTAGGTATAGGAAGCTGTTCGGAACGTCTTGCCAAGAATCTACTCTAGTGACTTAAAATGAAGTCACCTTACAAATGTATTTCATTTTCAAGGTTTTGTTGAAGGTATATAACACGAAAAGAACATTATTATTTACTTAAGGATACTTTCAAAAACTTTTTTAAAGAACAAGCCGACCTTACAAATTAAGCGATCAAGCAAATTAAGGGTACCCAATATATGTATTGGAATGTTGTTGACATCCAGACAGTAGATGGCGTACATTTCTTCCTGAAAAACTCATCATAAAGAAGGTCCCTGTTATCTTCAAATTTGAATACTTTTACATTACTTTCATGATGGTACATGACTATAATGTTCAAAATATTCATAAAAAATAATGACAATAGGTAATGATAATATATGTACACAGATTGTTGGGATAGTAAAATAAGTTTTTTCAATGAAGAATGCGCATTAATGCATATTCCTGATGACCATCAGTATTTGTTGAAAATGCAATCCCCTGACTCTGAAATATTGGTACTGCAAATACTTTCTCTGTGATGTCCCCAAACTCGCAAATGCGCGTTTTTTGAGTCAGATGACCGCGAACGCTATTGACCATACGAGATGAATAAGTGTTATCAGCTGCTGAGGTTGAAATACTTGGTGCTTGGAACTCGTACAGTGGTCGAGGTTCAATACAAAAAATATTTCCGCACAAATACACGCTTTCGATATCATTCGAATCATGGCCCCTTACAATTTCTCGAATCCACAAATATGTGCCATCCTTGAGAACACAACACGCATCTCCAGGCTTATCAGTTCGCATGCAGAAGGATTTCACTAACAATTTGCGGTAATAGCGTTTTCCAAGAAGATGGAATCCATTCTTGGAAAATTCATTTGATTCCATCATGTTAGTAGGAATTGGCAACTTCAGTTCAGGTTGTTCATAATACAGCTCTGCGCTATTGAAGCTCCGATCGCCGGCAGATCCTAACTTACCGGTCTAGAATAAAGATGAATATTGGTTGATGGCTTGAGCGATGGGGTTCTTACGGGCAGTAATCAATTTTTTCAGTCTCCCCAAAAAGCTTTCAAAACGAAAGGCGCTGTATCCATCAATAGGTCCAAAACGCCGATAATCATTAGCCATGTGTAATAGCATATGTAGTTTTATACTTGCCATCTCGGGTCCATACAATGCAATTGCTCTATTTACAAAGTACTTTAATAAATTCTCGGCTAAGGTTGCTCGCTTTTCGAGCGTGTAACTGTACAATGGCGAACATTTATCCAACGGTGCTGCAAGGATGCGTATTGCGATAACTAGTGCTTGAAAATGCTGCAGTTTGGCGGGGTCTAGGATCCCCTGTAAAACCACCACACCGGTATACAATAAAAATGATCGGAATTGTGTCGCTTTCCACGACTTGACTACATCGAGTCCTTCACATTTGCGTTGAAATTCCGAAGGGTAATGTTTAGCGACCAGTTGTAAACGTTTGCTAACTTCCTCCTGTTGCTTTGGAGTCATCTTAAACCCCTTGGTAAGAAGAGTTTCCACTATGCCTTTAAAAAGGGCATGCAGATACTCAAATGGGACCTGATGGACAATGTGAAAATGTCGCAACCCAACCAATATCGATGAATGAAACTCATTAGGTAATTTATTTTTCTTGCGGAATGGTTGACGATGATGTTTACCAAGTATTTTTACATAATGTTCATCCGAAGCCAGTTGCTCTTCAATATCAATGTTCCAATCGTTGTTGTCATCTGATTTAGCATAACCTGAGTAGTCTGGATCATTCAAAATGTCCTCATCTACGTTATGCCGGTTAAAATCATTAGAGAATAGGTCCTTGAAAATGGCATCGTGTGTGGTAGGGTCAAATTGATGCTCGTTGCCTTGATCGCATGCCTCTTGCCACCGTGCTTGCGAGTAATCATCGCAGCAGTCACTGGGCGCTTTTCCCAAATTGTTCCCCATGAATGTACTTGCTGAGAAGGCAACACAGAAGTCTCGGTCTGCATGGAAACGTTTATCTTCTTCTTCAATTTTACAGTATCTTACTCCCTCTTTTTTTTACCGTCTCGCTTTAGACCCAACGACTCTAGTTCAATCGACTCACCGGAAGCTGTGCATTGAGGACATGCGCAAGATCCAGCATGTCCTTTGATGCAAGTTACAAACGATAGAGCGGGTGCATCCATGATCAATGCATACAATCTTACTTTGTACGTGTATCCATCAAGGGTTAAACCACGCTGCTATAAAATTTGCAACTCCTGAACAAATGGGCGGAGAAACGCATTGGGACATCGCGGCTTCTTCCTCCCACAGTCTAAAGCCACAAGGAAAACAGGATACAGGTCGCAAGCGGCGAGGATAGGCCAAAATTCTGGTCCGAGTGATCGGGAGACCATCAATATTTACATACAACTGAATTTCGTTGACTGCACAATTGAATAAATTTGCACCGCCAGGAAGAGAGAGAATGGTGACAATGCCAAAGTAGACCATTTTACCAGGTGCAACATCATATACTTGATGAGGAATTTTTGATGGACGAAGAGTCATATGACAGGCTCTGTAAGCGTACTATTCCCAGGAGACGACAAGACTGCACTTCGGGCGTCGCTTCCAACATCACAAGAAACATTTCCATTGGGCTCGTGGTAGTCTTTAATGTAACCACGCAACCTCTCCGACGCTTCCAATTTACTTGCTGCCTACATTATCAACGAATACCATAATAACGATCAGGTTTTTTCTTGAATCATAGCAAATTTCTATGACACAAGAAAGAAATGAAGAAATTTCCATGAGGGGGCCAAAAAAACTTCAATCATGTAAGTATCATCTTTACTTCAAGATGTTACAAGTACTTTCATTTCCCAAAACAGTAGGTTACATCAAAGTCATTAAGGTCAATTGATGAACTCACAAATCAATTCGTTCCTGCTCGCAAGGTGGGGGAGTTGCAAACGTATTTGAGCTATTGCTGGCGAATTATAGAGTTTCCTCAAGTCTCTGAAAAGATGAAAGTCTATCCTATTCCAGTGCAGATCAAGAAGTTGCAGGAACGGTTCCCACAATTTTTGACGTCCCCTATGTTAGCCAAGATTATAAAGCTTAATCACCGCAGACAGATTATTATAAAGGAGGGCTTAGACTAGTTCCAAATAGAAAGTTTTTCCAAGTCACAATTCACGATCAAAACCGATCAATGAACGTCTTATCGACTTTTGGCGACTCTAAATCAGCAATTTTCATCACTTCTTCACTTTCTTTCTGTTAAGATTATTGGAGAATGAATATATTTCAATAATAAACGAGAACAGTACAGTCCATAATAATAATAATAATGCAATTAATAATGATGATAATGATTGCTGCGTAGAGCAGTGTTGCCAATAAGCTAACCATAGATATAGTCATAACAGTCACCCCCTCGTGAAAAATAATAATAATCATAATAGTAATACATGGAAAAAAAAATCTTAACTTATAATTGCATTTTTTTTTTTTTTTTTTTTTGGAGATAATAACGTCATTACAAAATAAAGAAAGCAAAAGATTGACACAATGTGTTCAATTAATTTTTTAAATGGGGTGCTGCAAAATATTAAGACTTGAGTAAGCGTTTTATAAAGATAGACGTACTGGTCTTTTCTTTTCACGTAATGATCTACGAAGTTCTGTTGGTTCAGTAATTGTTACTTTCTTCTTGCTGCCATTTGGTGATGGTGATGGAGTTATTGATGATTTAGAGATTGAGGAACTTCGTAATTGGTTTATATGGCGCTTGAGTACTTGATTTGATGGCAGACGAACTAAATATGTTCGATAACCCAGTACCTTGACAATTGATGCTTTTTTCCACTTAGCTGACCCATGATAATTTCTGGAAAGGACTTGATCACCAACTTTAAAAGTCCTGATATGCTTTTTGGCATCAGCATTATATTCTGTACGGTCAGTGGTTTCTGGTTTTAGCAAGTGTAACCGAGTTCGTAATTGACGACCAAAATGTCGTTCAGCAGGCGTTTGACCACATTCAAGTGGGGTACAGCGATACTGGAACACAATTTGTTGTATCTTCTCATATAAATTTGTTGGGTTTTCACTAAGCATCTTTAAAAGTTTCTTCTTTAACGTTTGGACTGTCCGTTCTGCAATGCCATTGGTTGCTGGAAAATCTGGAGGGGAAGTTATGTGGGTGATACCACATGCTTCATAAAACTGTGAAAATTCATTGGATGTGAAATATGTAGCGTTATCTGTTACTACAGTGTATGGCAGCCCATGTATAATGAACAACTTTGTGAATTTCTCAATTGTAGACATCGACGTTGGTGCTTTGGAAAGTAAGAATGTTTCTACCCATTTTGAGTATGCGTCAATGACAATCAGAATGAACTTTCCGCATATGGGACCTGCAAAGTCAGCATGAATTCGGTGCCATGGTGCTGTCGGTATTTCCCAATGATGTACCGGGGCCTTACTTGGCTGTCGCTGATGTGTAGCACAAGCTTCGCAGTCTTTTACCATTTCTTCAATATCTTTGTCTAAATTCTTCCAATAACATATTGATCGTGCAATAGCTTTCATCTTTGTAATTCCACAGTGTGTAAGGTGTAATTCTTTCAATACATATTGTTGGAGACTGCTTGGAATTACTACTCTCTGTCCGCGCATGATAACACCATTTAATAATGAGTATTCCGTTTTTTTAGTATCTTTTCTTTCAGGTTCTTCTTTTAACTCTTTTGCTAGTTTAGACAACTTAATATCTTTTTCAGTTGCTTCTTTAAGGTCTTTTGCAGTCACGCCTTTTGAATTGAAAACTAATGTTTTGATTTGATTTATACAGAACAGGTCGACTTCATCAACTATGTCTGCGTTGATGCATTGAATTGGTTGGCGCGATAAATAATCAACATTTGAGTGGTCTTTTGCAGCCCGATATTGCACACTATAATCAAATTGTCGTAAATGTAATGCATAACAAAGCAGTCATTGAGCTGTTATTGCCGGAAGCTGCTTGTTAGGGGAGAAAATCTGCTGTAGAGGTTTATTATCTGTAATGAGTGTAAATACATGACCATATAAATATTGATAGAATTTTGTAGTTGCCCAATACATAGCAGTAGCTTCACGGTCTAAGTGTGAGTAATTCCGTTCAGCTTTAGATAAAGAGCGTGACGCATATTCTATAGGATGCAGTTGACCATTTTTCATGTGCGATAGAATAGCTCCCAGTCCGTACGGACTTGCATCTGTTTCTAAATAAAGGGGAAGTTTTGGATCAAATGTTGTGAGAATCTTCCCTTCTTCTGAGAGCTCTTTCTTTATTTCTACAAATGCTGCGTTGCATTCTTTCGACCACTGATAGGGTTCCTCTTTCCTCAATAATCTATGTAAGGGTTGCAATTTTGTTGATAGGTTTGGAATAAAACGAGCATAAAATTGAACCATACCAAGGAACGATTATAATTCTTTCATATTTGTTGGTGTGGTGGCGTGTCTCTAATAGCCTCAACTTTACTTTCATCTTTTTCAAGGCCTTTCTCCGATATTGTGTAACCTAGATATTTAATTTTTCGGATGAAAAATTTTGATTTTTCTCTATTCAAATGAATATTGAATTCCTTCAATTTTTCAAGGCAGATCTCAAGGTTTTTCTGGCACTCTTCTCTTGTTTGACCATATATTAATAAGTCATCAAAATAGGCTACACAGCCTGGTAAGCTGCTAATGATTGGAGCCATAACACTATGAAATAAGCTTGGGGCGGTGCTTAACCCATAATATAATCGATTAACTTTATAAGTACCCCGATGAGTACTGATTGCTGCAATTTCTGCGCTTTTTGGATCTAAACTGCAATGTTGATAAGCATGATACATATCGAGTAAACAATAATAAGTACTCCCATGCAAGTTTGTAAATATTTCTTGTACTTTAGGAATAGGATAGTGTGCCGGCTCTAACATTGGGTTCAATGTGACTTTGTAGTCCGCACAAATACGAACTTTATTATTTGGCTTTGGTGCAATCACCAAGGGTGTTCCCCACTGGCTAAATTCAATTTTTTCAATTACTCCTTCTTTTTCCATACGATCAAGTTCTCTATTCACAATGGGAATTAACGCATATGGAATTGGACGAGGAGGTAAATACTTTGGTGCAGCATCTTCTTTTAACTTCAGCTGACATATTACATCGGGAATTTTTCCAACAGTATCTTGGAAAATAGTAGGGTATTTTCGAATAATTTCGTTAGCCGGATCGAGTTCTGTTAGATTAATTCCTAAACTTTTTTTTTCTTCAGTAAATTCATCCAGATTAATAATTTTCAAACTGCGAATCCAAGCTCGACCTAAAATAGGTTGATAATTTTCACTAATAATGAATAATGGCAGTTTCTGGGTTTCACCTTTATAGGAGGCTTGTACAATAACATAACCTTCTGGATAGAGAAATTCGGTATTGTATACTCTAAATTGAATATTTGGACATTTAATGATAGGACAAGAAATCTTCAATTTTTTAAAATCATCCTTCGAAAGGACTGTTGCCGGACTTCCAGTATCTAATTCAAATTGTTGATATTCATTATTGATAAGAATTTCAACGAATAGTTTTTCTGTGAAATATGACGATAACGGCGCGATATCATAGGTGATTTTCTCAACTGCGGATATTTGGTTTATTTCGCCCATAAAAGGATTATCTTCAAATTCTAGAGCTTTAACATTATTTTTATCAGTAAGAGCTTTGATACAGACCTTGACTAAATGACCTTTGTGACCACAATGTGAACAATGAAGCTTTTCCTTATTGGTACGGCAATTTTCGGTCCTGTGATTATCTTTGCCACATGCCAGGCAAGAATTCGCGATACCAAGTTTCTTCAGTAATTCAGGATTGAACTGCCGTTTTTTGTGAGAAACGCTGGTTGGACGTCGTTGATTATTGTTCCGTCGTTGATAATTATTCTGGAACTTGGTCTTGGATCGAGAGTGATAATTACGGTATGCGCTATTATTTAATCTTGGCCCATAATATGGTTTACCTTGTTGATGTTCTTCTGCTCTTGAGATTCGATTCACTGAGTCTGCGACATTATTCTGGTTTTTGACACCGAAATCGTCTGTATTTTCTTTTCGAGCTGCTTCAAGCGCGGATGCTGAGTCTAAGGTTTGCGTTAACGAGGTATCCGGATCCATTTGCAGTAATTTCTCTCGAATATATGTATCTTTGACACCACGAATGAATTGGGCTTGGAATACTCCGTCGAATGGTTCAGTACATTCTTCAGCCGTGCATATCCATTTACATCGTTGAGCGATTAATTTCAGGGCAGATATATAATCTGGGATTGATTCATTTGCTTTCTGCGTCCTAGATAGGAACTTGTGGCGTTCAGTTTGAATATTTATTTTCGCATCGTGACGTTTTTTGAGAAAATCCAAGATTTTCGAATACTCAATATCTGCTAATTTTCGATCGCCGATATCAGATTTCAGTTCTAAGAACTCTGTTCGCTGTAAGCAGCCTAAAAGAATCGTTTTCATCGAATGTTCGACGCGCCTCTTTTCTTCTTCTTCTTCGTCTGATAATTCTTCGTCGTCGTCTGTTTCAGGTTTGATAATTCCTCGCGTGTCGAGATAATTCTCAAATCGCTCATAATAAGCACTAAATTCTTCCTCCTTAGGATCGAATTTATCAAAAGATATATTATGGCTTACCACCGTATTTGTTTGAGCATTTGATTGCTTCTTTAGTAACTGCTCGATAGCAGCACCTTGGTTTTTGAGCGCATCCATGATCGCAGTGAGGGCGTCTTTGGTCGTCATCTCGATAGATAACTTGGCGCGGAACGTACTATTGCTGAATAACAATCATTCAAAACTGAGTCGAAAAGACATTACTTGCCACGTAAACGAGCAAGAAAATGAACGAGAATAACTTAGTGAAACTATTTCATCCTCGTCGCCAATTCTGTTAAGATTATTGGAGAATGAATATATTTCAATAATAAACGAGAACAGTACAGTCCATAATAATAATAATAATAATGCAATTAATAATGATGATAATGATTGCTGCGTAGAGCAGTGTTGCCAATAAGCTAACCATAGATATAGTCATAACACTTTCAAAGACTGATCAGTATTTTGTTCAGTTTGATTGCTTTCTTTGGTTAACAATGACGAAATGGTATTTTGAACTTTGGTTTCAATTGGCGTAACAATAAGGCAATGTTTTTTACCTTGCGCGTGTTTTCTTAGTGCACCTACACCCATATTTCCAAGGCTGAAAGATGTTTTGCAAAATTTACAGCCCGCTTTGAACGGCAATGCGGTATCCATTGTTAACCACAATTTAAAATCCGATTCATCAAGCCAAGCCGCTCTGAATTTGCATTTACCACTCGCCATTCTTTGTATGATACAGTATCTAATAAATTCAAAAGGAATTGTTAGCGTCTTCATTTCAAATTTGAATCTAATACTCAGTTAATTAATATGAAACGTAAATTACCTGAAATGTTGTCAGTATCAAATAACGTTGAGGACTTGATGAAACAGAAGCAAAATGATCGAATTATTAATTTTCGCTCAATTGATGAATTGATATCAAGTTCCTGAATTGATGGAATCGATATTATCAATAATATCATTGATGATACGAATTATGACGATGTCAAGAAATAATATGATCGTGAATAAAGATTCTCTTGGGTTATATTTTTTTATTAAAGGAATACTATTAAAATTATCATTGGTCGGCTGCTCGAGTTCACGACTCACGAGTCCAGTGAAGGCACTGCATGATGGTGCATTTACATTCGTGTCTGCAACACGTTGCAGACAAGCTCTCAAATGTTGACAACAATTACGGATTTACATTCAACTCGAACATGTGTTCTCGACTGCTCCCAGACATGTTCCGAACAACTTTTATTACTGGATTTCAATGGATGTTTGTGCATTTGAAGAAGAATTTTAGATATTTTCTTTAAAATGAGGCGGCAGTGCCGTAAATTAAGACGATATGTGGCCGTTTTAATCTTATATTTACAAATAATGAACGAAAAGCGACCTAGAAGATTCTGGGTGCGGCCGTCCTTATGTGAAAAGCGAACTCCACATATCTTGAAATTGGCGCGAGCTGATGATTATGGACTAACTGAGGAAGACTTCGCCGAGGATACTTCAAAGCTTTCTTGAGAATGCCGTACCCTGTGTTCAGCATGCTTTATCAACTAGTGGAACCACTCCTACAAAAAAAAGTTACAAGACGACCAGTGAGCGCTGTGGAGAGGTATTGTAATTTTTTTCATCTTTTGAGATGTGAAAGTACTAAAAATGTAATGATAATAATAAATGTTCCTCAAATCACAGACTGACCATCACTTTTTGAGGTATTTGGCCACAGGTGACAATTGGGATACGCTGGAAAAAATGTTTGGTGTTTCCAAAAGTTCACTAACAAAGCTAATTCCAGAGACTTGCCGAGCAATAATTCTAGTTCTGCAGGATTACATGAAAGTGAGTCTGTTCGAGTGAAAAAAATTCATAAATTGAGCGTTGTACCAGTGGCGTAAAATAAAAACTGTGAATGTTTCTCGTGGAAGGAGCAGTATACTGTACATGTTGGAAGACCGAACCTACATAATTTTTTTTTGCCGGGAATTGTAGCCGGAGGCCCGCCACAGGGTGGCCACTTTTTCTCTGAAATGAAATTTCGAGCTCTTCCATATGTCCTCTATTTCGAGCTCCTCTACATGGAGAGGCTCTTTGGGACTTAGAAAAACACCGGTGTGAATATCTTCAGTTTCCTGAAAAAGAAAAAAATGCGTACTTGTCAAAAAATTTCTTAGAAGTGAAGAAGTAACGTCTGTGGAACTTGGACGAATTTTCAAATCTTCTATAGCCTTGTATACAGACTTTCAATTTGAAGCCTTCCTCCATGAGGCGTGAGTCTTGGAATGAAGAGCACGAAAAATTTTCAGAGAAAGAGATGGAAAAACAGTGGAAAATAAATTGAATTACAGAAACAGTTCTGCGAGCCTTTGAAGTTCATGCAAACTGATTTGCGGGCCTCCCACAACTCTTGCTCCGTGGATATTTTTTTATGCATCGTCCCACTGCGGTTATTAGAATACTGCATGACTTGTGCAAGAGAAATTTGTTTCAGACCCCTAACAGTAAAGAGGAGTGGCTTGAAGTCAGCAATTGTTTCCTCAGGAGATGGAATTTCCCCAATTGTATTGGGGCAATTGATGGTCGTCATTGTCCTATTATTCAGCCACAGTTCACAGGAACGCAATTTTACAATTATAAAAACTTTTTCAGCCTAATACTGTTGGGTGTTGTCGATGCCGACTACAAATTTCTGTTCATTGATGTTGGGGCCCAAGGTTCTGCTAGCGATGGTGGAGTATTCAATCGAACTTCTTTCAAGAAAGACCTTTCATCAGGCGCATTGAACGTGCCTGCAGACGCACCATTACCGGGAAGAGAAGAAAAGATGCCCTTCGTTCTAGTAGGTGATGACGCGTTTGCATTATCAATGCAATTATTGAAGCCGTTTCCGGGCACATGGGACGAAAATATGAAGGAAAGACATTTCAACAATCGCCTAAGTAGAGCTCGAACTCGCGTTGAGAATGTATTTGGTATATGCAGCGCACGGTTCCGTGTTTTAAGAAAGCCGATTCATCTGAAAGTGGAGAATGCAGAGTTGGTTATTGTAGCAACGTGCTATTTACACAATTTTATTCGAACACACATTTCTGAAGAGGCGGATGCAGTTTTCAAAGAAATTACTAAAGGTCAGTTTCAACCCAAATAAATGTTTATAGTTCTTTGAAATCTCAAACTTGATTTTAGATGTAGGGTTTCAAGGACTCATTTTAAATGAAATCAAATTCTAATTTCATCAAAACTCAATTATTTCTATTCACAAAATGCATGACAATTGTAAAAATTACCAACACTGAAGATGCTGAATTCTGAAATCTTGATAATAAAAAATCATGTATAAAAAAAATATAGATTGAACAATAGGAACGTTTGTCGCAAAAAATTGAATACTTGAAGTAAGTAAAAGTAAGTAAGTAAGTGCAGTCCTTCAAGGATTAGAAAGTACAAAAATAAAATAGGCTATGAAGGAAGAAAGGAAAATTTGATCACAAATGGAGTGTGCACAGCAGTAATAATAATGTGTAGTATGTTCTACGTTATTGATAAATTACACTATAGAATGTGTCAGAAACCTTAAGAAACTATTTCATCCTTGTATGCATTCCCTTTAGGTAAGGAACAAGGCGGCTCCAAAATTGAAGAAGAGTCACAAGGATTTTTTCCTTTAAGGAATACGCCGAGAAGAGCTGCAGAAATGGCAAAATATGTGCGGCTTGAATTTTGTGACTGGTGTAGTTCGGTTGAAGGTTTTATTCCATTCTCCATTCGCGACCATTAAAATTCTGTAAAAAGTGAATTATGTTTTTGTGAAGATTCAATAAACTAATAAAGTTAAATGCTTGACAAATGAATGAATGTACGATTTAATCTTACACTCTTTGACAATCTCTCCCGCAATACATGTACAGCATACCACCTCCGTACAGCAGCGAGTAATGAAGGAGAACACTTCTGAAAATGACATCACATGTTTATTATAATTTTTATTTCTGTATGCTCAATTGTACAGACTTTGAATACGTACATATTATTATAATTGAAATCAAAATTTAAAAAAGATGATGGGTACGTACAATAACATCGGAAGTAAAAAAAGATACGAACATATAAATTCGAATGAAATGTGAAAAAAGACAGGTAGGTACGTACGTCATTCGAGTTGAAATTTAAAAAAGATAGGTACGTACAGTTAAATCGAAAGTAAAAAACGAAACGCAGTTATTAAATCTAAAGTAAAAAACGAAACGAACATTTAAATTCAAATGAAATGTGAAAAAAGACAGGTACGTACGTCATTCGAGTTAAAATTTAAAAAAGATAGGTACGTGCAATAACATCCGAAGTAAAAAAAGATACGAACACATAAATTCAAATCAAACGTGAAAGAAGCTAGATACATACCAAAAATTAAAGTCCAAAGTAAAAAAAGATACGTACGTACCATATGTAATGAATATTGTAAGTAAAAAAAGATAAACTTCAAATTCCATCAACATTGTCACCCACCTTGGTCGATGAAATTGTAGATTGTACAACAACACCAGAATCTTCACATATTTTTGTTGTGACACAGGAACTTATCTCTTGTTCAGCAATCAGTCGAAGAATTGGGTTTTGAATGAGACGCATTCGCTTTGCGATCAGTTTACCAAACAGATCACAATCGTCGTCTTCTTTCTCTTTATTATTGTTGGTTGGTTTTTCGGGCTCCAGAAGGCTGTTCGTCAACGCAACAACAGCTTTAGTAAGTTGAGCATTGTCCCTCTTACGCGATGTACTATTTGTTTTCGGTGTGATTAATGTATACTCATCATCACGAACATCCTCATCAAAGGCAGGACATATCTTGAGACTGTGAAGCAGGGAATAAATCATTGGAGCGTGATTTTCATACATTGATGCAGTAGTAATAATATAAGTATTATAAATTCATACGTCTAAATCAGTTGGCAAGACTTCCTCTGTTATGACTGCTGCTGCCGGCTCAGTCGATGCAATGGTCTTGCGAATTTCCGTGCAACCACTTAAAAATCTTAAATAATCGAACAGAAACCACTTGCTGATGTAGTTCTCTGAGGTAGCGCTGCCAGACTTTTTTTTGAGCATTTTCTTTTCTTCACGAAGAAACTGGCTTCGAATGGTACCAAGTTTCGTTTGTACCATTAACGCTGTGCAACCCAGCAAATCGGCAATCCTTTTCAACGCATCGTGACGAATACTCGCCTTCTTATAATCCGTGTGGTGCTTGTCCCACAGCACCGGCGCCAACTCGTACATTTCAGCTAAACTGATCATTACATCTTGGGTCCACTCCTGCAATTGTAGTACGCAAGGTGCAGTACAATATTAGGAAATGTTGAAAATTTACATCCATGTTCATTTTATAACGTCTAGTTTCATTATTTTACTTACAAACGTAGAAGAATTATCTGCTTCCATTGCTAATATTAATTTGTCCCGAATGTCGCGAATGTGTAGATGTGACGAGAAAATACTACCGCAAATGATAACGTGCGAATGTTCTTGACAAATGATGTAAATTCGGAACGTTGTTGCCAACACTTGTATAAAACAAAAAACACAAAATAGATGTAAATCCGAAACGGTGTTGCCAACATTTCTATTTGTTGTGTTGCCCAGAACGCAGCCGACAGAACACGCCCATCTGCTGTTTCCAACACCAATGTAAATGCACCATGATAATAATTAATCATGCTTTTGTACATCACGCATTCGAGTTCACAGCTGATAGCACCACGGCACAGGATGATTACCGTGTTTGCAACACAGCGCTAACAGCGCTGTCAAATAATCAAAGTTTATAACACAAATATACAGGATGGCAAATTACCTACAGTTACATTACGAGTTTATTAATGAAGATTTATTGATAAATTTTCCAGTTCAAGGGGACTTAGAATTTTTTCAGGATGTTTGGTAAAATTTCAAGACTTTTTCATGATTTCAGGTACTATTTCTCAATTTCCTGACTTTTCATGACTTTCCTGACTTTTCAGGTCTTGTAGACACCTTGTTTTCCTTTACATTGTACACTTTTGTCGTGAGCGCTGCATGTACTGCACTTCTGCGCCACAGATGATTTGTATGTGTTCGATCTTTTTTCTATCATCAAAATACACGTTTCGTAATTTTCGTAAAAAGAATTATTTATTCGATTAATAATTCTTTAAATTAATAATTCTTTAATCTTTGAAAGTGCGTTAATCTGCGCTCACTAAATGGTAGCAGAGCGTGGTTACAAACGAAAATATTAGTGTTGATTGGCTCCCCGTGGAGCTCAAGTGCCCGCAATATAGTCTCTATGTTGTCATATGTCTGACATAAGCTCGCCGTTGCATTTCGCGCAGGAGCCAGTTTATCCAATTTATTATAAAGTGACTGGATAATCCGGGCTTCATTATTATAACGTTCGTCGATAGTCTTGAGAATGTCGTCGCTAACTTCAATGTTAGCGATCTGATTTCGTACTGCGGGACAGAGATGATCGCGAAAGAAAATGAATTTATGACGTGTGGATATCGGCGAGTGATCTACCGCTACATGATATGATTCGATAAAGTTAGGATACGCATCATAATCTCCATTAAACACGGGTACTTTTATTTCCAGGTTTCGAGAGATAACCTGTGGATTTATTGGGGCAGGAATCTGTGCTTGCGAAAACGATGGTTGAGGCTTGGTATCGAGAACCTGTAATTCCACGATCTTCATTTTTATGTCGATGAGCACCGGTAAGATGTTTTTGACATACCCGTAGAGGTTCTCCTTATTTTTGGAAGGTTTATACGCTGCTAAAGCTTTCATTATTTCTTGTAACCTGGCGTTCAGGCGGTGAATCGTTGGTACCGAGGGATTCGGCTTTTTTCCACTGAGGATTTTGGCGGCTTCAGCACTGGTTGGAATTGCCAATTGCATGAATGCCTCTAGCTCTGCTTGTACGATGGGATCGGCCATCGCCTCTGAAGTTTAGTCGAGATGACAAATTGATCAGAAATCCGGATATGCGAAGGAACGAGTCCAGAAAAAACTCTCACCCTGAGGCGTGTGAATTTGTTTGCTCTGCTAATACTGGATATTATCAGGTACAAAGCAGGTTTTTTCCGTCATCAGAACATGCAATGCCTGTCGAAAGGACAGATCGCGTCCATACAAACAACCCGCCGAATCCGATCTACCAGCGGTTCGCTTCAAGATTGATTCATACCCGTTTTCTAACGTTGGTTTAGATACGGCTGGACACTTCTATATTGACTCACAAAAACGGTGGATTTTGATCGCGACATGTTTGACAACACGCGCGATTGCCTTGGAAGTCCTAGAGGACCTGACCACACCGCAGATAGCCTTCGCCTACCGTAGGATTGTCGCTAGACACGTACCGGCAGAATTTTTTCCATCAGATAATGCTCCGCAATTCTGCCTACTCAATCAACACCTTCACCGCACAAGGATTGAACCATTCACTTGGAAGTATACAACAGAACACGCTCCCTGGGAGGGTACTTGCTACAAACGCCTTCTTGAAGTCATGAAGAACACCTTAAATCGTACATTACGCGACCAACGAGACTTGAGCGATGTCCAGTTTAGAACAGTTGTAGCTGAAACCAAAGGAATACTCAACGAACGCCCACTAACGTAGGTTCTGAAAACGCAGAATTAAAGGTACTCACTCCGAACGATTTTTTGAAAGTCAAGTTGTCTATTGACAACGAAAATCCGATTCCAATGCCTGCAAATGCAACTTTGACGGCCCAACACCTTCAAGCGATATGGAAGGGTCATTCGCAGGTAATGGCTGAGATTCGTGGGATGTGGCATTCCCAATACTTACAATTTTGCGCGAGCGGCCAGCAACGCAAAACTTCAAGAAAAAAACGGACCAACAACTACCAGCCGCAGGTTGGAGACGTAGTGCTGATTGAAGAACCAAACCAGAAGAAGATGAATTGGCCAATGGCTGTCATTCAGGAGCTACAAATTAGCTCTGACAAAAAGGTACGTTCGTGTGTTTTACGCCTACCTAACGGCAGAAAAATCATTCATCCGGTACAATCCCTTTATTTTCTCGAGCTCAGCGAGCTCCACGATAATCCAGACCCAGACAACTTTGAAATAGCAGATATTTCAGTCGAGATCATTTCCGAAGACGAGAGCGACGTATGCGGTCGACGGTACAGGGCAATAAGACGAACCATTTTGTAGACACCTTAGACACGACTTTGGAATAGTTTCTTCTCTTCACCTGTGAATCAATAGAGGTCTTAACCTGAATTATATTTTCAATAGATAAATTGAGAAAGGAAATCAACAAAATCGTGAACAAACTGGCCGTCTTGTAGTGAGTGAAATAGCCCAGTGAAACGTACTAAAAAATGAAACTGGAATACAACGTACCTGCTTCTTTCAATTCCTCCGTGGGTTTTTCAAACTCGGCTGTCAATGTTATTTTGTTTTTATGCAACGGATGGAGGTAATTATATATTATTTCGTGAGATCGAAGTAAATTTAAAAACGAATTAATTTGATCAGCGGAGTATTTCATCTTCAGAAGAACAATATCACACCGAACATTTTAATTGTAATACAAGCAAGGTGATGATGATAACGTGTTCAAACAACGCAACAGATGAGCAGAAAGAGATAATTCATCGTTCAAACAAGCGACTTGCTCGCTGCGACCAGTGAACGACTAGCGTATTGGATGCAAAAGATGAACAACATGCTCATCTTTTTGCGACTGGTCGCTATGACGCTGCGACTCGTTCGCTCTGAACGACTTGCACGTTCATACAAGCGACTCGGACGCTCGTGTAAACGAGGCTTTAACGCCAAGTACTGAGTTTGAATGTTTCTCAACAACCTGAAACGGACCAATTTGAATTTCATCGAGTTTTTCTCGGTTCAATTTGTTGCCGTTTTCGATGTATACCATCTCTCCTATTTCAAATTCATAACAATTTTGTGCACTTTTTATTCCTTTCGTGATCACGTAACGTGTTCACGAGTGCGAGTTTTCTGTCTTTCATAAAATCATTTTGTTCCTGAATTTCGATAGGAAGGTGCTGGGCAATTTCCCATACATTAAATAGCTTGGCGGAAACGAGGTCACGCTATGCACAGTATCGTTGTATTCATTAACGCACTGCTGTGCGATAACCGACCACGCTCGCTTTTGTTGCCTGCTATCGTTCAACCTACATCTTATTCTATTAACAAGTGTTTGATTTAGCCTCTCGTTTAGGCCATTCGATTGGGCATTATCAACTGCGGTAATCACGTGTCTTATATTTTTCTCTAGTAAAAACTGTTCGAATTCGTCCAAGCAGAGACCACCGTATTGATCCGTCAGTAAAGATTTGATCTGATGATCGTCGTTCACCTTACTTGTGATTTTTCTAAAGTCTGACGATGACTTCCCAGACAATGTGGAAATATATGCGTAACAAGTAAAGTGGTTGACAAGCAAGTGCAAGTACTTTTTTGTTGACCTTTTTCCACCGAGCCCCCCCCCCCCGTCGTGTCTAGCGACATGATTTCAAACGGTTCTCGAGCAGGCCCCAGATGACCTAATACAGACCTTTCCTTACGTATTCTTGTCTTGTTTCGAATGCATACGTCGCATCTAGTGCATACTCTATTTATAAGCCAATTCATATTTTTAAACGTATAATATGGTGAGAGGATATTGTAGACGTGTTTAGAACCTATGTGGCCATATTTTAAGTGGACTCTGCCTATTAGTTCAAGACCTAATTTTTTGGAGATAAGAATTTTTGTTTTATTTCTAACTTTTTTATATTTGATATTATTTTTGATCGTAACGTATTTATTCGAGGAGTCCGTGATTGTTGCTTGATCCAAACTCAACTCGCCCAAAGTCACGATATTCACAATTTTTACACAGTCCTGTAGTTTTTCCTGCTCCGGTTCTAATACGGGGTTTTGTGATAAACAGTCCGCCTCGATATTAGTGGGACCAGATTTATAAATCACGTCAAAATCATATTGGGTGAGATTGTACACCAAGTCACCCAGTTCTTTGTGTCGATACCGTTTACGATATATTCTGAAGTCCGTACGTTGTAAACGTATAGGGAGAAGCATACCGAATAACCACGAGACAACAAAGACATCCCTACCTAAGCATGGTAGGTATTAGTAGGCTTCCGGACTACACCGTGTTCGTATACGGATAGAGTGACTGTGATCAATAGTAGGCGCACAGAGGGCGCTAACGTCAACACCCCCTCCCACAGGAACAAGAGGAGTTTACTATTCTCAAATCATACGAGTAAGATTCGAGTGATCGATAAAGTCTATAATTCGCTACACGATTTGAAACTTTGTATATGTTTGTTCTACATCTTTTCATACGAATAAGAAAAGATTGCAGTAGGGTACAATGAACATGCCAAGCTTTTCATACGAGTAAGAAAAGGCAAGACAAACAGAAGATTGTCTACAGTTCATACGAATAAGAACTGGTGTTACGATACTCGACAAACGATAGTCTACAAACGATCCTCGATACATAAGTAAACAAAGGAAAATTCAAGATATTATTCTCTTTAATAGATTGAGATAAAGAAATAATTTCTGTAGAAACGAAAACTGTGGTCATCCCACGGAAAAACTTACATATTATTTATATAGCGTAGACGTTTGAGTTAATCGATTGAGTAGAAAATAATACGAATAACTTTCCGAAAAATCATAATTCCGTGTATAAACGAACGGAAAAAAAATATAATAATATTAAACTTATATATATATATATATATAAGAAATAATGAACGAAATAATGTCGAAATAACGATAGTTGTCATAATACGATTAACTCAAGTACTCAGGAATATATGGCAAAGAAAATGAAACTTGAGCTTAGATTCGAAAATCACGTCAGTAATACTTTGCTCACCTGGAACACAAATGATCGTGGATAATAATAATTAGTAAAGTTGAAATATTACGATCTTCATTTAATCACTAATTGATCACGAATCTTAACGAAAATCTCAGGTGTAACTGGTTTAGTTAAAATATCAGCAAGTTGTTCACAAGTACCAATTAGATCCATACGAAAGATATTTTTCTTAATGTATTCCAAGGGTTTGTATAGGTTTATTTCAACAAATTTAAGGCGACTTCTACTCACTTTAGATACACAATTACGATAAGTTGCACGATTATCTTCGTAGAACGTTACTGGTAATTTGACATCGCCAAACAGTTCTTTTTCAAGTCTCAGAAGAAATAATACAGCGTGAGACGCATCATTAACCGCTCGGAGTTCTGCTTCCGCAGAGCTTTCAGAAATACTAGACTGCAGACGAGAAGCCCAGGAAATTATATTTTTCGAATATTTAATTAAGTAGCCAGTCGTAGAAATATGAGAAATGTCAGCTCCAAAATCAGCATCAACAAAAGTTTCATACTCTCTAATTTTCGAAGTTGAGGGGCTAAATTTCAAACCGTAGGTAGTCATTCCACATAAATACCGGAAAATGTGTGCCATGAGTTTGTAATGTATTGGTTGTGGATTGGATTGAAAACGGGCTAAAAATCCAACAGTAAATGCAATATCAATTCATGTCGTATTAGATAAATACAGAAGAGAGCCTATGGCTTTTTGATAGGGAAAAGAACAAATAACTTCATTAGGTTTCACTTTATGCTGAGAAAAAGGAGGTATGGGATACAATTTGAACGAACAATTCTTGACTTTATATTGATCTATAATAGAGCGAATGTACTCTCCTTGATGAAGAATGAGAGAGTTATCAGGTGAACGAAGGAATTGAATACCAAGAAATCGATTAGGGAAACCTAGAATTTTCATACGAAAATGAGATTGGAGTTGTTTAATTATACGATCGAGTATTGACGAATTATCGCCTGTCAGTAAAATATCATCAACGTGTATGAGAAGTAAGACTTTCACGATTCCATTATCTTTTAAAGCATAAACACAAGGTTCACGAGGAGAAGCAACAAAGCCGATTGATTTTAGAAAACTATCATTGTACGATTCCAACAGGTCGGCGCTACAGATAAACCATACAGAGAACGATTCAATTTTCCAACATGTGTCTTTCTGTCAGCAGTAAAACCTTGTGGTATTGAGATGTACTTCTCACGATCAATCATACCGTTTAAGAAAGCGTAATCTACATCAAGTTGTTGAATTTCCCATCTATTTTGCACTGCTATAGCTAGAACCCACTTTACACATACACTATTGGGAGTGGGCGACGCTGTATCTTCTTTCTTATAAGTCTCAGTATCACGGCAACCAACAGACACTAAACGAGCTTTAGGAGTTCCATCCGATTTAATTGAGAAAACCCACTTAACAGGTACAACTTTCATACTTGGTTTCCTTGGTACAATCTCGAAAACATCATAATCACGCATTGCTTGCAATTCTTTATTGATAGGGCCTTGCCATCTCTGGGCTTGTGCTCCTGTTGTAGCTTCAATAAAAGTTAGAGGTAAAATCTCATTGGTGTAATACTCTTTATCAAATTGACCAAAGTTCGAAAAAGACGTGTCAGGAATTTTCGTTACATTCACGGCAATATTTGCTGAACTACTTTCGTCACCGTCAGACCAATCATCATCAATTTCCAACGTTTGAGTAAAAACTTCATCATCTAAATCAAATTCTGTTGTAACAGCGAGCAAAGACGCATTGGTAGAGTTAGAAGTTGAAATATGCTCTTTATTCTCACTTGGTTGTTTGACAGAGGAACCATTCGAAATATTCGTAACAGAGGTTAGCACAGGGCTACCCCCTCCCATTGGAATAACACTATCTACTGTAGAATTTTTATTAGGGAACTCAAGAACACGATCTTCAGCCAAAGGTGTATGGGCATCTCCAAACATTATATTTTCGTTTATCGATAGAATACATTCTTCCGTTGTAATCTGAGATTTGGGATCGTACACACGATATCCAGTAGAAGTATAACCAATCAAATACTTAGGGTCAGTACGAACATGCCATTTATGGCCTCGAGGAATATTACGAACATAAACCTGACATTCAGAGCCAATAACACAAAGTTGAGATAAATCAGGAACTTTACCATAAAATACTTCGTAAGGTGTTAAGAAATCGATAGAAGAGTGCGGAGTACGATTATAAAGCCAGCAGGCTGTATCACAAATCTGTCCCCACAGATACGTAGGAAAACCAGAATCAAAAAGGAGAGAGCGAATAGGTTCTTCCAGTGTTCTATTCACGCGTTCCGACGTACCAGAATGTCCGTGAACGTCGGTTTCAGCAAACTCTGGTTTTGCTCCATACTTAGATAAAATCTCCAACACGGTTTTATTGTCAAATTCTCCTCCACGATCAGTTCTCAAACGATGAAATTGTCCTGGAGTCGGATAATGAGCTCGAATTTCGGTGTACGCCTGATCTAGCATTTCAGCTGTCTCACTTTTACGCTTCAACACAAATACTTGTAAAAATCTAGAATAATCGTCTAACACAATTAAAATATACTTCTTTTGTGTATGAAAAGTGCAGGGAGTAATCGGCCCAATAAGATCGCTATGAAGTATTTGTCCTACTCTAGTTGCTGATTCTCTATCTTTAGTAAATGATTTCCTTGTCATTTTAGCTTGGGTGCAAACGGAACAACACTCTAGTTTTTCGATACAAATTAAAGGATCAACGCCTTCACTAACTTTGAGAAGTTTATTTACATACGGAGCCGAAATATGACCGAGTCTAGGATGCCAGAGTCGGCCTGCTTTTTCAAATTGTTCTCGTTGAACGGGAGTTAATTTCTTGTTCCCTAAACGTTTCAGTGGTTTACATTTGGTTTTAAGACACATAGGTTGTAATACAATAGAGGGATTCGTTAAGGTTTGATCATTAATTTCTAATGCAAGAGATAACACGTCGTACTGCGCATTTAAGTCAAAGTCGAAAGTGGTATTTAGACATTTCAACTCACCTGGTTTATTAAACGATAATTTCTGAGAAAGATCTGCACTTAAAGGGTAACCCGTAACATAGTAAATACCATTTCTTACATCGATCGTTGTTAATTTCGAATTCAGTTTCCTATTAACGATTAGACCGGATTTAATATTTAAGATTACAGTTGTTTTGAATTGTACATTAAATGCATTCGCGCTAACGATCATTTCGTTGGCATCAGGAACAAACTGCATATCTAAGAATTAAGACAGTTTCAGACTTTTGGTACCGGAACAAGACTGGTAACGAACCATACCCAAACGAATTCAATGTTTCAAGATTTTGATCGACTAGGATCATTACTGGTTGAGGTTTATCATATTTCACGAAGTTGATAAGGATTTCTTTCGATTTCGATATTGAGTAGTTTGCTGCTGAGTCTAAAGTGAATACTGTACAGGTACCAAAGTCTGATCTACGAAATGTGAACTTACTTTGAGAGTTTTGATTAGGACATTGGGCACCAACATGGCCAAATTCGAAGCACCGGTAACATTGTCGGCCTGGGTTTCTACACTCAGCCTCAGTATGAAAGTATTGACCGCACTTTCCACATTGCAGTTTGCATTTCTCTTCTTCTGTCGATTCACAAAGTTGTTGTAACTGATCTTTAGTATAAACAGGGCACTTGCCAGGAATCGAAGTAATATTGTTAGTCTTCTTAGGAGCAAATCTGGTACTAGGTTCAGATTTTGAACGATCATGGTTACGAATATCATCATTATTTCGAGGACGTTTAGAATCAAAGGATTCGTTGTCATTATTGTAGCGTTTACGATATGAGTTTTGATAATTAAAGGCACTATAAGCACGATCAGGACGATAGTCACGTTTTTGTTGATAATCACGGACGAAAATCACGATCTTGACGAATGTTACGATTTGGACGAAAGTTACGATCTTGATGTGATCTTGATGAAAGGAGCGATGATTATTGTCGAACGATCGACGAGTATTATTTGTACGGTCCTTTTGGTAGTCTTGAGGTTCAGATAGATCGACTGTGAGAAATTTTTGTTTAACGTAATCAAGGGTGAGAATGTTCTTAGGTAATACAGTCACAGTATTATAAAATGCGAATAACGGAGATCGAGTATCTTTAATTCCCGAGATTTTCTGAAGGAACATCGCTCGTAGATAGCTGTCATGAAATACAGTTCCGCGTTCAGCGTATTCATTGACGATTGTTTCGAATTTGGTTACAAACCGGGTCTTATTGTCCCCGATAAAACGTAGACGATCTTGGCGGTTATATAGTTCAACAGAATCTTGTACCTCATTAGCTCCGTATAGTTTCGATAATACTTTAACTGCTTCATATGCTGTGTTTATATTTTGAAGAGACAGCGCGATATGTTTAACCACTGACGCTCGTAAGTATAGCAGTGTCTGAGCATTCTTTCTAGCACGACGTTCGTTCGATATACTTTCATCTCCCTTTTTTGTTTCGATGAATTTGAGTAAACCTAGGGCTTGAAGGTCCATATCTATCACGTTGCGCCACGGCTTAAAGTTTCTATGTCCGGAAAGGCGCTCGTGTTCCGCTATTTTTCTAATTGTAAATTGGGGGTCAGTACGAGTGTTGCGTTCGTCCATACGAAGTTTTACCGCGTTATCAACTGCTTTTTGGAACTCGTCCATACTTAAAAACGAAAGATTTTTAGACACTTGCTTGTCCTCTGGTGGTTCTGGGTCGGAGTCGGAAGAATTAGATCCCGTTGATTCAGAGTCACGGTTTGATCCACCGTCACTGTCGTCCTCACCAGACTTGTCGACATAGTCATTGTTTTGAATTTCATCAGCAAGTAGTGCATCTTCATCAATCTGAGTTTCTTCTTTCTTCTTCAATTTACGAGAACGTGTGCTCATGGTTATGATAGTTACGGTTGATCTGGGTTTAATTCGCAAAAAAAGGAAATCTCTAAATTCACTACAATCACTAAATCATTAATTATAATTAATGTCGATACCGTTCACGATATATTCTGAAGTCCGTACGTTGTAAACGTATAGGGAGAAGCATACCGAATAACCACGAGACAACGAAGACATCCCTACCTAAGCATGGTAGGTATTAGGCTTCCGGACTACACCGTGTTCGTATACGGATAGAGTGACTGTGATCAATAGTAGGCGCACAGAGGGCGCTAACGTCAACACTTCGTCCGTTCGTGATTTTATTTTTAAATTTTCAAGAGGCTTGTGATCCGAAAATACTGTGAATCTTTTTCCTCTGAGCCAAAATTGCCAGTGCCTTATGGCTTCACGTATAGCAATACATTCAATGTAAATTGCTTTCTTTTTTTTTTTGATATGAACTGAGCTTTCGCGAGAAGTATGCCA
The DNA here is from genome assembly GCA_035079385.1 of Aspidiotus rigidus. Classification (NCBI taxonomy): domain Eukaryota; kingdom Metazoa; phylum Arthropoda; class Insecta; order Hemiptera; family Diaspididae; genus Aspidiotus; species Aspidiotus rigidus. Next base: position 454,442 of record JAVHKY010000074.1, on the reverse strand, counting down.
CTGGTTTTTCCGTCCCGTCACCCTGCGGCTGCTTTAAAACTGCACCGATACCCTCTAGACTTGCGTCCGTGTAAATGTGAATTGGTTTGTTTTGGTCAAATATCGCCAGCACAGGTGTCGACGTTAAATAGTTTTTTACCTTTTCTAATGCGTGTTCGCACTCTTCTGACCATTCAAATTTAACATCTTTCCTTAGCAATCGGTGAAACGGCTCAAGCAGGCGTGTAGCATTCGGGATATATTTGAGATAAAAATTCACCTTTCCCAAAAACTGACATATATTTTTACGTGTCCCTGGAACCGGGAAATTTTTTATAGCCGCCGTGTTTGAGGTGAGGGGACGTACCGTACCGCCGCCCACTATGTGACCAAGATATGTGACTTTGTCTTTGGCAAATTCGCACTTTGTGAACTTCAGTCGGAAGCCTTCTTCTATAATCGCATCTACCAACTGCTGTAGGTGTTTGAGGTGTTTGTCGAAGGTCCTTGAAAAAACAAGGATGTCATCGATATAATTGCAACAGAAGCCGTCTAATTTACGCTTTCGAATAATTCCCTGTAAAATTCTCTGGGAAATTGCAGAGGCGTTCTTATATCCAAATGGCATACTCACCCACTGCCAGTGGCCATTTTGAGTTACAAAACCTGTCTTGTGGCGATCTTTCTGACGAATAGGTATCATCCAGAACGCTGAATTAATGTCCAACGATGAAAACCACAAACACCCATTTGTTTTTATAAGTAATTCTTCTATCAAGAGGAAGGGTTGACTTTCAGGGACCACTAATTTATTGAGTTCCCTGAAGTCAACACACATCCTGTTTTTTACCTTGACATCTCCTTCTTTCTTGTAGGCTAAAGTAACCGGGGACGCGAACGGTGACATTGACTGTTCAATCATCCCATGTTTCAGTAGCTCTGTTATTTGTGACTCTATTTCTTTCTGGTCATCGAATGAGCACCGATACGGTTTTTTCGCAACGTAACAATTCTCCGCAAGTTTGATTTGAGCCTCGTAATTCGTTACATTACCAATGTCGTACCTATTTTTTGCAAAACACGCACCGTTTCTATCTATGAATTTGTAAATTCTATTTCTTTTCTCTCGATCTAAATGATCGGTTCTCGCTTTGAATTCTTCCACGGGTATAAATTCATTCCAATTTATTGACATTTTATTTTGGCTAAAGGCCTGATTTGATTTTGCAATAAAATTTTCTTTTCCATCAACGTAATGGTGTAATTCCAATTTTTCGTTAAATCGTAATTTAAATGACGTTATTGTATCTAATCCAATAATCACGTCATGAGACATATCTTGTCGATCAACGACAAATAAAATAACTTCTTCTTCTACATCGTGAATTTCTGTCTTCACAAGTGCCATCGCAAAACTTTGGTCACCTCCGCATAGTGTTTTTAGATTGGACATTTCGTATTTAATTTTATTCGTTTTTAACGATTTCAGGTACTCATATCTGATTAAAGAGCAATTTGCGCCGGGGTCATATAAGCCCTTGCCTTTTTTGCCTTCAACCGTCATGTCCATCTCAACTAGCGGAGGCATCCTCAGTTTTTTGATGTTAAATTTTGGTTGGACAATGTCTCGAGTTCCGTGTTATTAGCGATACAAACCAGTTTTTGAACGTTGGAATTTATACCCATGATTTTATTCGCGTTCGTGTTCACATTACTTGAGCTACCTCTATACTCGGGGTTTGACGGGTTGTTCCAACACACTTTCTCAGGGTGGAAACGACCTTTAAATCCCCTCCTCTCGCAGTACGAGCAGGGTTTGAAATTTCGCCCTTTCAGTTTTCCTTCACTCTTCTTTTCACCATTCTCACTCGGTGTTTGGTTATAATTTTTATTTTTCAAATTTTCCTTAATCTCCCATTTAGAGATTTCGGCTAAAAGTTGGCCCTGCGTTATAACGTAATTTTTATCAATCTTATCACCGATCTCACGCGGGAGACCTACTACAATTAGTGAAACTCGCGATTTTTCATTTATTCCCGGAAGGGAATCGATCAAAAGACTATTTTTCTTTATAATATATTCGGAATAAGTTGTACCTGATATCCATCTGTATACAAGCTCGCGTATCGTGTTTCGATCCATCCCTTGTCCGCGAATGCTTCCAGGAAGTTCGTTGTCCATGATGCCCACGTGTCTTGCGAGTGGTGAACCCATTCCGACGTGAACCACTCCAGATGAGACTTTTCGAGAAATAGTCTCATTGCCTCGGCACGACGATTTTCTGGGATAGCCAGCCGATCGCATTCCCGATTGAATGTTCCTAACCAAACCTCGGCGTTTTGCGATCTGGCTGATTACCATGTCTTTAGTTATCGACTGTAGAGATTTCTTCTCGCCGACGTTTTCTTCCTTCGATTCAGATATTTTTGTCCCTTCGGTTATATCTGATCTTCTTCCGTCAATGGGTATTTCTTCCAAATGAAATTCCCCGAACACGATGTTACCGAACAGATCCACATAAATTTTTTCGAGATCCTCCTCCATTTCGACAGTCATCAGCCGGTATTGTCCCCGATGTTTGAGGGTTTTGAGGAGGTTCTGAGCTGCTGGGATATTGGCCAACGTTCCATGCAACGCCATATTCTGAGCTTCGGGAGGTAACAATAGTGTTGTCGACGAACCAACGTACATTATCGATTTCACATTATTCACACTACTTTTTGAATTTTTAGGATCCGTTTCCCAAAGGACGTGAAATACAAGCTTGCGCGTCATTGTAGCGGCAATACGGCTTCGAGAGAAGAAAATTTTTTTTTTTTTTTTTTTACACTTTCCGCAGGAACGATAACGAGTTAAAATTCGCTCACGATAAATAAGCGTGTGAATTTGTAAGAAAGTAACGCACACGATCAGTGAATTGCAGTATATTTGAAATGATAAAGAAATTCACACAAAAGATCGCATTTACCGCGAGAGAATTATTCCTTTATAAAAGACGAGTGTGTCGAGCGAACCGATAAAATTGAGTGTCTACTCGTAAAATAAGTATCGGCGTCGCCGGTGATACCGGTGACGAAAATGATGGATGAAACAATGTGGCCAGATAGAACATGTGATCTACCTATCGCAAATACCCATATTATTTAACGTACGCCTAACTACATCGCTATCGAGATGAATCCTGTAAATGACGTAATCGGAGAATGTATTCATTCTTACACCTATACATCAACAAAACAGAAGTTCAATAAATTTTATTTCCGTACAATATGGGCCACTTTTTCAGTGTTTTTTTCATGTACCTCGAGCCCTAATTAATAAAAAAGAAAAATATGAGAAACCAATGTAGCTGTAAGGTTCCTCTATCAACTCATATACCCAAAATCATGTCAAATCCAACGAGTCTTGTGATACCAGCCTTCAAATAGTGTCCCATATTGTACGGCAAAAGGTACAATATGGGCCACCCAAATTAAAACAACAATAACAAGCCAATTAATGCTTGAAAACGACTTTATTTATACAAAATGAGTCAATTAGATAAAGAAACACAAAAAAAAATGGAAAAACGGATTTTTTAAACACAAGGGTAGGAATCTGGGATAGATTGAAAAATATAATGTCCCCGTCGTTCAGACACTAAAGTCAAGCGACATTTAATGTCAGCCGGGTCCAAAGTATCAATGTCACGGTCAATTTTACATGGAAAAGTAAATGTTGGAGGATTCTGGCGTTTTAAACGCACATAATCAAATCGGACTTCTGAACCATCATTGTTGAGAGCAATGACTTTTCCAGCAAAATACCTCACTCTATGATCGTATTGGGTCCGGAACTCAGCAATATACCACGCGCCAACTTCAACGTTCCAGGGTTCAACGCCTTCGTCATCACCTCTTGTATTCTCATCATTCAGTGCGGTATCCTCATCATCCATGGCTGGATTTTCGTCACCATCTGTAGCTGGATTTTCGTCATCACTGGTCACATTCAAGTCATGGTCAGAAGAGCTGTCTTCAGAAGAAGTGCTAGTGGATGTGTCGTCGTTTTCACTTTCGGTGTCCAAGTTTTCACTTTCGCTGTCTACAGTTGGGTTATCAGGATCATTATTTTCCTGATCTTTCGCCAAATCCTGGAAGTCTTCCAGGCACACTGCTTTTCCTGGAGGTGTCGCAATTTTTTTCTTCCTTTCTGCCTTTGGTTTTTCGCCAAACCGAGCTTTCTGTAAGACATTGATCATAGGGGTCAAAAAACGCTTAGAAATTTCATCTTCCGTATCTTTGTTTGGCATTTTGTCAAGAACAACGTTCGGATTAAATGGTGAAATGCCTGTGAACTGAAAACCTGACTTTATGTTTTCTGTGAGTCTTGCAATATCATCAATAGTATTGCACAAAAGTTTCGGAAAAATGCTTTTAGGAATGACACCCATGTTCTTCTTCTTCCAATTTTTCAAAACGCGATACCACAAAGATTTCAATGGCTTGAAAACACTGTAGTCCAAGGGCTGAGTAAGGTGCGTTGAATTAGGAACGAGAAAAACGAAACCTACATCATGCTCCAGGGCTAACTTGATTGTGGAGAAATTGATGTGAGAACATAAATTGTCCCCAATTAGGATTTTGGGACCTGATGATCTACGAAAATAACGCAACGCGATCTTTTCAAACCAGTCGCTGAAAATTTCGGCTGTAAACCACCCAGACTGAGTTCTATTATAGAAAGCTCCTTTTGGCCCAAGTTGAATCCACGTGTCGTAGATGTGAAGAGATTTATAGCATATATAAGGCGGTAATAGCGTACCTTCAGCTGAAGCAGCGAACATTACAGATGTGCTGACTTTTGAATGATCTATTATGTTCTCAGGACGTTTTCCTCTACGAACGATGCACTGAAAAAATAATACGGTAATAGGAATGAGTCAATGAGAACTGAATACCGGCACTGAAGAAATAGCACCTACTTTGGACTTCTTCGGATCGTCAACGAAACACGTCTCATCGTAATTTAGAATGTTAGTTGCCGGCACATCTTTTAAGGACGTTTCCAGTTCTTTAAAGTACTTCAACAGTGATTCTCGAGAGACCTCAGCGCGACTACGCTTAATATTTTCAGCGAACTTGATTCGCAACTCAGGATGGCGTTTGACAAAAGCACGCACCCAATCATCCGAAGGCGTATTTGTCTCACCAAATTCAGACACCTGACGAGGAATCAAATTGAGGTAGTCCCGAACTATAATCTGAATATCACTCGTCTCGAAAAGACATCCCCATTTTGCAGCAAGTTCCAACATTCGAGTCAACACAGCTTCTTCCGACTCGCATAAGACGAAACGGCGACCTAATTTTGCCATCCTTATTTCAGGTTCACCGCCTACAGAAAAGAATACCAGTATCCAAAATATCAATAATCTATACAAAAGAGGACTTGTGCTAATTTACTCCGTGTATTGTACCTCCATCATTCATTTTCTTGAAGTATCTTTGTATTGTTGATCTCGGAATACCTGATCGACGCGAAGCTTCTCGAATAGATCGAAACCCAAACTCTCGTGTTCTCACTTTCTCAATGACAACCTCCAATTGTTTGGCAGAAAATTTCTGCCGTTTCTTACCTTCGGGTTTTAAATCACGTTTCCGAACCATGTCTCATAAAGCTCTAAGAAAGAAAAAATTCGTGATAAGTAACAATAACCAAGTCCTTCCGCGAAGTGATAATGTCGATTCATCTTACCCTAACAATCAGGAACACGACTTTTTTCACTAAATTCGCTGTTTCTCCGTCGGAAATACAGTAATCGATGCAATTTTTTTCTCAAAATGTTTGAGAGAGTATGACGAATCTGAATTATCAACTGATAACAAGCCTAACACGACCCGTCTACATTATCCAATAGAAGTTTTCACGACTTTTTTTTTTTTCGCCTTTTCGAACAACATGCAATAGAACGAATAATAAAATAGATATTGTCTTCGAAACCGATATGAATCGTTAGCTCTCGATCTCCTCTTTCCAATGATACCCAGTGTTAGTTGAATAAACGTACTGTAGGAGCAGTACCTACGTTTCTCATGTAAAAACCGTGGTAATGGTTACTTTCCTGAGTCATACCTACCAGTAGGTGAAAGAGGAGTTTGCGAGAGAAGGAGAGTGAATAATTTTTCCTGGAAAACTGCAAAAGCGTTCACATGGCACTGGAGAAGTGACTCTACTTGAATCAACCGCTCTTGTGTGTCTCTTTCGGCACACGACGCTCTTGGGCGGTCTTCAAGATAGAGGTGTGAATTTTCCTCAAAGGTGACGTTGTCCTCTTCATTTAGTACATATGAATTGTTGTTACAATAGTCGTCAACTGGCGCAACACTAAAATAAGAAATAATTATCATCAGATACAAAATGTATTGCAGATGTACGTTAATACATGGGACAAGTTTCATACACCTACTTCAACTGCGTCTCAGTCCTGCGGCCCAACAGTGTTTCATTAGCTACCGTATTACAATTTGGAAAAACTGTAGAAATATTTTGGTCCTCATATTTGTCTCACAATGGTGTTCTGCAGAAATGACAATCAAAATTGATTCAATATTGTACATCACACATGAAGAACTTAAACAGGATTTACTCTCCAGAATACCAACCCATATTATGTCAGTATAGAATTCTTTCAAGTGTTTTTGAACGAAAATTATATTAATCACAAATTTCTTTACTTATAATTGATCAAAGTCTTGTTCTTTGAAAATTTTCACCAAGGTTTTCGAAATTATTTTAATAGAGTTACCAAATTTGCAATGTAACTATCTATGAAAATAGTTTTTTTAAAAATGGATATTACCGTAACATGGGGGAAGATTGAATAATTTTGGTCAATTTTCTTGCTATAACTTTTCTTGTAATGTGGTTACCCCCAAACGGGTCGCGGTTCGAGTTTGTACTCACGTAGAGCTTTCCAAAAAGAATTTTTTGAGAGCAGATTTTTTCAGCTCTAGGAAGACCAGAAGGTGCCATTCAAAGTTCCCTAGGGTTGGGGTAACATTGAATGGTGCTATTTTTATTGCGGAAATCGATTCTCCGTAGCAACATTAGTCCACACAAAAAGTTTCAACGAAATCGGCTGAAAATTACACGGGTCAATTGCAAATATGCGATTAATCAGCGCTGCAACTTGTTGTTGAACGCTATCGTTTCGTTTCATGAAACCTTCCATCCAATCATAGCCAGGATTCAATTCTCACATCTATGGATGCAAAACATTGCTGTTGATACGTTATCACAAAAAATCTAGTCTAAGTACATCTAGAAATTTATGTACCTTGTTTCTTAAAGTAGAATGAAACAAACATACAAACATCAGCAGTGGAAAGTGGAAATCCCCAATCTCCACATACACATATCAATTTGGCAAGTCTTGTCTCTTCTTCAGTCGATAACGCGGATTCTCTTCCGATTTTACCCTTGTGATTACCATGTAATCTATTGAACAGAGTACCAACTGGAATTCCATAAGTTTTCAAAGCCTTTTGTTTACTCATTTTCACGTTCTGAACGTCATTGTATTTTCGGTAGGGTCTCTTCCTACCTTTCACGTAATCGCTACTGTCGGTTTAATATATAAATAATAATGAATTTACTTTGTAGATCTCCTCTTTCCCAAGCTAACAACGGTTGTTGTAGTAGATATGGCTCGTTCACTGTCATCGATATACCCATTTGCCTTGCCCAACTGCTCAATATCTAATTAGAAGAAGAATATTGTATCATCCTCACAAAGTTTATCCACCACACAATCAAACTTTGAGATGAAAGTTTCGGCATCTTTGTTCTCACCAAGTTTCATGGTAGTTAATTTCAAACATAAAGTTGCTCTATTGGTTGCACTCTGCTGTAGATATTTATCATTGAGGGCATTCCCCATTAAGTACGCTGTCAGTATTGTACAAATAATTGAAATGTGTGAATCGGCTACACTCAAGGCTAGGACTGCCTTTGCTTTTGATTCAACTTCAGTATCGACTTGATTGACATCTGGTTTGAGTATCACTTTTTCACATTTACGAAGTTTAAGCACGGATTCAGTGACAAATTTCCAAGATACGAAATTTTTTCCATCAAATTGACGAGCAACAAATTTGTCCGTCAATGACATTATCGAGAGAAAAAAATATTTATGATGAGCACAAATACGCTCTATTGAATTAATAGCCAACAAAGAAAAAAAAAAAAAAACAGAAGGCTAACTTGAAACCACGCCTAGAACAACAACGACCGAAAAAGCTAACTGAAAGTAACCAAAAGAAACGATCAATTTGGTTTAGAAAGAAAACGGGATGAGAAGCAAGATGAGAAGCGATCAAAATTAATTTGGTTTACTACGACAACGAATTTAAGGATAATTACCTACCTGTAATTAAAACAAAAGAGGATGGGGGGAAAAAGAATAAAAACAAACAGGTACACACAACAAACAAGTGTAGTAATTATAGAATGTAGGACTTTATATAAAACAACAACGTACAAGAAAATGGAAATCATGAACTTAGCCTACCAGTATGCGCGCGCACCTCAAAAGTACTCTCTCTAATCTGAACACATCGATTAGAGGGACTCGGTTCGTCTTGCTGGGACTGGTAGGCTTGTAATGTTGATGGCAGCAACTGGCTGTCCTCATTAGAGTCCATAAAATTCTCGTCACAAAGGTCATATTCTTCTTCTCCTTCTCGCATGTATAGTTCTGCCACTACAAAAATTGAGTAAGTATTGAACCCATTTCTTAAAATGTTTGAATTTGGAACAAGTGGTGATTGAAAGGTTTTCCAGATCTTTTACTTACTCTTAGGATCATAATCATACAATCCATCATTGTCTTCATTTTGCAAATTCATCTTCTCATCAATTTCTATTTTTGAGTTTATGACTATTTTCTTGCAACCTACTTATTATTCTGAGTTCTGACCTAAAACTCTGCAGGCTAATTGATTAAAATTTGCGGATTTAATCAGTAAAGATTTCTATTTTCAGCTCTATTTCCTAGCAACAAAATGTATTTTGAGGTCTAACTGTGTTTGTAAAGTCTGTACTCCGTAATTGATTATTATTTGAATTGAATACTTGCGGATCGTGGATTTAAAAATCAAAATTTGAAAATAGAAAGGTGTCGACACGCCTGTATAACTCTTTTGCAGTCCGTACGCTGTAACCTATAGAAGTACATAATAATACAAACTGACCAGACCCACACACCACATGATACATTTGTATGACTTCCGGACTACACCGTCCCAGTTGAGTCACGGTACAATCACTGTTCACGAGAGAGTGTGAGTTATGTAGGAGATAGCGTGCTGTAGGTAGCGCTATCGTCAACACCCCCTCCCACACGAACGAGACTCTAGATGTATAATATTATTAGTCTTGCTAATACTTGAATTATTATTTGACTCTTTTGACTTCTATAGTTGTAAAGGTTCATTTATATGACTAAAAATGAACAGTTACAATTTTTAGTACATTGAAGGTGTAGAGACAGCTCAATCTATACAAGTAAAGATCTAGCAATCACATTCCGGCAGATGAGAGCCTATTCATACAAGTAAGAATAGACTATTGTTTGAGAGATAATTCATACAGAAAAGAGTGAACATTTAAGTTAAAGTATTTGGAAGGTATTAAAGTACAAAGAACTGTTAGTTGAACAACGTTTAATGTATTCAATATAACGCCAATCTGCATAAAACAAAATCTTATACTTAATAAATAAAAATATTTGAGTTTTCCACAATTGTTGAAATTGGGAAATTATACTTTATAAATGAAAATAATTTTTGAATTGTCCACAAATGCTTGAATTGGAAAATTACTGAATAAGACTCACTATTTGGGGGTATAGCTGCAAAATATTGTATGTCCGAAAGACCACCTGCAGAGAAACAGCTGTTTAAAGATGAAATAGGTTATTCACAAGCAAAGTGACGTACTTTGCGCACTTTATCAGAATTTTTCTGTGATTATGAACCTCTGTTGACTGATTGCTGCATGGACTGGGCTATTCGGTACACTGTTTTATTCATTTAATTAAATAAATGGACGAGAAGGGCGGACATACTACAATGTATTTCATGGGGACTGGACATACAATAATTTGCAACAATCAATGTTATCAATTTTTGATCATTGAGGAGAACACCCGAACAATATTAATAGTTTCAACAGCAATCCGGCGTGGAAAAGAGTTTTATACGAATAATATCGTTCTCACAATCATTCGAATTTTTGTTGTAATTATGAATGAATGGAAATCTGATGTTCGTTATGAAATAAAATCTGATGTTCTTCCATCTGAAGGAATCGATATGCTTCGCAAGAACGTTGGTCACTGTTACGGATGTTACTTTGCCTATCGATACCATGTGGAATACAACTTGCGTTGTGATATTGAAAAAAAGGTACGCGCCTTAGAACAGGAGAATAACGTCCTGAAAATTCAAGCAAAATGGAGAGAAGACTTGATGCAGTCCAGTGGAACGGTAAAGAAGAAAGGGCTGCAATTTCATGCGAATGAAGAAAAGAAGAACCCAAACCCGATGGTGAAAAAGGAAGAATCGAAAGACGTGGTTTTCTCACCTTATATTCGCAATAAAAAACTTCATCGTGCTAAATTGCGAGCCAATTTCTAAACGTGTGACATAAAAATTATACTATTTCGCATTTCAGTATTAATGACGACGTATTCCTTAATATTACTGTCAAGTTTTCAGTTATCAATAAAGAAACATGCAAACGTATTACTATACCTTTTTTTATTTTTGCAGTGCAATGTTGAACAGATCAAAAATGCAGGGTGAAAATTTCATTTCATTAATTTTAAGAATTCTTTATATTCCTCGCATACGTCCTCTTCGGCTTCATGATCATCAAAAAATACCTGTATTACGTCGCACGTGTCCTTCACTTTATCACTATTGGGGATTTCGGCATAAAATTTTTCATGACAGGCTGGTATTACTCCTTCTTTGACCAACTGCAAGAGATCTTTATGTTTTGCTTTTGAGATCGGCAATGGAGCAGCGTGAAGTTGTTGTAGTGGAAGTTTACCAATTTGAACTGGAGTCATGAGGCAGACCGGGTCTTTCATTGCACCTGCTGTTCGACGTGTTCGGGGATTTCTTGGCACTTTTTTAGGTTTCTCTAAGAAGGATAACTCATGGAATGGTGCCGCCGCGTCAACGGTGTATTTGAAACGTACTACTTCTGAGTTTTTCTCAATTTGGATCCATTTTATTTTGAGCCATTCAACTTTTCTGAAGTTGCTATCCTTCTCCCAGTTTTTCAGAAATCGTGCAGCAAGAGCTTTTGCATCATAGAACTGGGAAAAATTCAATTGATGAACTTCAAATGGTCGGGGATTCATTCTTGCTTCCTCTATGATGATACGCATTTGATCTGCTGTAAAAATTTTGCGATTTTCCTTCTTTGTTTCAATTTTTCCGTGCATCCCATCACATTGGAGATATGTGTGACCCGATTCAAGGTACTTCATGTTCAGCACCAACAAGTTAGGAATACTGTTTACAGCGTAAATCATTAAAGCTAGCAAATAATGATTGCGATTTTGGGCAGCGCAGGTGTCCGACCATGTATTCACTGTTGTTACATCCGTTGGTAGCGAGCGTAGGTACATCAGAAGGCATGTTCCTATTTCACTGCATCCTTTATGGCCATTACTTTCATCAAACAAGTAACATAGCCCGTTGGCTTTTGAATCGTAAATTGTGAAGTTGAAAAGATTCAACTTTCTTTTATAGTACAAAGAAGCATCCGGACACTGCGGTACAGATAATGTAGCTTCCAAATCAAATGTTATTGTTACTTGCGATGTATTTTCCCACATCATCTCCTCATCTTTCAGTGCCAATGACTGCTTTTCACGCTCTTTATGTTCGTCATACATACGCTTCTGTTTTTCGGACGGCGGATTAGCTTCATGGAATTGAATACAAATGGAACATTGGTCCTTCTTCGGTTGATGAAAAGCAAGTTGAGGTATCCACCCATTGAATATTTTCCTGTAAGGAATACGCACACTTCAATTATAGAGTCTCTATTTCGCAGTGTTCAATTCATAGTATTGAAGAAGTAAAATTATTGAATACCAAGTAGCTAACCTGTATACAAATTCTGATACCGGCACCTTGTCGTCTTCATTACGAGTGTTGATTGATTTCATGAACTGGCAATAAAGTCTGTACATGATCCGCCGGTTCAGGCCTGGTGGCAAGTATAACTTTCTGTCATATTTACGGCAATAGTGAGATGGAACTGCAGGAAACATGGAAATATGCTGTTTCCCAAGTTCAATCCTTCGTGGTGAAGTTGCAGTTGCTGGTTTTTGTCCGGTTCGAGCGTGTTGTATACCATAAAAAACATTCGTTGCCGTTCGATTACGTGCTATGGACGTGATAAAAGAGTATGAAACCTGTCAACAAAAATATTATTGAGAACAGTTACGAGTAGTTCAATCAATGTCAGTCTTCCTGTAGGAAGCAATCTACGTACCTGGAAAATGAATGAGAAAAAGTTCAAGCACACACGAACTTCCTCCTTATCACTATTTGGTAGATAATAATATCGAGCACAACTTCGTGCTTTCTTCGGATCGTTCTTCCGAGGTCGATTTCTCACAGGAATTTTATCTTTAATAAAACCAGACAAATAACTTTTTTGGCGCGCCGTATCGCCAATGTTCCAATAGTGCTTCTGCAATACTTCTTGCTGCTCTGCAGAAATGAGTGAATGACAGGAAAAACGGCAGCCACAATTTTCCATTACTCGAACGGCTTTTGCACAAATGATCTTGCCTTTTCTGTCTTTGTATTCCAGCCCCAGCATTCTGTTTCGCTTCTGAACGTTTTGGTCCCATTTGTCTGGATTGCGTGTTCGTGGTCTCTTCCTTGTTACATTATTTGGAACAGCATCTCCAATTGTCAACAGAAGTGTCGAATTTGAAGGAACACTCTCAATTACAGCAGGTGACAATATTATTGTTGATGTAGACGAATTAGTACTCGATGTTGAAGATGTTGACAAATTAAACGACGTACTTGATGGGGGAACACTCTCGATTACAGCAGGTGACAATGTTGACGTTGACGAATTAGTACTCGATGTTGACAAATCAAACGACGTACTTGATGTTCCTTCGACGTAATTTCCATAAGTCACGTCAACGTCATTCTCGTCATCAACTTCTAAGCACAAAGAAGTAATCCAGTCGTCCATTTTTTAATTTAACGTTAGCTTATTAAATTACAATGCAATAGTAATTATGAATTATAACTCTCACTGATGCTGCATCAATCACAATGATTTTTTTTCAGATTGCGTCGTCTTCCATGTTGTCGATGGACATACAACAATTTGCCGCATGAAAATTGTTCTCCATGGACATACTATATTTTCTTTTTGATACTTTTCCGGTCGAATAATTAATTTTTTTCAAAACTTATTAAAGGAGCCTACAGACAGCGCTTCAATCGACCTTTTTCCACAGAAAACGCAAAATGCAAAATTTTGGACATACAACATTTTGCAGCTATACCCCCGTATTGTAAAGTGACGAAATGTAAAGCTTAGAAAAATCTAGTAAATGAAAAATTATTCAATTAATTACTAATTATATCATAGAACTATGAACCACAAATTGAAGACCAAATGTCATAACTGGATTTTGCAGCACACTCCTGAAGGATTGTCAAACCATGCTCTAAACATTAACAACAAGCGTGTTATATATTGGTAAATTGTACAAAAGTGCATTTCTTAGTTTGAGAAATCGATCCTGTGGTAACGATAATTGAAATAAAAAGTTAGCTTTTAACAGTGGGAAAAATATTTAATAGTTTAACAGTAGGAAGAATAATATTTAATAGTTTAACAGTTGAAAAATAATATTTAATAGTTTTGCGTTATGAACAATAAAAAGTGAGTTGGTTAACAGTTGAGAGATACGCCGGAAAACAATATAAAAGGAGATTGGAATTTGGATGCGAAAAGTACAAAAAAAAAATAAATAAATTTTAGGAGGGGAAGGATAAAAAAAAATCGGGTAGTTATACCTACAAACAGAACAGCTGATTCTTGATATGTGGTAGAGGTTTTGTTAGGATATCTGCTAGCTGATCTACTGAACTCACAATTACCATCTTAAACCAACCCTTTTTCACATACTCTGCTGGTTTGAAGAACGCAATTTCAACAAATTCAAGTCTACTTCAGCTGGCATGGGTGACACATTGTTGATATGTTGCGCGGTTATCCTCATGTACATAGACTGGTAATTCAACTCTACCTAACAGTTCTTTCTCAGTTTCTCAAGTCAAATAAGATAAAGAGCATTATGTGATGCTTCACAAACTGCTCGAAGTTCAGCTTCAGCTGAACTTTCTGAGATACTAGATAGATTGCAGTCTGGATGTCCACGCTATGAGACACCCATGGTACTTTATTAGGAAACTTGTGGTAGATATTCGGGTGAAATTGGTCCCAAAATCTGCATCAACAAATACTTCATACCGTTTCTCGCACTCCGCTGATCGTTTATACCACAAACCCACTTTCACTGTGCCCGAAATGTAACAAAATAGGTGACTCATTGATTAATAGTGCACTGGTTGTGAGTTTGCTTGAAAGCGAGCAAGAAAACCCACAGCAAACGATATATCTGGCCTAGTAGCTCCCGGTAAACATTTTTCCTGGTTGAAGCCCTGTTGAAGCCCAGTATCAGGGCTTCAAAAGAATTTCCAATGGAAAAGCAGGGCTTCAACTGGGCTTCAAAAGGGAAAAACAGGGGTATTTTTTTCTCAATAGTGGATGAACTGAATTAGTGCATTGAACAATGCCCTCGCACTCACAGTGCCTCATCATTCATCGTGAAACCAAGCTTGACTGTCGTTGCATTCCTGCATTATTGTACTTTTGACATGGCTGCTTGTGTAACCAGTTATAATTATAAAGAAGACCTCGAATGGATTGTTTCAGCGGATTCATGCTGTGTGGTAGACAACGGAGATAATGCAGAGATTTATCATTGTCGGATACTTGGATACCGCAGTCAGTAAGATCACGTAAAAATGAATCCATTTTTGTGAAGAATTTTGAGACGTCTGCTCGTGGATCAAGTCGCATATTGTCCAACTGGGTCTGAATAATTAAAGCATTAGCTCTATTGCCCGCCGCATATTGCAGGTCAAAAACACCGAATATTTCACGTACTGTGTTGCAATCACGTACAAGGTTTACAACATCATTGCCTAACCCGATCTCGAAGAATTAACAGTGTTTTGACGCGTGTCATTTTTGCGAATTTTGACACTGCTTTCTGACACTGTTGACTGCAACGTCAACCGGCGACTCTTTTTTGACAAAATGTTGACTGGCTGACTGAGCCGCAGTTTTGACTGCAGTTTGACATGAATTTGTCATTCCTTTTATGACATTCTGGTGACGCATTATTGACAGCCTTTTGACTGCGTTATGACTACTTTGACTCAGATCTGACTCATTATATTGACAGCTACTCGACTGCGTTTTGACAATATTGTGACCCATTTACGACAAATTCAACCCTGTTGCCCAACCGGTAGAAGGAGGTACTTTTCTCATCAGTAAATGTATTACCAAAACTATTTCTCTAATACATTTACTAATAGAATAGTATACTTTCGACGGTTGAACAATTAAATAATTGTTTTAAATTAAATTATTAAATTTCTTGCATCATAAATTTATTATACGGTAATACGAGTAAGAGAAAAAAAAACAACATTATTCACGCGATAAGTTGTGGATCCAATTCAAAGAGCGCATGAGTTTTTCGTCATCGGGATTGTCGTCAGAATGAAGATCGCCATCTGACATCTCCAAAATTAGTCGCTGAGCATCTTCAACGTCCTTAAGTTCTACAATGCTCACGTCAGGCGATGTTGAGTTAAGAACTTCGCTGACTGCAGGGTAATCAGAGGTACCATTTGTTGCATCAACTAGGTAATAAAAAAAAAAATTTCAATTGCAAATATTGTAATTCCTGGCCTGAAGAGCGGCTCTGCCGTACAAAATAGAATAGACGTATATCTGCATATCAACAATCTGGAAAATGAGATTTCTGGCTTCATTGAAGTGTCAGTGTGTGCGTGTGTGAAGATAATTTCATGAAGTTTTTTACGTAGATCTTGAAACTCCTGAAACTAACTTCAATGTCAAATTCTACGTTGAAAATACTTCTCAAAACTTACACTAGTCAAATTTGCGTCTACTTCAAGAAATATCTATTTGAAAGTTTTTGGGAAGTTTGAGTAATGGGTTTGGCAAACAGATTTTTGAATAAATTTTTTTATTCGAGAAAATTTACATTCAGAAATTTGGCTTTAGGACATGGGAAGCAGGTACATGGGCCTAGGACGCATAAATCATAGAAATTCTTTGAGAGGTTTCAAGACGACGAGATGTGCAAAACGTTTTAATTTTCCAGCTAAAATTCCACAACCTCATTGCTCATTTCCCATACTTGAACTTTTTTCTGGCTAAAATTAAAAAAGTACTCTACATAGAAGATAATATATAAAATGAGAAGGTACCTTCGTTAATATTGGAGCCATGCCCGCCATCCATATTATTACCGGTAGCTCTTTTCATGATTCCACTCGCTATCAAAACTGCAAAATAAAGTCGTAACATTAGATTCCATTCAAATATACGTTTAGATATCAAAAGCAGGCAAAAATCTGTGCGTGAAATTGAATCGGAATAAACTCAAGTTTTCATTACCTACTTTTGAAATCCTATGGGAATACTCGCATAATTTCTATTTAATTTATTAGTTTCTTTTTCGAAATAAACGTTAAATCGTATCATGAGAAATTTCAATTTCCAATTTTATTGAAATCAATATCTTGGAAATTTTATAAATCGTTTCACAATGATAAAATTATTTTCCTCAAAGAATATAAAATATTGATGATATCGTTTCGAATTTATTTTTGAAATCCATATTTTGTCGATGATTAATATGATTTGAATAGAAATGGCCTAATTTTGAATTTTTCAAAACTCAAAAGTGGAGTTCATTTTCTACCTACGTTACCTATTGAATAGAAATATTTATGAATACCGGTATTTATGAAGTAATTTATGTACTTATTTTAGAATCAATGGAATGGTTGCTTTATTGAAATCTGATGAATTTTGTATTCTAGGTACCTACATCATTTTAATTGCATAAATCCTTGAAGGAGACGAGAAAAGGGACTTCAAATTTCAAGAAACGCATGATTCAGAGCTCTGAGGAAAAAATGATTCGAGTAAATTAACCAACATTGTCATTACCAGTGATGTTGCACAAAAACAGAAATAACGAAACTATTTTCAGTTGAAATAAGTTACCAAAACAAAATTAACGAAACGAAAGTAAAATAATTTCACGCTATACCTATACAAGATGGAGCACGAAAACAAAGAACGAGAATGAAGATAATGAAACTTTTTGAGCTAAATAATATCAAAACGAAAGTAGAATAATTTCGCGCAAAATCCTTGGTATGATTTGAATCGATCATTTATTCTTGGAAAAATTAATTCTATTCACGAATCCGAATACCTACTCAATTTTGTGATTCAAATCGTTGTTCAAATCAAAATAAGTTTGAATCTGCAAATAACGTACGATGAAACGTTTTCAAATTAAAAAATAAAGACGTTCATGATAAGAAACCCACGTGTAGTGTTTCTTAACTACCCTAAACACCTAAATTTCATCTCAACTACTGACGAAAAATGTGCTTTTCGAGGGGAAAATAATGAGCATGAAAACATGCCATCAGAACCAGCGTGCCGCTCACGCTGTGACTTCCCTCGAACATTTCATCATTGTAGCGCTAGTAGCGCAGATTTAGAGTAAATGCAGTGGAAGACTTACCTTGGTACCGCTGTAGAGCGCGATCGAGGCTGTAGCTAACTAAATAGAAGGAAAGTCCCCCCGCGACCCCAAAGAAGCTGAAAAGACTTTAGACAAAGAGAATACGCAACACTAACTGAAAAAGCACCCAATTTAATTCAAAACATGAAAGTATACCCAAATATTATAAACGAGATCGAAGGAGATCAATATAAAAACAATGAACTGAGAATACGAGGCGCGATCACCGTTGACCGCCGAAGGTTAATCAGCTTTCTTCTTTTTCGCCGGAACACCTAACGGACAAAAGAGTACATACAATTGCCCGTTAGTCTCAATAGAGATTGTAAGTGACGTTCCTGAAAAGAAAGATTATTATATACCGCCGCATCGGAATCACCATCTCTTCCGAGAAGTACCGCATCTTCTCCGGAAGCCGCCGCATCCGCCGCTCTGTAATTCCTACCTATCGAAACTTTCTATCTAAGAGAATCCTGACCTAACTTTTCCTATTCTACCTGAACTACCAATTAAGTTTCTGAGAGCTTTTCAATCGTTTCGATTATGAGTAACACAGAATACATAGTATGATATGATCGCGATCATGTACAAATATACAGGAAGAAATCACTTACGTGGTTCGATTCCTCGTCGCCAGACATTTCACAATTACAATCCGATTAATTAAAGAAACACGTGATCACACCGCAATTACAGGAACAATATTCAGCCGAACAAATCGAAGAACAAATCGAAAGTACCGTATAAGCAATTACACCGCAGTTTAATAGTACAAAGACATACAGGCCTCGGAATGACGTCGTAGTTTAAATTGCGACGAAATATGCGCCGTCGGTCGTTCCAGAGGGAGGAACCAGTCTGGAAAACAGCTGGAGCAAAGCGCATGCTACCGTGCTATCATCTTTGGTAACGTGTGTCACGTTATCAAAGTCGATGAGGCGACTGATATCACGTGGGCACGTGAATCAGTCGCTGATTTCAACAACTACTGACCTTACAAAGGGGAATCTTTTCACGTGTGTATAGTCGGCTGTTGAATCTGTTGAAATGTTGGCACCCCTGTGCCACTCTCCAGCTCTTTGCTCTTACCAGTTTAGCCACTTAGAGTAAATGAAAATCTGCTTGTGAACTTTTGTTCACTTTCATTTTCTACGACGTAAATTAAGAAGAATGCGACGAAGAATGCGACGTAATTAATACTACTACGTTGTAGATTTTTCACTGATGAAATACACTCGAACTTTAGAAATCTCTCTCGTCTTTTTCTTTCAAAATACTTGCGTAATATTCAACAGGTTATGGGCCCAGCACGCTTCCACTGCGCCAAAGTGCAGCTCAATCTTGGTGTCGTTTTTCATTTTAAAATTTATTAAGCGGGTCAAGATATTTAATTGATTACTTATGCTTTTGTTTTCATACGATTCCTTCAATCGTTGCCAAACTTCGTAAGCTGAGTCAATTTTCTCCTTTATTTTGGCTAGCGCATAGTCGGATAGATGATCTGTAATGTACCCGATTGCTTTCCTATTCTTTTCGTCATACGCCTTTTGTTCTGTTTCCAGGGCAGGTCGAGTACCAGTAATCGCCTCCAAGCAATCTTTTCGTTGTAGTAGCATGCGAACACGGAGCTGCCAATTTTCGTAGTATTCTGGCTGTGTGTCTAACGGAGGGAAAACCGGCACTTTGTCCTTTTTATCGGACATATTATTTACTTTATTAAATTTACACAATCACACAAGTTTAACAAGATTCACAGCGCGGTGGACCCATAACCTGTTGAATATTTCTCTCGTCTTTTTCTTTCAAAATACTTGCGAAATATTCAACAGAATCCGCACGCAGGAAACTTGTCTTGACAAGCGCGTAAGATCACGATACCATCACTTCAATTCAAAAATACCGGTATGCCAACGGGCGCGAGAACTACATTCAAAATGAAATTGAAAAATTGAATTTCAAATACTCGTAATTGGTAATTTGTCAGCGGCTAGTGATAGCAATAAACGAATGTAAGTAGTTAGTTACCTTCAAGAAAAGCGAAGCAGTTTCTTTCTTGATCATCTGAAAATACAAAAAAAATATGAATACGGTAGATAAAACTCATTGATATCCGATACAGCTGTATACTAGATTATGTCATTTAAACTGCCGATGTCTGCCATCAATAATGTACCGACATGACATAAGTGACAGTTTTCGAATGCTGTGGCGATCGTGTTAGATTTCTAGAGTCATTCACGGGATATTACTTCGGCTATTCACGTATGCGGCAAGGGCAAATCGATGTGCTACTCAGGATGGCAATGCAGAATTCAATCTAAGTACCTGTACAGTTTATGAAGTTTGATGTGCGAAATATTACGATGTAATACTGAACTCACCTATTTCGAACTATATGACAGACAACGGAAATGTATGCGTAGATATCGGTAGGACATGTTATGATCGTTTTTAAATTCCAACAAAATACGGGTAATGTAACCCAGTCAAGGATTGCGAATTGTGCGGCACATGGATACAAGCACGAGTCAATTTCAATTGTCAATTGTCAACGTGAAAACATACGAATTAATTTACAGAATTAGTTTCACAAAATATATGAAGTTTTATCGTAAATATACACTCGGATGATGAAATAACTTAGGTACCTAGCAGATTTGATCTCCGAATTAAATTTAAACTATCAAGTTGAACCACGCAACCACCGGCCTCCGCGAGGGAAAATTGAAAAGTGAAAACGAGGAGTTAACAACTCAAACACAATGAAAACGAAAGTGGTATATTTTCTGGATGATGCAAAAATGCATACAAAAATCTGACAGACTGCAGCTTCAAAGGTCTGCAGAATGGATTCAGTAACGTTTAATCAGTGTCATAAAATCAGTCACGAGCGTCAGTGTGTCAAAGCAGTGTCAATGTTGACATGAATGTATCAAGTGGATTGAATTTCAATGACTGTCAGCGACTGACGGTATTTTGACGCTGAACTAGAGTCAAGTGACACTAGTTTTCAAGATCGGGAACCTGTTGAAAACTGCACCGGCGGCTTTGTTCTCTTGTTGTGTACGCACTTCTTGTTGTTCTTGAGTTTCATCTTCCGGGATCGGCTCGAGAGCTTATGGACAACCAAGAGAAAGTCGAATTTCCTTGCTAGTTCGCGTTTTCCATGTGTGTAATTCTGACCGTTGAACACCAGATGGCTACTCATCAATTGTGATACGGTATTTTCCATCATAACCAAAGCTCTGCTATCATAACGATAATTGAAATAAAAAGTTGGCTTTTAACAGTAGGAAAAATAATATTTAATAGTTTAACAGTTGAAAAATAATATTTAATAGTTTTGCGTTATGAACAATAAAAAGTGAGTTGGTTAACAGTTGAGAGATATGCCGGAAAAAAATATAAAAGGAGACTGGAATTTGGATGTGAAAAGTACAAAAAAAAATGAATAAATTTTAGGAGGGGAAAGATAAAAAAAATCGGGCAGTTATACCTACAAACAGGACAGCTGATTCTTGATAACTGTGACACAAAGGGTTAAGTACTTCGTCGGTGTCGATTTCTTGGATTACGGTGGATACAAATAACAGATCACGCCAGATGTTAAGACGTGGGTTTAACAGAGAGGGAACGATGTTCAGCGATGCTTTTTCTCTTTTACTCTACCGGTTAACACGCAGTTCCGTACTTTTTCACAGTTATTTTAGTGTGATAGCCGCCCTGGTTCACGCATATTTGCGTTGTAGTCTATTAGGGTGCTATATTTGATGAGTACGTCCGACCGACATTTAATTTTGGTTCCAGAAGCTTGAAATATCCATAAGAACCTGTATTAAATTTGTGCCCTACTTCATTTATTAATTACTATCTCGGAAATGAACTGACTCGTTGTTTTTGTTGTTGTTTGGAACAAAGTGGACGTTAGTTTTTCAGAAGGGGGGGGGGCAATCATATCTAAATTTATGGGGGGTTTCTTCGCTGGAACAAGGGGATCAGAACACCCCTGAAGCTCCTTTTCAATAGTCACGTGCGGATTTTCTGTCGCCCTGTGTCTGTTGACAGTGCCGTTTAATTTGAATGTGGCTTCATCAGTCCACAAAATTTTACAATAAAACTGATTGTCATCTTCAGAGCAGCCCAGAAACCACTCGCAGAATTGTAGACGCCTGTCAAAGTCGTCTTCGTGTAGCGCGTGTACCAGGCGAGGAATGTACACGCGGTAAGATGGGCGTGAAATTGCCAGTTCTAGAGATAGTCGACGCGCACTTTGATTAGCGTTCTCTTTGAGAGATAGCGCTACGGTTTCCATATTCATCATGGTAGTCACGCTCACTCGCCTACCCGATCGAGGCGCGTTGGCTACCAAACCTGTCGTCAAAAATTTAGGGTACAGTCGGCAGACGTTCAAACGATGTGGTAATCGTCGACCTGGAAAACGTTCGGCGAATTCCGTAAAAATTGTCTCATAATTAATTTTGCGTCATGACAAATGTAAGAAATTAGCAAAAAAACTCATTCTTCTTTCGTGTACTTCAAACTCGCTTCACCTTTGCCAAGCATTTTCGCTAGACACAGTAAGACACAAATGAACACAAATGCAGGTACACTTCAACTGAACGTGAAAACGTGTTAATTATGCACCTAAGCACGTTGCATGCGTGTACCATGCAGTGGTGGGCCTTATTATGCCGCCAATACAAAATCTCGACAGCGCTGCGGAACTTATGCCCCACCCTATATACGTCGCTGCTCACACTGGTCTTTTTATGAAAAACATATATAATATAAACGTCCATGGCCGTCAAAGGGTTAAATTAATAATGAACGGCAATGGCCAAATTAGAGTTAAGGTCCTCTGGAGGTCATGTAGTGCGCACTGTGCATTTGTAAACGCTATGAACTTATCTCAACACTTCTTGTACATATTACATTCAATTTTTTGTCCAGTAACAGCATCTAATTCACATAAATTAATTTTTATTCATTACTGGCAAGGTGAGTTACAGCCATGGCATTGGAGACTTAAGGGGGTTTTGTTAATTATACACACATTTGGGGGACGGGGTTCATAAGAGCAATGATGGGAACGTGCTGACATAATGAAACCCCGGTAAACATTGTTCCAACTTGAAGCCCTCAAATATAAAGGGCTTCAGGGACACAAAAAGGAAACAGGGCTTCAAATGGGAATTAAAAGGGTAGTTTTTCCCATATTAAGCCCTGTTTCCTTTTTGTGTCCCTGAAGCCCTTTATATTTGAGGGCTTCATGAGGGCTTCAATAGGGAAGTAAGAGGGGAACAGGGAATCAACAGGGCTTCAAATGAGGGCTTCAGAGGGTAGTTTTTCCCAGGGGCTTCAGAGGGCTTCAAATTGTTTACCGGGACTCTATAACATGGAAAAAAACAATTCTGAAAAATTCAAATTTTGAAGAAATGTACTTAAATGTTAATGAAAAGTATCCATTTTTGGAGAATTTGTTAAGATCCGAACTCAATTACTATACAACAGACGAGTTGACACAAGGCAATTTAATGAATTTAATAATTAAATATTATAACCACTGTACTAAAACGAAAAATCGCATTGACACAGGCTGAATCCAAGCATGCCGCTTGTTTTGTTCTGAAACTGGTTGTTGTTCTTCTGGCTGAGAACAACATACATATATCCCGTTTCAATGTTTGAGAATGACATACATATATATCCTGTTTCAAGGTATGGGGAAGAACATACATATGTAACGATTTTACATAATAATCAAAGTCGACCGGCGTATTATCCACCCGTTTGAATAAGAGCCTAGTCGGTGTTGTGTTTGAAGCTGGATCACGAACCCGGAACGTTTCGAGTATTATCTTGAATCACAGAATGCGATATCGGTTTTAATAGAAACCATAATCAGTTGATGTAGTTCACTCGTACAACTCACATTTATTTACGTACGCTCAATATTTGTATCCTTACGTATAAAAACCGAGCTTTTAAACTGGTAACGAGCATTTCTGTGATTCAGGTAATTTCTCTTTTCTTACATTATTTTGTGTTATATTTTTTTCTGCCATCTTTTATTTGATTCTTAATTGATGAAAATACAGCTTGAATACGTTGTATCACAATCTCGTGTCGGTCCTATGTATATTCCTATAAATCGCAGACTCCACCAGGATGAAAGCTAGGTTCTACGTCACGTCTGAGGCATCAGCGGACCAAAAGACAACAATTCATAAAATCCGTACCATCCAACCACTACGAGAATTGGATGACGGTGAAACATACTACTTCCCGGCCGAGCTCCAACCAATGTCGCAGCATGCTGATCTCGCGACCCTTCCCTCCATGAAATTGGCGTTGAAGACGCAATCAATACCGTAACGTAATCGTAACCATGCCGCCTGACGTAGCGGAACGTTATACAGACGTCAATGGTAACGTGGTTTTTAAGGACGTTCTCTTGGAAGAGGTTTTTGGGGATTGTAGTCCCACTGCACCCACGGTCTTGCCTGCAGTAAATACAAATTCTACACCGACAGAACCAAAAAAATCTCTACCTACTATCGTTAAAGACATCGTTCTAGATAAATATTCAGGTAAATCTATTAAAGTAATTTTGTGGTTAACCATATTCGAACGGGAATGTCGACGGGTTAATATTGCGGAAGGGAAGTACGCTGAGGCGTTACAATTGTTTTTAGATGAGGCTGCGTACGATTGGTATAATTTACTGTTGAAATTATTATTTAATATTGATGAACCATGGCAGGAATGGAAAGATGCTTTAGTTAATGCTTTTAGCGATAAGGGTTGGACGGACGTTACGTATGCTTTTAATTATCGTTACACTAGCGGTCCGTTGAACGAGTATGTGATCAAAAAGCTGACATTATTGCTTGACGCAGAACCGACAATGTCAGTAAAATCAAGAATTTTTCATGTAGTTGTGGTTTACCACCACATATTAGGAATCGTATACCACATACAAGAATAGAGACGCAAGCCGATTTATTATCCGAAATAAACCAACTTGAACCGCTAGTAAGAAGGGGTGTGAATAGAAATGAATTTATCAGTAAAAGCGATAATCCTAGTGTTCCGCGTCAACGTACAAGTAGTCTGCGTAAGCCATACTCGATTTGCTATAAGGCAGGGTTTCCGGGTAGGCTACATTTAGAACAAAATTGTTGGTACAAGAATCGACAAATGTATGATAAACCCACTTACTTTAACCAAAATGAAAGACCAAATAACACTAATACAAATAAAACTATCAAACTAGCAAATAATATGCAACTCGAAGAGACTTTGAATAAAGACAAAGAAGCAAAAAACTAGACCTGCCCGCACTCATCACCCTGAAAGTGAAAGTTGATATGGTCGAAACCGACGCTCTTTATGACAACGGTTCAAACATATCGATGATTAATAAAGATTACTTAGCCTCTTTGAACAAAGAAATGAGCTCAAATGATAAGTTCACCTTTGGGACGGTGAGTGGCCTGGGCCAAAACGATGGTTTGATAACTGTCAAATTAACTATACTAGGTTATGACAAAAACTATACGATTGTTTGTCCTAGATGGCAAACATTTTAGATATAATATTCTGATTGGACTGGGTTGTATCAAACTACCTATACAGACTGTGCGAAGATGAAAACTTGAAAATATACAGATACGAAGAGAACTTGAAAATATATGAAGAACCTACCTGCGAAAAAACGCCGATAGGAAAAACAGAAAATAGAATATTAGTAAACTTTAATGAACATCTACCGACTGAGGAATTTGAGGCAAAAATTGGCCATTTAGATAGCGAAAAACAAGAAGAAATAATAAAAATCATTGACGAATATAGTTCTGTCTTTGCAAAGAATAGGTATGACGTAGGTGAAGTCAAAAATTATGAAGCAACTATTAAACTTTTAGAAAATAAATATGTCGCGAGGAAACCATATCGGTGCTCCTACAAGGACCAGTTAGAGATAGAAAAATAAATAAAAAATTTACTTGAACACGAGATGATTGAAGAGTCGACATCACCCTTTGCTTCCCCAGTCACTCTGGTGTACAAAAAAGAAGGTGATGTTAAAAAAAAGTAAAGATTATGCATAGACTTCAGGGCTCTGAACAAACTTATAGTACCAGAGAGTTATCCATTTCCGTTGATTGAGGACTTGATCCCAAAATTAAAAGATTGCTCATGGTTTACAGTTTTTGATATAAATATGGCCTTCTGGTCCATCCCTCTACGCTATAAGGACCGCCCAAAAACGGGGTTCATTAGGCAGTCTGGTCATTGGCAGTGGTGTTGTATGCCTTTTGGGGTCAAAACATCGCCAGCGATATTTCAAAGGGTATTATCTGGAATAATACGAAGATACAATCTCAATGACTTTTGCTTCAACTATCTAGATGATATTTTAATATTTTCAAAAACTTTCACAGAACATTTACAACACATACGAAGAAGCAGGATTCAGGTTAAAACTTTTAAAATGTAACTTCGCACAGAGGTCAGTAAAATATCTAGGTCACAAAATAGAAAAAAATAAAGTTAAACCAATGATGGATAATTTGAAAGCTATAAAAGACTTCCCAAGACCGATGAACAGAAAGAATGTACGTCAGTTTCTCGGGAAGGTAAACTTTTATTGTAAATACATGGAAAATTCAACACGGATATTAGAACCATTGCATAATCTATTACGTAAGGAGGTGCCTTTTACCTGTGTATTGTTAGTGTTCTTTGTTGTACTTGTATTGTTGTTGTTTGGTTGTTGTTGTTGTGTTCTTTGTGTTGTTGTTGCTGTTGCTATTGCAAGTCCTCTTTGTTGTTGTTTTTCTATTTGCCACCGATAGCATAATTATTCTTGCTGTTGTTATCTCTCGGAATTCCGGTGTGTTTCCTTTGTTTCTCCAGTTTTCATTTCTTTCAACTTGTTGAAATGTTGCTGGGTACCCTTTACATTGCGTTAGTGCATGTAATGGCGTGTCTTCTTTGTTTCCGCATAGTTGGCATTCTGCTGTCTCTCTTCTCTTCATTTTATATAGGTATTCCCCAAAACTGCCATGTCCTGTGAGTGCTTGCGTTATCCAGAATGTGGTTATGATATTTTCTCCTACTTTCCCTATTAGATGTTTCGTCCATTGACCCTTTTCACTTTCATCCCATTCTGTTTGCCATAGTTGTACCATTTGTTCTTCTATGTTGATTCTTATTTCTTGTATTGTTTTTTCCCCTACTGGTTTGAGGAATGGTCTCCAATTCTCTATCTTGTGATGGGGTTTCTTGATACTATCTAGTATAGCTCTTTTGATTACTTGCAGGTAGAGTGGGGGTTCTTGGCATACTACTGTCAATGGTATATATGACACCGTTTTATATGCTCGTGCTATTCTGATTAAGGATTGCCTGTGGGCTTTTCCCATTAGCTTTCTGTTTTTCTTCAATTCCAACTTGTGACAAGATTGTATTTGCATAATTATTTATAACGTGTCTACGGTGCCTTTGTACATTATTTTCCTGGCTTTTCTACTGTATCCGCTTTTATTTCCCATTAATGGTGTTAGTTGCGTTATGGTTTTGACTGCTTTTCTATATATATATATATATCCCAAGTGCTCATCATAGTTCAGTTGTTCGTCTATTTGTATTCCTAGGTATTTAAGCGTCTTCATTGGTTGTTTGATGATGTCTGACCCACTGGTTTTGAGTTTTATTGTTTCTTTAATTTCTTCAATTTGTTTCTTTCTTCTTGTTATTTGGTGCGATTAGTATTATTTCTGCTTTATCTTGGTTGTATTTGACACCTATCTTTTCTACTTCTGGTATTACTTTATCTAGGATTTGTGTGTATTGTTCTTCTAGTTCTGTTTGACTTCTACCTTTTATTATTAATAATGTATCATCTGCAAAACATAATGTTGGCGTATATTTGTTGTATTCCTCTATTATGGGGTCATACGCTATATTCCATAAAAGTGGACCTAGGATTGCTCCTTGCGGCGTTCCTTTGGTGGGTTCATATTCTGTTCCCATATAGGTTACTTTCCTTTCTGTTAAATACGATTTGATTATATTGATGAGCCATTCTGGCAGTTCTAGTCTTCTGGCTCCTTCAACTATGGCTTCATATGTTGGCAAATCAAAAGCTGCTTCCACATCTAGCGATGTTAACAGCTTCATATTTCCGCTCTTTTTATTTTCTTCTATTAGCCTCATGAGGTGGTGTAGTGTATCTTCTGTCGAGGTTTCGCGCTGAAATCCATATTGATTTTGATTCAAGTTTTTTCCGGTTTCTAGGTAGAATTGGATTTTTTCGGCAATAAAATATTCGAGCGTTTTCCCTAAACATGATAGGAGGGATAGTGGTCTATATGACGACGTATATTGCGGGTTTTTGTTTGGTTTTGGTATTGTTGCTAGCTGCGCTAGTTTGAGCACATTAGGGAATATTTGGTGTTTTAAGCAGGCTGTTACAAAGTTGCAGATTATTTCTGGGTGTTTGCTGTTGACTTTTTAAAGATGTTTGTATTTAATTTGGTCTACGCCTGGCGCTGTATTTCCTCTTGTTTTGAGAAAATCTTTAATGTCTTCGTTATTGATTTTGCTCATGTTTTCGGGCGTATTTTCTTCTTTTTTCTGCTTTTCTAGTGGTTCTATTGTTGTTTTGTCTTTTGGAAATTTGTCTGTTAGTAGTAGTTGAATTGCTTCTTCTAACGTGTTTGCCTTTTTCCTTTGCCTTAATGATGTGAGTGGTACTTCTATCTGTTGTTTCCTCTTCCTTTTACATATAACTTTATACGGTTTCCCCCATACTTCTGCTGTGCTTATAAAGTTCTTCCACTTATCTTTCTTGTTTTCCCTCAATATTAGATGTCTTTTATGGTGTATTTTCCTTATTTCTGCCATAATTTGTCTTACTTGTGTCGGTTTTCTTCTCATTTCTTTCTCAATTTGTTTTTCCATTTCTTTGGTTTCTTTGTTTTCATTATATGGCCTGTATTTGTTTCCTTGGATATTGGTGGATTGTTTTATTGCTTCTTGTAACCAATCTCTTATTTTCTTGGTGTTTCCGATTGTCTTACTTGGTGTTTCATAATTTTCTATCTGTGGCGGTCCCTCAATTTCTTTCAGGAATTTGTCTTCTCTGAATACCATGTATGGTGTCGGCGCTATTACTCTTACTTCTTTTGTTGCAAATAATATATAGTCATGGTCACTGCTGCTATTTGTATCTATTTCCCAGTTTTGGATGTTGATTTTCTTTGTTAATGTATAATCCGTCAGTGAGTGCTTATTTTGCATATAGTTGTGCCATATTTCTTGGTAATAATTGTTGATGTACAATTGATTTTCTATGACAAACCTATCGAATTGTTTGGTTTTTTGGTTTTGCTTTGTTTGTGGGAAGAGAGACAATCCTGAGTTGAAATCGCCACCAATTATCATCTTATCCGAGTTGTCTGCGATTATTCCTACTTTTGTGTATATTCTTTTCCTTTCTTCCTTCTTAATGTTAGGTGAGACATACGCTGTTATCATTGTTATCTTTTGCACTATTACTGCTGCTATTTCATCGTCCATTTCCATTTCTCCATACGGTATTCCTTCTTTAATGAGGATTGATGCTTTTCCTTTTCCGTATTGTTGATACGCTGTTTGTGGTATCTCTTTATTTGCCTGCATATATATGGCTCTTCTATCAGGATGATATGGACGTTTTTCTTTTTCGCATATGTTATCATGTCTACTGTTGCTTGTAGTCGTTGTTAATGTTGATCTGTAGTATTTTGGTTTCTTCCATTTTGGTTGTAGGTTGTTATTATTGTGATTGTTGTTGTTCTGTTATTGTATTGTTGGTTGGTGTTTTGTTATTTTGTTTTGTAAAGTCTTGTTATGTCTTGTTATTCTGAAATTACAATATTACAATATTAATTATTAAT
The DNA here is from genome assembly GCA_035079385.1 of Aspidiotus rigidus. Lineage (NCBI taxonomy): Eukaryota > Metazoa > Arthropoda > Insecta > Hemiptera > Diaspididae > Aspidiotus > Aspidiotus rigidus. The sequence continues at coordinate 424,547 of JAVHKY010000074.1, read as the reverse complement.
TATTATTATTTATTGCAAGGTTTTCTTTTCATTTTAGCAAGGGTACATGTTTCACAAGTTTGTTGAGTATCATTAAAAATGAAATCACCTACTCCTTCAACAATAGTTTTTAAATGATTAAGATAAGGAGCAGAGATATGGCCCATACATTGATGCCACACTTTACCTGCCTCAATTAGGCGTGTATTTTGTTCAGACGTTAGTCTTTTTCAAGATAATCTTTTAATTTTTGTTACATGACATCTAGCAGAGACTAAGAATAGACCTATCTTCATTCACTAAATTACTTTCACTGGTTATCGCAAAGCTGTCAGAGCACAAGTATGTACAATTTATATCTATCGATTTTGATGGGCAAGATTTTGAAAAATACTCACCATAAAGTAAGTTCTTCAATATTTTAGCGGGAATACGATATATTTAACCTTCTTGCGTCAATGACGTTATTGTTTCCCTTTTGGCTCTGAAATAGATAGATCCTGTTTTAATATTTAAGTCAAAGGTGGTACGAAATTGAGTGTTAAAAGCACCAACACTAATGATTGTTTTGTCAGTATTGGATATGTATTGAACATCCCTTAGACAGAGTACAGTATTTTTATCTTTATGCTGAAGTAGCACAATCAAATTTCCCTTACCATATGCCTGATTCTTATTTTCAGGATTTAGAGTCTCAACATTGACTGGATGCTGATACTCTTTATAGTTTACAAAGTATGATTTTTCATGAGTAACGTGATGAGAGGCACAAGAGTCAGCTAACAGGTTTACTGAGATATTGAAATCAGTTATTTTAAACAAGTACTCACTTCTTGACGAGTTTTTTACAAAATTTCGAGATATGACCATACTCATAGCATCTTTATAGAATGTGTAGGTTGGGGAATTGATGTTATTCAAATCACAGATTTTTGCAAGGAACGCAACTCTCTTGAAAGATTCACTGAACGTGCATCCTTGTTCTTCAAACTCATCTATAGTTTGTTCAAATCTAGTTACATATAGCAGCTGATTGTAGTGCGGTCGAAACGATAATTTTTCCCATTCTCTATAGAGTTGAACCATATCCTGAGTCTCGGTATTTTTGAACAGATTACAGAGGCGAGTGTACGCATCATACAAATTGTCCGCGTTACAAATGTAATTCCAAACATGTTTGGATGTTCCCGCTCGAAATAACTGCATTACACTAGCATCAAGATTTTTCCGGTGTTTTTCGGTCAAATGTGGTAGCTGTGATACGGCAAGTGGTTCTTCAATGAAAATTAACCGGGCTACCATCTTACTTTCGGAGTTCAATTCGTCTTCTGCTGTTGTGTTGTTTTCATCTTTCAAAGTTGCGTCATTGTGGTCTGAGTCGGATATAGAGATACGTCTTCCAAGTCGAAAGTTTCTGAAACAAACTTTGTCTTATTCTTTTTCATCTTCCACAAAATATCACTAACAAAATAAAAAAAAATCGTAATTCAACTTATTTCATTAATTTCATTAATTATAATTAACTAGCCGCTTGCGGCACGCCTTCGGCGCGCCGGCGGCTAGGCCTGCGGCGCCAGACAGGCTCACGCTTCGCGCTCGCTGTTTCATGATTACGGGCTCGCGCTTCGCGCTCGCAAAGAGCACGCCGCCGATGGACTATCACTTGCTGAAAGATACCATATTTCATGAGAGCTCATAACGTTTGAACTTTCAATAGTCAAATATGTATTACCACTTGCCATCTAGTTCACTGTTCCCACCAGTACACACACACACACACACACACACACACACACACACACACACACACACACACACACACACACACACACACACACACACGCAATTCCAAACTCAACCAACAAACAGCCCGCTGGCATGGGTAAAGGCTAATTTTGTCCTAGCTCTGTCAAGACCGAGGTGTGGGTTTCTGACCATCATAGTCTTATATTTTTCAGAATTTCTTCAATATGAGTCATATGGGATTTGGTATTGAGAATTCAAGGGAGCCTAGACCTAGATAAAGTAGTATAAAGATGGCCTAGACCTTCCAAGTCCCTCTCCTATCATATATGGCTCAATAGTCGAAATTTTTTTGAATCCCCTTCCTATCATATATGACTCGATAGTCGAAATTTTTTCAAAGTCTCCCTCCTATCATATTTAGCTCGAGAGTCAAAACTTTTCCAAGTTTTTTGTTGGACGGCGGAAGGCAAATTTCTCAAAAAGCCACTCATAGAACAGGATCCCTGTTAAAATGTTGACTCTTGAGCTATATATGATAGAAGGGGGACTTGAAAAAATTCCTATCATATATGGCTCGAGAGTCAAAAGTTTTCTAAGTCCCTCTCGTATCATATATGGCTCGATAGTCCAAATTTTTCCAAGTTTTTTGTTGGACAGCGGACGGCAAGATTCTCAAAAAGCCCCCTATAGAACAGGTTTCCTGTTAAAACATCACTAAATATCACGACAGCCACATCTAACCACTTTCTCTGATAATAAAATCCTACTGGAACTGGATACCCGATTGATATTGATAAGTAAATTAATAAGCGTAGATATCATTTCAAACAATCAAAGATCACGTTCTGTATTCATAATTCGAATCACGATTCTACATAATATTGTATTTACGCAATTGATCAAAAACTCATCGCAATTGATCAAAAACACATCAAACTACTCCTACTATTCAGATGATATTTTTCTATTTACTTTCGGGATTTGTAGATTAAATCTCATTGCGCTTCTCTTTTGATTTAGAGCAATCGAGTTCCTGAGAACCAAAACATAAGAACCTACAAAATAATTTGAAATTTCATAATTCACAAAAAGCAGATACTATATGCGATCAAGTATCATCAGTACTGTCGATTAAAATATCTACCTCTTACGACATTATGGAACATTTTCTAATGTTGTTCCGCGATTTGTGAAATAAATCTCACAGGCTAGTTTTTCCTTCGATTTCGAGAATTCAAGTACTTGCGGACTAAAAATAGGACCTACACAATAGTCTAACAATAAGGAAAATTCATCTACCAGTATCGGATACTTGGATTGATAAATAAGTAAGAGCAGTATCACTTCATGCGATCGAGAATCACGTTCTGTATTCAAAACTCGAATCACGATTCTATTTCTACAATCGATCAAGAGCACATCAACCTACCGTACTTACTACATATTTTCAACCTCTTTCTCCTGTTAATGAGTAATAGTTCACTCTTGCGCTTATTGATCTTTTCATCCGATAGACTTCATCCACAACAGAAAACACAAAACCTGGCCGTTCATTTCGTAATTGGTTTTCTTAGGAAATTAGAATTTCAACTTCTCGCTGATCCTATTTCGTTCCAAATTTCATATAATACCAGTATACGAAAAACCGAAGCTAGATGCGATCACAAATCAATGATACCCATTTATGTTTTCCAACACTATCCTATCGAACAATTTTTAATTTTGTTTCGTTATATTCTGGCTGAAAAATGAATATCAATTGTTTCTCAGTTGTTCAGTTCAGTCCTCTTTCAATTTCAAAGTTTGGAACACAAAATAGCAGAATGATAATAATGACATATGAATTTTGATAATGATAAAAATTTTCTGAAAATATTCAACGTATGGATGTTGTGATGAATGATAGCCGATAGCACCCTTGCTGTCGACACGCAGGACCGAGTGAGCGCACCCCGGTGGCCACTGATCGACAGACACCACGTTCGACGGTTTGTAAACAAACCGCGCTTTATTATATAGGATGTCAGGATCCACTTCATATATTAGTCTGTATGTTGTGTTGGTATATGAGAAGCGTTCATCGGTAATAAAACGATCACCTTGGGCTTCCAGACTAAACCTACAACATGCGAGAGAGTGTGAGTAACGGAGGGAGCGCTAGTAGCGCACCTCAACAATAAGATACACGGTTCATGAAATTATGTGAATCACTAGAATGTTGCATTTTCTAGATAAATGAAATAAAAAACATTTTGGACAAGGCACTAACCTTTTCCTTATTTTATCCTGTCTTTTTTGTTCGTCCTCTGCTTTCTTCTTAATCGCGCAAATGATTACAGGACCGAAATTTTTGACAACTTTCAACTCATCAAGATGATCGATTTCGTTGTTAATTATGTTATATTTTAAGCTTTTTATGGCCTGAAATGCACCAATACGAGTCATTGAGACTAGAAAACTAACCTCAGTACATACCGTGAAAATGTTACGAGTTACCAGAACACGTACTTTTGACAGAGCAATGTGGAATGGCGAATCCGTACTCGTATTTTCCAATGCTTCACTTTGAAGCTCTTTGAGCCATTTTATTACCTTGGTTTTTTTCATAATGGATAAAGATATGGTTATTCTTTAAACTAGAACTTCTAAGTACAATTTGAGCCACGAGGTCTCATTCAACGCATATGCCTCATTCAACTATTTCAAAAATAAGATATGGATCGTACTCTTTCATTGCCCCGCAGCCCAACCGCTCATATAACAACCCTATCAAACTAAGATGCGCATACCTGCAGTCCCTTAGTCGATGCACTCCGCCGGAAATAACATCGTGGGAAGAAGTAAAATTCTCTGCCTCCATTTCTTCTATTCCATCATGTAGGCCTCTGCCGGATGTAGCATCCTGATGGAAAAAGGAAAGTAGGTATATAATTATGTTTCATTCAGTATTTATGACTACATGATTCAACCTTCAAACTTCAGTACTCATATTGTTACAGTATCAACAGATACTACAGGAAAACTTTGGTAATACAAAACTGAAGGGGAATAACTTAAGAAAATTTTCAATTTAGGGAAGTTTTTGAAGCAAAGAGAATTCAAATAATCTAGGCAATAAAAGAATAATTCATCCTACAGAGGTTTCTTATTTCTATATAGGTACCTACTTATATACATACAATATGCACGTACCAACTCAGTTGTACGACAAATTATTTTTTGAAAAAATCAGTTATTTTACTTTGCGTATTACATTAAAAAAGCAATCCACTCTTCTTTTCGACAAAAGAAACACTTTTTTGGATGAAAAAAGTTTTCTGAACAAACAATTTGTCTGACATTTCATTCTGTGGCAATTTTTTATTTAAGCTTCTGTAATTTGTAATTCCTTTTCAAGTTACTTCTAATGCTGACTTTTTTTTCTGACATTACCATGAAATTTATAGTATAATTATTATGCAAGTTGGGCCAAAAAGTGAAAAATGACAAGGTCAGGAATTGCACGAGTTGTAATTAGCTACTTTATTGCACTGGTACAATAAAATGCTACTTTTTTGCCCCGTGTTGAGTACATTCAATTATGTTGACCAAGAAATCGGTACTTCAATTATTGTTTTCAGTTCTTTCTTCATAATAGCCATTGGGACTGTGCCCCAACTGTACTTGTTTCTTACAGTCACACAGGGAAAAACTAACTAGAATAATTTACTTCTTGTGTGTAGTAACTCACCAATGCGGGATCTGGACTCATCATTACGGTATTTGAGATGGTGGTAGACACTTGAGTAGTACTCCGGACTGTGCAGCTGTAAAATTGTAAGAAAGCCATTACTAAAATTCGAACTTCACACAACCTATGAATAATAATGATACACGGTCATTTTTATGGATCCACACTTTATAGATATGATTTGTGAATAAAGGACCACTGCCTGCCAAGCAGGTTACTTCTCGGAAGATGACTTTCTTTCTTATTTTTTGTTTCAGCATTAAACTCTATCTTAAGGATTGAATAATAACAGAAGACAAAATCTCCTAACAAGTATAGTTTGACTCTGTACAAATGGTTTGTAATTTTATTAAACTTTCTTGACCACATAATGGCCTACAACAGAACACAGTAGTAAACAGTCGACATACCCTTGAAGGTGTTTTCTTAGGGTCCACTTTCGATTAAACTTCTTTTGGCAGTGGTCACATTCCTATATTTACAACAAAATAATCACTTGATCAAGCTTTTCATAGCAATGTGACAACAAAAATATAATTAGGTAATTACATAGCTTTCTACACATTCGTGTTTCTCCTTTATATGCCTTATAAGGAAATCTTTTCGTTGGTAGATTCTGTGACACATATCACACTCCTACAAAAATGACAACGAAAGTGTCATAATTTAACATAAAAAAGATACATGATTGTTTGGATCTATATAATAATTTCCACATACATAAGTCTCTGGCATCACTCTTATGATGTTTTCAGGTATTTGGATGGGAAGAGGGTGTTCCTTTTTTCGATGTTTGTTCAATGTAGACATATACATGAAAATTTTGCCACAACATTCCTGCGGAAGCATCGAAACCATGAAAGTCTTTCTTATAGGACATGTCAGTCAGTTTAGTTACTGAACAAGTACAACAAATCAAAGCCGTGAACAAGACAATAGTTTGCTATGTACTTACATAACTTTTCGCTTTTTTAGCATGCTTCTTTTGGAAATGACGATTGCGAGACCCAATCTGCGAAAATGTTTGATTACATACTTCGCATGTCTGTAATAATATCAGGATCGCTACCATTACAATATGTTGGTCTACTGACAGAAAAAGATCGAGCATCAAGAGCAGAAAAGTTCTTATTTCAAAATTGAAGTTCAAATCAAAGTTCACAATTCACAACGAGTTCGATAGAAGTAAACAAAAAAGAAAATATGAGAAGCAGTGTTGCCGGTTATAGTACACCAACACTCCCCCACAACACTGCTACTGATAAGAGTTTCAAAAAAAAATTTAAGTACAAAAAATAATAGTTAAGTCCAGAAAAGGAAAAAATATAGGTCAAATACCACTATACCAGTAATAACAAATCCAAAAAAGATAAAAGTAAAGAAAGATCAATAATAAAGAATAATAATAAGGAACAAAAAAAATGTATAATATTCAGAGAGCGAGAAGGAAAAAAAAAAAAAAAAAAAAAACTCCCCCATTAACGCAAATGTAAAGTTTCGACAAAAGTTCCAAATTTGGAGTTCGTGAGCGACTTCGTCATCCCATCTGCTATCTGTTTGTTCGATTCAACGTAGGTGAGATTCACAATACCCTTCGAGACAAGATCCTTGACATGGTGGTATTTGATATCCACATGTTTCGTGCGTTTATAATTTGTACGGTTTTCGGCGATTTTGATCGTTGATTGATTGTCTTCGAAAATATTGACAGGTGACGAGCCTAAATCAATTTGTAGATCATTTAAAATGCCGCGAAGCCAAAGAACTTCGCGACAACACTCGGATAGGGCGATGTATTCTGCCTCAGCGGTTGACAACGCGACAATACTTTGTTTTTTTGTTTTATATTGAACTGTAGATCCAAAAACTCGAATAACATACCCGGAGATGGACTTGCGATTTTCGTCATTGGCCCAAGAGGCGTCGCAGTATGCTTCTATTGGCTTCTCACATGCCTTCTGAAAAACTAAGTTCAGGTCTTCAGTTGTCACTGAACTGAAGCTGATATCCGGTCTTGTCCGTTCTGCTATGTATCTTAGAGTTCCAACGAGTCGCTGAAAAGACTTAATATCTTTCTTATCCTGCGATGAGTTCGATTTCGATAGGTCAAGCTTTGGTTCCATAGGATTATGTACCGGCCGACAATTTTCAACTTTGAATTTTTTGGCACTAGACTTGATGAAGGACGTTTGATTTATGGAAGTCATCTGGTCGTTGATAACAATTTCAATTCCAATGAATTTTCGCACGTTCTCTGCAACTTTGATAGTAAAATGTTTCTTTAAGACTTCAAACGTGTACTGCGTACTGTTCTCATTTGAGGTCGCGATAAGTAAATCATCCACGTAGAGAGCAATGATAATATATTCATTGACGGACTTTTTTACATATAAGCAATAATCGTGCTTTGAACGTATGAACCCGACTTCAATGAGTACGCTGTCAATTTTATCATAAAAGCACTTCGGAGCTTGCTTAAGTCCGTAAAGTGATTTCTTGAGTTTGAGAACTACACCTTTCTGCGCGTCAAGCCCCTGCGGAGGCTTTAAATACACGGGTTCTGTAAGATATCCGTTTAGGAACGCCGTTTCGATATCTGCTGTTCTGATAACCAAGCCTATTTGATGTGCGATTGCGAGAACAACGCGTACAGTAACTATGCTCACAACTGGCGCGTACGTGATGTACGAGTTCGATAGAAGTAAACAAAAAAGAAAAGGTGAGAAGCAGTGTTGCCGGTTATAGTACACCAACACAATATCCATTGCTGTACTTACACGATATAATTATAAACCCATCATACTCACATAGATTGCAACTTCTTTAGGTAGCATAATAAACGATAACGAAACAGAAAGGAAATAATACCTAAGAACACGCTAAGAACAGAGTGCTTAATGTACTAATATCTGGTAATTATTAAGTTTAAACATGAGAAATGAGTCAAACGTAGTCAGCACACTCATTAAACGTCGTTTTCAATCATGACAATCGACAAAAAGAATAATAATCGCCAATTATTCCAAAGAAATCGGAAAAACATTATTTCTTATCATCGAAAAAATGATGCAACCTCCAACTTCGGTTTGTTTACATCTAAGATGCGCATACCTGCAGTCCCTTAATCAAACTACTGATATCAAGAGAAAACTATAATTAAACAAAATGATTTCATTGGGCTGCTGATTTTTTCTGTGCCGCTCATTGGATGTTGCCTGTTGCAGTTTAATCTGGCCAAAAAAAGAAAACGGATACCTCCAAAATCGGCTACTATTTCAGAATCAATAAGAACAATAATGAATTGCATCACTGATTCCTCATTCCAAACTTCAAAGTTAAGATGAATAAAAAATTATCAACTTACAATATGCGCTACATAAGGGGGCGGTAGTTCATCTTTCAGTTGTTGCTGCAACATCTCATTCAGCTCTTTTTCGGTAAGATTATTGTTGAGCTGTTTTTCAGGTTCTTCTTCTTGTATTTTGCCTTGTTGAGATTGTGAGGCCCGTCATCCTCTTCCAGAAAAGAAGTAAGGAAAAAAAAAAACACATTCATGGAATATATCAAATGAAATGCAAGAATATTTGGCAGTTCAGTATTAGTAGTGCTCTTACTTAATTTTCTTGTCCGCCTCTTCTGGGCAGCCACGAACCATTTGTGCATGATGGCATGCACCTCTTGACCGTGGCTCTTCTTTCCCCAGTATTCATTGATTTTATCATCAATTGATGGCCCCCCTTTCACTCGGCGTATGTGGGAGGGTTTGACCCGCCTGAAATGAACATCTCTCTACAGTTTCTCAGTGATATCTACATGACAAAATGTTTGCAATTATAATTTAGATGAATGATTGAAACACCTGAGCGCAAGGTTAAATATTTTTATGAATACATATCTTAATTTTATGAGAAATTATCAATGGAGAAAATAAGGAAAAACCTAACAAATAAATAATATTATGTTTACTTTCATTTTGTTAAATCGTTATAGAGCACTTTGAAAAGATTGTGTGACACGAAGCTTTAAGCTTAGGAAATAATGAACATATTGTTCACTTAGAAGAAAACCTTCAAATGAACACGTAGTGTTACATGGACAAAGGTGGATTCACAGGGGTGAGGGGGCTGAAAGACTTGTACCACTTCCCGAATCCCAAGAAGACCTCATTACGTAACTATGTGCAAGGTGAAGAATAAATGACCCAAGATATTGAAAAAGAGAAAAAAACTGTCACTCTGTTTCCTCTGGTTAAACCCACAATTGTGGTGCGCTGTAAGATTGTCGCGCTATTTCACGCTCGACCAACATTTTCCCAAACGGTTGGATCAGGAACTGCTGCAGGAAGGAAATTAGTGTCTGCATTCTCGGAGTCACTGACTATTTTTGGCTTAATGTTCGGATCTTTTCCAAATATATCTTCAAACAGATCAAAATATTCAAATGAGGACTTCTTTTTCCCGGTCCCGCGAGGTCCCACACTGTCCCAAATGCATGTGTACTTTTTCTTCAAGTACTTCCATCTATTTTGTATCTGATTTTGCTCCGCTATTTTTGGAGTGATGATGAGCCAGACTTTATGATTTTTAACACTTGTGGAATGGAAAAAGGTGTTCATTTTCAACATATTGGTCCAACATTTAATTTCAATTCGTGTCCCTGTAATTTATTGGGAGGGATTATTTTTCTGATTTATTCCTTTTTCAAATCCCAATTACATGTTTTGAAATTATTTTATTAGATACCTGTTTCATCTCTTATAATGCACTGTTCAGGCTATTTTTATTCGCTCCAAATTCCAAGTATTGTAAACAAATTTCTTCCACATTGCATTGCATCTTTTCTGTTACGTCTTTAATGGGCGTTATTAAGATAACTTTTCCAAATTCTTCCGAGTTTTTAAATGGCAATATGATTGACGTGTCATTCAGTAGAATTTCAACAGGCAAATAACTGTATTTTTCTTCTAGTTTACTGTCATGCTCCTTGTAGAATGAAGTCAGTTCCAGAAAATTTCCTCTATTATCTGTTATTAAACAATTAAGTTTGTTACCCTCTTTTCCAGTTTGTTTATTTGAAAACATTTTCAATTTTAGTTTCTTCAAAGCCTGACTTTTAAGTTGTAAAAGTTCACTAGCTTATCCCCTACTTCGAGCTCATTCAAATATTTTTCCACCTTGAAATGTCCTACCCATAGAGGACCATTTGTTAATGTCAAAGTTTGTTCTTGACTAACAATAATAAATTTGAAGGAGCGAATATAACTTGTGTATTACACGTAACAAGAACTGCATGCAGCATACTATTAGTTTTATAATTTCACAAGTGGGAAAAAACACTGTAGATAAAAAGATAGTATAATAGCGATATTATTACCGTATTTTTCCGCATAAAGGCCGCACTCGAATATAGGCCGCACCTGATTTTTGAGACAAGAGTTTCAGAATTTGTTTTATTTCGTGCATATAGGCCGCACCATTCACGGTAGTTGAAAGTTACAATAAATTTACAAAATAATGACTCTGGGACAAAAAAAAACACAAAAAACAAAAAAAAAACGAAGAACAAATCCATCTATTCGCTATCGCTATTGGATTCGGTTAGGCTTTCGGGGTCGTCGGGGTCGGATTCGTCTGAACTACTGGGTAATTCCTCTCCATCATCACCTTCGTAGATGAGGTCATCCTCGGAACCATCCATTGCATTACTTATGCAGCACTTTTTAAAGGCTTTATTAATGATGCCGGGAGAAACTCTCTTCCACGCAGCTCGTACAGTACAGTATACCGCTATTAAAAAAAAAAAAAAACCCAAACCGACCTCGCAGATAAGCCGCACTCGCATATAGGCCGCACCCCAATTTTCGGCGTTCAAAAACCTGAAAAAAAGTGCGGCCTATATGCGGAAAAATACGGTATTAATTTTTTGACTTCAACAGAAGCCACTCTATGAATTGGCTCTACAAGTAATACAGTTAGGTACACAGCATTAAAAGACTTGAACCTCGTGTCAAAAAAATACGGCTTTTGGTTTTTGGCTTTCTGCTAATTGCAACACACTAATATTCACCATTTTTACGACTTTTATGAGTTTTCACTTAAACAATTTCTTCAATTTTTCAATTTGTACTTTTAATATTTCTGCTTTCCAATATCCATAATACAAATATATTTGGGCGGTATGTTAAATATACCTTCTCTCGATAATATTTGCGATATTTTTGAATTTATCTTCATCATCAAAGATAGTTTTTCTCATATTTCTTATTTTTTAAATTTAAATATCTATTTTTCTAATTACCTTGATTATACAATGACTCGATATTTTTCAATAATATACTAAGTGACAGAAGTCCTAATGAAATCGAGCACAATCTAATAAATTCATACCTATTAGTTTATTTATCAACACTGATTCATGAATTTGCTTAATCAGTTTTTTTGCTCGTGTCCGTTGTCTGTGCTCCAATAATTTCCTAATATTTCATTTTATTTATTTACATGATATTCATTTCAATTTCTGTCCCTGGCTGAATCATCGACTCGAACAGAATATTATTCATTGTATTTATATCTTTCGAAAGAGTCGTTTTTAGAATTGAGATATAGGACCTACCGGAATTAGGGTGCTTGTTGGCGGCTCAATTTTTTCTTAGTTTCTAAATTACTAATATTTATAATTTATTAATTTTTTTTGTTAGTGCTCTACTGTTATTGGCCTTTTGGTTGTGGGGGGTGCTTTAATATAAATAATTACCGTAAAGTGGGGTAATATGGACCACTTTTTTGACCTTTTTTTCACTTAGCGCTATTGTAAGAAGTCAAAACGGGCTGAAATTTGAAATGAAGGAAGTTTGAACCTTTGTCTATCAACCAGTCTTGTGGAAAGTAAAATTTTTTCAATCCCCTTCCAAGATATGGGCCCCCCAAATGTGGTCCATATTACCCCGCTGATGGGGTAATATGGACCACCCAAAATTTAATGCTGTAAATGAGACAAAAATTGCTGAAAACAATAAAATAAATACTAGGATGCATTTAGAAAACATTGTAATCTAATTTTTCAAATATATAAGTACCCCGACGACATGAAATCATTTTAACAGGCGCGATGAAGTTACAAATTTCAACTTCCGAAATCTCTCTTACGTTGGGGAACACCATTGTCGGGGGATCCCTCTTTTTCAAGCGTAGAGCATCAACTTCGGCTTTGGACCCAGTCTCACTTAATGCCTTCACTTGACCAACAAAAAATTTTGTATTGTTCTCGTATTCTGTCACATAGGATATAACATAAAAGTGGTCTTTCTCGACTGACCAGGGCAAAACACCTGGAACAAGACGGAATGATCAATTATGAAAGATAAAATTTCGTCAATTGAGACCAACATATTATACAAAAACCCCTACCCATTTCTTCATTTAAATTTATTTCCTCCTTTCACTGTCAGGTTCCATTTCTTCACCGTCAGGTTCCATTTCGTTACCGTCAGGTTCCATTTCTTCACTGTCATATTCCATTTCTTCATTACTGCTAGACAAGTCGATCTCATCTGAGTCGCTAGAGGATTCTGAAGAAGTAGAATCAGTTGTCGTTTGTACCAGTGCGTCAGGTGGTGCAGGTGTACCGGTACCAAAGTCTGCCAGTCCCACTGACTTTCCCGCCGGCGTATTTATTTTCTTTTTCCGGCCTATTTTGGGTTTTTCCGCATATCTGGTAACACAAACATCATTCATTTACCTACTGGGTACTGATAAATAGATTACAAACATTGCATGAGACAGTTCTAAAAAGATTTCAAGAGATAGGTACTAGATAGGTACCTGGGTACTCTATCACCAGCACTACAATACTCTCTTTTTTCTAAACTAGCTACAAAAGCAATGAACATAAATGGTATCACATCCACCACCAAAGAGAGTCCAGGAAGCATGGTATGGTAGACTATAGTGAGATACTTGCTGACCTAGTCGAGTGTAATAATTCGACTACTGGTTTCATATACCTCTCACCAATATTTACAATGTCTTCTTTGTGCGGAATTTTAGAAAGAACTATATCTGGACAAAAGGGAACCAAGCCTGTATGTTTGAATCCGGACAGAATGTTACTTTTCATATTATCAACATCAGCAATTGTCTCCTTCAGTAGACGCGGAAAAAAACATTTGTTAAGAGCTCCTTTGTTTTTCTTTTTAAAAATTTTCAAAATTTTTGCCCAAGAATTTTTTATCGGTCTGAAAACTGAAAAATCGAGGGGTTGTAACAAGTGTGTTGCATTTGGCAACAAAAAGACAAACGATATGTCCTCCTTCATGGCTGTTTGGATGAGTTTATACGACACATGCGATGCTAAATTGTCACCGATCAAAACTTTTCTTCCTGTGAGTCGACGAAAATAAGGAACTATAATTGTCAAGAACCAATCGGTGAATATTTCTCCAGTAAACCATCCAGACGGGGTATGGTTGTAACGACTACCCTCGGGACCCAACTCTCTCCAAGTTGAGTACATCTCTTGTGCCCTATAGCATACGTACGGAGGGAGCATTTTGCCGTCCGCAGCCACTGCAAACATTACTGAAACATTTGTCTTCGAATGGTCGACAATATTTTCAGCTCGCTGACCACGAACAACAATACACTACAAAAAATGAAAACCAACCATCAATGAGACTGACAGACGATAGGTAGGTACCTACCTACCTACCTAGACTCGTGAGCGAGAATATCAATACCATTGCAATACTTAGGTACCTACTTTACTTTTCTTGGGATCATCGACGAAACCTGATTCATCGTAATTAACCACATTACATGGCGCAATATCGTTAAGAGAAACTTTCAGCTCATCAAAATATTTCGCCAAGTCTTCACGCGACACGTCGGCTCTCGATCGTTTAATATTTTCCGCATATTTCAAGGACAAGCTCTTGTGTCTTTTCACAAAGTGACGGGCCCAGTCTTCACCTGGCATGTTATCGGAACCAAAAACTTCTACTCTACGGGGTATTGAATTCAAGTAATCTCGAACAATCGACCTCACTTCTGTCATTTGAAATGGGAAGCCCCATGAAGATACAGTTTTGAGTATCTTTATGAGAACTTGTTCTTCATCTTCACTTAAAACAAAACGACGACCCAGCTTCTGTATTCGTACCGGTATTACTTTCTGTTCATTGCTACTGCTGGATCCAGCTTCTCCGTCACCTGATAAGGAACCACCGAGTATAGTCATTGAGCAAACTAAACAGCAATTCTACCCACAATACCTATGAATGGAACAAACCTCTTTGTAATTGTTTCATGTATCTCAATAGCGTCGTTTTCGGAATTCCTGTTGATCTTTCAACAGCTCTAATTGATGATTCTTTCTTTCGAATAGCTTCGATAGCAGAACGTAATTTTTCTTCAGAATACTTCTGTCTCATCTTCCCTTCGGGTTTAGGCTTTGGGTTACGAACCATCGTCAACTTGGAACAAAAATAATTCACAGGTGGAAAATCATCGGCTAATAAAAATAAATTGATACCATAACTCAAACGTCGCTTACCAGACAGAACGATTGTACAGTAAGTATTGTTTTGTTCGCGTACGGTACGTTCCGAAGTACGAATTAAATTAAAATCACAAAATCGCACGTTCGAATACTCGCGACTTTTTCCGTTAGATCGGCTCTAACGCAGCGAGTGCTGCCAACTCGACTTTTCAAAAATCTTGAGATGACGTGTCAAAAAATCTTGAGATTTCACTAAAAAATCTTGAGACATCAATAATTATTTTTTTTGATAGAAGATAGAAATGTTTTTTTTGTCTTATAACATGTTTTCTGGGACTGGGAGAACAAATTAAATATTTTTTTGCTAAAAAACATGTTTTCTTGGACAATAGAATGTTTTTTCGCTTGAACACAATTCCATTTTGTTTTTTAGGTGATTCTCGAATCACGATACACACCGTGCTCATTTGAGTGAAGAGGTCAGTTTGTTTAAACCAACGTTCCCCACTCTGGCGGTATACTCGATTCAAGTCACACAAAATCACGGGTAGGACAGTGTGAGGTACATGAGATAACGTGAGAGTTCACGTCTGTCTACACCCCCTGCCCCCTCCCACACTGACCTTTTAGACAACTCAGAACTTTTACGTGGGTTCATAAGAAAAAAAAAAAAATCTTTTATTCTTTACTCTAAATGAAACTGCAAACAGTTAGTGATCTTTTGAAGAGAGATCAACAGACCGTCATCACAAAATCTTGACTCGAGAAGACAGAATAGTCAACCATTCGAAGAAAAGTCATAATTTCTATCATTAACTCACTAGGTTACAAGTAGTCTGGTATTCCGTACAAGATTGACGAAAAAAATATAAAGTTAGCTGAACGAACTGTATTCAATTATAAATGAAAGATAAACATGAATACTTCAAATACATACGAGTAGTAACAAAGAACAAAGAAATCGAGTAGTAACAAAAAAATCGAGTTTCATGATACTAATTATGAATAGATTATTTTATTAGTGTCTCTATTGAGAAAAAAATTACGTTGAACGTAATCCAAAGCGAAAACAAAAAACGTAAACAGGAAAAACAAAGGAACGAAATAAACTTAAACTAATTAAATTAACTGGGTTTTTATGAATACATACGTGCGTTAAATTTTTGCAACATAGTTTTAGGAACATTCAAATCATAACAATTGCTTCTTTTCAGCAAGGTTTTGGTATTCAAAATTCCTTCCAAAGTTTTTTCTCGTAATGCATTACGAATTTTGGTCTTGTTCAAATTCATTTGGGAGAAAATACGTTCAACATTGGCACTGGAATGAGGTAATGAAAAAAGGTCAAAAGCAATTTCACAAACATTCTGAAAGCGAAACTCATTGCCCAACTGAAAAATTACAGAAAGAATTTCAATCATATTACAGTTTATAAACAATCATGCTCTGTACAGTCCACAGCGCGAGTATTGTCCACTTACTTTAATTTCTGACAAGGCTATCCAAAATCGAAACGGATCTGTTTGTCGATGCTCTTCAGAGATAAACTTTCGCAGATCTCGCCACTCTCCATCAAGAGTTTGGAGCTCATCCGCAGATAAACAATGTTTGTGAAGTTTCAGCAAGGGTGCAAAAGATGTGGTATTGTTGATATTTCGAGGATTCAGAGTTGACAAGCTTTTCAAGAATTCATCATTGAAATTGAATCGATCTAAAATGCCACGGAGTGCTGCCACATGAAAATTGAAACAGCATTGCTGTAAATGACTTTTTACATCTGGAGGTAAAATTCCAATCTTCATTTCAGCTTCAAGTCCAAGATAAACGTGTTCAACTGGTACTAGATTTCCAGACCTCAGGATATCATTCAAATTACCCTCTGACGATATACAAACAAAATCAGCAAATTGTTTGAAAACAGTACTGACTTGATCATACAAATCATGCACCAAAGGTTTTTCAGCCTGGAACATTAGAGTCATTTTCTGAAAATAGGGGAGAACTGCAGCCAGAAAATCAAAGTAAATTCTGTTTTGTTTAGCTTTCAGACGATTTAAAATATTCTCAACCATATGCAGCTTTTCAGTTTTATCATTCACCAGTTTTTGAAAGTAAGCCTCCAATGCATCCCAATTCTCAATGACACGTTTCACGGCAGGCAAGATGGATAACCACCAAGTTCCGCACCTTTGTAAGAATTTGTTGGGTTTCAAGTCATATAATGTTTGAATGGCAGCAAATTCTTTAATTCGTTTGGGACTCCCATGAATGTAATTATAAACGTCTCGAATTAAATCCTCTACCGTTCTTGGTAAAGCCTCACAGGCATCAGAACACACCAAATTGAAGGAATGGCAGATGCATCTCATGTACCAAATGAGGGATATCCTTTTTGAATAGTGCCGTAACTGACTTATGGACACCCCGCATCACAGAAGCTCCATCTGCTCCAATACCTAGCATGTTCTTTTTGAATGGAATATCATGAATTTGAAAAAGATCTACCAAACTTTTATGAAGAGAAACAGCATCTGCTACAGTAACTGGTATTAAATCAGCGAAACTATCAACAATATCCTTATACTTTTTATCGTAGTAACGAACGACAAGACACAGATATTTTTCGGCACTTATATCGGTGCTTTCATCTATTATGATAGAAAACTTTTGTGTTTTCATTATTGTAACAAGGGCTTCTGTTGATTCGCGACCAACAACATTCGTACAAATTGATCTGGCTTTTGTTCTACCAACTTGTAGCTTGGCAGCAATTTTAGAGTCGGGGCAGATACGTTTAATTAAAGCTATAAGATGATCACTTGTATTGAATGATATATTATGTTCAACAAGAAATGACACAGTCTTTATTTCGGCAGATTTTATTTGTTCATCCAGTTTTCTCGTAGCTTCTGATTGAATGAAGTTGGTAATTTTCATACCTTGTCTTGATGATTGTGAATCACAGGACAAACCTTTGGCAAAGTCAACATGTTTTTGTCGCTGCATATGCTTTATTATATCACCTTTGCCCGAGGCTTTTACAGACAGATCGACGTTACAGTACGAACAAAACGCATAATACGAACCTTTGGAACTTTGACGGAAAAAGTTTTTGAACTTTACATCATTGGTCCAATTAATATCGAATGCCGTCTTGTACGATCGTTTACGAGACTTTCTTGAACGAGGTGGCGTACGTTCTTCATCGTCTTCATAAGATAATGCATTATTATTTGAATATGTAACATCACAAGATGAGGAATCATCCGAATTATTCCCGCTCCACATTTTTGAATCACAACTCAGCTAACAAATACTCAATTTCAATCCTTTAAAGAGTGACAATGAAAACATTTGAGAAAAAAAATGAGGCACGGAAAGATGCGAAAGAATACGATTTACGAACCTCGTTCTCATCATCCGTCCCGCAGCGCCAGTCAACCCAATTATGTGCCAGCATACAATAGATTCTATCTAGAATATCGAAAAGCCGAGCAACACTCAATTCGCCTACTGAGATTTCTGTTATACCGAAGAGTTCTCGTACGTCTTCAAACACGTGATCTTCTTTCAGATCAAGACTAACCTTCACAATTCTTTGGAGTACGAATAAATACGAATAAATTGGAAGCGGTCGCAAGATGAAACCAATTGCTTCACTTTCACAGTAGTCGATTATTCTGAAACACATAAAACGATATAGCATGAGTCTTTGATCATAATCTCATCATCCTAAACACCAAGTGTACGACACCGAATAATGACAGTAACAACTGAAAAGAAATACGGTAGACACTCAGTAGTCAGTACTCACCCCTGTTGACAGCGAGAGGGATCAATCACAAGAATGACACGAAGATCGTTGACTTTAGCTGTATTTCTCGATCTCTTCTTCAGCTCCAGAACGTCCTTGCTGTACTTTTTTGTTCCCAAACGATGGAAGCTGATCGGCTCAGGAACGGGAACAGTAGGAACACGTTGGTCAGCCATATAACGGTGATTCTACGAAAAGTCGGAAGTTTCAGGTTTCAAATTCAAGGGACTCAAGCTGTTTGGTGCCGCTGCCCGGCACACCACATTTTCCTCTACCTCTAACAGTCTAACCAGAGATAGGCATAGATAGAAACAGGATCATCGATGAGATTGAGACGATGATAATTAATTAATAATAATTATTGAAAATCGATAGAGCATGCAGCCACACAGTAACCGCTCAGCGCCCTCAGTTGTACACATCAATGAACGATCTGCAGAACGGTCACTATTATTGTTAAAATTAAAATTGAAGCATTTAATCAGTTTCTGACATGAAAATTTTTCAAAAAATTGAAATATTCGATACATCTTGAGCTTTTGTCCCCCACATTTGAAGAAATAGGTGAAAATCTTGACATTTTGTCTCAAGATCTTGAGGTCTTGAGATTTTCATCAAAATCTTGGGAACTCAAGATTTATCTTGAGAGTTGGCAGCACTGAACGCAGCCGCAACAAAAGATATCGTCAAAGTTTTTTCTTCTCCGTTATCACGAAACATCAACAACATCAACGTGAAAGCCACTACTTCCTACATCAAAATTGAAGTTGGTAACCATTCAACTTTTTGCGTGCCATCAATTCCTTTTTTTGTCGCATGTTTGTAAACACTGCTCAGAAAAGACAACCAAATTAGGAGAAAAGGCCTATAGTTGTATATCGAAACAACCGCCTGGACTTCCTCTCTCCAATGATGTATCACATTAGTACTATCAAGCTCACTGCGCAGCGCTAGTAATCAATTCTTGCAGAATCACAGTGCTGGTCCATATTACCCCGGCTGGTCCATATTACCCCATTTTACGGTAAGTTATAAATTTTACGTACAAATCAATGAGATTTTAAACAATACAATTCTACTTCTTTTTCAGAATTTCTTTGGATTGCAATGATTTTCAAAAAAGAAACTCTATTCTTCCTTTACTTTAATTTATTTTTTACAATGATGGAACAATAAATCATTGGTACAATCTATCTGCGAGGTACAAATTATATGTTTGAGAAAAAAAATAATAAAATAAAAAAACGCATACCTATTTATTATATGAAGTAACTTACAAAGAAAATGAACTATGCATTGGTAGCATAAATTCAGATGTAGTAATTTTTGCTCTATTGAGTAACACATCCAATCTTAGAGGGCTGCAAGCACGTTTTAGAGAGCCGATATTATGTCAATAGTATCTTGATATTAGTATTTCAAAATGTAGGTAATGAATTGATTCACAAAACTAGATTATTTTCCCGAATGATATACGGATAAAATATCGATGGAGACATGAAAAAAAAATCAAATCAGTTTGATATCTTAATAATTTTGTCCTCTGCCCACCTTAATTGTAGATTTTTCTTATAGGTACTTGCGTGGATAAAATCAAAGATACCGTCTAGAACGCGCTTAATCATGAGATACCTAATAATGAAATTGATTACATGCATTCAACTATTCCATTTTTTTTTTCTTTTCTTTTCTTTTCTCTTCTTTCCAAGATATTGTCAAAGAAATGCAACGTTATTTTTTGAACCGCGAATCAAGAAGTCATGTACGCGGTCAAATCTTCAAAATTTTCCGATAGGAAACTGCGGTTAATTGGATCAGCAAATGAAAAGTTCCTTCATCACAACTCATAACCATTATGTTCGTGGAAACGGGGAGAGTTCATGAAGAAACTGAAAGAAAAAGGATCGATAATGCGTATTTGATCACCAGATTGATCTCCGTGAGTACCGGTATCTATTATTTTGAATTCAGTAGGTACAAGAAGTGATCGTAGTTTGTAAATCAGCTCAGGCGTACAGATATTGTGAGAAAAATATTATGAATGTAGTTATATAAACTAGTGCAGAGTCATTCTCCATTCAAACAAATATGGCTGGTATTATTAATTTGTTTGATGTGCTTGAAAGAATTATCATGGAAAACTTGTGCATTCAGTTGGTGATCAATTTATTATAAACAACTTTTGGAAAATTATCTATGATAGTAAAAACTCAACCTTTGTCCCTTACGTTTCCTCGCCCGGGTTCGTATTAAGTTATTTCTATACGATTTATGAAACATTAAAAATAGATTAAAACCACTGTGTTCTGTGTTGGAACTTAGAAACTAATCAGGGGCCACATCTTAGCTACTCAGGATTTTATTTTGTATAATATTTTGTACTATCAATTTTACTTAATTGTTTTTGTTTTGTAATACATATTATTTCATTTCTTATATTCTGTACTTACCAAGATATCAATTTTATCATCATGAAAAACTTGAGTATTCAGTTGGTGATCAATAATAATTGAACAACTTTTAGAAAATATATTTTCGAAAGTATTGGCGACTTAGCAAAATATTAAGATTGAAATCTACATTCCCCTTTTTTTTTTTTTTAAAGAGCTCTTTGACTTTTTACCGGGTCATAAACTCGCGCAACGGTCACGAACTGTACTCAAATTGGAATAGGTAGTTCGCTCGATTCTTAATAATTCGTGATGAGTTTCTGATCACATATTTGAAGAACTATCGTCTATAGGAATGATTTTAACAATGAAAAAATAATCGTTCATTCCGAAGACGACAAATCCGTTGTGAACCTCTTTTAATTCGATTGGTTGATAAATAATTCAGAGTACAGCTGCTGATGAATTTTGAGGATCTCACTCGAATACAGAAAGTTAACAAGAGTTTCACGAAAAGTCTGTAGTTCCTGTCTACTAAACTTACTCAAATCACTCTCGCTATCCGAGAAATTCAAGAAGAAACAATAATATAATCACATTGCGAGGTTTTTCGAAAATAATTTTTTGTTCACTTGCCAACCGATCGTTTTTCTGCGCTCTCCATTTGTTAGAAGCTAGCGTACCAAATACGTATCGTATAAAAAAAGGAAGAGAAAGATTGGAATCTGCGAGTAACTTTTATATGTCTCCTTCGTGTGGTAAAAATGTACAATGAATTTTTTAAAAATATTTTTTGCCAAACTGTTTTTCTACACATGTCTCTGATTAAGATTCCCGACACTCATTATAGCTTGTAATTTCTGTTAGTGATGAAAGTTAGCATCTTCTCGAGTAAAAAAAAAACAAAAAAGAAAAAAATGTATTATATCTAATTATTTGAAACGTTGTTATATAGGTCTAATCGTTTCATTCCATGATTTTTTAGTCTAGCCGTACCTATACTCTTCAAAAAAAAAAAGAGTGTCGCTGAACTTGGTACCTATTTTATTATTCGTCGATTTTGTACATAATTATGATACTAATAATGACGCGCTTATAATTCCAACTTCTGCATCGATTTAATACTTGGCGAGATTTATCGTAAAATAAACGCTCTATAAATCTTTCACTCTCAAAATCATTTCTTTTCTTAATATAATTATGATGGTTTTCGATTCGATTTCGTTTGAGTCTTCACGATATATAGCAGAGGACGAGACAGAAACAAACTTTTACCTTATTTCTTTAACATGTTACCATCATCGTATCGATAATTTCTGAAAATACACGACTAAATAATTGTTTTAATTTTTCTAAGACGGGAGAATATTCAACATAAATCATAAACCAAATGGATGAATCCTTTTTTTACCTATCTACTTAGTTTTGATTCATTATTCTAGTGCGGTATCAATTATAATAAATTTTCAGTGACCCAGTTGCTCATAAGTAGGTACTTCTATTTGAATGTTTTGAAAAATAATCCTTACCTAGTGCTTAATGTAGTTTTTTCGAACTTACAAACCTTCGTTTTTAGAAATAAATACAGAATACTCAGGTGCCGAACCCTTGTTGCTCATCAGTGAAGTAAAAACACGGTGGAATAGTTCATTTTTGATGATACGACGTTATTTAGAAGTGCATATATAAATGAGCGCCGCGTTGATAAAGGTGAAGCATTTTTTGAAGTATTTCAAATGAATAATTATGCTCCCTCTTTATTAACGATTCAAATTTTGAGAAAACAAAATAGGTAGAACGAAAAGACACAGGTTTCACAATTTACTTTTTATGATTTCTCAAAATTTCAAATTTGGATTTTGGTTTCTTAACGGAAAAATTGAAATGTTTTTATAGCTCTTGAATGAGAATTTAAAGTGCTCTATGAAAAAATTTTGAAGTTCTAAAACACTTATCATTCAGTTGTTTTTTTTTTTGAATAAATCTCCGTATACCTAATAAATAGGGTTTTTTGAATAGATTGGTAGTTGTAATTTTTATCTAGTTCTAAACAATCGATTCTCAAATCAATGGACAGACAACACAAAATATTAGCCCAACAGACAAAATTTGTTACTCAAAGTCTGAAACTAAAAAGAAATAAAAAAAAAAAAAACCGAACAACTTTATGTATTATAAAGTAATTTGAAATCTAACTGAATTCAGGAGTTTCGAAAATTCGTTACATTGAGTACCTAATTTTAGTTTTTTTTTTTTTTTTTTGGGGGGGGGGGATATAAATTTTCTGGATGGTCGGAGGTAAAAGTTTTGCAAGGCAAGAATAATATTATAATAGAGCGAGTTTTTTCTGCACAAGTTGAATTTAAAATTGAAAACTGCTACGCCTGAACCAGAGTACAGTATACGTCTAGAATTGTGTACTCTTGTTCATATTTTTTTGTTTTTTGTTTTTTTTTTTGAGTGTTACGCAATGATTGTGAGATTTATAAGAAAAATAATTTTATGTCCCATCTATAGCGTGGAGTGGTCGACCTTATAGTAATCGATTCGCACGTGGAACTATTATCGGACATAGTGGGACACTTGAGTCAACTGTACAATGCTACATCGAAGCTCAATTTGGAGGAGCAGCGCACAGCAGGGCTTGTTCTCCCCAACATAATGGGACTGGAGCTGAATCTAAACGAGATGACAAAGAATTGTAAAACGGAGCTCGGAAAAACCTTTACCAAGAGATTATACAACGGTAATTTTTCATTTATGGAGCGAAAATTGCTCAAAACGGTTTTTTATTTCTTTACTCACATATCTAAAGTAGTTTGACCATTTACAGTATTATTAAATTATTTAATTATAGGACTCATTTTTCTCATTCTTTTTTTTTTTTTTTTATTCATTCTTTATAACTTGGTTTAAAACTTGATCTTCTTCTTGCAGCGGTGGCACTTCGCATGAGCAAGGTTTACAAATCAATAGACCAATTACGAATTGCGACGATTTTAGACCCTCGCTTCAAGTTACTGCCTTCACAAATTCGCAGTTTTCAAGTCGGGCTATGCATTCATTAACGACCAAATTAAAACGGCTGAAAGAGAGAAAAAATTCAATTTCCCGCGTCGGAATGTAATGGTAAATTCGGTAATGTGGGACCGTCCTCATGTTTAGATGCACCAGAAAATGCCGCTCGACAGTTCCCTAGATATTGACAGCGATGTTAATGTTATTATAACACGCTATTTAGTAACTCCAGCGGGGAAGTTCGAGACCAACATTATTTCATTTTGGAAGAAATATATATTCAAGAACGACTTGAAAGAACTGGCGTTGCGCGTACTAACGATTTCACCGACAGCTGTCAACTCGAGAGGACTCTTCTCAGATGCCATAAATATCATCACACCAGAAAGGAGTAGGCTGCGACCAGAAACGGTTGCTCAACTGTTGTTTATGAAAAAAAAAAAAACAGTTGATTGGCAGTTTAAACCTCTTGCTGTTCATTGGTAGGACCCTCTCACCTCAGAATGTAAGACTTTAGTAAGTCGACGGGCTAACCATTAAGACAACCGCTCCCACTGTTATTTGCTTGACAGTGGGCAGGACGAAGTTGGGGATTGAGGGGGTCTCGCAACAAGAGGGGATCTTGTAGCAACACTCCCGTTATTTTGTTCAGTCAGTATCTTCTAGTCAGTATTGTTATTAAGCGAAAGAAAGAATACTCCAAAGGGAGAGTAAACACTACAAATTGAAACGACGAGAGACGTGTCATCAACAAGTGTGAGGCTATTATCAAGACTCCAGCCATGAAAAAAGCCCTTCTCCTGACCCTACACCCACCCTCCTTTCCGGGCTACCCAAAGTGCATAAGAATAATACCCCGATGCGACCTGTGGTTTCATTTATCTCTTCTCCCACCCACCTCCTTGCCAAATTCCTGAACCGTTGGTTCAAACATCGCATTGATTTTGAATCTCCTCACTCGGTCTTGAATTTGGCCTCTTTAACTGACGTCCTGAAGGGTGTAAGTCTTCCTTCGGGAACGACTGTCTGCTCGTTTGATGTTGTTGGTTTGTTCCCGAATATTCCTAAGGCTGCTACTATCCGGCGGATGGGTGAGCTACTTGTCAAAGCCAATATTCCTCACAATGAGTTTCAAGAATTTTTCGATCTCCTGAATATTTGCTGGTCCCTCAACTATTGTAAATTCGAAGGGAAATTTTTCGAGCTCCCTGATGAAGTAGAGATCCCCATTGGGTCACCTTTAGGCTCTCTCATCTCCGAAATTTTCATGTCTAAGTTTGAACTTGACCTCTTTTCCTCGAACCAGGTGTTACTTAATCATTTCCACTACTGGCACAGGTACGTTGATGACGTTCTATGCACCTGGACTGGTCCTCCAGATCTCCTTGGCGAGTTTCTGAGGTATCTCAATTCCTGGTACCCTTCCATCAAATTTACGTTGGAAATAGGGGTATTTTCCATTAACTTTTTGGATTTATCGATCTCTATAATAGACGGTATCCATAAGTTTGGAATTTACAGGAAAGATACTACGACCGATGTTTTAGTCCACGGAGGTTCGTTCGGTCCTGTTGCTCATAAGATGGCTGTCTTTAATAGCCTAGTTCACAGACTGACTCGTATTCCTTTCAGTCAGTCTGCCTTCGAGGAAGAATTACAATTAAACACCTGGCCAGAGTGAATGGGGTCAATGTCGATGTTGACGTGATGGTTTGGAGGAAAGTTACAAGGAGCATTCTTGATTCCACCACCTCCCTCCCCCGAGACACGATCCGTGGTCGTCGTACGCATTGGATGAGTCTCCCTTTCCTGGGGAAGTTCTCCCTCCAATTGGGTCGGGCCCTCCGCCCGTTTGGCTTCAGACCCGCGTTTTACAACCCTACCATAGTCAAAAGGTTGTTTGTGGGGCTGAAGGATCCCATAGCCGTTGATGAGAGGAGTGGTGTGTATAAGTTGGAATTTAGGGATTGTGGAGGCCTTTATATTGGTGAGACCAGCCGCTAAATGAAGGTTAGAGTAGCTGAGCACCTGAAGTCTTGGAATAAGGGACACTTAGGGGAGTCAGCTTCTGCTGATCATCGGCCACAGCTTCCGTGAGGGATCGGAAAAGCTCCTCCATAAGGAGAATTCCTACCGTAAACGCATCGCCCTCGAGCTTATAGAGATAATGCGTCATCCCAACACCGATGGCATTACTGTACTTGACTCGTACCTTCCGAAAGATGGCCTGGTCTATGATTCACACCGCGATTTCTCGTTTGGCCAATCTTAATACCTTGTTCTTCTCTTCCGTTCATCAGTTGCTTTCATTTCAGTCCTGAAGATGGTTTATTAACCGAAAGCGCTCGTCGTTTTAATTTTCTGGTTTTTATAGTGTTTACTCTCTTTTAGGAGTATTCTTTCTTTCGCATGGATAACCGTAATTTACAAGAACGTATTTTTCCAGTATTGTTATCTCCTAGTGGAACCTACCGCATGAATTAGAATTTTAATTTTTATTTATTTTTTTTTTTCGCTTATTACTTAGAATTGATGTTGTTTTAAATTTAAACATTTCAATCTCTCTACTTATAGAAAAGTGTATCTCATCTCAATGTGTATCTTCTTGCATTGTTCCTATATTTTGTTCAGTCAATATTGTTATTGTAATCTTATGGAAGAACCTGCAGCATGAATTAGATTTTTTTCACTTATTGAGCTGTTTTTTTGTATTTACAAACATTTTAATCCTTTTGCCTCCAGAGACATGTATCTCTTTTAATCTAACCATTTTATTTAGTCAGTATCGTTATTGTTACAAGTATTTCATGGTAGGTTTTACTGCAGAATTTAAAACTTTTTTCGCTCATTAAACTGTTGTTTTGTATTTGAATACGTCAATCCTTCATAAAATTTTCAATCCTTCATATAGATTTTAATATATATTATTCAGGAGTGCCGTATTGTTTCTTCAAATAAAAGTTTCATCGCGATGTGAGGGTTTTGATTTTCTCAAATTTTAACTGTCGTTTTTGTATATTCAAAGATTTTGTATACCTATTGAAAGATTTTGTATAGTTCAAGACTTCGTCAGTAAATAAAAGTTGTAAATACATAATTATAAAAAATCGTTTGTACAAAGGATTATTATATTTGTACGAACAAATAAACACCTTTTCATGTAACAAGAGAGAGTCGAGTGGTCTATACTCTGTTCACGTTAAGAAAGGGCTCGAGATCGTAAAAAAGTAGTACCTTGAGAAAGGATAAAAGATAGTAAATCTATTATCACAATGTTTTAAATGGAAAAAATATGATAACACTAACAAAGAAATACAAACAGGAACAAAGTGTAATCGAAATTCGAAATCTTGCTTAAATCTTGTGAAAATGTTATCACAAAGAATTAATTAATTATGAATTCAACATTCTTCGAATAAGGTGATAAGAAATTTACTACCTCTCATCCTTTCTGAAGGTACTACTTTTTTACAAACTCGAGCCCTTTCTTAACGTGAACAGAGTATACGACAACACATAAACCATACAGGAACTTCAGGGTTTTAGAGCCCATTGAGACAGCAATCAAATCAAATGATCAAGCCCACACCATAAAAGCTTTCAAATAGCCTAGATCGACACGTCAGGAAGTACACACAACTCTGATCTTGATCCTAACCGTCTATATAGGACCTGACTAACTAAGTCAGCAGAACATGGATACTCACGTCAGGGTCAAAAGGATAGTCTAGGGATATGGTACTAGTTTACTAAGATTCACTTTTAGAGATAGGATAGGTACCTATACCTTAATACAAGAGGAGAATCGTGTTGTCGTTAGTTGTAAGCTCAGAAGAAACTTGGTCGCTATCAACACCTAACTTTAAAAAATGAGCCATTTGATAGAAAGGAGTGGGAGCGGATTAAATAAAACTCCATATAAAGCGTAGGTACACTTCAAAATTGAAACTTGAATCTAATCTAGACACAATAAGTATGAGTCCTGCTAGCTGAGCGGTTTTAATTGGTCTCCATATAAGATAGCAAACTCGCAATATACTGGCATCCGCAAAATACGGAACCGTTACGCTGCGGGTGACAATTTACAGAAACTGGACAAGAAGGTGATCGAGTATTCTTTACCATGAAAAGATAATACACATGAAATGAACGCAACTTCTTTTAATATGACCATTGAAAAGTACAGGCTGTCAAAATCATCTTTCCAATGAATTTCATTTTGAATTTTTTGCAAGATCAGCATCACCTTCTTGTCTCAATCCACCAATCAGAGTAGTGATGGGCGGTTATCGGTTATTAACCGATTAATCGGTTTATTCTTGGGTAAAATTAACCGAAAAACCGGTTTATTTGTAATTAACAGTTGACCTGAAAAACCGGTTAATAAGAGCGCATAAACCCATTAACCGCCAAAATTAAAAATTTTTCAACAATTTTGAATTTTAAATTGATAATTTGACAAATTTGAAGCACCAGGCGGAGGAAATAGGAATTATCAATAAAGATATTTCTCAATCAATAACACATAAGCGATCTTGCTTCTCTATTTTTTCAATTTTTGTAATTTTGAAAGCAAAAATGTGGAAGACCTTGGCGCTCCTAGCGGAATTTTTTGAGAACTAACAGCAATCCGCATTCCGCATAGTTGCCAGTTAACTGGTTAATTGGTTTATTTGGAGGTTCTTAACCGATTAACCGGTTACAATGATCTTTAATAAACCATTTAACCGGTATATTGAAATAACCGATAACCACCCATCACTAAATCAGAGAGCCCGCAATTACGGATAGATAGCGTATCACTTGATGTATTTTGCAAATCTAGTTGGGACTCAATTCATACCCCGCTATTTTGTTAATAAAGTGGGTTTTTCAAGGAAAAATCGATTTATTAAGGGAAAAACTACAAAGAGTAGAAGAATATGAGCAATATGCTGGTATCATTTTCAGACTCCATTTATGCTCCACCATTTTGTTTCTTTCTCGGACAAAGACAGGCGTTCATTCATTTCCCAAACAACTGTTGATCAGGTAAATTCTACAATGGGAAGAACACAAAACGTATCGGGCTGCAAATAATCATTTTGACCATCTAATTTTGCTTTTAGACTCAATAATGAGACTGTTGCATATATATAGAAAGTAATGAATTGAGCTTGCAAATTTTATCCATTTTGCTGTAGAAATGCTCTAATATTGGAGGAGTCTGAGAAAATTTCCCGGACTTTGGATCCAAATGAATTCCATATCATATAATCAATCTCATAGACATGGGCAAGCTTCAAGCTCAAGTATCCAGAATCAAATACAATACAGACAGGTGGAGCCCATTCCATTGTCAACAAAATGTAGATATTTCTTTCATAGACTGATTCCCTGGCGACGTCAATGAATCAAATACGCGCAAATGAGTCGCAAACTAATTAAGCAGGTTAAATGCTGCGGCTGTTTCCCTTCAAAGATATAAACAAACTTTTTGCGTCTTAATTCTCATAAGAATCACCAAGCGTTTGCAAAAACGTCAATACATATTTCAAAAACAAACGATATTTTAATGATAGATGATCTTAATAATATACAAAGTGGGAGGTTTGTATTTCATAAAACAAGACCACTTGTTCTGAACGAATCGTTTATTTTTGAAATATTTGCATTTTAGTGAACGTCACATGATCTTTATGGGAAAAAACACGCGAAAAATTCGTTTATTTTTTTAAGGGAAACAGCTGCAGCACGCAGGTCTGTTTTTAGTACAAATTGAACAACATCACTGCCGTTTGTTCCCAAGTGTGTCGTCACAGGGAATCGGTCTATTATTATGATTATTACTTTTTTGGATGCTACTGATGTTGAACGCGTCTCCAGCAAAAGGGCCTAACTTGACTTATGCCTTTTTTCATTTTTTTGCTTTTTTCTACTCTTCATTCATTTCTCCATCACGCGGTAGAATGACATAGCGCTCTCTATCGTACAAGCGGAGTAATACATCATTTAACCTGCACCGTCGTTGTTGTCGGAAAAAAAAGTCGTCTATCAATGAAAAGTCCTATTGTGTTAATTACCCCATATTGTTACAGGTTGTCCCAAAAAAGTTTTGTAAACGGTATTTTTTCACTTATTATTATTGTTTTTTTCATTTTTGCAAAAAAAGTTTTCAAAACAATTTTTTCACTCATTATTTATTTTTTTTTTTTCATTTTTGTATACTTACATGAATAGCAAATTTGTAAAAACTTTCACGTAAATAAGAATTTTTGTCACTTCAGAGAAAGATTTTCACGCAAAAATAACCCCCCAAAAAAGTCATTTGAAAGAGGGCCTAACTTTGGCACTTTTCAAGCCCTACCTTCTCATATTCTCAAGAAAGAAAAAAAAAAAAACTATTCACTCAAAGATACACAACAAGAACAAATTAAACAATTTTAATATTAGATAAACACAAACAATACAATATTTTTGCAAAATAACTGAAGATACAAAGTTATATGTATTGAAAGAAGTTTTAGTTTTGAATACAATGTTGTGATAACATTACAATATTTTCAACAGAACTGAGGGGAAAAAATAGAGTGATAAGATATTCAAAACCATTCAATGATAATACTACGTGGTATTCAATAAAAATTTTGATTCTTCAGATTATGGTACTGTGAAGGAGAAAACAGAGATGGGGACTAATAGTAAATGGCGGCTAAGACAACAGGAGAGTAAATTATTTTTACTAAAAGGGCATTAATTTTTCCTTTCTTACGACAAAATAAATAAGAATAAAAACAAAGTATAAACCACGTTGCTAATAGGAGTTCAAATGAAATCAGAAGATGAGCTCTCTAATATTATATGTTTGATGAGCAAAGCACTCTCAGATATGTGAAAATCCGTAAGAAAATCCATGGTATATTTTACATACTATTGAAATAAGTACTGTAGTTGACAAAAAAAAAAAAAAAAATTATCAAAGGTTTAATGTACACAAAATATATATAATAAGTTAATAATTATATTCAACATTAATATACATAACTACATACGCATTTAGAACGAGGAAGGAATCATAACAAAGAAGTAAATTAGAAAGCGTATCAAATTGGAAGAAAAAGAAACCATCAAATACCTTGTACAGCATAAAGTATGCAGGTATTGGCAAAAAATTATGTAGTAGACCTACCCATTTAATTTCCCATCTATATTCCAAATGTGTTGATATATCAAGTAGGTACAATCTCTCATTTTGCCCTTGAGCTCGACAAATGTTAGTAACATCCTCGGCAACTTCCCATTGAAATTGATCAATTTTTTCCGGAAAATAAATTTACTCATTGTAAGGAGCAAAATATGAAGGAAAATTCTATCTTGGTTGGGCTGGAATTTGCAAACGAGAATTTGGGCCAGCTACTGCTAGTATCGGGTGCAACAAAAACGGGATAATAGTAAGCTAGGCGTGGCGCGGAAGCTTCTCTTGAATCAATCAGAATAAATTTTCAGGATATGAATATGATATAGGAAATTTTACACTCGACAAATTTTGTTCTCTTGATTTTTCAGCAAGAGGGTTTTGTTGTTGACTTGTTTTGAGGAAACTCAATTAAAATTCAACGTCAATTTTGCCGAGTTTAGCGCTCCAAGTGGGTAACCAGAGACAAACATTTTTTTAATCAAAAATCTTAACGTATTTATAAGGATGTACGGATTGATGACCAAATTGACGGCGGAGCAGTACAGAGAGAGCGCTTCTTGTCCTTCTGAAATTAATACAGTCATTGTATCAATCACAGCATTGTAGCCAAAAGTTTCAGCTTTGGCTGTCAGGTTAGACTTACAACCTTTCAAAATATGGCTTTTGGCAAAATTCAGCTAGCTTTTGGCCTAATTTGGCTGGCTTAATTTAGCTGATTTTCGGCTTAATTCAGCTGATTCTTGGCTGATTGATGTCATGTAGTATTGTGAGCACAGAAGAAACAATCAGGAGAATTAGGGCTTTATTACACTTGTAAACGATACCTATTCTCCAGCTTGTGTTCATTTTGACTGGAGGACTCGGCAGTCTGCACTTCTGCAAGCTTCATTTTCTTGTTGTTTGAACTCTTATTTTTATTTTATTGTTTAAATGCTCTTTGAGTTTGAGTCATTGGCATAATTATTGACAAAGATAAAAAAAAGAACAATTGCGGGCAGGCGGCAAACTCAAACTCAATTCTAGAAAGCAGAAATGCTTGTCGACTCTTTTATAATTTTTTCTTATGGAATATGGATAATTTCAAATTGGAACTGGAATAATAATGTCATCGCAACAAAATCATCAAAATTATTTTCGGGTGTGTTTAGTTATAGATGAAAACGAAAAATTGTAAGTATTCTGAATGATTTCAAATTTTAATATTGAATTATAGAAAATTGAAATAGCTGACATTGGACAATGGACATTAAGTACTCAGATTTTTTTCATTTTCCTATTGCGCAAAAAATCAAAAATAATATTATTCTAAAAAATTGGCTTGGGAAATTATAAATAAATCTGGCTTTCAGCTTCTCTCTTATCAGTGAAAATTAGGCTGAATATGGCTTTTGGCTGGCTGCAATAGTGATGGGCGGTTATCGGTTACTAACCGATTAATTGTTTATTCTTGTGTAAAATTAACCGAAAAATCGGTTTATTTGTAATTAACGGTTAACCTGAAAAACCGGTTAATAAGAGCGCATAAACCAATTAACCGCCAAAATTTAAAATTTTTGAACAATTCCGAATTCCGATTGATAATTCGATGCATTTGAAGCATCAGGCAGAGGAAGCGTCAAGCGTCATTAAAGAATTTTGTTTCATTCACATTTCACTCAGTAGTTGGCAGTTGTCATGATATAAGGAATGAGATCTCCCTCCTCTTTTTCTTTAATTTTCGCGATTTTGAGAGCAAAAAAGTGGAAGACCTTGGCGCTCCTAGCGGAATTTTTTGAGAACTAAGAGTGATCCTAATAATTGCCAGTTAACCGGTTAACCGGTTTGTTTGGGGGTTTTACCCGATTAACCGGTTACAATGATCTCTAATAAACCGATCAACCGGTATATCATAATAACCGATAACCGCCCATCACTAGGTTGCAATGCTCTGCTTGATGGGCCGGCCATCCGCCAGGATCGCTAATTACGCGCGTGGTTTGTTTACCTAAAATGGTATTTTTGCCGAAATTGAAAACGGGCGGTATATAATAGAAAAATGAAAAACTTGGAATAACTCTTGAATGATACAAAATTAAAGATTTTGTCATCTCATCTATTTTGTTGAATTTTTATTTGTGAACATCTTTTATGGGATATCCGGAAGCCAAATCTGCTTCATTCAAGTGTTATTTTGATTTTTTCATTTTTTCCCCATATACCGCCATAGTTTGGCTCCCGTTTTCAATTCCTCCCCGCCTGCTTGGTAAAGATGCAGCGCGACGCTAGCGCTGTCCGGCCCGCATTGATACGTGCATGCCATCTTGATGTTTTGTTACAATTTTCGCCCTCCCTAATAATTTGCATGCGGACGCTGATAATTCAAAACGTCGGTCCTACATTTTTTTATTTTTGTTTGACGGCAGAGCCTTCAAATATTTTTAAATAACACTGCCAAATCCGTTCTATCAAGCTCTCTTTCTGTTGAAAACAATAAATTAAGCATTTCCTATATTGCATTGATGAGTTTATGACCTACAATTGTCTTACAAATCAAGCAATTTTTGAACATTTTCAACGTGTCCTATGCGAATTATTTCGTTATCAGTCCAAAATAAATTGATGAATATGAACCCTTCATACTTTTTCAATGGGTTAATCAGAAGGTAGAACTGATGACGTATCGCTCGCGGAATTGGATGATTGATACGGCACGGTATTACCTCCAGTTCTACTGTTTGATTATCGGCTGTACGAAAATGTTTCTTCACACTCCTATCTGTATCAACTACATAGTTTTTTTTTCTTATTGTCCATTGGAAATGACCAGTATTAGACGCGCTCAATGCCTCAAACGCCGAGCTACAGACGCGCGCGTGATCTTTCCAAGATATTGATGGTGGTTTTATACTTTCCAGAATCTGGCTGGGTATTTGGTTGAGGTCTGAAAACATCCATTATTCATCAAGTATGCTCCAATGAATCAAGCTAATATTTGTTTTTTTGTTTTTTTTCAATTTACATCCTCATTACCCTCCACAATAATATGGTTTCCCCGGGCTGTTCACACAACTTTTTATCAGCTATCGACAAAACCGATCCTTCCAAGTCAGAGTAGTAAATCAACTCTCTTCCATTCACATCAATCCAGGGTCACCTCTCTGTGAATCGTTTTCTTGATCGCAATAAATCACATCTTTGGCACCATCGCTTTCCCCGATGTAGGTACCAATTTTATAAGTCGATGATCTGAGTGCAAACAAATAATCAACTTCGCGCACACAAAATGCTACAAAATTTTATTTGTCCATCCTGAACTGGTTATCGTAACGCGAATTCCAAATATCCTCTTCCAAGTCCTGTATCGTGATTTTCTATAACAAAAAAAGAGCTGAAACCCCATTTCCTCCTTTTCCCCTCCTCCTCAACTTCATTTCTGCAGCAGTTGATGACACGGTAAGAGTCCTCCGGCCTCCGCATTCCTTTCAACCACTCATGGCAAGTGCATGTCAAAGAAACTACAGCCAGCAATGGCTCTAGAGCTTTGAACGTCTCAAGATACCTATCCCGTCCTTCCATAGCTTGCAACAGTAAAACTCCATTTCCCCTCGATCAGACCCTAATCTGATCTATCTTAGGTTATGGATCACTTATACATGGACTTGCACCCTCATCTCATCTCTAACTTCTAGACACAATTCAAAGTTCCGCCACTCGCTTGTTCACCGGCGTTTTTCGCACTACTCCTGCTCTTAAACTTACCGCCGAATCAAATTATCCACGTCTACATTTTCGTCAGCCAGTCTCTTGACCTCTATCTTGCAACATTTTCAAACCTCAAACATTCTCTTTGCCTCCACCTCAAATTGTTTTACTTATCGCAATACTCAACTTCCTCACCCAATCCCTTCACAAACAAAATCACTTCCGTTTCCTAGTCCCCATAATATTCTTCACATGGCCCCCTTGGACCCAACCTAAACCTAAAATAAGATACAAACTATGTCAACTACCCAAAAAGTCTACCAACTCCGCAATTTACCACTCCCTTTTTCTTTGACTCTTTTTCCAACACTACCCTTTGTTTCACAGATGAATCAAAAATTGAAAATCAAGTCAGTTTCGCGTGGAAACAAAATCATCAATTTCAAGAGCCGAAGTCCAAGCCATCTTTCAATGCTTGAAGAACAACTCTCCCTTTCCCACCAAATCACGTTTTTCTCATCGCCGCTGACTCCGCCACTACATGTTTAGCTCTCCTCAACAGTTGGGGGAGAAAGAAACCAGTGACGCGTTCCAGCACGAATATAGCATAAACGATTCTATCCGTATTGGCCCCAAAAGTGCCTTTCATTTACCAAATTTTCTCTTGGGGTCTACAGCCACCCCAACGGATCGAGGAAGAGGAGACCAGCACAAACGAAAATTTTGACGTCACAATCCAGCACAAACGATTGAGACCAGTTTCATACCAAAAATCGGTATGGTGTGGGGTAAAGATATGGACCTTGAACTTACAGTATGAAGTAAAATTATCAATAACTCACAGATCTGTACCAAAAATTACCTCTTAATATTTGAGACTCGAAATATTCTAGATTTGACGCGATAAACGAAGAGCTTTCTTCTATAATTCCGGTAATTTCCAAACAATATCTACAGTTATAGTTTTGCTGCGATTTCAGAGGCTGCAATAGGAACAGTTCATTCTCTTTGAAGCCAAATGCCACGTACCACTGATCAATTCGCGTATTCAGGCATGGGAATACTTTGACTTTTTTTCTCTTACCCAGGTTCAAATATACTAAACGTTCAACGTAATTCAATGAAAGGGGATTGGTACACCGTTGTGAACCAGCGGATCGTTGATAATTCATCGTAGCGAGATCTACACCCATTTCGCTGTCATTTGGTACAATATTTTCATTATTCAGTAGAAGAACAAACCATTTCGACGTCAAAATATCGTCACAAATTTTCTGTCTTCCATTCACTGACAACTTCTCTAAGACATCGAATTCGGTCGAATCTGTAAAATCAAGATGATGTCACTGGTACAAAGCGAAACCTACAATATTTTTTGTCTCGAATTCGTCGATGAAAATCATCAGCGCCCGTTGAACCATATCCACTCATGGTCGACTAAAATTCTACGTCAAATCGACTTCTTTACCGACTAGCCCAGTAGAATTACAATAAATAAATGCTTGAAAAAAAAAAAAAAAAAAAAGGTTCATCAAAGATTTTATTGCTGAAAAGTGTTGGCTTTGGTGCCCTTGTGTTATGTGATAAAAACCCATCACGGAACCCTTGAAAGGGGGGCTTATTGGGCACGTTTTCTGTTTTTTTTTCAATTCTTCTCGAAAAGTATGAGATTTAGAGAAAAAATACCTGAGTACAAAAAGATTCTCCATAAAATTTACCATCGAATAATGCCATAATTGACTCGGTTACGATAATTTGACGTTGTTTAAAAATATCTGCATTTACTGTTTTCAAAAATTGTCGATTTTTCAAGTTTTTTCTCAACTTTTTTCAGATTTTTTAACAGGGAACCTGTTTTATGGGGGGTTATAATGAGAAATTTGACGTGCGCCGAGCGCTTTCCGGCGAAAAACTTGGAAAAATTTTGACTCCTGTTGTACATAGCTTGGAGGTCGAAACGAAATTTTTCTGAACTTGGAAAAATTTCGAATCCCGTTGTATATAGCTTGGAGGATGAAATTTTTTCAAGTCTTTTTCCACCTATCATAGATAGCTTGGAGGTCGAAATTATTCTAGGTCCCCCTCCTATCATATATGCTGGAGAGTCAGGAAAAACGACGGCTTCCTTAACGAAGTTAAACGAGGAACGCAGGGAACCTGTTTTATGAGTTGAATGGGATTTTGTATTGAAAATTCAAGGACGCCTAGACCCAGGTAAAGCTAGTATAAAGAAGGCTTAGACCTACTATAAGCGTAGTATAATATAACTAAAAGTTAATTGTTAAGCTACAAATTAGACTGGTCAAAATTCGCTGTTCCATTTCTTTTTTAAAGCGGTGCAAAAACCAAGGCATCATCCCAAGGCATATTTTGGACTCTTTTCGCCATCTAGATAACCAGCAATTCGAAGTTCAAAAAGTGGATGACTCACTCCATGAAATTCATTCTCAACATTGAAATCAATGAAAAGTATGCGGATCGATACAAATGGGAGAAAATCGTCCAGAAAAAGGAGGCACAATTCTCGTGACAGGGCCATGTTTTTGGATTTGAAAATACAAAAATTGTTAGTAGCCGAGAAAGAACAAGAACAGCGTGAATTTTAAAAGTGATACCGAGGGTCGATCAAGTTCTTACAGGAGCGTCATTGTATGACTGAGTCATCATCTTCCCTACTTTTCTGTTGTCTACTTAGCCTATTTAGTTGATATGTTTCATTTTTATTCTGTACCCGAAGAAGACGGCTAGATCTTGTGCAGTGAAACTTTCCCGCAGCACATAGTCATTCAATTATGAGGTTTTCACCAGATTATGTCATATACTTAGGATGGGAGAATTATTGAAGGCAGCGGCTTGAAAGAAGCTCTCAGTTTAATTTATGCCGCTCTTTCTGTCAAGAAAATAATGTCTGGTCTCGTATATGCAGATCTATAAGAGCACATCAACTGATGCATTTTGCTCTATCCAAAATTTATTTCTCAGAAGTTGATGCTAGTCCAGTTCAGGAAAACATTTAAGATATGATTCTTGAAAAGAACACTCTGGAAATGATGTATTTTTCCCCTAAATCTTAAACTTTTTCAGAAAAATCAGAAAAATACTTGAAAAACCGACGATTTCTAAAAACAGTAAATTTTCAGACATTGTTATACAGCGTCAAATTATCGTAACCGAGTGAATGATGGCATTATTCGATGATAAATTTTATGGAGAATCTTTTTGTAATGAGGTATTTTTGCTCTGGATCTCAAACTTTCTAAGAAAAATCAAAAAAATTCAACAAGAAAATAATTTGAAAAATCGACGATTTTTGAAAACAGTAAATTTGCAGATATTGTTAAACAACGTCAAATTATCGTAACCGAGTAAGTGATGGCATTATTCGATGGTAAATTTTATGGAGAATCTTTTTGTACTGGGGTATTTTTTCTCTAAATCTCATACTTTTCGAGAAAAATTGAAAAAACCAAAAAACGTGCCAAATAAACCCCTCTTTCAAGAAGTTCCGCAAGTGGTCGGGGTGACAGGTTTTAACCACATAACAAGGACACCAAGGCCAACACTTTTCAGCAATAAAAGCTTCAAAAGTGTAATTGAACCCATTCTTTCAAGAAGGGCGAAGCTGACAAAAACGCGTTTCGAGAAAAACGCGTTTAAAGTTTTGTGTCGCTAGTAGTGGAAGTAAGAAAAGACAGCGCGACAAAATTTTTGCTGTAGAAGGTTGCCCAGGCTATCTACTCGATATCCCCGCCCCCCACCTTTGGTCGAAAGAACGATCGTCAATATGACAAAATGACTGCCGACGAGCGGACTATGCTTCGCCCTTTTTGTATAAACTCCCCTTCTTGGGGAACGAACTCGCCCTCCTTGAAAAAACTCATAAGAAATATTGAGTATATGGTATACGCAAAAAGGGCGAAGCTGGGCAAGAAGCCGGGAAAAGCATAGCATTCACTTCAAACTTCTCAAATAAAATGGTTTGGAGTGCCACCAGTGAAGAAAAAAAAAGTATTCTGGTAGTTCTTGAACCGAGGAATCCGATTTTCGAGTTTAGCCGAAAAGGGCGAAGCCTTGACTTCGCCCTTCTCAAAGAAAAAGGTTCAATTCTACTGGGTTACGACGTCCATAGAAATACAGTCGATTTTAAAGATAAATCGACTGCATGATGACGTCGATTTGGAGTCGAAATATCGTCGACTCAGAAAACATCATTCTTCTCCAATACCATGGTGACTGCATTTCGACGTCGATTCTCAGGCTACCAAAAGTGTGACCCCTATGAGTGAAATGTGATCAATTTGTGCATCCGATATCGACGGCAACAAATGGTCGATTTTCGGTCGACTGCAATATTTTCATTGTTGACTTGGAACCGGCTCAAAATCGAAGTCGATTTAATTAAGTTGTAATATCGACCAAAAATCGACTGTAGCTCTACTCATTGTCGGCGTCGAAACTGAATCGACTTCTGGTCTATATAAAATTCGAAAAAGTCGACTTGAAATCGAAGTCGATTTTTAGCCGACAAAAAATTTGAATTCTGTTAAATGATGTCGACTGGTTTTCGACTCCGTATCGACCTGTTTGTTTCTGTACGCATATGAGTTACGCATTCACAGTTACTCAAGGAAGTATTGACATACTATACTTTTGGGAAGCGAGTTCCCGATCAACGGTCGAGCCACGAAGTCGACTCCATAACGACGTTGATATCAAGTGAACGAAAACTTATTTACTTTAAATTGACTACATTAATTTGACGTCAATTAAACGTGGATGGGCATAACACTATCCATTCAAAATTGACTTCAAATCGACCTTATTTCGGGACGAGCGAAATTTTATAATTCATTTTCGACATTAGGCTTTCACACTTTTGGTTTGTTTACATTTTTTCTTATCTCGTCATGAGCGAAATATTATCCATAATTTTGGGTTGAAAAATGAGAACATGTGTTTTTCA
Organism: Aspidiotus rigidus; assembly: GCA_035079385.1. Classification (NCBI taxonomy): domain Eukaryota; kingdom Metazoa; phylum Arthropoda; class Insecta; order Hemiptera; family Diaspididae; genus Aspidiotus; species Aspidiotus rigidus. The sequence continues at coordinate 384,554 of JAVHKY010000074.1, read as the reverse complement.
AGTAATAATGAACTCTGAAAAATAATTTGTTACGTTTTAGAGAAATATACTCAAAGAGAGTAACGAAGAAATACAAGAACCGCACAATATTATAAACAGACCGAGCGCTTTCGACTAAACAGTCATTCTCACGGTATAGAAAGAGTGAGTATATTTCTCTATGATGGATGACCGTAAAATTAAAAAACGCATTGATTCTATTGTTACGTTTTGTTGGTCGTTGCTGAAAATAATACATTTGGAATGTGTTGTGTGATAATTGGAGCTCCCTTTGAGAGTTCTTGAAAATGATCCCGTCACCCTCACCTAGGACTTTTGTAAAGTTTTTCATATATTTCTTCCCACGAATTATAACTGTGAAAGCGATCATACGCTACAAAAAACCTGCGCATCTTGAGAAATTCAATTTATGATTTCATAACAATTGATCGAGATAGAACAAGAAGCTCGCAAAACAGCCTTTTTCAAAGCTTTTTACCAGAGTCAACATTGTAACCAGCACCATCTAAATAACGATGGCGACTCCGACGATCCAATCGGGTTCATCAACTGCGACGGAGTCATCAACATCGACCCCGACAGTGACGACAACAACAATGACGACTCCCACCCCACGGATAGTAATGGACAACATGGAGCTCAAGCTTCAGTTCACCCAGATGATATGGAACGGACATGTGACCAATAAGCCGATCGACCCCACGCTAATAATGCTAAGTACTTCAGCGTACGCTCATGGGCATAATGGTTCCTCCAATCACACAAGACAACTTCCAAAGAGTGTATCAATGCATGGTAGCCAAACAAGTTCAGGACACCGTAGCACACAGTACAGGAGTAGAACCAGAGAACTTCATCAAGAGCCAGTTGGAGAGCTTCTGTACGCGCTATCGCCGATAAGGTCAACACGCTCTAACGACCTATACGCCCCCGCCCTCCCAGTTAGTTTCTATGCAGCTGGTCTGCCGACTAAGGTCAAAAAAAGGTATTTACAAAAAATCTCTCATATTAACAATCTAGATCCGTTCCTCAGTACTAACGGTCTTTAATTCAAGAATGATGGGTCTTCAGTGTCCTTTATAAAAGCGCGTACACGCAAGAGCAGTTCAATGCGTGTAAGTCACTTGAAAGTTATATTTTCTACGTCAGTGAGTGGATCACAGACGTTCAGTGTTGTACAGTACAAATCTATCGCAGTATTTACCATGAACAAAATGTTTTGAACAGATCTTGCATCGATCCAATGTATCAACATTGGTTACGCCTTTCTCGCTTAAAAGAAACTGTTTTGAACCACGCTTCTCTTCGTTTACGGAGAATTGAATTGAACTCGTTATTAAATCTAGAATTGACTGCAAGAAAACAGAAAAATGACAGTTCTATATCCCGACCGGAGCGAGCTTTGCAGCCCCATACGCTACGTTGTGGTAACACTTCACCCTTGGTGAGATATGGAAAAATGTAAACAAACCAAAAGTGTGAAAGCCTAATGTACAAGAATTATTTACTCGAAATCGACTTCTTGTCGACGTCGAATCGAAATTCATTAAATTCTGTTCACTCATGATCGACTTGATTTCTATGTCGATTGCAGGACTCACGGATGAGTCGATTTTACATCGATTTGCCGTCTTTTGTGGTCGGCCCAAATCGACGTCGAATTTGTTTCATCTACTTATTGAAATAATGGGTCGACGTGACGTCACATGGACTTCGACTTGCAGTCAACGTGGTTCAACGGGGCCGTACGAGTATAGTTTTGACTCTCGAGCGCGCACGGGTCCGACAAGAGGGAGAGAGAAAGGGTAAATAGAATATTCTCCTCGTGGGCACGAGCCATCGAATATAGTTGTGGAGATGTACAAGCACGTAACTTTACGCATCTTCTTACCACCCCGCGGCGCACAAATTAGCGGCAATAAATTCTGCCATACATCGTCTAGTCCACCTCCCTCTGACTCCTGAAGCTCAAGTTCTAGAAGCTAGACAAATTAGCAGAATAGCTCAAATAAACGACTTGAAAGTTGACACTCATCGTTTAATCCGCCGTAAGCGTCTGTGCACCTTATTGGCTGAAAATCGTGTTCAAACACAGCCTTCCTCCTCCTGCACTAAAGAAAAATGGATGCGGTTGCCGTTCTTAGGAGCTCCCTCTGAGAAATTATCCTCTCTTCTGAGAAGATACGGTTACAGGACAGGGTTCTACCCCCTCACCACAACCGCAAATCTTATTCGTCTTAAAGACCCTGTTCATCCCTCTCAAAAATCCGGGATTTATAAGCTGGAGTGCGGGGATTGTGATGCGGAATATCTCGGTCAAACTGGCAGAATACTCCGCCTGCGCCTCCAAGAACATAAGGCAGCCTACACTAAAAAAGACGTAACTAAATCCGTTTTCGCCGCACACTGTCTCGAGACAGGGCATAATTTTGCAAAAAAATCCTCTTCTCTTCTTCACACTTGTACAAAAGGATATAACATGAATTGTCTAGAAGAAGTAGAGATTATCGCCGCTGTTACAGCCGGGCATAACGTGCTGAATGATTTAGAAGGTACTTACGTCAACCCGTTCATACAATTTTTCTACAACTATCGACATCCACCACCGGTTAATTCTTGATGCGCCCAACTCTTCGTTTCTCTTCTCTCATACACTCCGGCTACCGCGTCGCTTCAGTTCCTTCCTGATGGTGATCGTCCGCGCACGATCGAAACCGGTCGACTCCTAACAAACTCGCTACAGCTCGCTTTTCTGCTTTTTCAGACTTATACAGGCCTCACCTGGTATTTGTTTAGTTTTCTTTGTTTTCAACCCGTTTTTTTGACCTTTTGTTTTGACCACTCCTTTATAATTATTCTTTTTTAAAAATTTATACTTTTATTTCCACCTTTGGTTTTTTTCGAAAAATTTTCCAGTTGTGCCCGTCGGTTGTTCTTTGCCAATAAACATTTGTTTCAGTTCTGTGTTTCTGTAGCTCTTTGTGTAAAGTTACGTGCTTGTACCTCTCCACAACTATAGAGAGAAAGGGTACTTCTTCCCCGAGCTTGGCTTCATAAAGAAACGAGCTAAGGGTGCACACATTGTGAAAAGCTCGTCTGAAATGAAATATGTCTTAGTATAATTCAACGAAGATTACCTGGCCCCGACCTCTGTATGTAAAGAGCGCTAACATCATCAAATTGAGTTATCACTAATCTCGCGTCACAATAAAAGTAAAAAAATCCGAAAATAAGTAATAAAGAAATACCCTGTCGTACAGGGACCTGAAAACTCATGTTTTCATCTCGTGAAAAATACTTCGATATTCATTCTATGTCGGGTCGATCGGAGTGTTTACGGTGTTTTCAACTTTGCAAAATTGACGTGTCTAATATTTGAGCAATTGTTTGGAACCAACTTTTCGTTCCCAAAAGTAAATGAGTTATTGCACCGTCTGTCAATTTGTATTAAGTCAGAAACTTAAATCAATTCTTTCTTCCAAATTACGGTTTAGAAAATTTCAAAGTGAAATTTAATCACAAAATGCGACACCGTGAAGATACACGCAATTTTAAGAAAGGGGAGGTGGTTACTGCGGGGGGCAGGCGGCTGGAGCTGGAAAATATGGCACGACCCAAGTCTAATTTGTTCCTAGATTATTAGGAGTCAGTCATCAAAATGCTTCTAACACGCCGATCGCGGGGAAGCTATTTTTAGCTCTAATTCGGACTATCCCATTGGGTAGAATAACATAACGAAAAAAAAACTCACGCTCATTAAATGGCAACTTACAGCCCAAAACTGAAATTTGCAAAGAAGAATTTTACCTTCATACGGTGTCAATTTCGATTAGGAAGCAATAAGGTGTAAATTCGAGCTACAAAAGTTTTTCAACAGGGCAGAGATCACGACTAAAAAGTTTTTTCGACTCATATTCTTTTATCAAAAAATAAATAGTTCTTGCCTCATGTAAATCATGAGCGCCGTACATCGAGAGAAACAGGGACGAAAGAAAAACTAAAAAAAAAAAACACAAAAATGATGATACCAGTAATAATAATAATCATAGTAATAGTAATAATTCTCTAGTCGAAAATGCGAAGGTTTTTAAGAAAACGAGCGCACGAATTAAGGAAATGCTTGCTTATCCGGCTTCCAAAAAATAAGAAAAAAAATTTTCTCCTTTCACGCCTATGTGAATAGTCATTAGTCATGTGAAATAGTGACACTATGAGGATCTTCAGATGCCCGCAGCTCGAAATCTTTAACCGCCAAGGCAAGTCAGTAAAGCTACTCTCGTGAAACGGGCGCACGTCATATTTCGAGCATAAAAAATGACTAATTTTCATGGAGGCGGCACACGTTCGCGTTTTCAATTTGAACAGTAAAAAGAGGAGATTTTTTTTTTTTTTTTCTTCTCAACTTCCACGCTCGATACAATAAAAGCATCTTCTTTTTCTACCTTGCTATCTCATTACATTTTAATGTTCGTTTTTCGCGTTTTCGCGCGTTTTTCTTCCTCTTTCTTTCTTTCTTCATTTCCTTTTTTCATTTTTAAATCAAACCGATACGGCAGAAGCGCGACAATCCTCTTCTCGCTCGCGCCAACCAGACCATATACATTTGTGACGTGTCTTTCGCCGCGACTACGCGGGCACAGAATATCCGCGACTCCTTAATTCTCCTCGTCGTTAGTTTCGGGGGCGCCGGATAAAAATGTCACGCCTAAATCGCTACAGCAACACTGCCGTTGGCATTCATTTCCTTTCGCGGCGAACGGACAAATTACCAACGTCAAGGCAGAATGTAGCATTTATGTTGCGCGCTGCAGCTAAGTCGAGCAAGAGGTATAAAGTTGAAAAGGTTGTTGTAGCGCTGTCGTAAGGACACACAGCGCGATAAGAAAGGATATACTCGTTACAGAGAAGTAGGTTAGCAACAAATTTCGCAATTATGCAGATATACGCGTATGTTACCCAAAAGGTAGATGAAACGACGACGACGCCATACCGACGTCTCCTCCTAAAACCTCTGGCTTACAGATATACGTATACGAGCCTAACAAATTGTCAAGTTGAGATATTCGTCAGAAATTTATGATAAGAATGGTAACACAGCCATTAATTAAATTCGCCGTCTTATACTCTTCTTCGCGTTCTTTTCGTACACTCTTATTATCCCGTCGTTTCGCTGCACGAAAGACACCGAGACATGTTTAAGCTTTTTGTTTACCACATATATTACTCCTATATCGATCACGTTTCCATATGCATTATTTTCTTGAACGCTTTCCGAAATTCCGGATTGAAGATGGTGTAAATCAAAGGATTGACGACGCTATTTATGTAGCCTAGCCACGTGGTCAGAATGAAGGCAGTAACACCGGGACTGCAAGAGTAATGCATTTTCGAACAAATCGCATCGGTGATGTTACAACTGAAAAATGGTAACCAGCAGATGAGAAATACGCCTGTAAACACACGTAATAAAAAGTCCGTTAGTTCGTTTAATATAGTCTAGAACCAGCATAAATGGTAACTTATAGAAAAATGCTCGAAATGTGAGAGAAATACCACGAGAATAGTGCCTGCTTCTCAACCCCTGTATCTCCCTTAGAGGGAATGGAAAATCCATTAGAAAAATATTCCCAAATTCAAAGGGTAAAAAATATCCGTAAATCAATAGAATACAAATGCTTCTCATCTTGGCACCAAACGTAGGTTGAAATGTTGTGCCTAATGAGAAAATCAAAGTCAACAAAAGTAAACCCACTCACTGATCCATATAAATGGCTATAACTCAGGCAATAATAATCGAGAGCGATGAAACTTGGAGACGTTGCTGAAGATGTGGACATGTATCCAACTTCAAACCTATACAACAAAAGAAACAAGGGGGTGGGGTACGTAGGGGTAATTCATTCGCTCGATGCGCCATACTACAGAGCACAACATACTCTAATACCATAGTCCTCAATGAGGAAGAACATTCCCTAAAACATTGATATTTTTTTGGGAATGTTTTTCATTTATGGCGGGGTAAGCTTCAACTGCTACCGCAGTAGGCCGCGTGCAATGACTAGTCAATGTTCAGGGTGAATAAAACGCACTCCTGACATTTCACTTTCTTCACTTTGAAATGTTTATTGTTTTCTTTCCTTGAATCGCAGCGATGGTGTGTACTTGCATCAAGGGGAAGAATCACAGTGATCGCCGTTTGTTTGATGAAAGCGGGAGAATAATGTAAAAATTCTCGTTGTGTTATACCGATGGAAGCGAATGATGCCAAAGAGATTTTTTCTGTTGTGAGCCCGCGGCAAGAGAACGACTATAACCCGGCATTGGATCGGAGCGGGGTTATAGTCGTCCTCTCATCACGATCTCACAACAGAAAATCTTTTTAGTATCATTCCTTTCATCGCCAAAACACAAGAATTTTCATATATTTCCTCACTCCGATGAAACGTAGTGCGATAGCCGTTTTCTCATCGAGCTTGGAAAAATCTGTTCGGTATCATTCCCTTCTATCCGTATAAGATAACGAGAATTTTCACGTGTTCCCCGCTTCAATCAAACACGCGGCGATCGCCCTTCTTTCACCGCGAGCTCAAGACAGAGGACGATCTTCTCCTTATATTGCCTCGCTCATAAATGACTATCTTTTGAAGTATTGTCCACATATTTCAAAAAAAAAAATTCCGTTTCACATGGCTGCAAGTAACACAGTTTGTACCGCTGCAACTTGTAGAAAAAGAAAATTAAACATTTCAAAGTGAAGAAAGTGAATATGAGGAGAGCGCACTATTGAGCCCGAACACTGACTTTCATTCCACGTGGTCTATTGCGGTAGCAGTCATAGCTTAGCCCGCTATTGACGAGAAAATTATACAAAATCAAAGAAAAAGAAAAATAAACATCGGAGAAGAGGGCGCACTATCGAGCCCGAACACTGACTAATCATTCCACGCGGTCTATTGCGGTAGCAGTCATAGCTTACCCCGCTATTGACGAGAAAATTATACAAAATTAAAGAAAAATAAAAATAAATATCTGAGAGGAGGGCGCACTATCGAGCCCGAACACTGACTAATCATTCCACGCGGTCTATTGCGGTAGCAGTCATAGCTTACCCCGCTATTGACAAGAAAATTATAGTAATTTACTAAATATTGATCTTTTGGGAATGTTCTACTTCACCGAGGACTGTGGTACTAAAGCTTGTTGTGATTGGAGACATGACGCATCTAATATATAAAGCAGAAAGTTTGTCCGTCCGTACGTCCTCCTGTCCGTTTATAACTCGAGAACTACTGGGCCGATCGCTTTCAAACTTTCAGGATATATTGTCCTCATCCCAGAGCAGCACATAGACTCATAAAAATAAAAATTTGACGGGGAGGTGCTGAGTAATTTCAAAAAAGGGCGAAAACAATGACTTTTTTCAATATAAAGGAAAAACGGGCATTATCGAGTACTGAAACTGCTTTGCGCTGTACGTTAGACCTATGCATGCGTGTTGAGTGGCGCCGTTTCGACAATTGAATTATTGTGATAACTCGAGTATAACTCATTTTTATGAAAAATTGAAGAGAACAAAAATTGTAGCCCCTGTAATTTCCTTTCGAATGAGCCCGGTTCCAGATTTTTAGGAGGAAATTTTGTGACTACAGTATTCGCTGAACTTCCATACCAAGTAAGTTATTTTATTCACAGTTTTAAAAACACCTACATAAAGGATTTTACATCCGGTATCTCATACAAGAACCAATGTCTAGACACGGTGCGCACTGCGTATGGGCTAGCGGAAATGACCCTTTTTTTTACCTGTTGTCCGTGTGTTTTCTTAGGGACTGGCAAAATGTCAATGGATTTGTCTGTATTCTGCTGCGATACAGGCTTCACGCGTTAAGTCAGCTCTCAAGTGAATTAGTGTGTAAAAAATTTAATTTGGTGATTTTATTTTTGTGCGACTCGGAACTTTGATATTTTATGAGTACAGTCGCAGTTTTTGGTGTCTATTTTCTTATTTTTGAACTGAATAGTTGTGAATTTTGCAAAACTCTTTCCACTGTTTCTTTTTTAAAAATTCATCTGAATTCCAAGATACCTACAAAACACACATACCTATAAGATACAGATACCTATAAAACACAGATATCTACTCAACACACAGCTAGCAATCAGGCGCGCCGGAGGCGCGTCGCCAACCCCTAGTTAAATCATAAATGAATGAATATCCCCAGGTGCCACCCCTGATTATTATTTGTTGAACGAGTTTGATGTTTTGTTATTGCTGGAAACTAGGGAAAATATGGATGATTTTTTTATAAAAAAAATACCACGTCCACATCTACAAAAATGTCTCCAAGTTTCATTGCTCTGCAATCATTATTGCTTGAGATACAGTCATTTGGATTTCAGGCCTAAAAATTGCTCTACAGCCCATATAGGTAAATGAGTGGCTCCAATTTTTTGTTATTCGAGCTTTCTCGTAGGGAACGATATTTCGACGCACATTTGAAACATTTTGCGACCGAGGCTGTTTTCCCCTCTTACCCAGCTAGAGCAACATCAAAAAAGAAATCATGAAAAATTACAGGTCCTCCTCCCCATCTTTAATTTTGGGGTGAGGGAGGGTTTATTCGTTCGTGCTACGTCCGTTCTGGATTGTGCCAAAGGATTTTCAACTGGGAACTTGTTTTATATAGGGGGGGGGGGGACCGTCCGGCAAAGCTCGGAGTTCAACAATTTTTCAAGTCCCCCTCCTGTCGTTATACAGCTCGGAGGTCAGTGTATAAACCCTGACTAAAATAGGCCCTTCAAGTGACTAGATATGCAATGCTGCATGCACCAAATCCCTTCAATGAGCCAGATATGCAACGCTTCAAACAACATAAGATTCAAAACGCCCTTCTAAGGTATACCCCATAAAAGAGGTTCCCTGCCTCCTCTCGTGGAACCCGTGAGTTTTTGTTGGCGCTGGTTTTTTCCCCTTCAAACCGTTGGGGAAGGCTGTAGACATACAAGACCCAATTTGGACAATTAGTGGGCTTTTTTGACAAGTTTTGATGGAATTGTGTGTGGTATGTTTGGGCTGGCGCTGACCGCTTCATGAGGCTGTAGACATACGAGGCCCTCTCTCATTCATTCTTCGGCCTGAAAACGGACCAAATTGTGTGTGTTACAACATTGCTATAATATTATGCTGTTGAGTTTTTCAATTGAGGACAGAATTTTCCCCCTCCAATCTTTGGGAAGCAGGAGACATGTAAAATCCAAGTAGATTTTTAGGATAAAAATGGATGGAATCGTTTCTAATATATTCATTCCGGTACCCTCACTCTTCAGTCGTTCTCTTCCCTTACATGCTTGTGGCGACAGATCAACTACGAACCCGTGCGTATTTGATCGGGTCAGACACGTTTGTTAAAATTCTCGTTGTTTCAAACGATAGAGGGGATGAAACCAAATAGCTTGTCATCGACTACAGCCTTACGTATGATCGAAGCGGGGAAATGTACGGAAATTCTCGTTATTTCACGCGATGGAGGGAAGTATCTTACCGAGAAAGTGATCTTGAGTTGTGGATTCGCCGTAAGAGATCGACCACAGCCTCCAGATATGAACGAAGCGGGGCTGTAGTTCATCTCTCGCCGTGACTTCACAACAGAAAACGATCGCTCTTCAGTAACCTTTCCACTGTCTGCACGTGTCGTCCGCCTGTTTTGATCGTAAGCCGGAACGTAGTCAATTTCTCGCCGTGACTCTACAAAAGGACACCACCTTCTTGGTAACATACCTTCCATCGCTTGGAAGAACGACTTTCCACGGTCTTGCCCCTCCCAATCGAATTACGGCTCTCAGCGACCTCTCAACGCCAACACGCAACAAGAAACAAGTTTCTTGAGTTCATTTTCTCCGTCGCCTGGAACAACAGGACTTTTAGCATGTTTCTCCGCTTCAATCATAAGTGGCGAAGATGTAGATTCGGGGAATCATTTGCAGCAAGCTTGGAGGGGATCAAAAACTCGAGGTTTTAAATTTTCCCCTTCTCAAACGTCCGAAGTTACGAGAATGAAACCAAATGAAGGACCCCTCGTCCCTTCGCTTTTTCTTTCATTTCAGAATAATATAAGCAAGTTCTCACGTGGATCAAGAATCAAAATAGGTGTTCGGATGCCGCGTACCAACAAAAGATTACGCGGTCAATTCGTAATCTAACGGAAATTTGAACGAAAAATTATAAAACGATAAATCTCTGAGCAAGGCGAGACTAATCTTCTTTGAAAATTTTTCTATTATTTCTTTTTTTCCCCTTTCACAATTCGTTTATCGCGTGCGTTTGTAATTGAATGAGAATGTACAGCACGGAATACGAATTGTTCAGCGATGACAGTACAAATCCGTTCGGTGAGATTAATTTTACTAAATAATAAAATACCGTTCGTTGTTTTTATTTTTCACGAGCGATACGGAAACACACGCGCGAAAATATCGGATAGATGATGCGAAAAAAATGCACGTTCAAACATTGTACTAAATTAGTACGATATTTTTCCAATGTATACAATTTTTTTCCCCTCCAACCCACCTAACGACTATGTTTTTCATTTTTGGTCTGAGTTGATTAGAGGGTTCTGTGCGAACGTATACACATGCAGATCTACACTTATTTTATTTGTAGTTGCATCAGAAAAAAAAAAAAAAAAAACTATACGATATCTTGTATATAATACACAGAATTTATCGGTTTCGAGAGAGCTTCGGTGAAATCTATTTAGTAATGAAAAGACGATTAAACGTGTATAGAACCTCTCATTGTTATTTTTGCATTAAGCGGATTGTCAGATGTTCACCGATGAGAAAAATTTACAGAAACGCAATTCATTCCTACACCTATTTTCACACTGAACGTCGACAGCTGTTTTCAAGTATGATATATTATTCCGTCAAGAAAATTTATTGGTTTTATTACCGGGCGCAGAATTTAAATTTTCACTCGATATTACCGCGGGGCGTCTTGACGACAGAGTACAGAATTAACTACTTCAGGTGTTTGTGAATTGTGGACACGAGGTTTCATTGTATCAGAAAATTTTGCAATATTATTTTGTCATTTTTGGTCACTAACTGCTAAAGAAAAGAAAAGTTTATGACAAAAGAGCGCGAAATTGAAGGCTACATATAAGAGTAACGTTATCACTGTTTACTCAACAGGTACATTCCCGACGAAGGGTTAGTTGAACTAGTTTTTGAGTACGACTCACAGTCTTATCTCAGTCTCATCGCTAGTTCAATCCTGATTTTCGATAGGGTATTTGTTGTCGTTTTTCATGGTGTTACTAGCGTTTGCGCTCTACCATCATTCTGTGATCTACCCCTTGGGCTGTGTTCCGAATGTAACCTAAAATTTTTCATCAAGGCACCAGAGTACGCCTGACAGTACGAAAATGCCACCCCAGTCACACTGGGTGTCCTCTTGACCCGATGACTCATCAAACCAATCATATTCCATGAATGATACGTATATTATTATACCTTGTCAGAATTCAACCGATGCTAATTTTCTGTAGGATGACCAGCTGGACCATATTCTGAATTACCTGTGAACTGTTTTAAAATCGCGTTTGAGCATACCTGAAATGTACTCCTACTATAACCTACCTAACCACTGAGCACACACTTCATCAGAGAACAGACTGTAATCAAGCGCCAGACTCCAACTCCAAACCGGGTACCACCGACCCTCGGGACCACTGCCCGAACTAGTTAGATACCTGTCTGACCGCTTAACCTTCCTATCTGGAACAACTGCAATAACGGATCCCCGCCAACACTGCTGTACCACAATGCCGCGGCTACGAGTTCCCGGAATCTTGCCCCGCAGGGCTCATCTCCCTCGCAGTGCCCCTCGGACAGAGCAGCCTCTCTACCACCGCAACAAAAGGTTGATCAGACCCCCGTTTTGGATTTGTGAGACAAACTCCAGGCATTCCCCGACCGGTGTCGCCGCACCTGAAGGAGTCCGCCAACCATTGAGCCACCGGGTCCCAACGCAGACTGGTTACTGCTGTCGAGCCCAGTTCCCCCTGGCGTCCTATCTTCCTCCCTAAGTTGTAGTCCCGAGAGACTCACAACTCTGCCTGGCTCAGCCAGCCTGAGGGCGCTACCCTCAGCAACTCGGGCCCCTTCGTCCCCGGGGTTCGTCACATCCCCGCTTAGACATGAACAAGATCTGCACTGCTAAGACATCCACAATGCCACTTAAATACATCTCACCATACATGAGATATTCACCGCTACAGGCCTACATGCAGCCCTCACTGGCTGACTGCCTTCCGGATGCAAGATATTTTCGATGTCTACCAAGTACGCCTCACCACATGTGAGATATCCATCTCTGAAGACCTACGTACAGCCCACATTGGCTGACTGCCTTCTGGATAACCAAATGTACTTCACGATATAACCATCGTCACCTAGACACCGACAATAGGGCTCCAGTCACAAACGGACCCTTCATTATAATTCCAATTCATTAACAAACACCCTATCCTGCGTGTGCCCAGTATCGCTCACTTAAAATTAACGCCTACAGTAGTATAAATTAAAGAACCCTATCTATCGAGCAGACAAGTGTAAATTACAGATATACTCAGTGAACCAACTCACCAATACAGCATCAATACTCATGACGGTAACTTTAACCGGTTCAACCACATCAACGAGTTTTACACGCGACACAACGCCGAATATTTACAACCACTAACAATTGAGAACGTCATCGCACTTCTCTTAAATCTTCATCATGTACCACTATTAGGATACATATAATTTATCAGCTAGCGGGCTGCCAAATAAATACATCGAATAGACTGCCGCCCGGAAATACGAGCATCATTGCATTAAAACGCCAACTACAACAAACCAATTCGACTGCACTGGTTTCCGTACATTTAGAGCAGTATAAAATCTACCCTAGCAAACAGCGCGTCCAGCATTGTCCCTTGACCCGGGTGCTCGCGCACGTCTCTCTCCACTTTCCAATATGAGTTTTTTCTGCACGCGTTAAACTCTTTTGCTGTAGAGTAACACAACAACCACTCAATTACAATGGCAAACGTTGTAACTGTAGTCAACTCGTTTAACTCTAACCATATGATTGTGTTTCTTGTAAAACCTTTCCTACCCTTCCTTCGAGGTTAACTGAGGATGTAGAATGATGTAATAGTGCTCGCCACCCACGAGTATCACTACGTGTATTTTTGACTCTTGATGTTTCCTCGTATACTTGTTCCTATACTGTTCCTGTACTGTACGACAGGACTCCTACGTACGCTAAAATATAGGCGTTCACACGAAACCATCATCCACATAAAGCGCGATATAACAATGTTGGTTCTTTTGTTTTAGCGACGCGTTTTGGAACGCAGCCGACAAGCTTGGGGGGAAATTATGCAGGTTCGTTGTTGTTTTCGCGGCTTCGCGCTTTTTTCATCATATGGAATGGCCGGAACAAGGGACCGGAGCCGAAGTTTTAAAAGTAATTGAAACGATTCGGATCCTTTAAGTTACAGCCTGACATTATTAGAACGACAAATACTACAACGAGTAAATCAATGAACTTTTCTAAATTTCGAAAACAGCGGTTGTCGTATGCCTCCCACATATGGTTCCTTCGGAAGTGCTTTCGGTTACATTTGAGACCGAATTTTGTCAAGTTCAAATTTTATTCGGATTGTTCATACACTACTCGGAAATTGGAAAATTGCATTACCAATAAATGGATCAGGTCTGAGCTCCGAAGTTGGTACGGCCAACTCAACGTCACGACTAGACTAAACCTGCTGGTACACTCGAGGTTGTCCAGTTTGCTACACCCATGTTAGTTGGAATTATTTATTCAGTCTATTAATGATGATTGTCGTGAGTTTGAGGCTAACCTTAAGACTAGGAAAAATAAAAAGATCTCCTCCCTATTAAATTTGAAAGCCCAAGCCCTCGGGGATGACCATGATGAGGTTGGGTTAGTGCAAGAATTTCACCCCCGTGTTATAAATAACAGTCAGATGGAGTTCAGTAACGATGAGCTGAATCTGTTAGAAAAGGGTTTGAAGTTCAGTTTACCCCCTCTTGATAATGCCGATGCTCTGGCTAATGTGGTCGACGGTTAAAAACACCCAAAAAACTTGTGCCGATTTAGTCCGCAATACCCCCCTTCCGCGCATAAATAACACTGTGAAAGGGTGATTACAGGGTTGAAGAGGAGGCTGAGAAAGGAGGAGACTATACTTACAAAGGCCCCATCGTTGCGATGGATAAGGCTACTTACCACTTTAAGGTGGAAGAGGTTCTAAACCAGTGCGGGGTTACCGAAAACCCCCTCTTCAATTTCCCTCAATATGTCAAAGAGGTTCGGAATGCTTACAAAACCCTCAGTGAAAAAACGTTTGCTCGAACCTAATCCAGTACCTCCTTTCTTGTACGAGTTGCCTAAAGTTCATAAGGCCAATACTCCCATGCGGCCTGTTGTATCCTCCGCCTACTCACTCGCCAAATACCTGGACCATTGGTTCAAATATCATATTGAATACGAGTCTCCTTACTCCCTCAAAAATTCAGTCTCCTTGGCCAATAGGGTCAAAGGTGAAGTACTCCCTCCTGGTACTATTTTATACTTCTTCGATGTGGTCGGTCTGTTTCTGAACATCCCGAAAGCGGCCACTTTCCAATATTTAGGCAACCTTCTTGTTAAATTTAATACTCCTCATGAAGAGTTGCATGAGTTCTTTGATTTACTCAACGTCTGCTGGTCCCCTAATTTTTGTAAATTTAATGATAAATATGTTGAATTCCCGGAGGAAGTGGGCATTCCCATTGGATCCCCGTTGTTTCGTTGGTCTTTATGTCGAAATTTGAGGCTGACCTCTTTTCCTCGGGCCAGTCATTCTTAAATCATATTTACTATTGTCACAGATATGTGGATGACGTACTATGTGCGTGGATAGGTCCCCAAGAACTCCTTCGTGAGTTTCTCAAGTATCTAAATGCTCAGTTCTCATCCATAAAATTTACTGTGGAGGTCGGTAATTCTACGGTCAACTTCTTGGACCTTACCATCTCCGAAAGGGATGGGGCTCATGAGTTCACAATATACAGAAAAGATACTTCGACCAATATTGTTGTCCACGGCGCGTCATTCTGCCCTGTCGCCTACAAAATAGCTGCTTTTAATAGTTTCATTCATCGACTCACTCACAACCCTTTGAGTCAAGCAGCCTTCCAGAAAGAACTACGTACTATAAAGTACTAGGCTCGGGTAAACGAGGTCAACTTGGACATTAACCTGATGGTCCGTAGGAAGATCACGCGGCAATGCCTTGATTCTACTACCTCCCTCCCTCGGGAGGGGGGTCGTGAAGGTAGAAAGCGTTGGATTAAGCTCCCCTTCCTGGGAAAGTTTTCATTAGATTTGAGTCGCGTCCCTCGGCCTTTTGGTATCCTAATACATTAAAAGGACTGTTCGTTGGATTGAAGGACCCTATACCACCATTACAGAGAAGTGGAGTTTATAGTATAAAATGTAACGACTGTGACGGTATCTACATAGGTGAGACCGGTCGTCAGCTCCAAATAAGAGTAGCCGAGCACTTGAAGGCCTGGAAAAACGGTAACTTAGGAGAATCAGCCTTCGCGGACCATTTAATCACCTGTGGCCACAGTTTCAGAGAGGGGTCAGAGACCCTTATCCATGGAGAAAGATCGTCTTTCTAACGAATGGCGCTGGAAAATATCGAGATAATTCGTCACCTGAACAGCGATAACATAACCGTACTTAATAGGTATTTTCCCGGACGAGGGATTGGTTGAACTAATTTATGAGTATGACTCACATCGCAAGGAGTCGTTAGTTCAATCATGATCTCACCATTTTTTTCTGTTGTCGACTGTTTCTCTGTCAGTCGCTTTCTATTCTCCGCCCATTGGTGGCTTCTTAGCCGAAAGTGCTCGCGGTACATTGTATTGTTTTGTTTCTGTGGCTTTAGCACAATTGTTTCTTTTTCATTTTTTTTTTTTTTTTCTAATTTTTATTTGAACTGTTTAGAGGACATCCACAAATGAGTATTAAACCAAAGAGACTCGGAATCCATTGAAGCAAACAAATGAACAAAGTAAGTAGTGCACACATCCTCCAATAAGTTGTGCACTTGAGACCAAAAACACTGGAAATCCTATAAAACGAACAAATACACGAAGTAAGTAGTGCACACATCCTCATATGAGTTGTGCACTCAAGATCCAAAACACTAGAAATCTTACAAAATGGATGAATACACAAAGTAAGTAGTGCGCACATACCCAAAATATAGTGCACACACGAGAACATGCAGAAGAATGTGCAATCCACATTTAATTCATTCAACTATAATATATCAAGTAAGTAAACCCGATACAGGAGGAAGACAGTGGAATGCTTTGGTTACTGACAAGTCAGCATAAGCCTCTACACCATGACAAGTCAGCATTCCACCATCACCATAATATTATTTCATAAAGACATAGCAGTCAATATAATTATTCCCCAATTCTTAATACAAAGTACCGGTAACGGAAGTCATTTCACAAGTATTGGTGCATGAAACTGAAGTTAAGCCATACCTGTACGCTCAAGCTGTTTTGGGATTCAATTCACTGTCTTCCTGTTCGGCATGTCGGACATAAGGTCGATGTATGAGTACCAACTTGTTCATGTTGACGAGTCAAAATCAACAGGGACAGTTCGAAGAGATGGTAAATTCTGCCTATGAGTTACAAATACAAACTTTGTGTAGATACTTTCAAGTATCATACATCGCAAATTATTGCAGATGGCTACGAGTTCATGGCCTCTATAACGGAAGACATATTGGGAAATATAACTATGCGTAAGTATTTATTATAATGAGGAAAAAGCTCATACTAATTGATTGTGGAGTGAAGTGAAGTATATCCTGATGATCGTGTTCATAGAATTTGCCGACAGACGCCCCTGAACTTCCTGAAGTCTCTACTGTAGGTCAAGTAGAAGCAACGCCGAAGCCGAACACTAGTGGTGAGAAACCTTGAGCTACTTTCATGCCTTAATCATCAACTTGAAAATTTTCAAAGGAGAAATTACTATTAGGCCTATAGCTGAATTTACAACTAATTATCCAATTTAGATCGAGCCGTGGTTTCTTTGCTGAAAATGTAATTTGTATCTTTTACAGTGACTGCAGCGAGAACAAGGTGGGAGAAGGAAGAGATTAAGGAACTGATTTCTATATTCTGACCTTGGGACTAGCAAAAAGAAAATTAATTTCCCTCTCACCCCTTCTATTTCTTGAATCTTATCTAGGAGGCTACGATCCCATATGACTCGTGCATACATGGTGAGAAAAGTAGACTGGACTATCGAAATGACCTAGCTCTCGTACTTTATTGACTTGACATAACGCACCCGCTTTTAAAGAGTAATGACCTCGATCTGAAGGACCCTGTCGTCACGCTCAAAATCCCAAATGACCTTGAGCTACGTCAAAACTACCTTGGAACTCGACCTAAATACTCGTATGGTGAGGGAAACAATGAGTTTGAAGTATAAGACTTATACTATTGACTTAGGGAAGTAGACGATATCCCATATCACAGCTGCTTGTTGTAGCCAAGATTCTCCATACAAACTATCCGTGTATTCAAGAGGAGAGAGAGGAGAGAGACCTATTGTAAATGATTTGCGAATGATTATTTTTCGGTAGAGCAGAGATAGGTAGCGAGAGCATTCTTCCCATCTCCGTCTCCTAGTTCTGTCTAGAAAGATCACCGAAGAATAAAGCTGTTGGGTCAGATTTCTTTCACTGCATGGTTAGTTTGAAAGTTTTATTCCAATAAATTGCGCCACAGGAATGGAAACCTCATGTTTCCGACAAATAGACACATTTATAAACGCTGGAACATCAAACGTAGAAACAATCAAAGCTCTAAACAAGCGTGAAAACCCATTTTCTTAAAATTATCGCTTTCCTTGCCTACGGGCTTTTTACAGTAGTACCTGTGGATGGAAACTTGACGAAGAGTTTGCAGTTAGTTAGTATTGAGTACATCGTGCTTTACGTCATAGATGTAACCGAATTATCGTAGTGATGGATAAATGAAATGTTATCGGCATAATAATATTTGAACTGTGGCAATAAGGCGGAAAAAACACAACGAAAAATCTATCTACTATCAATCGTTTCACATGCTGACTTCTGAAAAATCACAGACAAAAAAGAGAGAGAATAAAAAACACCTCAGGAGATATAGCATCCGTTATGTCGTTCCACCCTCTCCGACTCTTCGAAAAAATGAATAGAATATAATTATCGCGTGAAAACATTACAGCGATACGAAAATGTTAGCTAGCTAAAAAGAGAGAGAGAAAAAAAATGGAAGTTTACGCGAAAAACAAATTTTATTTTTGAGTATCTCGATTAAATTTAATCAAGAAATGGAAAAGAGAGGCAGAGAGAAAAAGAGAAGAAGAAAACAGGAGATACTAACTGGGTGATGAAGTTCGCCTTCAATGTATAATCTAGCAGCATACCTAATTTTTTGCATTGCGGTTGCATACTTTTCGGATTAGTAGCGCTAAATTACTTATGCAAATTACGCGGAGAAAGAGCTCGAAAATTTTGTCAGCTTTAGGTCTTTATAGAAGAATAAAGAGAAAAAAAAATAGTGAGAATACGACGTGTATTAACGGGCGCGATGACTGGGTGAGGCGGGGTCACCTCTCGTCAGTCGTTTCGTCGATTAGTTTATTTTGCCTTCGTAGCGAGTATAAAGAAAAAAGAGTGGAGGCTATTTCGCAAACTGTCACAAACAACGGAAAACTTTCCCAAAGCCACGCGAATAATATTTTCCAGCTAAGTACATTACAAAGCAAACATTTTCCCGATTCGACGATCAAAAGATAAAACAAGTACTTATTAGTTTATGCCTGTCTCTAAAATGATATATTCCCAAATAGTTTTCTAAGCTTGCCCAAACAAGTCAGTATACTAATCTGGAACACTTTGAAGGAAAAATCCGGATTCTTTGAGATGAAAGTCAAGATTATCCGTCTTCTGCTTCAACCTTCTTCAATCCTACTCTCACGATGGGTAATTAGGTATCAGAAACGTCACGTCAGGGTCCTTCAAGTCAAGATCAACCTTTTAACATAGTCAAATCGAGTTCCAAGGCAGTTATGATGCAGTTAAAGGTCACTTGGCTCTAGCACTGTGAAAATCAGACTACAAATAATAGATCGGTTTTCCGTGACGTCACAGTACTGATAACTTTGGACAAAAGTACCCATTTCAAGTGGTTGGCTCTGGAGAATATCCAAATTATTAGACACCAGAATACATCGCTGTTCTAAACGGGTATATACCTGAAGAGAGATTGATTGATTAGTGTATGAGAATGATAACTTGCTGAGGTTCAATCATGATTTTCATTTGGTTCAGTCGCTTTCTTACGTTTACGCTTTGAAGATGATTGCTTGTAGCGATTTGATCCCAGGCTTAAAGAGAAAGGTCAAGGAGGACGGGTTAATCCTTACAAAAACAGATAAAAGTAATGCCGTCGTAATTATGAAGAAGTTCTCCTATGTATCCGGAGTTTATGACGTGCTCAGGCGGTGCGAGGCCCAGGAAAATACTTTTTTCAGTTTTCCAAATTTTGTCAAAGAGGTGAGAAACCTTATTAACAATGGTCAACCTTGACTAAAAAAACCATCTTGGAACCTAATCCTGATTTTCCCCTCCTTTACCATTTGCCGTAAGTTCATAAAAAGTATATCCTGATGCGGCCAGTTGTATCGTTTGTTTCTTCACCTCCCTACTCCTTAGCTAAATAATTATATTGATCGCTGGTTCGAGTCGAGTTTATTCTCCGTACTCAGTAAAGAACTCTGGTTCCCTTACGGATAGGCTGAAGGACATAAGTCTTCCTCCGGGATCGAATTTATGAACCCCCTCGACATTACGAGCAACCTAGCGAAAAAACGAAGAAGGAGACGAAGACCAATACAGGCACGTAAAATATTACAGAAGCGACGACCGCAACTGAACGGAGAAGAGAAAAAAAATGACTCATTCCGGTATTAACCCGAAGATGTACGTCACGAAGCTGCCAAACAAAACATGCTCGGTGTCGTTTAGTAATTCGCAGGTTGTACTATTTTTGTACTTAATAATCTCAATCTCCTCTACTCTATTTAGAATCTTGCCTTTCGGCGCGATGTGGAGGAGAGAGACCCTCATTTTCGAGGGGGAATGGCCTGTGTCAAGAATATGCCGGGCAAAGGCAGATTTTTGAGGTTTGTTGTTACGAATGGCGGATTCGTGCTCCCCTATACGATCCGCAAGAGCCCTGCCCGTCTGGCCAACATACACAGCGTTACAATCGCCGCAATTGATCTTATAAATCCCGGTTTTTTGCTGGGAAGGGTGGGGTCTTTAGAGTTAGACAGATACCGTAGAGTATAAGGATTGTAGAAAGCAGTCTTGTACCCGAGTTTCTTCAGAAGTCTTTGAATTTTATGGGACAGGTGACCCAGATAAGGGACACGTACTCAACGCGTTTTCTCCACAGTGTTACCAAGATGAGGCAGGGAGGTAGCCATCCGTAAAGCGATACCCTTCCTCCTTCTGCGCACAATTTTCCGAACATTATTATTACACTGATAGAAATTCTAGGCACTCATTCTTCGGATTAGGTACTTATATGTACGACATACCTCACGTTTTATGAACTAGAACCTAAATTTCCCAGGGAGACTCTTTTTCAGGATTCAGTGTACAGGAGGTAGAACTCCTTGCTTAAAATAAGAGAATGATTCCCTCCTAACTAGTAAGTCCTATCAATTGAAAAATGAGAGACTTCATCTTCAATAATAATTCTATAAATAATTATTGATTACCAATCGTTGAAATCCAGTATTTTTAAACCTGGCACTGAATAGTGTTTACTGAAAAAAAAAAGGAATGAATGCCACTCATAATTCCACAGTCTGTGAGTATCATGTGTAAAGGAGGTGTTCTTCAACAGACAATGGCCCATGCACTTGTACGCAGTTACTCGAAAACATAATTTTAAAAAAATTCACCCAAATCATACATACTGTGCAACATCAATTTCAGTCTGTAAAATCTTCGATTTTTATCAATAATGGTGATGCTTAAGCACTAAAATATACTTACGAGTAAATCTGTAGTTTGCGTGGTACGTGGTTACCTCATTTTGCGGATTATCATTTTTTAACTCAAAAAATCTTTTATAAACTCATTTATGCATGTAACTCTTTCAAGGTTCATAAAAATCTTTATGTTCTAAGTACCAAAGAAACTGTCTAAAGCACATACTCTTCATTTATTGAATTATCATGACGTCACTCATTTCCAACTCCTAACAACGAAGCCCAAACATGTGTTCTATCTTTGTGACTGAGTTTCTCATAGATCTAAATGAACACCTTGCATTAAGGTGCTAGAGGTATTCTCAAGAATGTAAACAAACACGTGACGTGGTGCTAAATTTTAGTGGAGCGGTGCAACTTAATGCGAAATCACATTAAGTCGCACCGCTTCACTACAATTTAGCACCACATCACGTGTTTGTTTACATTCTTGAGAATACCTCTAGCGCCTTACTTGCATCATTGATAACCATTACTGCTATCCTCTATTAATACTACTATTATAAAATATTGTTTTTTTTTTTTTTTCTTCCTTTCTTCTGCTTGTATGCACCTTAACTTTAGAATCATGAATGGTTCGAATGGAGCTTCTGATGATATTACTCCTACCCTAGCTACGCTCACAAATGTGCAAATTTTACCTACGATCTCATCCATCATCCAATGATTTAATATTTCCTGTTTTTGATGATCAGATGTTGCATGATGTCAATGTAAGTAGATGTGATGTAGAAGTAAGGTTCAATTTTGGAGGAATCAATATAAATCAACAATTTCCTCTTGTGATGTGCCGGTAAAGCTTTTTCGCAGTTTTTTTTTTGTTTCTTTTTGAAATATTGTAGTTTTGTAAATGAACTACCATTTTCATTATTTAAGGTTGAAGACTTACAGAATTATTTGAATAATCACACAGAGGGAAAAATTCTCTTACTGGCGTATAAAAATTTAAATAAGTTGTTACCATCACATAGACCGCGGCTTGTGTACATAGTTATAGTTCGTGAAATTGAAAGAGCCTACGCAAAGTCAAAAATACCAACTAAAATTGAAGATTTCAAGTAGGATTGAAGTTCATACAATATACTTTGTTGTATATCATAACCCAAAGTAGATTTGAATTTAACCCTGTAGTTTAAAATAGTATTGCTTTTGTTTTTGCATGTTGTTTCATAATTTTAGAAATATATAATGCATGATTATGATTACGTGACATTTACCTGAAGGCGCTTACCTGAAAGACATTTGCCTGACAAATGAAATCCTGACAGAGAGAAACCTGACAGACGATTAACCTGAAATAAATTTGCCCGAAAACAAAGAACCTGACGGACGTTTGCCTGAAACTTTTTCCCTGACGAAACATGTCCCTGAAAGTTTTCGCCTGACAGTAGATTCACCTCAAAATTATGACGTACCGGAAAGAGCATTTAGCCGTTCTCCAGGATTGTGATTTCAAGGTAAGTAAACTAAAACGATGAATGAGGAATCAGAAGTAGTTGGTAGAACGAAAAAAAAAACCATGGAAATCGTGGCAAGGAAGGGATGTCCGTGCGGGCTTCAAAATACATAATGTATTGCAGTGTTATCGTGAAAATGTCAAACATAAAGGAAATTGGAAACAAACTTCATGTGGACGGTCATTTGTATGTTAAATGCAGAACGCGGAAGGGCCGCACGTACTGGGACTGCAGAAGGGTACGTAGCGGTTCCTGTCACGCTAGGGCAATCACCGACAATCCGCTGGATCGCTCAAGAATAACGTTAATCAAAAGTACCCCACATCAACATTCACCAGATGTGGAGGAATGCGCGGCTGAAGAGGTCATAGAAAGTCTAAAAAGGAAGGCAGATGAACGTCCAGAGCTTTCGACGGCGGCGGTAGTTCGTTCGTAAATAACAGGGCTCAGTGGCGAAGTGCTGAGCCAGCTACCCGAACAAGAGGCATTACGAAGAACGGTCCAGCGTATCCGACGCAAAAAGTACCTGCAAACCCGCTTCGGGTTACAGACTTGGGTGCTATACGGGAAGAATTACAGCGCACGTTGGGTAAGGAGTGATTCCTCCTTTATGACTCACATCCTGAGGGAGTACAAAGTGAACATGAGACCGACGAGGATGAAGAAGAAAATGACGACGAGGCCGAGGAAGAGAATAGGGAACGAGTCATCGTTTACGCCACACGTCGAAACATCGAAATCCTGTGCGAAAGCAGTTTATGGTTCTGTGACGGCACCTTTGACGTATCGCCAAACATCTTCACGCAAGTTTTCACGATCCTTGGTCTCAGGAGACGCAATGTCGAGAATGGTGAGGGAGTCGCAATTCCTTTGGTTTACGCGTTGTTACCCGGAAAATCGGCAGCCTTGTACGCGACAGTTTTACGAGAAGTTTGAAGAGCAGTAGAAGAATACCGCATTAACGCGTGCGTTCCTTTACGTATAATTACCGACTTTGAGTTGAGCATCATTCGGGCCTGCGAAGAAGTGTACCCGGGCGTGCCTGTTAGTTGCTGCTACTTTCACCTCGGCCAATCCATGTACAGGAGGGTACAAGCCGAGGGATTGCAAGGTGCCTACAGGGATCCGGAAGATCATTCTGTACGCCGTTTCACCCACATGATGCTCGCATTGGCCTTTGTGCCGGAGGACGAAATAGCACATGCATTCGACTTATTGGCTGCTGAAGCACCCGAAGAAATAGAACCTATACTGGACTACTTTCAAAATACGTACGTAACCGGTAGACCACGCCGAGGCCGGCGCCGAGCAATCCCTCCGCGGTATCCCCCCCCCAAAAATGGAGTCAGTACCAGAATGCGCTCAATAAATCGCACAAAACTAATAACTGCTCTGAGGGGTGGCACAATAGATTCAACCAGTTAGTCGGAAAAATCCACCCTGACATATACACTTTTATACGTGAGTTTCAGAGAGAACAGGCTGCCACGGAATCGTCGATATGGAGCTTTCACTCAGGAAGCGGGTGAAGGTTGTACCTAGGAAAAAATGGTTAGAGCTGCAAGACAGGATTCAGGGCATCGTCGCGCAATATAACACATACAAGGGGAACAATGACATCATTTCTTATCTCAGAACTCTGAGCTATAACGTTCGGATATCTTGAAGAAAATTAATAAAATAATGTAGAACGTTGAATTTTTTTGTCAGGCGATTGGTTTCAGGCAAATGTACGTCAGGTACTTCGTTGTCAGGCAAATTTATTTCGGGTTAATCGTCTGTCAGGTTTTTTACTGTGGAATTAATTTGTCAGGCAAATGTCTTTCAGGTAAGCGGCTTCAGGTGAATGTCAGTATACCCATGATTAGTCTTCTCAACACACCATCTTGCTTGAGTATAGAACATTTTTGTTTGAATTTTTGGAATGAACACAACATATTTGACGGAAAATATGTTGGTAGAATTTCTAAAGAAAGATTCAAGATTCTGGCGCAGCAAATTGAATCAACCTTTCCCAGGGAGAAGGCCGTAATTTATTATACACCTCATGAAGCTGGAGGTGTAGGGCCAAAGGGACGGTTATACGACCATTACCGATATCTGAAAGAAGACTTGTGGGATGGTGGAATTTTGATAAGTACTCGACCACCCCCTCGTAAACTTCGACGAAGCGCTGGTTAAATCATGATTTTCTAATTAACTCCCTCTGTCTTTGTTGATGTTGGATTCAGTCGCCCTCGTTTACGCTCCGATGATGGTTGTTTAACCGAAGAGGTTGAGCGGCTGCTTCTCTTGTGGTTCAATATAATTTGCTACACCTTCGGGTTGTACACTTTTCTTTGTAGTCCAAATCACTCATGGGCGTAGGCAAGAGGGCGATTTTGAGGTCAAGGAAGTTCAAAAATGACCCACCCAACTCCAAAGTGAAATTAAAGTTTGCGTGATAAGTATTCAAAATTTGATGGAAGGCCCAGAGGGAGTCCTCATCTCCCGTCCAGATACCAAAAATATCATCCACATACCTAAACCACCGATGGATTTCCACGGTGAAGGCGGAGCATTGGTTGGAAACAGTATCAAAAAGAAAACCCTCCATTCTATCCATAAACACCTCGGACACAAGAGAGAGGGGGCCGCCCGCCGATAGGTAGACCGTCCGGAAACTGATATGTGATGCCAAGGAACTGACAAATATTAGTCAGGAAGCAAACGGAGACCAACCCTTTGAACTCAGAGACGGTATTGAAGGGCACACCAGCCTCACTCAAGATATCGCACATATATCCAATGGACTCCTCCACCAGGATGTTAGTATACTTGCCCGAGATGTCGAAGGAGAACAGTTTAGAGGAGTGCGGAAGACGAGACTGAGAACTGGTCAGTGTGTCCACCAGATCATGTTCCTTTGATGTTGTAGAATTATTTCCCACATCCTCAAGGTCGTCGCTATGTAACACATGGGCGGTTTACTTGTTAAATTTGGTGTTTCTCATAAAGAATTTGCGGAATTCTAGGGCCTTTTAAATGACTGTTTTGTAAATTTGATGGAAAATTTTCTGGGTTCCCCAAAAAAGGGTGGATTCCCATTGGTTCCCCCTTGGGTTCGCTTATTTTAACAGGGAACCTGTTTTATGGGGGGCTATTTGAGAAATCTGCCGTCCGCCGTGCGCCGTCCAGCGAAAAACTTAGAAAAATTGCGACCCTCGAGCCATATATAATAGGAGAGGGACTTAGAAAAATGTCGACTCTCGAACTATATATGATAGGAGGGGGACTTAGAAAAAATTTCGACTCTCGAGCTATATATGATAGGAGGGGGACTTAGAAAAATTTCGACTCTCGAGCCATATGTGATAGGAGGGGGACTTGGAAAAATTTCGACTCTCGAGCTATAGATGATAGAAGGGGGACTTGGAAAAATTTCGACTCTCGAACTATATATGATAGGAGGGGGACTTAGAAAAAATTTCGACTCTCGAGCCATATGTGATAGGAGGGGGACTTAGAAAAATTTCGATCCTCGAGCCATATATGATAGGAGAGGGACTTGGAAAAATTTTGACTCTCGAGCTATATATGATAGAAAAATTTCGACTCTCGAGCTATATGACAGGAGAGGGACTTCGAAAATTTTCGACTCTCGAGCTATATAATAGGAGAGAGACTTGGAAAAATTTTCTATATATGATAGGAGGGGAGACTTGAAAAATTTCGACTCTCGAGCTATATATGATAAGAGGGGGACTTGGAAGAATTTCGACTCTCGAGCTATGTATGATAGAAGGGGGACTTGGAAAAATTTCGACTCTCGAACTATATATGATAGGAGGGGGACTTAGAAAAAATTTCGACTCTCGAGCCATATGTGATAGGAGGGGGACTTAGAAAAATTTCGACTCTCGAGCTATAGATGATAGAAGGGGGACTTGAAAAAATTTCGATCCTCGAGCCATATATGATAGGAGAGGGACTTAGAAAAATTTCGACTGTCGAGCTATATAATAGGAGAGAGACAGACCAACTAATCCAAATATAGCTCGAGAGTCGAAATTTTTCCAAATCCCCCTCCTATCATGTATAGCTCAAGAGTGAAAATTTTAACAAGAAACCTGATTTATCCAACTATATTATATTGGTCTAAACCTTCTTTTCACTACCTTCCTCCAGATATAAGTTTCCTTGAATTTTCAATACCAAATCTCATTCCAATCATAAAACAGGTTCCCTGCGTTCCTCGTTTAACTTCGTTAAGGAAGCCGTAATTTTGGAGGTATTTACGTCTAAATTTGAAATTGATTTATTTTCCTCAGGCCATATGTTTTCAAGTCACATCTATTATTGGCATAGGTAGGTGGATGACGTTTTGTATGCGTAGGTCGGTCCTGTAAAACTCCTGAGTGAGTTTCTTACATATTTAAATAGCCAATACCCTTCCATACGTAAAATTCACTCTGGCAGTCGGTGGCTCATCAACAGAGCGTGGATTCCTCGGCATTTGCCGAATCGTTCCTGTAATGGGCATATCCTTTAAAATCAAATAGGAGCTCGTTTCATAGGGTAAGGGGGCTAGGAAAAAAATTTTATTTTGCCGAAAAATGCCGAAAGTGGAATAAATGCTGAAACTGAGGTAAATTGCCGAAAAGTGCCGAAAATGCATATTTTGCTCTCACATGTACTTTAGGGGTCTTTCACTCTCCAAACAGTTAGCATCGCTGGACAAAGTACGTTCAAAAATTGGTGGAATTTCGGGATCGCGAGGTTCGATACTTTGAAAAAAATTGG
This sequence comes from Aspidiotus rigidus, assembly GCA_035079385.1. NCBI lineage: Eukaryota > Metazoa > Arthropoda > Insecta > Hemiptera > Diaspididae > Aspidiotus > Aspidiotus rigidus. The sequence continues at coordinate 357,092 of JAVHKY010000074.1, read as the reverse complement.
ACAACATCTGCTCCAAGAACGTAGGATTACAACAACTGGCGGATGTCAGCGAAGCTTTGCTTCATGGTACAAGTATGGAAACATCAATGAGCCCAATCAGAATGAGTGCCTACGTCTATACGCTCCTCTGGTTTTCCTAGAGGTAGAGCGTTCTTTCAGCGAATATAAAATGATTTTGAGCGATTGTCGCCGTTCTTTTAAACATGAAAATGCAGAAAAACATCTAGTTGAATGAACAATACTAAATTCTTGGATTAAATGAATTTTGTTCCCATTTTAAAAAAATATATTATTTATCATTCATTATCAATTTATCATTTTTTCTTTGATTCGAGTGCTTTTTCAATTTTGCCGAATAATGCCGAAAATAGAGTTCTTGTCGCCGAATTTGAACCGTAATATTGCCGAAAAATCCACGCTCTGCTCATCAATTAACTTCTTGGATTTGTCTATCGCTATTAATGATGATGTCCATGAGTTTGGAATTTATAGAAATGAAACGTTGGCCGATATTGTTATCCACAGGTTGTTTCTTTGTCCTGCTGCCCACAAGGTAGCTGCTTTCAATAGCCTAATTCATCGACTGACTCATATTCCCTCGAATCGGGCGGCTTCCCAAAAGAAACTAGTGACGACTAAGCATCTGGCCAGGATGAATCAAGTTCGGGGGGACATTGATCTTAGGGTGCGGAGGTGGCTTACTAGAAAATCCCTCGACTCCACTATTTCCCTCCCCACGAATCACCTGGATAGTAGAAAAAGCTGGATTAGACTTCCTTTCCTGGGTAAGTTTTCTTTGCAGTTGGGACGTATCCTCCGCCCATTTGGATTCTGGCGGGCCTCTTATACTCCTGACACAATTAAAAGTTTATTTGTTAAATTAAAGGACCCCATTCTGTGGCCGAGAGGAGTGGTAGCGTGTAACGATTGCTCTGGAATCTATGTAGAGATGACTAGCCGCCAACTCCAAATTAGAGTGCCTGAGCATAACAAGGCATGGGAGGAGGGTAAATTGAGTAAGTCGTCATTCGCTGATCATTTAATCAAAAGTGGCCGTCAGTTTTAGAGGGGTCTAAGACCCTCCTTCTTAGGGAGAGTTCATATTTCAAGCGGTTGACTCTGGAGAATATCAAAATTCTTAGACACCAGAACAAATCTATTCTCGTGCTCAAGTTTTCACAAGTAATTATCGAAACAGAGGACGAGCGAGATAGAAATACAATAAAGACGTCAAGTTTAGCAAATGACGATAAGTCGCAATAAAATAATCTGAATTAATGAAAAGTCGTCACATTTTTAAGAGAGGTGCAGTTGGAATACATGAAAATCCTAAACGGCAAACCAAAAAACCGAATTCCACCACTTTTTTAATAAAAATATTTACGCCATTTACGGCCAAGTTTGCTGTAAAACACGAAGAGGAAATTTTATTTTCACTGTAAAACGCGTTTCCAGAGGACGGAGACGACCAATATAGTAAATTAAACAGTCAAAGACACCATAAACGAGAGTCGTTTTCGGAATTCCATTCGCTAAATTTTAACTAGGACAACTTTTTCATTTTATTTTTTGGTTTTTGTTTTTCAAAGTAGGCTCAAAGATATATTGCCCGCCTTTTCACTGTTCAACATAAACGTAGATTGTTTTCAAATCGCAATTTCATTCAAATTCATTCGGTCTCTTGGAAACCCTAAAATCGGTCGGATTACGAATGAATTTCGAAACAAACACAGGACAAAAGCTTTTATAATCCGAAAAAAAAAAAAAAAATCGGAAAACGTGTAAAACGAAGCAACCAGTGCTGGCTATAGTACTTTCCTGTATACTGAGAAGTTTCCAGCAGTGGAAGAGGAATTCTCTTTATTGACATTTGATGAGATTATTCTCTATTTTTGGACGGGTTTTTCTGTTTGATCTAAGGACATCGGCGAGCTGCTAACAGTCGATAGGAAGAAAGGAATTTAATCATTATTTTAGTCAAATTTTTCTTTTCTAGCAGAAAGAATTTTTTTAATACAGAAGGATTTCAGTAATTTGAACAGATTCTCGTACAATCCTCTTTCTTGGGTCACAGCTCGCATTTTCGAAGTTTGAGAAATTGTTCGATACATCGGAGTACGTCTTTAAAACATTTTTACGATTGTTCTGACAAACGCGTCATTTTTTTTTGGTATAAACCTTCCGATTATTCGTACGGCACGTCTCTTTTTCCTTCTGAAAGAAAGTTCTAAGTTTACTTACACGTTCTGACTGATAAGCCTCACACGTGCGCCGTAAAATAAACAATAACAAAAATATAAAACGAATATAAAAATAGCGCTTATTTTACGAAAGGTATTTAACGTTAACTTCAATTCCTCGCTTGTGTATTTTTTTTCCTTTAGAATAAAGCTCTTCGCCTAGCTCGTCATATTGAAGAAAAACTTGGAAGATTCCCTCCGCAGAGTGCGAATATAATTTATGAACGCGAAGTATTTTCCGTCATCGATATGCGCAAGAATTCTATATGGCATAGAGAGATATCGTTGAAAAAAAAAGACGAGACGACGATACGAAGAGAGTGGATGGGGTTTTCGGAAAACCTTTTGCACATACGGCGAACGAAAAATAAACATACATTTACGTACGAATGTAAATAAGACTTTTTCACTGTTTCCCTCCGAAAGACATTTTTAAGGTGAGTTTTTCTAAACGCAGTAAAATGTGTCGTGAAGGAGCAAAATAGTACTCGAGGTACGCGCCTTTTTGAAACAGTTACGAAGGCCCTAGCGATTTGAAGATGGTCGATCGACCCCGGATACGAATTTAAAATTCAACCATCGGAAAATACGTATAGGTATCGTATATTCTCTGGAAGTTTCTACGCGGTTTCTGGATGGAAGCTCTAAACTTTCGAAATTCTAGTTTCACAAAAATCATCTCGAAGATACGCGTAAGAGTAAGTACCTGCGAAACTATGTTATCAACATTCTCCTCCGCACATGAGAATACATATAATTATGGACAATAGAAAAATTCGATTTTTTTATTCTGAATTTACGAGAATTCTCAAGAAAACACCCCATGTATAATGTAGCCTTGGCACTATCTCAAAGATTCTCACGAAACAGTTTCTGATGAATCATTTGAGGTTTCTAGGATCAAACAATCTGGGCTTATTTTAGAGTGAGATCACGAACCATCCCGTTATTCTCTAGCGTGAGTTTCCGAACCTTCTCCACTGTGAATTATGTGTTTTCATTTATCGTATTCGTTTTCAGAAAAAAATTGTTCCTTTTGTCTATTAGTGCTGGACCACACAATCAGAATAATTCTCATATACGTATTTAGCCCAGTGTTTGATCGAGTTTCTAAACTTTCTGCCCTTCAATATTTTGATTTCCATGTCATTAATGAATACCTCCGCCAGTATCGGTGAGAGTGGTGATCCCATCGCTAGTCCTTTTTCCTGTCTCATCTTCGTCAAATCTGTTTGTGACGTCATTATCGTAGTTCGTGAAGTCATCAGCTTGAATTTACCTGTGACGTCATCCACATTCCTCTCTTTCAAACCTAGTAACATGCTAAGCCTACTGCCTAGTATAGTCTAGTACAGCGGTTCTTAACCTGTGGTACGCGTACCACTTGGTGATACGCGAAGGGGGCGGAAGTGGTACGCGAAGGAGAGAAGAAAGAAAGGAAAAAAGACGGAAAAAAGGAAGGAAAAGTAAGAAAAAAGAAAAGAAAGAAAAAAAAAAGAAAGGAAGAAAGAATGAAAATTCACATGGGAGAACCGGCAGCAGCAGAATCATACATTGATATGACCAGCGACTCAATGCTGAAGACTACCTTCAAAGAGATGGGGCCTGAAAAGTTTTGGCTGGCTGTAAAACGAGAATATCCAACATTGTCAACCAAGGCGCTCCAAATCCTCATCCCGTTTGTCTCCACTTATCTCTGCAAGGGTACTTTCTCTCGATTACTTTACTTGAAAAATAAGTATAGGAATCGATTAGAAGTAGAAAGTGACCTAAGACTTGCAGTTTCTGATATTCATCCAAATATCAACAACCATCTCATTAACAAAAGTATTTGTGCATTAGCTTAGCCTTAGCAAGTGTATTGTAATCTTTCTGTACCAAAACATTAATTAAAGAAATATACGTGCAGGTGGTACGCGAACATTTTTATCCCTCGAGAGTGGTACGCAGCCTGAAAAAGGTTGAGAACCGCTGGTCTAGTATTAACATAGCGTAGCGTAGGCGTATGCTAAGGCCCACATTAAATCTAGCGTAGTCTATAAGAGAGAAATGTCATTTTTTCAGTGGAATGTTATACAATTTATAGGACTGATAGCGAGTACTCTGTAGATGGTTCCTAGCAGGATCGGACTGGGCTGGGTGACTGACTGGCGATCGCCAGGGGCCCAGGGTCCAAAATTTATTGGATAATTTTTTTTTTGGTGAGAGAGGGGGTTAAAAGTGGTCCAAAATATCGTAATCGCCAGGGGCCCCGGTATGAGCCAGTCCCGACCCTGGTTCCTAGTGTGAAAAATAAGTGAAAAAGTGCATTTGCTTAGCCATAAACGTGATTTGAAAACATTGCCTTTGTGTGTCTATGCATTACTTTTATGCTCCCTGGTCGTGTCCTGTAAACAGAAAGGTTGTACATATGTGTGTGTATGTGTTAGTTTAACGCTCACAATCACGCGTGAACGTCTGTTGAGGGACAATTAGAACGCTGTGGTGCGGTGTAAAGGGCAGAACGATGAGTGTGATCGAAACTGTAGAATGAAAAATTACCTAAACGGTTACAATTTCCTGTGAAGGTATATTTTGCTCTTACTATTAACAAGCCCAAGAGCAGAGTTTTAACACTGTAGGAGTTGATTTGGCAGACGATTGTTTCTCACATGGACAGCATACGTTACCAGCTCGAAAGCAACTGATAAGAACCAACTATTTATTTATAGTCCTTCTGACAAGATAAAGAATGTGATTTATCCTGAAGTATTTAATTAGTGAACACCATAATTGTACGATATTATTCATAGATCTATTTTGTGGGCCGTTGTTGCGTATGATAATTACCCAATAGGTTATCAATTAGAATTAGCACTTGACAGTAAGTAACTTTACCAATAGTGGTAAGTTATCTGGTAAATTACCCGTAATAATAAATGTAAAGTTGCCGAGTAATATATAAGGTACGTGTGCGTTATTTCTTATTATGAAATACAAGTACATTACAAATTAGATATAACAATGTCCAAGGTGAACAAAATTTCGATCGTTAAATCCAGTAGGCCTATGTGTATATCGTTAATTGAAAGTGATAGAAATTATGCTTTCTTCATAGCGCAGCCAGGACCCGCTGATTTGATCATTGTAACGATAAATTGATAAACTTTGTATCGTTATTTGCTATTTCTATTGTACATGTTTCTGGCATTAAAAGCTCTAAGAACCTTCTTCATTAACCAAGATAATCAATAGTTGATCTATTTTCCAAAATTGGATTTTTTTATTTATCAAAAGAAGAACGAACTCGATGAGACGGAAAAGATTTATTTATTTATTATAATAAGGAGGAAATTTTACAATAATATCGTTTATAAAGATGACATAAAATAGAACAACCCTTCTTCCTACATTTGAAAGAAACTTTCTAGTATAGAAGCATGATTAGTATTTTGATGGTTATTTCCCAGACAGAATTTTTATTTTTCAAGTTCAAATTACTTACTGTGTATAAGAATTGTCAGTTTACTATTTGAGAAGTTCAACTGTTGTACAATTCAAAACGATTTTCAGTGAAGGCAAAAGAAATTGTAACTCCCAGTGTCCAATCATTGTCGAGAATACCTACCTATGTAGTTGTATATAATATAATATAGTTGCATGAGTATGGTAAAAGTAATGAATAGATGCTGAATTTCACTTCTTTATTCCTTTCTGTTCTAGGCACGGTGGTTCTAGGTAACAATTGCTAGAGAAGAACTTTTGTTTTTGGAGACTATATTTCAGCTGTTTTTTCTTCTTTTTTTTTTTAATTATCATTTTGTGTTTTATTCTTTGTATTTGCTAGAACAGTGGTTTTCAAACTTTTCTGCACCGCGACCCTTTTTTGATCGGATAAAATCTCGCGACCCACCGACAGTGGAATATTAGGCCTATATCTATAATCATAACGCATTATTCGATCAAGATGGAAAGATCTTCACGAATATATCTACAAATACATGAAAATAGTCGCATTCAGGAAACTTTTCCTTTCAATATAGTTCACCGCATTTAGGTATCATTTTTTACTGAATCATACTTCGAAAATCAGCTGGTAAGAACGTGTACTACCTTGGTGTTCTATCTTCACTATCTTCGACGCAACGTGAACGTGAGTCTTAATCTTGAAAGAGCAACTGCGGCAGTATAGGTATTCTCGAAGAGACAGACTTTGATGTGTTTCATGGATAAATTTCTGAAAAGAACCGCGCAACCATCAACTTCTAATGCAAATTGTGAAGATGGGCCACCGATGCCGAAGAGAAGGAGACTTGATATTATCAAAATTCTCCTATTAAAAAAGTATTATGAGTAAAATTCTCGGCTGAATCCAGATTGCGGCCCAAAGTGCAAAAAACGTCCACTTTGCGGCCCGAAGATGACCATATTGCGGCCAACTGAGAAACGAAACACGACCAGATTGCGGCCAACTGAAAAAACAAAAGGAACCACATTGCGGCCACAAATCAAAACAGGTAGTTCATGAACATATTTTCTTAACTAAAAACTTCCGTGACACCTTCTTAACAAATTCATATCTACCAATACGTCCCTCTTCAAATGTGTCCATTGCCTCGCGAATATATTGTTGCTTCAGCGCGCTCTTCTTAGACATTTTCTTGATGTGGACAGACAACATTTTTGAATACGTTCTCTCTTGAATCTCCAATAGGGCGTCGATGAATAAATAAATATTGGGATGAGCGTGATAGAACTGTCCATTCAGTTTAGTGTTGAACGACTCGCACGCGTTAGTGCTATGCTGGAAGAGTAGCTTGCCCATAGGTAAGGGGGAAAGAGGGCACCGGGTCGCACGTAGTTCTCGTATACATACTTGGAGAATTCCTTCACCGCAGGATGGTTGGGTTCCTTCGACCTTCGTTTGGAGTTCTTGCACGAAAAAGTTTTCCATGTCAGTTGGATCCAGGAATGGCAGCCCGAAAAATACACGTAGGTAAGACCCCTCCGCTGTTTTGCTCCTATACATCTTAGTAAGACCGAGTGACTGGATACGCCGGAACCATGATTGGCCTAAATGGAACCGACATCCTTGTATTAAAGTCGATCGCCACACGCTTTCAACAACGTCGTTATTTTCGGCCGTAAAAAGGATGTCTGAACTCGACACATAGGCCGCAAAAAGGATGTCTCAACTCGACACATGGGCCGCAAAAAGGATGTCTCGACTCGACACACGGGCCGCAAAAAGATCATCTTTGGGCCGCAAAGTGCATATCACAACGGGCCGCAATCTGCCAACACCGAAATTCTCTATTGCTTCGCGACCCACTTTGACATGCCAGGCGACCCACCAGTGGGTCGCGACCCACAGTTTGAAAACCACTGTGCTAGAAGAACAAGTTGCTATCATTTTTTTCCTTTTTTTTTTTCCTTTTTATTCTTGTCAAAGAAATCCATTTTTCATTTCATTATTTTGGATTTTTTTTTGTTTTCAAATTTTCTTTTTTTTTTAAATTTTCTATTTAATTATATTCTACTTGAAAAGTAATAGATTTTGTGAGAAAAAATTCCTCAGATTTTTTCATCCATTGTGTATGTACATTGAGAAGTAAGTTGAACAACCTCCAAAAAAAAAAAAAAAGTTTGATATTTTCTCACTCATATTGACAAACTTACAAAAGAAGTTCAACACTTTTGTAGAATTGAGAGGAAAGCTTAGCATCCTCCAACAAAATAGAGAGGAAAAAGTTGTAGCATTTCAGGGAACTTGAATCATGAAAATACTTGCAAACAAAAATTGAGACTTGATGTTGTTTTCATTAGAATTTTTTAAAAATAGGGTTAGGTTAAAGTTCAGCAATATGTTTTTTTTTTTTAGAAATGCGACCAAAGTAGCACTCATTTTAAAATAGGGTTTTTTTAAAGTTTAGCAATATGTTTTTTTTTTTAGAAATGCGACCAAAGTAGAACTCATTTTAAAATAGGGTTTTGTTAAAGTTTAGCAATATGTTTTTTTTAGAAATACGATCGAGTTTTTATAATTCTTTTTCGGAAGAAAACTGGAGCATTTTAGTATCTATAATAAAAATACCTATATGTTCACCGTTCATTAGAGCAATCTCTTTGCTTTTTTTGATGGTGAGAACAATATCCTTTTGTATCAGTGAATTGCTATTCTTAAGTTATAAACATGAAGAGGAGATTGACTTACGAGAGAACTTACTTTTAAAGCGGTGTGGAACGAGGTTCAACACTGCCTCATTCTCAAAACAAGGAAATGCTGATTCCTCGAACAAAATGTTATTTCAATAAATGCCCAGTTAAAATCCGCACATCTCCCCATAAAACAGGTTCCCTCAATTAACCTGGTTTATGAACGAGAATCCGCGAAAATTTTTCAATTTTTCTCAAAAAATATGCCATATTTCACAAAATATCATCTTAATTAAAATATTTCTCGTAAGATATCCTACAATAATAGTTCTAATAATTTCTTCATCATCTGTCGCTTCGAAAAAGCTATGAAGATTTGAAGTTGCTTTTTACGTTTTTTGTCGGTTTTTGGAGGTCTGAACCGACAAAATTCAGTTTTTTCAATTCATGTCGCAAAATTTGCCGGATTGCCCCGGTCGAGGTTAATAGCGATGAGTTGAATCTCCTAGGGTTCGAAGTTCGGGCTACTCGGGCTCAATAATGCTGATACTTTGGCAAAGGTCGCCCTGGGGTTATTAATCAGAAAACTTGCGCTGATTTTGTCCGCAATACTTTCCCCCCTTGTATAAATAACTTATTCAAACATCTCTGCATTCTGAGTCAGTTGTGATATAATTCTCAGATAATAAGTTTTGGTATGTCTGTTTTTGACAATGCCCACTTCCAATGCCTTGACGATTGTTGATGGGCTGTTGAAAAAGTGGGAGACTAGAGATTGAGGGAGGTGAAGTACGGATGTAAGAAGATTGGTTGTTTTAGATTAAGAAGGTGGCAAAGTAAAGGACCCCTCTCCCTCCATAAAATAGAATCTCACGATTGAACTTCAATTTTCAACCGATCAATCAAGAATGAAAATTAATTAGTTAGTGCTAAGGAGATGTAGGAAAATTGACATCAAATTGTTCACCACAAACACAGGTTTCTTCTTCGCTGATACGAAGTAATATTAAAAACAGAAAAACAATATACATACGAAGATACAATTTGTTCTGAATCCCTGAAATCATGACTGATTTTGAAACGTGTTCGATCTTTTATGACTGTGAGAACGAAACACGGGTACAAAGAAGGAGAAAAGAAAAAAAAAGTCACTCTTTTTCTATAATTTGATGAAGTACTTTGTTTTCTTTAATTGGGTTTTCTTCATCTCCAAATAGAAATTACCGTCGAGGTTGAAATTCAAGAAAATGTATTTTCGTATTAAGAAATTATGGCTCTCAGTTTTCTACTCCTTCGGCAGCCAGTTATCAGGCAAACCCAGATGATATTATAAGTAGAAAAAAATAGAACAGGAAAGGAAAAAAAAAACCGAATGAAAGGAAGGAAAGAAAAAATTAAAGCACAAAATGAAAGAAAAACACGAATTTTGCTTTGATAATAATTAAATTTTTTTCCTTCATTTCTAAAAAGGTAACCAACTTGAGCGACAGAAAACGAAATTCGAAACTATACTGTAAAAAATAGTCTACTCTACTGGTGGTAACGCCAAAACAGAAAAGTAATGCTGTACCGAAGCGTTACAATGAAAATTAATTAAATCTTTTTTCTCTTTTTCCTTTTCGACTTTAAATGAAGAGAGAGCGAGAGGGAGAGAGTACGAAGAAAGAATGCGATTAATAAATTCGCATTTTTTTTTTCTTCTTCTCTCTTCACTTCGAATAAGAAAAGATTGCTAGCAGGAACATTTTTCTTTGTTTCTCGTTATATCGTAATGGTACCATTATATAGTTAAACTGGGCAGATTTTATTAAAATGAATGGACGAATATTTCTTTTCTAAAAGTTGAAAGAAAGAAAGAACAAAATTTTGACCATATTTACCTAATACGATGGCTAAAGTTTTCGTCGCTTTTCGTTCCTTCTTAGCCGACGATTTTTCGCGTTTTTTACGACTCGCCTTATTCACCTTATAAATCGTGAATCTGGCGGCGTTGGACGATTTACGTTCCTTTTTCGAACCGGTACGATCCGCTTCCTCCACGGAAGCGTTTCGCGCCGTCATTGAAAGACTTCGATTGAGCGGTGCCATTTCGGCGTTATTCGATTCATTGGTCATAGCACCGTTACTTCTTTCAACCTAGAAAAGAAACCGAGAAAAATTATTATTACTTTTTTTTCTGATGATAGGACAATACGAATCAAAGGGTCGACGGAATAGTAGAGCTAGATTTTTATCGTAAAATGATCGCAAAATAAGTCGATACACAATGCAACCGTGGCACACAATTCAATTCCGCGGTTACTTCTTGTGGTACATTGAAAATTAGCGGCACATTTAATAACACATTTCATAATTAATGTATTTATTACTACGCTGACAACAGATTTAGGTTACATGTCTCTAACCTCATAAAAATATATAAAGCAAAAAGATCTTTGAGGCAGTGAAACTGACACTTCTTCAACGCACTCTATAAAGAAAATTTCCGCTGATCGGCTCCCAGCAGTGGTTATACAATTACATACAAGAAGCACACTTCCAGCCAAGCAATCGTCAGCGCTAAGGGTCACTGAAAGAGACAAGATAGTTGCCCATTATACCTGCTCACAAACTCCTTAGATTCTCATTACTACATACTAAGATAACAATCCAGAGAACAGAGCCTCTTGTCCCAAATGAAAAGACCCAATTCTCGTGATTGTGGTTTTACACAGCAGTGAGGCACGGTGACACATTTGGGATGTTGAAATGTGGCACATTTGTAGCCTCCCGTATTGGCAACACTGGACGCAAAACAGGAACCAACCCGAACAAAAACAGTTCTCCTCAAGCTGTGACTCTAGTTCCAAAACCTCTTGAGTCCATTTTTATCAATTTTGGTCTTTTGCAACTGTTCTGAATCATTTGAGGCTGGTAGAACAAAATTTTGTTCTTTTTTGGACTTACGAGGTTTTGGAACTAGAGTCGCGAGGGGCGTTCATCGTTGAAATGGCTCCCAAGTAGCTGCGTCATCCACAATTGGTGGTGGACAGCGATGATTGCTTGCGGAGGGTCGTTGTGCGGTACTGTCTTCATGCCTCGCGCGCGCATGCGCCATCAACAACTTCCACCTTAAGGGATCGAAAAATTGGCTGCTTTTACGCCGGTTTATCTGAGCAATTTCACTGCTCCATTACCATTCTTTTCCCAAAACAGTAATCAGATTTGAGCTTCAGCCTTAAGCACGAATAAACCAAACCAATGATAATTCAAAGCAATTCAGACACTGCCATACAGGCGATAATCAGGAAACTTCACTAGATACTCACGATTGCAAAAGTTGTCACTCACTACATTTCTCAACGCACTCCATATCTAAAGAAATTGGTACATGTCAAAACACTAATGATGGTCGCCTTAGATCCCCAGAAGAGTAACTTTGAGTCTCAAATACCGGTATATCTGACCTACTTTAGAAAAGCGTATTAATTCAACCTTCTCATCAATGTAAACGCATGGTCAAACTTGTAGCCTCGATATCAAGAATCACCTGACCCCAACAAAATTAATGCTCCGATTTCTGAACTTTTCCTCATCAAAAGACCATTGACTACCTTTTGGAAACGACCTAACTTACACTCCTAATAACCGTCCACAACACCGGGAACAAATGATTAAAATGACGCAGGTCTCCAGCGCCCGATGGTTACAAAGCTAGCTTCACATCCTTTGACAGAAGGATAAATGAAAATCTCAAACTCAATTACAACTAAACGAGGGCAATATAGATTCAAACTTTTTCCGAGTGAGAAATGGAGATCATGTTTTACGTCTCTACAGTCACGCAAAGTTTAAATCCATAGCTTTAAAACACGACTGGTGAAGATTTGAGACAAGTTGAACAAGCCTGGGTGGAAAAAGCAACGCATACCTTACAGGTATTGACAGACTAGAGTGGGGGAGGGGGGCGGCGTGTATCCATCCTTCTTCCCACTGATACCAATCCCACGTCCCTTCGGGTAGCACACACTAATATTTGCTAAGCTTGTGACGTCATCGGGAAGATCAATTAAGTCAAGGTTAATCCAGGTCAGGGGCGCGACTTGAAGACACTACAATGGGACTCCATCTTCTATAGGGTCAAGTCTGCAGCTAGTGGCTGCATATTTTGTATTCGAAAAGTTCTGCGTTTCCAGCGCGAAACGATGTCATCAATTCATCGACGTATAGTGATGACGTCATCAAAACAAAAATGCTGCCATCGGCTGCAGACCAGAGTGTTGGAGGCTAAAAATTCAGCTGGCTTTCGACTCCATTCAGTTGATTTTGGCTCAATTCAACTGATTTTCGGCTGGTCAATGTTATGAAGAAATGTGAGTCTAGATGGAACGGTCGAGAGAATTGGGGCTTTGTCTACTCTTAAAAGATGACCATTCTTCAATTTGCATTCATCTCTATTAAATGACTGTACTACAGGCTTCTATGCTGAACGGCTGAACAGCTGCCCTGAACCAGAACCAATCTCACTCACCTTTCTCGATTCTTCGGCAGGCCAGTCGGCCTAGAAAACGGAGCGGTTGAACTTGAAATTTCAACACTCAAGTAGTGCTGTTTTGTAGGAATTAGGAAAGCTAAATAAGTACTGAAGAAATTTCGTTTATTTTGGAGGTTTTAAATAAAGCCGGTTTTCAGACCTTCTTTCTCATCTGCAAAAATTCAGCTAGATTCGGCTTTTGGCTTCTAGCTAGCTACAATGCTTTCGGATTCATCAACGTATAGTGGTGATGTCATCAAAACAAGAATGCTGCCATGGCTGCAGACTTAATCCTGCGGAAAATTGATCTCTGTTTATAGTTTCTTAGCCACGTCAGATTGGGATCATTGAGCTCATCGAAGGGGGAAGGTGGTCACCACTCAACGCGCACAAACGCCTACCCTAGATCTTTTGGAGAAGCATACATTGATAATTTCCCAGCGTATGACGGTGTCAGGGTGGTTACTATGTAGGTCAAGGTCAATCCAAATCAGACGCGTGACATCAGGATAATTCTATTTCCACACCAGCCTAACACGTGAAGCTAAGAGAGTTATGCCTAGGCTAAGAGACGTGCGCCCGTACGGTCGTGAGCACGCGAATTCAGGATACAGGAACACATAGAATATGCAGACTAAGGAGTAAAGCCAATATAGCTGGCTTAGTGCGGATTCAAATTTTTGAACTGGTGACGGAATTGAGCAAAAGGATGGAATATGTCTACGAAAATGAAGTCTCCTTGTACGTGGCCATCAGCTCAAATCAAAACACTGATTCAAAGCCCTGACAGACGATTTCGAGTTTTTGAATTAGCACCATCTTCAACTCATTATGATCGTATTGTTTCATCATTACACCATTCAAATACTGGGTCTCGTACTAGAACATTCTTCTTTCGATCTCAGATCCATAATGAATATCATTTTCCATAAGTCAAGTTACTTCTTACACATATTCTTGCAATGAAAAGAGTAACGGTCTTTCTCCTTTCACAATTTCAATGAAGAGAAAACATGAAACGCGGATAGGACCGCTACTTTCGAGTACAATTCAGATACTTGATCTATAATCTTGAAACTAAAGACTCAGTCCATCAAGAATAAAAAAATTTTTAATTTCTGGAGGAGACACGATTAGAAACCCTTTATGCAAATCCACTAAATAGGGAATGGATACTTGAAAGCGAATAATATTTTGTTCTTGTCTCATCATTCGAACTTTCACTTTGTACATTCACAAGGTAGGTACATAATGTGTGACAACAAAGAGAAAGATTGAACAAATACACATCATACGTACCTTCAAACATGAGAATTTTGAACAAGTGTCTTTAAAGTAAGATGCAACGATAGATTAACGTTTCGGCCAAATTTCAAACATTACAATGTGGCGAGAAATCTTTCAAATTTGAAAAAATGAATAGATTTTGCTTACTTATAATAAATTTTACATTTGTGATGTATGCAACCAGTGTAGATGATAAAAAGAGCTCTCATATGAGAGAACAGAATCAAAACAATACGTCAACCGAGCTGATCAAAACTGCAGACGGTAGAACAGAGCAGACTCCATCAAATCATCCCACTGCTGCTCCAATTGGTGAAACTGATGAGAGTTTATCAGTGACATCTATTGGTATCATGAAAGGTAAAAACGATGGAAGTATACCAGAAGGTTCTGACAGTACCAAGGTGACAACAACTATGGGAGAAGGAAGCTCAACAAATTCTCTGACCGAACCGATCAAAACTGCAGATGGTGGAATAAAGCAAAGTTCATTAAATGATTCCACTGCTGCACAAAATGTTGGAGCTGATGGGAATTCAACAGTCACATCTATCCACACCATAAAAAATGAAGAAGATACAAGTATACAAAAAGATTCTCATATCAAGGTAGCAACAACCATAGAAGAAGTAAGCCAAACGAATTCTCTGACCGAGCCAATCAAAACTTCAGACGGTAAAATAGAGCAGACTCCATCAAGTGCAGGTGAGGGGTCATCAGTTACGTCTACCCACACCATAAACGATGAAGAGAATACAAGTATACAGCAAGATTCTCACACTAAGGTGGCAACATCCTCGGGAGAAGGAAGTCAAGTGAATTCTCTGATCAGAGAGATCATAACTCTACAAGAGCAACTGGGGCAGGTCGAGTTAGCTGATCCTTCCGTCACTCTGAGGAGCGGAGCCAATGACAGTTCGACAGTCACACCTGAAGATGTCTATGGAGGAGCACAAAACGATTTTCCTACTAAACTAGACAGAAGCTTTGGTTATAAGTTTCGAGATGATCCAACACTCGAGGTGATTCGAGAAAAAGGAAAGTCGCTGTTCTCAAGCGAAATCTCAGAAATCGAAGAGATACCACTATCTGATACGAGGAATGAAATTGATAGGAGTGAAGTGGCATCATCGTCGTCATCCGTACCCCTACAAAGAAGGAAAATAGACGAAATCAAAACATTAGTAGAGACAGAAAGTTTTTGTGAATCAATTTACGATGCAGAAAAAGCTGAATTACTACTCTATTTAGGTCAGTAGGAAGGAATTCGCAACTTTTTCGCTTCCACTCCCACAATTCGAGGATATAATCGTACTTATTGTCCCAACAATATTCAGATTTTTTTTTAAGTTATCAAAACCCAGGACATGACAATGCAATTTTATGTGTACATCTATTACCAGGCAATTATAATCTATTCTCTTGCAGACGAACTTGCCGAAAGAATTGGAGGAAATTGGTGGAAAGTTGGCGACTTCTACTTTGGTGGAGGAGGAGCCAATGTACCGCGACCGACATGTAGCTCGTACCCACGTATTCGACCAGGTATACTCGGCGAGAAAATCAGCAACCACGAGTTCTTTCAATCACGAAACATCGATATTCCGCTTTCCATAGGAAGGCATGGATTTCGTTTCGTTGAATTTCGGTATTTTAATCGAAATCGAAGCGAAAGAGTTTTCTTGGAATGTAAGTGCGAAATACTAGAAGGAGGTGTTGGAGAAGAAAGCAACATCTGTATAGCTGGTAAAATAGTCAACCTATCTCGAGGAGTCGGAGGGAATCAGTCATTTTTTGTTTACAATCTGAATCCATCGAATAACAGTTTTAATGTTGTCGCGCACATTTGTTTTGCATGAGCGATGATAATTATTAGTGAAAAATCGATTTCGTGCACGCGCTCATGCTTGTCGTACTTCTCGCTGTCTGCTTTGTGGAGGTCTTTACCGAAGTTCGAAAAGTTTTTCTTGGGAGCCCAAGAAGCCTAACATCTAGTAGCATTGTAAGACTTCATCCTCAAATAAACAAACGGCATGATTTTTTGGATGAATTTCATTTTTATGATATGAGATAAGTTTCAACGATGAAGTCGTAAGTTTACCGATTAAAACTGCTAGTACTAATCATGTAATTTCCGAAATTATGTTCACTAAACAAAATTTGCAACAAGCTATCGAAGCTGCACTGGCAGCTGTAGGTGCATTCAAGCGAGGTGAGTCAGAAAATGAAAACGGAAATTTTCGAGCTGTAGACTGAAAGCCCCGCACTGCCTTTCTTTCGTGGAATGCATGCTTCGTAATATACATTAGTATGTACAGTCTGCAGCTATGTGAACCTTATCGTATTCGACATGCGGACAACAAGAGAGAGCTTGAATATAAAAATTCCCAAATTCTTTCTTTCGTGTCCAACAAAATCAAGAAAATTGCTCGCCATCACTTTTGTTGCTGAAAGTCCATCCTCAGAAATGCTTGTATCTGTCCGTCTATCGGCTCAGAAACTTGACCTGATGCAACGACTTGGGAAAATATATAAAGATGGGACGTTATCAAGGCGACTTGAGGAAACGACTAAGGCGAAGACGTCAGAGGTGAATAATTTAGAAGAGGTACGACATTAGCAGGACGCATTATAGCGCGACGACATTCGGGAGTTTCCAGTGATGGACAAGACTGGGGAGGAGGGATCTGAGCTTGAGGAAGAGGACGTGGTGTCATCAGAACATGAAATGATTAGGATCAGACGTTAGCAGAGCAAGACCCAGAGGCGGATTTCCC
This sequence comes from Aspidiotus rigidus, assembly GCA_035079385.1. Lineage (NCBI taxonomy): Eukaryota > Metazoa > Arthropoda > Insecta > Hemiptera > Diaspididae > Aspidiotus > Aspidiotus rigidus. The sequence goes on along the minus strand of JAVHKY010000074.1, from coordinate 340,140 downwards.
ATAAGGTTGATAAGGCTGCAGCCTCGGCGCAAAATTTTTGAGAAAAAAAAAGAACTATATATAAGCATAATGCATAATTGTTTTTCTTCATCGTTCTATTTCAATTATTGTAATAACGATAATAATAATAATAATAATAATAATAATAATAATAATAATAATAATAAACGCGAAGCGAGCAAAAAATTTTTTAAGAGCGGCGCAAATTTTTGATAGCCTTAGGCGCAAAATATCTAAGTCCGCCCCTGGCAAGACCTCACCTAGAGGACCCAGAGAAATTATGACAAAAGGCAGACAGTTCATCTTTCGATGCAGTTGGACAAATGTTAAATTCCAGATTATATAAAGGAGAACAGAGGAGGAGATTGAATGACCACAAATTAAAAATAAACAACTTGAATGAACTCAATGGTTTTTATTCAAGTTAAATGACATCAAATCATTTGGATAACTCGAATGAACTGTTGAGCACCTGGTACCACTTAATTTGGGGTCCGAAAGTCCGCATTTTTCCACGTTCATCTTTCTTACGAGTTGAAAACAAGAATTCTTTCAAATCTATGGCACGAGATTGAAGAGAAAAAGAAAACAAATTTTAGGCAGATTATGGTGGTTAAAAATGAATTTCAATTGATATCAATTTATGCTTGTTGTAGAAATATATGAAAAAGTCAGAAACTGTAGTTATTATTAAAAAATAAAAATCGGTTTTTCACCGATGAAGAACAATTGACCTACTCGTAGGATGAGTCTGATTTGAACACAACAAGCGATAAGTTTTGAAAGTAGAGAGATTTTAATTTTTTAGATAGCAATTTGATGAAGTATGTATAACTTTTGTTTAACAATCAACCAAGTTCAAACCCTTTGAATTTCAAAAGACTTCATTTAAATGACTCTTTTTCGAAGTTTTTATGACGAGATCGATTCGAAAAATATTTCATATTCGCCTTTAAAAGTAGGTTCTTTTTCAGTTTCAATGTTTTCGAAATTGAAATATTTTTAGTTCTTTATCAAACACACATTTTCCAATTTCTCCGAATTAACATCGACATGTTTCATTATTAATTATTCCACCGAAGAAAATGATCCGATTTACTCGCAGACTGATTTTTCGAGAGCTATCTTTCGCCCGGTATACCCGATGCTCATAATTACAATGTCAAGTCTTATGGATACTAAAGTATATCAAGCTACAAAACGCGAAAATTTTCCTGAAAAAGTTTTCATTGAAGCAGATTGATGTAATAAAAATCTTTCAACAATTAACTACACTGTATTCTTCTCCAGGCTTCAGGACGTTCTCTTTCACACCAATTGTAATCTCATTCAACCTTCTTTAACAAGTTTACAACGCCCCTATCTTTAGAAGTTTTTTCCTTTACAAACATTCTCTTTCGAGCCAGGTTCACGCCTTCAACAGAAGAATGATGCTATGCACGAAAATAAATCATTTCTGAGAGCTTCATTGTTTCCGAGAAAAAATTCTCGTGATCATTATCATTCAGACAAGGAATGGATTTTGATCATATTACGATGAAGGAAATTAAATGTGATAAAAAAATATTTCAAACTTTTATTTACTCAAAATTTTTCCAAAAACTCAAATCGTATATTGAACTGACTGTGACTTCATAGACTTCGACTAGAAGAATCTAAATTGGTGATTATCAATTCGACCGAAATTTTGTCCAAGGACATTTTGTCCAATACATTTCGTTTGTGGTATTTTAGTACATTTAGACTCTGAACTAGGAGCCATGAATGCCGTTTAGAAATTCTTACCGTTGTCAGTGTCCACGGATGTCTGTTTCATTAGACGCAATCTGTTCGGGTAACTCGGGTGACTGAGTACACGTTACTGGCCGGTAAATACTAATAAATCCGGACAGACTATGGAACCCTACGTCTGTAGGCAACATTCTCTACATACAACTTAATGTCTAGGTGCATGTTTGTGAGTGCTCGCTTTCTTACTTACAAAAGTTTCAAAGAGTTTCTCTTTTTTTTCAAACTGGAAGGGTACTGTCTTCGATTTTCCTTAATATTCATAACGAAAATGAGATATCTCAACCACCGAAAATATGATTAATTTTCCGTTAAATTCTCTACATACAGCTTATCATGAAACAAAAAGTTTAGTGATGTTTTTTCTGCGTAATAATTGTAAAGTATTTTCTTTTTGAAATGAGTAACGGTTCTGTAATGAGGGCCCTCTTATTGTTTTACCGACTTTTCTAACTAGAAAAGTGAGGTATTACACCCGTAGCAAGGTCAACAGGGGGAGTGGGTAATGAACTTTCTCGACGTTTTAGGGGTCCTAGATCACAACTAGTATAAAAAAAAATTTCAGGTTTCCTTATATATATATATATATATATATATATATATATATATATATATATAAGATTTTTTTGTCCGCGGAACTCCTCCGAAACTACCCGATGGATTTTTTTGTAACTTGGCCATATTGTAGTAGTATATCTGAAGATGTGCACCTGCAATTTTTTTGAAAATCGGATGAGTAGTTCTCGAGAAATTTTCAATTTGTTGAGAAATTTTGCAGTATTTCGAGTACCTTTTTGTCCGCGGAACTCCTCCGAAACTACCCGATGGATTTTTTTGTAACTCGGCCATATTGTAGTATTATATTTGAAGATGTGCACCTGCATTTTTTTTGAGGATCGGATGAGTAGTTCTCGAGAAATTTTTACTTTTGTTTAAAATTTTTCACTATTACGAGTAGCTTCTTACGAATAGCTGCGAGTAGCTGCTTACGTTAGGAGAAGCGGATTTTCCTATACGTTTACCATTTTCGTTATCAGTACGTGTATTGTGAAGAACCTTTCATCATTCGACAGGTTCATTCTTCGTTCGTTCTTTACCAAGGGTTCATTGGATTTTATTTCTGATGAAACCTTTTCGTTCAAATTTAGTACACTTGTATCTCGCTTCCCACAGCCCCTAGAGCGTTGAATTTTGTTTTGTCAAATTTTATTTGTTTTGTTAAATTTATTTTTGAACGGATAGTGGCAATGGCGAGTTGTTCATTTTTCTAGCTATTTTTCATTATTATTAGTCATACTCGATAGTTTTTTTTTTTTTTTATTATTATTATTTTACGAGCATTATAAACTGCACGAGGGTTATTTGCTCGGCGTTACAATCTTATTTTAGAACATTACTTGAATTAGGTTAACTTAGGTACGTATTGGTGGAATTGAGTGGCGATCGAACGGAATTTGTTGGTGAATTATATGAAGTTGTAGAATTGAGTGGTGCGTAAATAAGTTAGGGTTGAGTCGATGGTTTCGGAGTTGTTGTTTAGTGCTGCATTGATATTGGAAGATATATTTAGGGAGGTTCGAGTGGGTTGCAGGACGGGGCATGAGAAAATAAAATGATCAACTGATAAATTTTCTTGGAGACAGTGAGGGCATGATGGAGGAGCGAGATTAGTGAGAAGATAAGTATGAGTAAGACGAGTGTGGCCTATTCGCAGCCGAGCTAAAATGACCTCCTCTTGCCTTGAATTTCGTTGGGATGAGGACCAAAATGTGGGTTCACGTTTTATTTTTCTTAATTTGTTATTCGACTGATTTTAGTGAAAACCTTGACTTTGAATGATTAAGTACAATTTTTTAATCTTCATCAAGTGTGCTGATGCGAGACTATACCTGGGTGATTTCACTCTTAATTAATAATTGATTTATTTGTCATTTTTTCATGTATGGGTACATAATTAATAGTGGTTCATAGTTGATTTGAGGTGTCAAAAGAGATGGAAAGATTATTTTCAATTTGGACTGGCTTTTTTGAGTGAGATTTGAGATTAGACTAACGAGTAAACCGGGCTTGGGTGCTATATATTTTTACCGAATTTTCTAGCTAGAAAAGTGAGGTATTTTGTTAATACGTTTGGAATGGTTGAAGCGTGAGGGAAGGAATGAGGGGTTGACTATTGGGTGATTGGTTGCTTCTTTCGTTTCGACATCGATTTTTTTAGTTTTTCGGGATCTCGTTGTAGCTGGATTCCCAGATGAAGAATTTTGGGGTGGAGTGTGCATAGAAAATGGTGATATGATAGCGTGAAGGCAATTTATGAGTGCACGAGAGGAATAGCAGCTCGAGATAGCTTTAAGAGATGCCAGAAATCGGAAGTGATAAAGAATTGAACCACTCATCCTAATATACAGTATACTGGACTAATAATATGCTAAGAATAAGGTATGGGAAAAAATGATTGTAGAGCTCTTTTTTATTAGAAACAACTGTTATAGCTTCGTAGCAGTTTGGACAGGGGGAGGGGGAGTGGTTTTTCTGGAGACGTTTTGTAGGTTTTAGATGACTCTTAGCCTAAATTATAACAAAATTCAGGTTTCCTTATTGGATTATAGGTATCTTTACTCTGTTATCTGTTGATGTGACATCGTAGTGATAGAATTTATAAACTGAGTTTTATTGTTTATTCTACAAATGTTTGACATGATTGACAGGTCATTGGTATTTAATTTAAAGAGAGGGAGTGACTCTCTCAATGTTTCTTGCATTGTGGGAAGAAAAGTCGTGTACTACTCACGCGACTGCGTGAGTGTTTTTTTGAAATACGCGTTTCGACGAGTATCGATAGGGGAATGCGATCTAAATTGGAGTCATTTTCTTGAAAGAACTAAGAGAAAAAATTCGTATAAAACTACAATGTGACTCCATTTTGACATCGATGAGGAGCCGACTTGTAGAGACCACTCAAATTAGGCAATGAAATGCGATTGATCTTTTCAAACACGTTAATTCTGAATTAACTTTATTCTCATCGGGTCGGCACTTCCTTCTTCTACACTGTAAATAACCCGCACTCAAACAATTTATTTTTTCAGAATGTTAATTGGGTTGATCGACAAGAATTCGAGGAGGTTAAAGTGAAATTGAACCATCTTCAAAGAACCGTCGACGAGTTAATTATTGACAAAGGGCTTATTATGATCGGTGAGGCCGCCAATATTATTATGGGGGCTTTTGGAGACCGGAAGAGCAGGATCTCGAGGACGACAGCTTTAAAAAAATTACCACACGATAAGAAGCTGTCGTTGCCAGAAGTCGATGATGTTATTTTTTCAGTCGAAGATTGTGTAGCTGCTTCACGCAGAACTAAACCGAGTCAATTCGAGTTCGATACCTTTCTGGACAACGCCTATGAAGTAAAGAACACGTTTTCACACGAATCAACGTCACTATCTGTTGCTGATCTTAAGGAAACGTACGATGCGACCATATGTAGTATGAAAAGATCTCCGTTCTTGGAAGAAGAAATGAGAGAAAAGCGACTAAAACTGATGAAAAAAAAAAGGTAAAAACTTACCAAAGTTTGAGGACTATGAAAATATGCAGCCGTATTTTTAAATCGCTTCAGTGGTATTGTTAACTGAAGTGAAATACGGCTGCTAAAAGTATGACAAGTTGCCATCTTAGCAGCGATTTTTTTTCTGATGTATTTTAAACAACAAATTTCAGGTACAATAGGTTTTTTAAGCTCATGACAGACGTTATTTATCAAGAGTATTGAAGCATAAGTATCCTAATATGAATGACGTATTGTATTTCTTGAACGTTTAAGTAAATTTCTGAACTAACTATAAGCTTGTAGTAATTCACTTGTGTAGCTTTGAAATCAATTAAGCACAAAAAGTTTGTGTACCAAAATGTTGATAGCTTTTACTGCCTCTAGTTGGTTTATTTTCATTTTTTTTTAATTTTCCGTTCATTGTGAGAGCGATATATAGCTTGCAAAACAACCATATTATTGATTCTTTCGTCAAATTAAATAGTTTTTCTAATTTTTCTTCTCGATATTTTTGATTACCTAGCTATAATACAATCCTCTGAAGATGTTGAGTTAGATGTACCCTAAGATTTCCATTCATATTCCCAGATATTTCATGGTTGTGATTTAATGAAGTTGAATTATTTAAAGTACCTACTTGCGTAACTTGATAACAACTTTCGGGATTTTGCTATGAGGTTTTTACAGTCTTACAAGATTTACTCTGTAATTGAAATCCACAACCACTCTCATATTATTCCAAGGAAAACACAAGGTTTGTATAATTCTATGAATTCATTTGTGACTAGGCTATGGTATTCTGAAAACGGATTCCAGAAGGTGACAAAAAGTTATTGTGACTTGTTAAAAATGAGAAAAATTTGTGATTTCCAAAAAAAAAAAAAAATTGAAGTTGTGAATTGAGTACTCATCAGTTGAATCCTTCTAAGTCATCAATAAATGAAATATAATCAAATTTTTTATTACTTCGATTTTCTTTTTGTCCATCTGCTTTTATGACTATATTATTATTCAAATTGATACAAACGTTTCTTGTAGAATCTTTATCAATTTTATCATCATTGCAATGTGATAGAATTTTAGTTTCAGGTTTTTCAAAAATACCAAAAGTGAATCGTCCATATTTATCCCGATTAATTTTTATAATATTCAGATTTCTTCTATGAGGAATATTATATTTTATTAGATATTTATCAATAGTTTTCAAACTTATATTATATTTCTCCTTAAAAGATTTTTTTGTGTTATTTATAAAATCATATTCTCTCATCAATTTGATTAGTGTTGCATGATCCATTTATTTATAAAATTTTTGAAAATCGTAAATGGGAAATGGTAACTGGAATGGAATGGGAAATGGTAAAATGGAATGGAAAGTGGAATGGTAAATGGTAAAAAAAAATAGAACAAATTTTATATATAAATGGCAAATGAAAAATCTTTAGTTACATTAACTTCAATAGTTAATTCATTTAGTGCAGATGTAAAAGAGATGATAAGTTTCAATATTTAGAAAATTTAAAACATTATTATGAGAATCAATCAACATCAAAGAATCTGTGCAAGCACTCAATCGGGATGAAGATTAAATTGAAATTGGTGCAAGTGCCACAAGAGGCAAAGTGCATCTCACTAGGCCAAAAATTGAAGCGTGGACGCCCAGCTAAAGCTAAAAAAGCCATACTAGTACAATGATATTTTTTTATGTACTGTTATTTTGTTCTTATTTCTCGGTCCCCCAATTCCTGTGTGATTTTTTTTTATCCAGCCAAACAATACTAAAATGTCGGTGAGAATTTGTTTTCTCGTTTTTTTTTTTTTACATTATATAACGTTTTAGAACTTTCTTTCTTGTTTCGATTTTTCTTTTCCTGTTGAAAATTTGTTATGTCGTTCAACTATTACTAATCCGAGGTTAACGGCTTCTTTTTCCAGTGCGGCTAACTATTTTTCCTGGACCCATAAATCACATCTCTTGCCCTACTTTTTGCGCTACTTTTTGTTCCATTGTCTGATTCAGTCGGTTTTTGAAGACGTCCTGGATGAAGTCCACGACAGTGTTCTTCATTTGACTACACAAACAGAAGCGACATATACTAGAGGCCGCAGGGGACGACGAAATACTCGTATGAAGAATACAGCAGAATGATGCAATTCTCATATACCTTCAGGCCGTAGGTTAAAAGGTCAAAATTCCAAAAGTTTCAGACTCGTAAATAATCATTATTATGTATTCAAGAATTAAAATTTCAGAATTACACTATTGTTTTATCTCTTTTGCAATGAAGAGTCAATTCTTTTAATCGTATATTTTGGACAAAAAAGGAGTGGACGAAAAATACACCACGGACGAAATATATTGGAAAAAATTTCGTGGAAAAAAAGTCTGTAGACGAGATGTTCCTGGATGAACGGTCGAGACACTCCACCAGGGCACACTTACAACCTTTCTACCTTCGAATTAAGTCGAGAGATTCCTCTACTGAATTCAAAAAATCCATCATTCAACAGTAAATGACGGCTTCGTCAACGATATTAAACGAAGAACGCAGGGAACCTGTTCTATTGGATGAATAGGTCTTGGTATTGAGAATTGAATTCGGAATTGGAATCTCGAGAGCCTAAATTTTTCCAAGTCCCCCTCCTATCATATACTATGACTTGAGAGTCGAAGTGCCTTTACTACCACATAATACGTCTCGAAAGTAAAAATTTTCTGAATCCTCCTTCCAGTATGTAGCCAAGTGTTTGATCAGTTCCTGAACTTGCTGCCTTTCAATATCTTGGTTTCCATGTCACTAATCAATATCACCGCGAGTATTGGTGAGAAATGAGACCTCATGGTGCTTCGACCGTCTGTCCAAGGGCATCTCGTCCAAAGTCTTCTCCTCCAAGTAATTACACCCACAGACGTTTTGTCCGAGATTCTTCGTCCAGGGACATTTACTTTAGAACACTTTTTGTACATTCTTTTTTTTTTTTTCTGTCCAAAACTATCCCGCTTGCTCATGGTACTAAAACGTCGCAGGTCACATTGATGAAAATAAAGAGAGGTTTACGCAGACAAGATTGCGGTTGATTATCTACGCCGACAGAATTTTTCAGGTGTCATTAGAAATCAAAGAGAATAGTCAGTACATCAACAATATACCATGTACCGAAGATGTGATTAATGGCGAACTCTGTCAGTGACCTCCGAAATATACTGAATGGAGTCAGCAGCCCCGGCGAGAAGTAAGGTTTTAAGCTAAATGCCGCAAAAAATGAGTACATGTTGTCAGCAACAACCAGCGAATAGTTGTACACATAGATACCTACTGACAAAAATACATAATCAGGAAGCAGAGCAGGTCAAGGAGTTCAAATATCTGGGTTGCTACATTCACAGGAAGCCTGGATCTTGAAGTGTAGGGGAAAAGAAGAGGAAAAACTTTTCTTTTTGTACATGTTTCATGTCTTTTATGTACCACCTATCCAATTAAAAACTCCAAGACAAAATTAAAATTCTACGAGGCCACCACCCACCTGAAGGATGGCGTCACCTCGGGGGAAATTTTCGTTTTTTACGAGGCCACTCCTCGTGTTGAGGATAGCAAAAATGGAGTAGATAAAATTTGCCGAGACAAGATATACCACTGACAAAATGTCTAGGAGTTTTTGGACGTAATTTCTAGGAAGAAAAGATTTTGGAGGAAATATCCTTGGATCAATTGTGGGATTACCGATCTCATCACCAGTCCTTTTCCCTGGCAATAGTTCTAGCCCACGATTTTCCTTACTATTCTTGCGTACTTCAGCCTGTCAACGTCAGGATTCTCACTCAGAGGGACAGACAGAAGCCTGGTTGACTCTCTTCTCTCCCAGAAAGCTGCATAAAATCTTTCATACAGAATGTAATTGAGATGGAACGAGAAAAATTTTCAGAAGAATGCTCTCTTGTACGGCTATTATGAACAAATTTCACAATTTTTGCTCACTCCCGAGATCCAGCCCACACCAACTAAATGATGTCATATGAATTTATAATTTTTCAGCGATGAGATAATTCCAAACTTGCAACGCTATCCCTATCATCTTTAACGCTTTATTTCGCCTCTCCGAGATTGAAAAATTAATATTAAAAGTTTCCTATCACCTGTTTCGGCCATCATTAGGTCAACCAATATAATCTCGATTTTATACCTATCTAAAATTAGATTTCATGGTTACCTTAGAAGTACTATGCAACCATTTAGAGCCTTACCTTATTACAGTCTATTTCATTATCGCTTCTAGGCGATTTGGATCGACATTCCGGTGGACTTCCTTGTAATACGGTCTCCTCAACATGCGAAGGCACATAACCAGAATCGTTATTCTCAAGGCGACAGTTTTGCGAAGCAAGAGCGACTACCATACTGTAAACAAAAAACAAAATACGTAACCTACATAACTTAATTAACGAACGGTAGAGCAGTTAATACTGTACAGTATTGTTAACTAAACTTAGCGTAAAAATTAATTAATTTTCGGTTCATATCAGCATCAAGCTTGACGATAGTGGGCGACCACAAAAGTGCTCTTTGTTGCACCATTCTTTGATAACGATAACGATATTATTATTTTGACGACAAACAAAACAAGGAAGATGGTACGCGATAAAGGGCGAAACGAAAAGAAAGTTCCTGTATCCCGATAACGGACAGTCGCAGTTTTGAAAGAATTTTCTTTAAACAATGTTCGGGCTTTTGAAAAGAACCGACGTCGAGATTTTAATTATGGATTTTCACTCATCACAGGAGTTTGCCGACTGGAATTGCTTATGTTACGATGCTTCAACAGCGATGACGACTTCCTAAGAAAATGAAATATTTTTCGCGCACAACATAGGAATTGATTCTTTTCACTTTCTTTCTTTCATTGAAATCAATCTGATGGGGTGTATATTTCTTTTACTCGACAACGTATATCATCGGAGTGAAAAGATTTCCTTTTTCTTTTTTTTTTGATTAAGAACTCTCGATTTGATGGTTACACACGCATTGTAAAATAGTACAACTACAAAATTCGAGTACCAAGGTGTAAATGAGGCAACGATGCTCTCGCACAAAAGAGACCACCCTGTTGTTCAATTAAGCAGAGTTTTCGAGTTAGAAGATGGTCTCGAATTGCACGTAATACTACACATTCTAAACCGAGAACTCTTTCCTCGAGATTTATCGAGGATAAAAATGAAACGCCTTTAGTCGTTACGCTACATTTCCGAGAAAAGGTGGTCTGGTAGAATGGAAATTGCTCTTCGCAATTACGTTCTATATGTACCGGTAAGCTCACTTTTCACCCGTTTCTCTCGGCTCATATGTTCGCTCTATATTTTTTGGTAAACCTGACATGCTGCACAATGACCCTCTGCTCACTCTTGATCATACGTACGTAAAAATTGTCGTCAAATTGGCGAAGATTTATTCCTATTTTAGTCCGGAGCGCAATTACGCGAAGGTATGAGTGCCGTGCAGAAGAGATAAGGTGACGAAGAAAATTCAAAAGAAAAAATTCGGAATGCGAGAGAAATGAATTGAAGAAATGTAGAGATGAGCGAGAAAATATTATAAGAGCACCTACGCTACACGCGAACGAAAAAGGAAATTCAAAAGTCTGACATTTTTATGAACGGGAATCCAATTCTTGTTCTGTCGTCCGACCAATCTACATGTTATTAACCCATACAAACATCCTCCCCGAAAAAGTAAACCGTTTGTACAAATATAATTTTCAAATTATTTCAAAGTGTTTGCGCAAATATCCACTCCGCAAAATTATAATATTTCCTACAGACTGAAAAAAAAAAAAATTTCTGGAACTCTTCAGGAACCTATCTAATAAAATGAAAGCTTGTATTAACATCTATATTATAAAGGAGGAGAGTCGCGTTTGTACGGTGCTAATTTTACTAAGACTTCGAGTTTCGGTTCCTATAAGCCTTTCACACTTCGGGTTCTTAATGCGGATAGTATAAGCGTTTGCCTGATTTGTTATCAAACTCGTAGTCAAACAAAAATTCAAGTTTTTATTTTCAAAAAATTTTTGTAATTTTGTGGATTATATTTACATTTTACCATCTCGTAAAGAAGTAGAAATAATAATTCTTCCGAAAATTTTGTCAATTTTCCAATCTCAATTTTCTCATTTTGATAATATGACTACGTGTATGATAAGAAAAATGTAAACAAACGCCAAGTGTGAGAGGCTTATTGGGGCACAATCGTTGGTAGGGTGTTGAGAGTAGAAAACTCGCCCTCTTGAAGGCGAGGTATGGGATGAAAGTTAGATGTCTTTGGCTGCATCTTTTCATCGTGGAATTTGTAGTATAAAGTGAGGTTCTTTCCACTGACAAAATGTGACGTCGACGACTTAGAAATACGGATTGTTTGTCGATAAATAGCCGCGTATAATTTCGAGCGGTCTACGATGAATTTTTGAATTGTCGCTGTTAATTTATAGTACGCCGTTTGGAAAGGTTTTACAGAAACAATTTTATTAAATGCTTCTCTTGATTAACACACGACTGTCAGGGGCTCGTCGGCCTGAATTATTATACAAAGAGCAATCGCTCAGTCAACCTCCCATGTACCACACGTAAGAAGACTTTATCATTCAGTAAAACTAATCGTGTCTTTTCTGCTTATCCTCCTTCACCAATAAAGTATGTTCATGATGCAAGTCATCTTCAAAAAGACGCTGCAGGTTTGTCTGCAGTAGATCTGACCAACACAGCGGATACATAAATTCTAGAGACTGCATTGCGTACTGAATAAAGGATGGAAGAGGAGAGAGTCGGATGGATAGAAACGTGTTAACTGGGTGGTTACTAGGTGATCAGTAACGGGATGTGATCTTCTGCGTATAAATTTCTTTACATTATAGTACATACTAGGAGAGACAGCGTTTACGATATTTTTTCATACGCGGAAAACGGCGTTTTATCGTGCAGTAAGTAAAATATGTTACAATTAAACGACAGTAGCGGTTAGCGCTTGTTTTCGTGTAATACTGACGAGATACTGCTTAGTTTGAACGAGGCAGAAGAAGAGTTAATGTCAATTTCACCTGATGGAGTCTTTTTGCTCACATAATGAAGAAAATTCCCAATAATTCTATACCAAATAAATCGGGCTCGTCGATAAAGATCGTAATTCCATATACTGCAAGATGTAGCGGTAGCAAAGATCAGACTGAATCACCCACTTTTGAGGGACTCATTCGCTCCGCTTTCGCCCTCTGGTATGAGAAATATTTTGAACTATCGGCCCGCCCCGCTCGTTCGTCTCCTTTCTTGGTTTCGTGTAAGAACGGTATGAGAAATATTTTTTGAGCTATCAACTTTTGTGGGGCCCTATCGCTGTTCTTGGTGTTGTACAAGATTGGTATGAGAAAAATTTCTTGGGCTATCCCACAGTTAAGATTTGCACGCGCACGCGGCGTATACTCGCAAATTTCTGAATCACTTATCGGGTAGAGATTTGCACGCGCACGGTCTCTCTTGACGAGGGGGGGGGGGGCTGTACTCGCGAATTTTCAAATGGGGGTACGGTGAGACTAGAGACATGGAACATGTCAATAATATTGTTGAAAGTTGATTTGTCAAGTTGAAAGACCCTAGTAAATTGGTTGAGAGGAGTGGTGTTTACAATGTAGAGTGTAATGATTGTAAGGGAGTTTACATCGGCGAGACTGACGGTCGGCTACAAATTAGAATTGCCGAACATAGGAAGGCGTGGGAAAAGAAGAACATAGGTGAATCAGCGTTTGCCTACCATCTAATTGCTAGTGGTCATAGGATAAAAGAAGGGTCCGAGGTCTTCCTCCGTAGAGAAATAATAATCTCAAATTCTACTGAAATACACGCATTTCTAAAACAAAGGCAAAACGACTGACTATAGAGGTGTAAAGTCAATGATACTTTCGAATAAAAATATTCACGATTTTCTAGAAAAGACATCGGATGTTAAATGGTTACAAGATAAAGTGAGTGCTTAAAAAGAATATTTTTGACGAGTTTTCATATCATCTACATTTCATGTTCGTATTCCTACGTCAATACAGGGCCGGATTAAGAGAATTTCGCTAGGTGGGCCAGCGGTGGTGGGGGCCTCAAAAAAGATTCTTTTCTTTTTCTCTTCTTTTTTTTGTTTTGTTTTCTTTCTCATGTGGTGGGGGGGGCCTCAATTTGGGTGGGGGCGTGCCCACCCCCTTATTACGGCCCTGGTCAATATGTGTAGACCATGCTCGTCTTAACCTTACCGGCAATGATGAGAGCGGACAGCCATTCAAGGTCACATCATTAGTAGACACAAAGACGAATGTAGATCAATACTTCACTGTATGGGGTGCGTTTTCATCAATCGTGAACAGGGTTGCGACGTTTTAAACAAACGATGTTTACAACGTGTTTAAAACATGTTTAAAACAGCAAAAATCGAGAAATTTACATAGGCTCTTATGAGAATATTTTAAACGTTTTAAACAAATTTTTTGTTTTAAACGTGTTTTTTTTTCAAAAACACCGTTTTTTTTTGCAACCCTGATCGTCAAGAAATAACGAATCTTAAAACTCCCTCTGATAATGGGAGGCGAGGTCTTTCCGAAACAGGTTGTGAAATACAAATTCTGTGACCAATATTTACTGTGTGCATGACGATCTTTTCTAAATTTCCGTGTTACCATCACTCTCGATCCGAGAATTGATCCGGTTCTCAAGTTTACGGTCGGACATATCGAAGAAGAGCTCCACAGTACTTGAAAAAGTAAACTGGAGGGCAATTTGCAAGAACCGCAGAAAAATAAAATAAAACGGAAGCCGCGAGCGCGCTTTCGGTTACACATTTTAAAGCGTAGATAAAAACCCACTCGACGAGATGGGAAAAAAGTACAGTCATAACGACGGAGGAGAGGAAATCATGATTGAACTAGCGAAGTATTAGACTGTGAGTCATACTCGTAAACTAGTTCGACCAACCCCTCGTCCGGAATGTACCTGTTGAGTAGATTTATATCATCGCTGTTAAGATGACGAATTATTTCGATGTTTTCCAGAGTACGGCGTTTGAAGTAAGCCTTCTCTCTGTGGAGGAGGGTTTTTGACCCCTCCCTGAAACCATGACCACTAGTTATAAGGTGGTCAGCAAATGCGGATTCGCCCAAATGCCTTTTTTCTCAATCTTTTAGGTGCTCGGCCACTCTAATTTTAATCTGACGACTAGTCTCGCCTACATACATCCCATTACAGTCCCTGCAGGCTATGTTATAAACTCCGCTCTTTTCAAGGGGCGGGATAGGGTCCTTTGACCTGAATAACAGCCCTTTTACCGTCGTAAGATTATAAAACACCAGACGGAACCGAAGGGGCGGAGGGCGCGACTCAATTTCGAGGAAAATGTACCCAAGAAGGGGAGTTTCATGAAACGAGTCCTGCTATCGACAGAAGAGTCGCGGGGAAGGGACGTAGTTGAATCAATGCAATTCCGCGTGATCTTCCTCCGGACCATAACGTCAATGTCCACGTTAACCTCATTCAATCTAGCCACGTATTTTATAATATTGTGTTCTTTTTGGAAAGCTGCCTGTTTCAGCGAGATGCGGGTTAATCGATGAATAAAATCATTACACGTCGCGAACTTATGAGAAACAGGGCACAATGACGAGCCGTGGACGACAATATCGGTCGAAGTATCTTTTCTATATATTGAAAATTCGTGGACTCCATCTCTAACTGAGATGGTGAGATCCAAGAAGTTGATATTAGAACCTCCAACCTCTACGGTAAATTTGATGGAGGGATATTGAACATTAAGATACTTAAGAAACTCACCAAGGAGATCTTGGGGACCGGTCCACGCACATAGAACGTCATCTACATATCTGTACCAATAATGGACGTAATCCAGGAATACTTGGCCTGAGGTGAAGAGGTCAGCCTCAAATTTGGACATGAAGATCTCCGACACAAGGGAACCTAAAGGGGATCCGATAGGAATGCCAACCTCCTCTGGGAACTCGTAGAATTTCCCATTAAACTTGCAAAAATTGGAGGACCAACATACATTAAGTAAATTAAAGAATTCTTGCAATTCTTCGTGAGGAGTATTAAAGCGAACGAGGAGGTCACCCATATGTTGCATGGCGACAATTCTCGGTATGTTGGGGAACAGGCCGACAACGTCAAAAGAGCGTAGAGTGGTACCCGGCTTTTTATCTACGCTTGAAAATGGTTGTTTAACCGAAAGCGCGCTCGCGGCTTCCGTTTTATTTTATTTTTCTGCAGTTCTTGCAAATTGCCCTCCAGTTTACTTTTTCAAGTACTGTGGAGCTTTTCTTCGGTTCTCGATCCAAGCTTGACTTCTACCTAAAAATTTTTCTCCATTTTTCTCATATTTTACTTCCTTTTTCACTTTTTCACTTTTTTTTTTCTTCTTTTTTCTTTTGTGTGTGTCTCGATCTAAAATTTTTCTCATATTTTCTCGTGTTCTGACCCAAAATTTATATGTTATTGTTTCTGTGATTTATTAAATGTCTAACTAATTCGACTCTTTCCGTAATTTCGTCGGCATTCACACGAATTCGTTGGTGACGGATTATCGGTTACGTGCCTGTGATTTTGAAAAATAACTGCCTAACACGCTGGCAGATTGTTTTTTTCTGCGATATGAGAGAGGTACATGCTTCAGACAATTCATCGGAAAATCTCTATATAGTAGATCACCAAAAACGAATGCTGAGTTTCTAGCACTCCCAAACTCTCTGATCGTTATACAGGTGATTTATGCCAAAGAAATTCAACTAGAAAATAATATTGGGATCCAAATAACGGAGATTATCATCGGCGACTCTACCGTCAAATGCTGGAGGATCATTCCGGAAAATGAAAAGAATTAGTGGATGGCGATCCGATGCGGTTACCGAAGGTTATGTTGATGATACCAACCTACAAGAGAAAAAACGGAACTAACAATATCATTCACAAAGCAGTCAACCTCCCGGGTACCACACGTAAGAAGGCTGTATCATTCAGTAAAACTGATCATGTCTCTTCTGCTTATAATCTTTTACCAATAACGTATGTTCCTGCAAGTAATCTTCAAAAAGACGCTCTAGTAGTGCCTGCAGTAGATCTCTTTCTTTTCCAGAATCGGTCCCCAAACCGATTTCCCGTAAAAAATGTTGTACTCCATTACCATTAATTTCAATTCTATCAGTGAATCTTACATCTTGGGATATGTTGGTGAATTCTTGCCTTTATTGCCTTCGATATCAACATGGTTCACAATGAAAGTGGCAACTACGTCGTTGAAACGAGTTTAAAATCGCCACAGTTTAGTTGCTCACGATGGCGCGATAGTCCTCAGCGCTTTTGTAGGTAGATCGTCACTTGAACTTTCGAGCTTTATTTCCCAAGGTTGTGAAGAACAAGTTCAATCTTTATATTATACAAAATATATAAACAAAGAGACCAAAAAGATACCCACAAAACAAGTTCGATTTAAGTCATCTCGAGCAGCTAACGACAGGTGTTATCAATTCTCTGGATTCAAGGGTTAACGACAGGGCAAATCATACAAATTACCAACAAAAAGAAATATGACCCTTCTAATTAGGCAACCGGCAATTGTGAAGCTCTTATGAGGTTCTGACTGCGGTGCCATGGCTCGAATTGTTTGTTCGAGTGTTCTGGACATTTGTATCAAGTTTCATTGTCTTTATACACAGCGTGCCCGGACGTTTCGGCGCGAGAGAAAGATGAAGTGAATGTGAAACGATGACGACGCTTGACCAGCGCCTTCCTGCGTACACGGTCTGCAAAACTTTTGACAACTGATGATCATGAACGGAATCTGCTTGTGCGAGCGTGCGTGTGGAGATAACGCATCTTATTCATCACCTACTCTCGTACAGGAAGTGCAAATTTTTAAGTAATTGATGAAGGGAATCTGTACAGCTGATCGCGGGTCTTGTGCAGACAGGTGAGAAGATAACGACGCCTTTTCAGCGTCGTCCTTCTTACAAGAATGAGAAATGAGTCGGTTTGAATATTGTATCGACTATCCAGTGATAATCGATGGATTTTTATACGTATTTGATAAATACAGCTCTGACAAAAAGACAGAATTTTGGAGGTGTGAGCGGAAAAGTGATGGCTGTCGAGCGCGAGTCCATGTTCACGATGATGATACGATACAAAACCCGAACCGACATATTCATCGGCCAAATCCCGGTCGTGTTGAAGCAGCGAAAGTAGTTACAGCAATGAAACGACGTGCCGCCGATACGGACGAACTGCCAGGTACAATCATTAATAATGAGCTTCAGCATGCAACCGAGGCGTCACAAGGAGCCTTGGCGAAGATGGCCACCCTCAAGAAACAGATACGCCGAGTACGCAAAAGAGAAAGGAAAGCGCCGACAATATCCAAATCTCTGAGTGACCTCGTCGTTCCCGATCAATATAAGATATACGAATCCTCGCCGGGTGTAGAAAAACAATTTTCATTATACGACTCGGGCGCCTCTCGAGAACGTATCCTACTTTTTGGCCGACCTCGAGCAATAGAAATCCTAAAAGTCAGCGAAGTGTGGTATGGCGACGGGACATTTGACGCAAGTCCTCCATTATTTTATCAACTTTTCGTGATTATGGGTCACAGGTTTGGAGCTGCGCACCCCTTTTTATATGTGCTGCTGCCCAATAAGAAGGGGAAAACGTATCGTGCTCTTTTCGAAAGCATCAAAGCACTTGACACGAGTAACGAACTCGCCCCAGAGGTGTGATCGTGAAGGAGAATCAGCGCGCCTTTCCGTCAGCCTCCATTGGTGGCTGCTTGTTCCATCTCTCGCAGAACATACAGAAACGGGTCCGGGAACGCGGTTTACAGGAGGAGTACGAGACAGTGTTGCCAGATGTACGGCAATTTGAAGCTCGTACGGCCGTACGGCCCAACATTTGGCCGTACGCCAAAAATACGGCTTTTTGATCATAACGTACGGCCAAACTGTAAAAAATACGGCTTCTCGCTTCAAGCCTTCAATATCTTCAAATCTTCATACTTTTTGGCTGATTGGCTGCGTATGTTCTGTGCACGTTCTGTGTTATCAATATGAATGATGAATTACACAATCATCGGAAATAGGTTCAATGTACATATTTCACAAGATACCATTTTGCAATGTGGGTACTGACGAATGAACAACCTTGCTGGAATGCTCGAGGCTTCGAGATACGGTAGCTGCTGCCTAGCTGGACTGATGCGGCTACGAACGAAACACGGAAGTACAAAAGCAAAACGAAACTTTACCACGAAAACAAGCACGAGGCACAGGCTAAATTACAGAATTACTTGCCGATTAAATTCAATTGAAATTCCACCCGCCGGCTCGATACCATACGGATAGATCTATCGACTTGATCTTGAGAGAAAAACAAAATAATTAATCCAAATGGCATGGGTAAGTAAATTAAAAAGCATAACATAACATAGCAGAACATGTTCCTAACCTAGTTTATAATTATGATGTTGTGATTTTTATTCTAAGACGATTACTGCGATAGGTAATGTTGTTCGTTTAAACTTATGTTGAAAACATTTTCCTGCCGTTTTTTTTCAAGCTCCAAGCTTGAAATTTAAAATTTGAATTAATTTACTTCACAATTATCGTTTGTTTGAGAAATATTATTGGATTTTTCATTAAGGTTTGTTCTTTCTTACTTTTAAGTTTTTACAAGCTTGAAATTTAAAATTTGAATTAATTTACTTCACGATTATCGTTTGTTTGAGAAATATTATTGAATGTTTCATTAAGGTTTGTTCTTTCTTACTTTTAAGTTCTTATTATCTACCAAAAATGTAACCAACCTATTACTTTGTTATGGGATTGGGAAAGTTCATTGTGTCTTGTCATTTTGTGATACTTACTTATTTCATTAAATTTTGTTCTTTTGTCTATTGTCTATTCTTCAACCCCTTTATTTTTTCACATCCATTTAACTGACCATGAGGAAACGAAGGGTCAAAAATTGAATAACAAAATTAAAGTAAATTATCCGCAATTCTCGATACGGCCTTTTACGAAAAAAATAGGACCATTTGGAAAAAGATACGGCTTTTTGGAAAGATGAAAAAGTACGGCTGTATTTCTCTAAATACGGCTTTCGCAAGCTCCATGTACGGTTTTCCTAGGTTTCAAATCTGGAAACACTGGGACGAGAATGATTCCAATATAAATTTACACGTCCGAATGATAACAGCGCTCGCCTTTCTTCAATTAGCAGACGTAGAGGGTGGATTCGAGGAGCTCGAAGATTATGTCGATGAATCATTGCGGCCTGTCCTAGATTATATGGAGGACAACTACATTGGAAGGCCGCATAGACGAGGCAGAAGAGAGCCTCTAATCCCCCACGAATGGTGGAATGTTTACGATCGCACAATACGTCATCGCGCGAGAACCAACAACGTGGTGGAAGCGGCCCACCATAAGTTTCAAACCGAGCTCGGTTATTCGCATCCGACTTTATGGAAATTTATATCAATGTTACAACAAACGCAACAAGGGAGAGATAAGTTGTACATTGACAGCGAAAATGGAGCCCCCCCAACGAAGAAAAAGAAATACGTTTCGAACGATGCAGCAATCTTCAATATTGTCGCGAATTACGAGGAGAGAACTACACTCGAGTACCTCCGAGCTCTTGCCCACCATTTAGGAGCTCAGTAGAGTGTGAGGGTGTAAGATTAATGACAAAGCATAATTTGTAACTTGCTGCACTTTTTTCGTCGGAAGACAAAGTAAGTCATGATTACTTCTCGACGAATTAAACAATATTTCTATTTGAAGTAATTTTTTTTTTCTCGCGCCGAAACGTCCCCGAACCATACACAGGATGCAAGGTTGACGCCATTTTATGCAGACAGCGTCCGGACTAAAAGCCTTTGCAACGGCTCGACAGACTTTTTAAATGTATTATCCGAATTCTGGAGTGAATTTTGTTTCAGAGTTTTACGAAACTTTCTAAAAGAAATATTCAAGCTTAAAATATAGGTAAAAACCACGCCTTACATTGGAAATTTAAGGCATTTCTTGGGTTCGAATGTTGAAAGTAATTGTGTTCGTGTCGAAATGTACGAAATCGACTCCAAGAACGTTGGAATTGCGCACCCCCGTTTCACAAGGAACGAGGAGCCACCAAACTCGGCCTTCACCTCTTGGACAATTTCAAGGAGCTTCCATCCCAACAATTTTTTCGAATCAATAATTACCACACCAATTATTATATTGTTATCATTATTAGCTACTTTTTTCAATATACATGTCACTCTACCAAAAGAATTTATGGAACCCTAGATGCTCACTAAGGAGGAGAAGAGAGCTCAATATTACATCAGCAGTTCTTAATGCTTCATGATTCTTTGGTACTGACATCACAAGTGTAAAATACTCGAAATTGAAGACTTGCCTTCTGCTCCTCACAAAAGACATGTATGAAGCTCAATGAACGCTAATATATCAATCTCTAGGGGAATAAAATCGCGTTTTTTACGTATTTTCCTTAAGTAATGGTAAATGGACAAATTTTTCGCTTCGGATACTCCTTGCGATCGGAGTTGAAAGTGATGGCATGTTGAAATTCAGGAGAGAATCGACCTCAAGAACGCTAACATTACTTACCTTTATTTTGCACGAGGAGCTGATGTCACAGAAGTCCCACGGCAAATTTCGAGGGCCATTTCTTTAGGCATCAAACATAACTCACCATATCAACTTTCATGCTACTATCATTAATAACCACTTCTCGACAAAAAATACATTTCACTACTGTACACTGCTATTCCTAAGCCATGACTCATCAACTAGAAGAGCTAGCGTCAACGGGCAGAAAACTTTTTCAAGGCCACAGCCCGTTTTGATGAGTCAGGTTAAACAATATTGGAAATATTCCTCTACATAAAAGCGGACATTAATTTTCCTTTCTGTTAAATACGATTTTATCAATTTTAGCAAATGTTGCTGAGTGCAATCTACGTAGTTGATGTGAGCCGTCAAAAACAGTCGTTACATCATTGACCCAGTTTCTTGTCTTTTTCAATAACCTCCGATATGGATCGGAATTTAGAGTGTACATCTCTAAGGCTACTCCAAATCTTCTTTCCGCTAAATTATTCTATCTTGTGACATTATTTCCTCGGACTAGATCTTATCAAACGCCCCGTGTCAATCAAAAAACATTCAGTCGATGTATCGATCGAAGAATCCGATAGGATACTTTCCACGCACCTCGTTGACGATGTAAATGTAATATTAATAACAGTACTAATGAACGACGATGATGATGATGATGCTGAGCAAGGAGGAAGAAAAGAACATCATTGTCAACGCTTCGTAAAACTGAACTACGATATAATGACGTTTTTAATGTTATTTTTCAACTTTATTTCTCGCGAAAAAAAGTTCCCAAGTATAGTCTCGCATACGGTTCATTAATTTTTTCCAGCAGACTTCGATGATAACGTACAACACAATGTTGGAACGAGCGAAAGAAAACTCCCGACGATGGGAATTAAATTATTTTTGGTTTCGCATTATATTATGGACATTTTAAAACACCGCGAGGAAGAAAAACGATCCGATATGCGAATACGAAAGTGGTAACAATCGACGATATTTCATGAAAAAGCAACTTTACGACAGCATTTAACTAATCCACGTACACTTGTAGCGAGATATACTATATCTAGGTACATATAGCAAGGGGCACATTCAGTCCTTGCGGTTATACGATGAGCATAAAGATGGCATAATATTTCTCACGTTATATTGCAACTGGAACGGTATAGTACGACACTTCGTTTCTACATATATACGATGCAATTTAATTAAACAAAAATGCTTTTCATACGCGTCTCATTTTTATTGCACTCGACTATAAGGTCGTTTCGTGCGGTTGCAAATCGTAATGCGGGGGACGTTTTTGTAATGCATCACCACTCAATACTATACGAATACACCACAACAAGGATTATAAAGATGCGAGATAGAGTTTATTTAAAGACCATCTGGTACAAGATTTATAATTATGGCTGTTGACTTTTACTACTCGCGAAATCACCTAGAAGGAAGACTTTTTTTGTGCAACGAGTCTTTTGCTCGGCAATCTTACGGAGGAGGAGAGGAAATCACTCTCATGCACACAGCCTTTTCGAGAATCCCGGATCTATTTGTAATTGCTCCTTCAACGTCTGGATTTCATCAGTGATGGTGTTTTAAAATAATAATCTTTTTGTAATTTTTCAGCAGTGATGATGGTGTTTACTTTGAAATAATTATTTGTAGAAATTATGCTTCTTTCGTAATCTTTTTCAGGGATAGGTATTCTCTTATTGACGAGGCTGGCGCACAGTGCAGTGGGGTGAAACACTCTCGTCGCCGGCAAAAATAAAAAAATTAAGAAAACTATTTTGATTGTCTTGACCAGGGTGTTTTGACATTTGTAAAATACGAATCTAAAATCTATTTTTGGATTCGAAGCCCCCTCCCCTCTTTACACATATTTACACATGTTTGGCAGAGAATAAATAGAGATTGTCTGTCAGAAAGATCGGTTTGGGGGTTTTTTGCTCTGCAGAATACATATCTGAAATTCATTTTTAGATTTGAAGCCCCTTCCGTCACCCACAAGTATTTGATAATATAATTAACTGTGATAATGATGCAAATAGAGATTCTCCAGTAGAAAGACCTGTAGTTTTTTTTTAACCCACAGAACACAAATCCGAAGTCCATTATCCAATTGAGAGTCCCTTCCTCTCTCCACAAGTGTTCAATTCTTTCGTATATCTGATAAGAACCCCTTCGTTCACTATTTGATTTGTCACATTTATATGAATTATTGTAATTGTGCCTCTGAAGAAAGTTGGAAAGAAAAAAAAAAAAAAATCCCCTATCATTTTTGTTAGTACTACCTATTTACACTTATTTTGTTCTTTCTTTTTCAATTCTCATCATATAAATCTTCATGAAGAAAAGAATTGAAAAACTCATCGTTGTAGTCATCTTCTTCTTTTTTTCCTCTTCTTCTCCAACAGTTTTCTTTAGCAATTTTAATACTTTCTTTTTAGGTGTTGTCAGCGTCTTCTCGATGAAATAGGTAATAAGGGCAAGTTTAGTAACTAAAAAACTTATTTTACCGATTAAATATTTCTAATTCATTTCAATTTTAATCTGCAAAAATACAAATAAAATTCAAATGGGAAGGAAAATAGCTTGTGAAAAAAGGTTTTCACTGCTCGAGTTTTCGATGAACCTTTCTAATTTTTCAGAAAGATTCAATTGAAGGCGGTATCAAAGGAGAATTGGAAAATTTTCTTTAATAAGCTTTTGATTTCACATTAAAATCATTGAAAATTTGTCTATTTTTTGACGCTGTAAAATTTTTTTGGACCAAAAATTTGGAGATCAAAAAAATTTTTCGATAAATGGAGTTTTGAGCAACTTTTTTGGGAAGTTTTGTGAAATCATTCCTCATAAAGACTACCTACGCACACCCGAAAAGCGTCGCAGAGTGACCGCTGCTGTAGGAAACCGTGTAGGGTACGTACTTGGGGAGTATATATGCAATCTGTTGTACACCATTCTGGCCTTTCCCAACAGGCGACGCACACCCTCAAGGATGGTACTTTCCTTCATACCTTGAAAAAAAAAACTTGTTGTACGCCATATGCACGTATATACTTTTAAAATCATGCTCATTGCACTGCAAAATGCAAGTTAATGCAGTAAGTGTTAGTGCACGATTAAAGTGAACGTTTTTATGCGTTTGACTGTTTGTGGTTATACTTTCTCGGCACATATTGGCACAAATTTTTGTCAGTCTAAAGAACTTGAATTTTGAACATATATGTAGTACTGTCGAACTCATCCGCAGCACCCCCCTCCCTCGTATAAACAATTACGCTGGTGAGGTGATAAAAAATCTGATGAAGAGGGTCAGGGACCAGGGATTAATCCTTACTAAAGTTGACAAGGGTAACGCGATCGTAGTCTTGGAGAAATTCTCCTACGTATCTAAGGTTCAGGAAGTTCTCACTCAAAGTGGAGCTATCGAAAATAGCTCTTTCAAGTTTCCTAACTACGTCAAAGAGGTTAGAAAAGTTGTGAACAGGAGTGAGTTTATTATAAAAGTTCTTTGCCCAAAAAAGCCCTGCTCGAACCCAACCCCGTTCCCCCCTCCTCAACGGGCTGCCTAAGGTGCGGCCTGTCGTGTCCTACGTCTCCTCCCTGCCTATTTTCAGGCCAAGTTTTTGGATCGTTGGTTCAAATATCGAATCGAGTATGAGTCCCCTTACTCCGTTAAAAATTCGGTTTGTCTGGCCGAGAGGCTCAAAAATGATACTCTACCTCCGGGTACAAGCTTCTGCTCATTCGATGTAGTCGGCCTTTCTCCCAAAGGGCCCATACTATGCAGTATATGGGTGACCTACTTGTCAAGTTCAATACTCCTCATAACGAGTCACAAGAATTCTTTAACCTTCTTAATGTGTGCTGGTCAATAGAATCAATCCGTTTTTTAATTTTACGGTCATCCATCATAGAGAAATATACTCGCGATGAGTAAGGAACACAAATACAAGAACCGCAATAAAATCAAACAACTCTGAGTGAATAAAGAACTCGTGACGATAAAGCACTTGGCTAGAGTGAATCAGGTTAAAGTGGACATTGACCTTATGGTCCGTAGGAGCGATTCTACTACCTCCCTCCCCCGTCAGTTGTATCTTGTTAGGCGTAAACGGTGGATTAGGATGCCGTTTTTGGGGAAGTTTTCTTCGGAGTTGAGCCGTGTCCTCTGTCCCTTTGGTTTTCGGCCGGCGTTTTATAGTACCAATACGGTGAAGAGCGTTCTGCTCAAGTTAAAGGATCCGATACCGATGGCCGAGGGGGGGGGGGGGGGGTGTTTATAGGGTGGCCTGTGGTGATTGCCCTAGCGTGTACATAGGTATGACTCGCCGTCAATTCCAAATTAAAGTTGATGAACACAGGAAAGCCTGGGAAAAAAGAAAAGTAGGGAAGTCGGCGTTTGCTGACCATTTAATTGAATGCGGTCATAGTGTCAAAGAGGGATCTGAAGTTCTCCTCCACAGGGAAAAATCATATTTTCGGCGCTTAGCCTTAAAAGAAATTGAAATTCATCGTCACCGAAATATTAAAGACATTACCGTGCTGAACAGGTACATTCCCAGGGTGTCTCCCAGAATCGAAAAATGGAAATAGTTGACATTAGTTGACCTTTTTTCGATATTTTATTTGACCCTAAAAAATATCAAACTCCCCCCCCCCCCCCACTCCAGACTAATATCGTAATTTCTGTATTTTATTATTCGTTTGCAAGAATTAATATTTACGTAAGAAAAGTGTCATTTTGAAAGTCAGAAGTTTGTTGATTATACCTTGATATTGTGCATATAGGAAGACATGTGAAAAACATTCTTTACACAAAATTATGAATTTTTGTACTTTTTAGTTGACCTACGGATAGAAAAGTTGACTTTAGTTGACTTAGTTGACCATGTTTCAAAAAAGTTGACTTTAATTGACTTAGTTGACCTGGTAGACACCCTGATTCTTGTGGAGGGATTGATTGAATTAGTCTATGAGGATGATTCACATTTCGATGACTCGCTGGTTCAGTCATGACCTCCTCGTTTGTTTTTACTCGTTCTCGTTGGTGTTGGGTTCAGTCGCTTTCTATACCGTGAGAATGGCTGTTCAGCCGAAAGCGCTCGGATTGTTTGATTTTATTGCGGTTCTTGTATTTGTGTTTCTTACTCTTCGCGAGTATATTTCTCTATGTGTGCTGGTCACCTGATTTCTGTAAGTTCAATGGGTTTTACAAGTTCCCTGAGGAGGTAGGCATCCCCATCGACTCTCCTTTGGGCTCTCTTGTTTCGTAGGTATTCATGTCCAGATTCGAGGTTGACTAATTAACAGGGAACCTGTTTTATGGGGGGCTTTCTGAAGAATCTGCCGTGCGCCGTCCAACAAAAAACTTGGAAAACATTTCGACTCATGAGCCATATATGATAGGAGAGGGACTTAGAAAAAATTTCTACTCTCGAGCCATATATGATAGGAGGGGGACTTGGAAAAATTTCGACTCTCAAGCTATATAATTATGATAGGAGGGGGAACCTGTTTTATGGGGGGCTTTTTGAGAAATTTGCCGTGCGCCGTCCGCCGTCCAGCAAAAAACTTAGAAAAATTTCGACTCTCGAGCCATTATGATAGTAGGGGGACCCGGAAAAATTTCGACTCTCAAGCCATATAACATAGAAGGGGGACTTCAGAAAAACTCGACTATGATAGGAGGGAACTTAGAAAAACGTTGGCTTCCTTAACGAAGTTAAACGAGGAACGCAGGGAACCTGTTTTACGAGTCGAATAGGATTTGATATTGAAAATTCAGGGAAGCCTAGACTTGGATAAAGCTAGTATAAAGAAGGCCTAGACCTACTATAAGCCTAGTATAATATAGTTTGAGAATCTAAATTATTTTAACTCTCGAAAGTTCAGTGGGAAATTTTACGTGTTCCCTGAGGAGGTAGGCATCCCATCGGCTCTTCTTTGGGCTCTCTCGTTTCGAAAATATATGTCCAGATTCAAGGTTGACCTGTTTTCCTCAGACCAAGTGCTACTGAGTCACATCCATTACTGGCACCGATATGTGGACGATATATTATGTGCGTGGATCGGTCCTCAAGAACCCCTTGGTGAGTTTCTCAAACATCGGAATAAAGTGTATCTCTCCATAAAATTCACTTTGGAAATTAGAGGTTCCTCCATAAACTTTCTGGATCTCACCATCTCTGAAAGAGATGGGAACTATGATTTTGCTATATTCAGAAAGGATACTTCGACCGATAGAGTTGCCCACGGATCGTCCTTCTGTCCATTTTCAATAGTTATATTCAATTGACCAGCATTCCGCTGAGTCAGCTAGCTTTCCAAAATGAGCTTGCGACCATCAAGCACTTGGCCGCTGTGAATGAGGTCAACTTGAACATTGACCGTATGGTCCGTCAAAGGCTTACGAGGAAGGGCCTTGATTCTACCTCCTCCCTTCCCCGAGATCTGAGTTGTAATAATGATAATAAAAAACTACGTTGGATCAAGCTCCCGTTTTTGGGTGAATTTTCATCCAAGTTCACTTGTGTCCTCCGCCCTTTCGACTTGAGCCTGCCTTTTATAACCTCACTATAGTGAAGGGTTTGTTTGTTAGGCTAAAGGACCCCATCCCACGGGGGGAGAGGAGTGGGGTGTGTACAGATTGGAGTGCAAGGACTGTAAAGGAGTATGTACGCGCCGTAATGTCAGTAAAAGAAATACACTAAAATATTTTCTCAATTGACTGACAATTGAAACCGATAATTACATCACGCCACAAAAGGTTTGATTCCAACTCTTCTTGAAAATATTTTTCATTGTATCCCTTGCTCTCAATTGATATTTATTTTGTCAAATCCGCAACTCCCTTCCGGAACAGTTCGACGGTCAGGATTTTTCCAATTCCTTTTTAAAGTGGGTCAAAGAAATATTTCACCATAAAAATTCAGTACAGAATAAATTTTCATAATCACCTCCCATAAAACAGGTTCTGCACTGAAAGCTGTAAATAAATTTGTACCTGTACGCTGTGCGATAAAATTATTCATATCTGATTTTTTAAAGAACGAACATTGAACAAGAACATTTTACTGGAAGTTTTTCGAAGAAATAACCAAAATTTAATTCTGTTTTACAGATTTATCCAGAGAAGAAGAGAAAGAAGAAGAAGACGGAGGAGGAGACAAAAAAAAGATAATTCATCAATTAGAAATAATATTTCATTTTTTGTTTTTTTAAATGTTTTATTCGAACTGTCCGCGTTTAATTGAAATTAGGTTAGGGGGAAATTCCCAAGAAGTAATCGATACCTAAGAAATAATATAAATATTTACAATTTTGTGCGCCTACGTTGCATTTATTTTTGAACGAACTAGTTTTTGATACCTAATTGCCATTTTTTTGCTTCTCTATCAAATTGACAACCATTTGGCATGTTTTTGCCACTGTAACAAATTGACAACGAATTGCCATCTTTTTGCCACTACAATGACAATTTGCCAAATAATTGTCATTTTTTTGCTCTTGTCAACTATCTGTCAATTAATTGCCATTCTATCAAAAGCTTAAGTGCTCCATTCTGATTGGAGGAGAAATTTGCCATGTTCTCACTGTTGGCAATTTGCTATTTTTTTGATATTCAGCACAGATCGGGGCAAGATTGTTGGTTTTATCATTATTTTCTAATGATCGCCAGTTCAGTAAATTTGGAATAACGATGCAGGAACTACGCTTGGTAAGATTTTTTCTCACGCCATACAGCTAACATATTCTACAAAGTGACTGGTATGCTAATTCGCACTCCTCTGCGACAGACTCTGTTGCCTACAGATACGAGGAAACAGTCTCAAGTTTTATTGAATTCTCATTCTCGACGCCGAATCTTCCTCTTGAGTAGAACGAGAATTTTGAATGTATACCGACACGTGCCTTTCTAATGTACCGAACGAGAATTTTGAAAACGTAAAAGTGAACTAGAAATGAGGGAGCTCGGTAACAGCTTGAGGTTATGTTCGCAAACACACTCAGACACGAATTTAGTCTACCGTACAGCGCTGAAGAGTTCCTCAAGAATGCGCAAACTTTAATTAGCGCTATATAATATCTCATTATCATAGTAAGGTACTCACCTGTTTTCTTCCACCACCGTCGAGAGAATGAATTCGGCCGACTTTTCGTTCGAGATCACTTGGCAGCCATCTGAGCCGGGTGAATGGTCACCATCGTCGTCTTCTTCCTAAGTACATAAAAAGCAATGAGAGTTTATAAGGCGAAGAAAATACAAGTCAGCTACGACAGACGAAAGAAGGAATTTCCACTTTCTGAATTAAGCTTACAGGAGATGATAATAACATTTTTGTAAAAAGTAGACGAATATTGAAATGAAAATTTTTCGTCTCTTTTCGTTCTTCATTCCAGAAAGGAAAAAAAAAACATAGCAGATGGAAAAAGAATGAAAGAGGGAAAAGTCTAAACAGAAGTTTTTGAAAACTTTTTTTTTTTTTTCGCCTCTTTTGTCATTAGAAAAGAATGAAAATATTTTTCTTAATTAACCTGTAGCAGCTGTGATTACTTGCGTAAACTTGAAAACTCTACGATCCGTTATTTCCTTGTAATTCAAAATAAATGAAATTAGAGCGCCATTGCTTTTCAGAGCTGTTACTTCATTTGGAAAAGATAATTGTTCTGTAATTCTGCGAGGGAAATTTTCAGAAAACGTTAACTAGGACAAAAAACGAGTGAACAGGTACTCGAATTAATGAATACAAAGTTGAAGTGTTGCCCGATGCTCGTGTATCCTATCCTGTTTCACAGTCTTGTCGTGGAATTTGAAAGGAATTTTTTAGAGCAATGGAAAAAGGATTTTATTATCAATATATTATGTACACCTTTCACGATAGAGGAATCTCAGCTATACAAGGTATAGTCTAGTGCCACGTGAAAGTAAAGGAATTATTATTAAAACTCCAACTTGAGCGAACAATAATGAAGAAGATATTTTTTTGTCTACCAAGATACAGAAGAGCGATGCGATCCGGCCGGCGTGTGGAATGTAGGAACAATAAAAACATTTCAAAATCGAATAACGAGACCAGATGCTGTAAGAGAATTGGAAAATGTGCATCACATTATCAAGATCACAGGTGTTTGACGGAGGATGAAAATGGAAACGACGAACGAGTGGAAAAAACGTAAATGCGAGAAATGTTGCGGAATCGTGTTCGAAGGAAAAAAGTAATCGTCAAAATCAGAAGGGATCAAGTTTTCGAAATTGACATACATCTGAATTTAGAATCTAACATTCAAAGAAAGAGTTGACGTTATCCTCGCAAGGACGAGATTTTCCATAGATCGTTGAAAAATAAAAGTACGTTGATTAAATTTCCCAGACAGACGAATTTTGAGAACAAGGAAGTGTTCCATGTCAAAATTCTTGAGTCTTGTCGCTAAATACAGTAAGTTTACAAAAACAGGAACTTATGAAGGTACACTAATAAGGGCAGTGTTTTCCCAAGTTGAAGAAAGTGAAATTGTATCCAAGTAGTTCCTAAACATTTTCGAAAATAATGAACAGCTTATGCAAGAAGAGCATTTGGTAAGGCTTGGATTTTCAGGTATATTTGGCATATCGAAGTTCTCCAGAGTTCTCGAACCTCAACAGTATACCAGAAAATTCGACGTAGTCATCAATGGAATACCGCGCGAAAATTAAAATGAGAAGAATAAACTCCTAGCAGAAATTCTAGAATACCTACAACATCTGCGGCCTACACTGGTGTTTACCAACGAAATCAGACAAGATACCTCTTACCATACTCTAAGTCTCAATAATATCGGAGTGAAAGGAAACTTCATTCAACCTTCAAAGTGGAAAAAGATTAGTAGGGACACACTTAAATAACGCACAAAATCTTTGTCGACGAGCACCTAACCAATCTTGACAGTTGGTTGGGTACAGCAAGGAGAGCAGTGAAGGCAAGATCAATTGCGTTATAGAGACACAGAAATGTAAACGTGCTGATACGTTAGAAGGAAGACGATCATAAGGTGATAGTCACGGAAGAAAACCAAATCCCAACGATACAGAATTGGAACTAAAGAACCAGATCAGCTCACAGTCAGTCAAGTACAGAATCAAGAGTAAGTGATAACCAGAAGTCGATATACATTATACATCTACTTACGACCCCCCAAAAAAATTTGCCTCGAACGGTTTTTTCAGAAATCTAAGAAGTGAGTCAACAAAGCTAGACAAAGGTAGTAGTACTACGAGGAAAACGAGATAATATAGGGCTTTTCCATGTCGGCGCATTGCATACGTATTCTCCTACGTGTTATCGAATGGTAGTATTTCCAACATTGCTCTTATGGTAAACTACTCCACAATGAAAATAAGTATGCAATCCAGCAACACCCATAAGAGCAATGTTAGAAATACTACCATTTCGATAACACGTAGGAGAATACGTATGCAATGCGCCGACATGGAAAAGCCCTATTGTAAAACAAAAATTCGACTATTTCCCCTCCCCTCCCTTCAAACCTATAGATCATCAGAGGCCAATTTAATGGAAACACGAGGAATCTTTGCAGATCGAGAATCATCCTCTGCAAACGACTAATTCACACAATGCTGTAAAGACCAAAAAATCAAATTAATTTTGACTGCAGGCAGCGCACTAAGAACAGGTTAAATGAATTAACGAGGTTGTTCTTAATAAGTCGATCACATTTTTACCAGAAGGAAATGAATGAGATGAAGATAAAACGGCCAAAAACAAGACCCTGAACTTACTAAAGCAACTATCTCTCTTGGATTCCAAACTAGAATACAAGCAAATGCCCATATGAAATTGACAAGGAACAAAATACACAAGTAGAAAAGAATCAGAAAAACCTTGACAAACAATTTCAACAGAATCGCTAAACAACCTTGCAGTTTTAAAGCTCGTTAAATGAATATAAAAAAAAAAAGAAAAAAAAAATAGAAGAGAAGACGTTTGTGAGATAAAAAAATGAAAACAAGAAGATACACATATGACCCAGAGAACAAAAGATGAAAAGGGAAGTTGAAAAATTTCAAGTTGAGGGGTTTTCCACGATTCTAGGATCAAACTCATCAATACAAAACCATAGCAATTTTTCTATCAAAATTTTTAATGTTTCAATTTTGGACTAAGAATACTTATTAAAAAATACTATCTAATTTTCACCAAAATTGCTGAATTAAGCTTATTTTCAGCAAAATTCAGCAAAATTTGTTCAAGATTTTATAATTTTGGACGAAATATTATAACAAACTGGTCATTTACGGCCTAATTTTGCTTTAAGCCCCAATTTTGGCAATTTTTGACAAAATAAAATTTTTTTACAGGATTTGTCAAATTTTCCGCGTAAATACAAAATATACTTCCATCTGTAATGTTTGATATAAGTTTGAATTGCCTCTGTACATGGTAGGCAACTCAAAAAAAATTCTAAGACCCGAAGAATCTGTAGAACTTTTTGAAAAAAAAGACTGAACTTCTATCTGATTTTCAAGCTTCCTACCCTTAGAAAAAGGTTCTGACAATTTCCGAGAAACCCTGACTCTAATTATAATAATAAACATAGCTCTCAAACTAGATAAACAAACTCTTATGAATTTAGGGATTTCAAGTTGTCTAAAAATGAATACTGTTAATAAATTTTGAAGTATAAGGTAACCAATAATTATTTTAAAATGAGTTGATGGATGAAAAAATGTCCAGAAAAATTTTCCAAGTTTTTCTTGAAGGTCCAAAATGCATGTACATATTTTAAACTAGGATATGAGAAGAATTAATTAATTTTAGATGAAAAAGTGAAAACAATTTTGATTCTCAATATTCCTGAAGTTTTCTTCTTTTCTTTTTTTCTTTCCTTCTGTTTTTTTTTTCAACGAGCTATTTTACTATACACAAGGGGTCGTTAGCTTTTACGTTGAGAAAAAATATATGGGTTGAATGAATTTGCAACAGTATGAGGACCGGAGGAAGTCAAGAGCGTCAGTAATGGATTCTGGTTTTTGAAGAGAACAAAGGAGAATTGAGAGGGGACAGAGAATGGTTTCTTGAGGTTTAGGAGGTACGGAAAAGTGAAGAAATGGGAGACATATAACTCCTCAGCTTGGCAGTATTGGCGTGAGGGTGGAGTGGACGGCCCTGGGAAAAGGAAGAAGTGAGTTGGGGTGTGCTAAATTCTTAGTCGTTCTATGACTATTTAACTCTTCATGGCGCGCGGCATGAGGAACAAATTGAAGAGGACTAAGAAATCAGGAATTTTTAACTAAACAAAGTTCATTATGGGGTTGAGAGGACCGCAAGAAAATTGACAGTAAGTGATAAATGAGCGTCTTGAATTTTCTGTGAAACTTGAAAATGATAAAGAATTGAAATCACTAAGTTTAACCTTTGTTGAATGTGATCATAACATCTTTAGAAGAGACTCTAAACGCTTTGGAGAAAAAGAGTCAACTTACACTAAGTTCACCTTACAGCTGAGCTAAGACAAAGGAACACGAAAAAAATTTTCAGGCTGCAAACCAGAAGCGAAAAAGGGAAATGGCGAGCAGGTTCTAGGCTAGCTCGGTTAATATTGAACTGGACTCATTTCTAGGTAAGAAACTTAATAGGCTAAATATTCTCGTAGCTCCTCTGTCACAATTTGAAGACAAAATTCTCACAATATTCTAACGCAATTTGAGAGATATTTTGACAGAAATATTGCAGATTGGCAGCATTCTTTTAGCCTTCTGTTACAATCTTGTTGACAAAATTCTCACAATATTCTAACGCAATCAGTATTTTACACCCATAATAACAGTATTCTTACAAAATGATACCTGAAGTGACACAATTTTAACAAAATTGTAACAGAACTAACAGAATCCTCACACTCTGACAGATGGCAGAATAGGTCCCACATTCCGACAGAATTATTGCAGATTGGTGGCATTCTGTCATTTTCCGTTAACCGGGACAGTTTATCTTTTATTAAAATTTCCTATTCCTTTTTTAATTCTCAAAGATTTTTAGTGTAAGCGAATTCTTAGCCTCCCCCCCCCCCTTACTTCTATATGAAATTATTTCACATAAAAATTGACCTCGAAGTTGACGCTCCAACGCTTTGGGATAGCTGTCCAAGAACTTCCTAATTTCCAGGTTTGTGAGCCGAGGACATGAAATTATTCTCGCCAATATGGACAAAAATGGTGACCGAAGTGGTTTTGCAATTTGGTGTTACAAACAGATTGACTTTCTCATAGCCGCTGAACCACTCCAAAAACCAAAACCTTTTCAGCCACCATGTGTTGACTGATATTTTATCCTCAATAAAATTACGGTTCATAGTATGTTTATGGAAATTCAGATGAAATAAAAATACAATTCCCGTATAAACTAGGTATACTGCGCGAGCGCTTTCGGCGTGAGCCATTGACGAGCGAACAAACTGAACTAAGAAAAATAAAGAGTGCAAAAACTACATAAAGCGATATCAGAAAGGTGAGAAAACAAGTAAAAACGAGAAATTAATGGACAAAGGGAGATAAAGAAATACTAAAATCAACGGGTAGGAAGAGGAAAAGTAAAAATGAGTCAGAATGCACAACAGAGGAAACATCGAAATTAAAAATTAAATAAGGTAGAATTCTAGAGAGGTAAAGAGCCTTGAAGAAATCAACGTAAGTATTTCAACCCTAGAAGAAGAATTAAATTTTCGGATCCAGAGCTTTATAGAGTAAGGGAAAACCTGCATACTGTCAGGATGTCAGCAAGAAATGGACTTATAAAATGATTCGAGGATACTTTCCTTGTATCAGATTAGAAATAAGCTGTCGTCGTTTGACAGACGCGAATCAGAGAGTCCGTATATAATTAAGGCGTGAAGGTTGTCGTTAATATGAGGATACATTTAATTTTAAATTCGGGATTCAAAAATAATGCGGTCGCGTTCCTGATTCTTCTTCGATAAATTTCAAAAAATACATCGATACGATTCAGTTAAATCACAAATATATCTTATAACTGTACAGTTCAACTTACTTGACTCCCACTCCCCGTACAGGTCGGTCCTTCTTCAATATAACTCGAACCTCCTCCGCTACTTGGTAACAGGGCGGACGTACCTAGAGTGGTTTCGGCCAGTCTTCTAGTTTGTGCCACATTTTCTATCACGATACCAGGCTTTAAATCAGTCGAATGTGGTCTTCTCGAGGCTTTCGCCCTTGCTGCTCGTATTCTAAGCGCCTGCAAGTGTATAAAGATAGGTAAGTTACCAATATCTTGAAGGGCAAAATTATATTATGTACATTAATGGAAATTGTATGCAGTATTTAATCGAGGTGAGTTAGGGTTTACTTAGTATGACTGGACATTTCTCACACGGTCAAACGATTAAGATGTCAGCAATTCAAAACGACATCGATCGTAAGTACACAATCTTCTTCTGCTCGTGTTTACATTCTCCAAATGAAGGAAAACCTCAACATCAATAATTCATATTATTAGTTGAAAACTTGAGCAATTGTTTTTAAATTGTTTAGTACGAGAAAAGGACGAAGTATATGGCGCGGAGACTGAAATACATTACGTACTTTTCGTGTCGTAAAGTCTGACTTCTCTTACATGTCCGCTGAAAATCATAATGATGGACGATTTTCAACCATTTTCTTTCCTCCTAAACTATCTCTTTTTCTTCTTCGCTCGCTAGTCGTTTTCATCCTCTTCAATAATCAAAAATTTACAATGCAAATTATGTGCCAGTGATTTTTTCATTTTGTTCTCGTAGGCTCACAATTGTACAGTAGAGGACACGACGTCCTACAATAGGACATCAGAATTCTCGTATTTGACAGCGATATCGCAGGAAATTCTTATATACTGTACGGTATATTTTATTTCCTTCTTTCTTTGCTGCTTCAAGGAAAAGAATATGAGAAAAAAAAAAAAAGAGAAAAAGAGGCAACAAATTATTGCATTTTTTTTCTGACACGAAGTTACGTAGTTATAAATATATGAGTTATAATATAATAATCTACAATTTCTTGCTTGTGTCATAAAATAGCAACTCGAGCTTTAGACATAGCGACGCCCGCAGCTCGCATTTTCACGTATATCGTACGACTTCCGGGTTTCGCAAAAATAATTCACGTTCAACGTCTAGATACACCTCATCTTAAGCCGAGAACACAAAGAACTTTATTGTTACAGCATAATATCACATGGTACGCTGCAGTTCAAGAGATAAGACAGGACAAATACTGACTCCTGATCGTGAAATTTATAAACGATACAATCTTTTTCCAGTGCAAATCGATCGCTAATAAGAACTCAAACGAAAAATTTCGCTTTCTATTGTAAATTTTTCTACAAAATTTTATTCTATACGTAAACTTCAGAAATCGTACGGAGTTCGTCGCGTTAATTTAATATAAATATCTGTTTTAGAACCACGTGGGTTTTGGGTGAAGTAAGGCGATAAATGACACCCTGAGGCAGATTCCTCTACACGCCAACTACGCCATGGCGTGTAGAGTTCACAACATTAACTTTGGTGTCAGGGATTCAAGGCTTTTGGCCAGCATTATAATACCAAGAATGGTCGTAATATTCTTGGTAAGTCTTCAACGAAAGTCTAAGAAAACGAGCGTCTTGGTGAGCCACCAGCGTCATTGTACCGGAAGACTTGTCGCCCGCAATCTCAAAGGTCATTTTGAAGATACATCGAACTGGTAGAATCGCTCTTCAATCAATACTTGGCGGATAACTTTTGCACATTTGTGTGGAGAAATATTTTATCACAGTTTCAATCTTCAAACGTCGCCAAAATATTAACGGCGCGGCGTCCATTGAGACTTTCCGAGTTATCGCCAAATCGAAGGAAGTCCACATAATGACCAACTATGTAGGGACCTTTGGTTACACCACACCGGCGACATTATTAAAGCTCATTACGTAGGTGCCAATTTGCAATAGCTCGTAATTCTAAGCCTTGAATGGGTTAAGTAAAATAACAATATAATCAAATTTGTTTCAAAACATACTTTAATCATCAAATTTTGAATATAAAACACACTAACGCTACAGTGATGAGGCCTTTCGATAGGACCGTCATCATCAGACTAATTCAAAAAACTAAGTAACAACAAAACGATACTGAAGGAGTCGCTGGCGAGAAATAACGAACATGCGAAAACAAGAAACTAAAGATTACGCATATTGGTGGTAGTGTAAACCGGAGACCGTGAATACACCTGTTCGATGAGTGCATCTTAAACGATCGCGCGGTTTATCAGGTGGTAGACGTGATGGTTCTTCTTCTTAGTTATTTTGATATTTTCTGAGGCCAATCGGCGGCGGAAGTTGGGTTCGATTTCCAGGATAGTTTCCTCTCCACCTAGGTGTGACTTCTCCAGGAGGTGTCTCGCGAAAGCCGACTTTATTGGGTTTTTACTCTCGTATGCCGTAATATGGTCGGTGATCCACTCGGACTCCCCGACGAAGGCAGCAGAACAGTCTCTACAACGGAGCAAGTACACTTCACTCTTAGATAAGGGAGAGGTCGAAGAAGGTAAAACTACGCACTAAATTGGACGAGGAGAAAAGCCAGAAACTCCAGTTTTTGGGAAGAAAGAAGGAGGAAGTGCAGCCAAAGTTACTCGTGAAGGAGAATTCGAACCTTCCCCACAAATTCTACAGTAGAATAACTCTTCCTCCCTCATCTCTAACGCCGAAGAAGATTTACTGAAATGTGGACTGAAACACTCCGTCCCGCCTATGTCGGAGAAGAATGTCAAAGAAAAACTGGCGGCTGACATCGCCATTTTCAAACCGCGACTCCCGAGTGACGCAATCGACCATATAGCGGGAATCATCCAAGGGTATAGGTAGAACGTTCAAATCTATCCAAAGAACATCAAAGAGGATGGACTCATTGTTATCAAAGCAGATACAGGGAATACAATGGTCCTCATGGATAGACCGGAGTACGACAAGAAAGTTCATGAGTGCCTCAGTTCCATCGGTGCCGTATCCGCACCGGATTTCAACTTCAATACGTACAATAGTGGAGTTCGGTCCAAAATCAACGCGTTTAAGTACGTCTTAGATAAGGAACCCCTGAAGAAAGCTATCCTCATTTCTAACCCACTATCTCTTCGCCTTTATGGCCTTCCTAAAATCCACAAAACAGGGTTCCCCATGCGCCCGGTGGTGTCCTTTATTGCGTCTCCCACTCACAAGTTGGCCAAATACTTTGATATTTGGTTCAAGTCTGTCACAGCTTCCAATCGCCGCTTTCTTTAAAAAACACTTTTGAACTATCTGAGTTACTCAAAGAAAACCCCCTCCTCCGGGAGGCACTCTTGTTTCTTTTGGCATGGTTGGATTGTTCCCCCACGTCCCCCTCCAAACTACCCAGGAGCGTATTGAGGAATCACTTCTTGAGGCGGCAGTCCCACCGTCCATGATTTCGGAATTTAAATCCCTCCTTCAGTGCTGCCTCAGACCCAACATATGCCAGTTTAACAATTCTAGGTTCAAACTCCCTCTCGAGATTGGTATCCTTATTAGATCACCGCTGGGGTCTCTTACTTCCGAAGTTTTCACGTCCAGATTGGAGAACAACATCTTCCAATCGCGACATCTTCTCCTTAACCACATCTTCCTCTGGCACCGGTATGTCGATGACATACTATGGGTCTGGACTGGACCTACACAATATTTATATGACCTCCTCGCCTTCATGAATGATCTCTACCCTTCCATTAAATTCAGATCGAGATCAGAGGCTCTAAGATAAACTTTCTTGACGTCACTATTTCTCTCCTTAGAGGTAGTCTTGGAAGGGGCATCTACAAGAAGAACACGACCACTGATATCCTTGTCAATGGGTCGTCCTATTGCCCCTTTCCCCATAAAATGACGGCTTTCAATTCTTTTATCCACCGCTTGGTCTCCCTTCCCCTCACACCTCCTGACTATGCTGAAGAGGTCTCCATCCTCAAGTACATGGCCCATGCCAATCTGCTCAACATTGATGTTGACGGCCTCATACGGATGAAGAAAGTAAAAATGCTCTCCAGCGAGTTACTACCTTCCTTCCCTCCCTTTGGACAACTGAGTGGAAGAAGTTTGTTCTCCTCCCCTATCTTCCCAACCTCACCTCCCAGATTGGCGTAGTACTCCAGACCATCAATAGGTTCCCTTTGTACTACCCTTTCTCCACGATCGGAAGGCTCTGAAAGATTCGACCTCTCGCTTATTTAAGAGTGGAGTGTACTTGCTCCGTTGTAGAGACTGTCCTGCTGCATACGTCGGGAAGACCGGGAGGTCTTTCAGCGCAAGAATCGCCGACCATGTTACGGCATACCATAATAAAAACCCAATAAAGTCGGCTTTTGCGAGACACCTCCTGAAGAAGTCACGTGGAGAGGAAACTATTTTGCAAATCGAAGCCAACTTCCGCCGCCGGTTGGCCTTAGAAAATATCGAAATAACTAAGAAGAAGAACCATCACGCCTACCATCTGATAAACCGCGCGATCGTTGAGGATGAGCTCATCGAAAAGGTGTACTCACGGTCTCCGGTTTACACTACCACCAATATACGTAATCTTTAGTTTCTTGTTTTCGCATGTTCGTTATTTCTCGCCAGCGACTCCTTCACTATCGCTTTGTTGTTAAGAGAGAACCCCGGACAATTCTGCACAGGTAATGCGATATTAGAAGGAGAGGTACTCTATTTGTCGCACATGTCGTTAGAATTATTAAAAAAAAAAATCCCGGAAATATTGGGTTTCTGGGCTACCTGTAAGAGCCTGTGCGCTTCATTTTGACGAAAAATACATATCCACAAATACAAATAATACATGGATGAGAATAGGATATTTTTCTTCATATACGCCGTACAGTAAAATAAAGTTACAACTATACTTTCAAATCTATATCAAGCTATCGTTTTTCTTTGACACCTCCCGCAGAGAGGATCGTCTGAAAAACGACGAAAACTACTTGAGAACATCATCAAAGAGCCGAGGACAACGTTAAAACCTTCAACACCGAACCAACTCTAACACGTATGGCCATTCTAAATCTCAGAGTTTTCATCTCTTTCTGACGAAATATTCCTCTGTTTTGAGAAAAAACTCGAATGAACTCCAATTGGCCATCAGATCATTTTTGAGTAACGATATGCTTTCTAATTTGCACGCAAACTTACAATTATAAGACAAGGTTACACCTGCTTTGCCGATAAGCGCGGAAACAACTTCATAAAAGTAAACTAATCAACTGATCCTCATTCAACTTCGTTTTCGCCCTCTTTTCGGCTTTTCCCCTCATGCTCGCACTACGTACCAGTAAAAACAAGCTGAATATTCTCGAACTCTGAAATAACGAGAAAACAAATTCGTTTCCCATTTCAAGTTCCCGCATCGAAACGGCTTAATACTAAAGAAATGACTTCGTATCAGAAACTCGCTATTGGCATTGACGCAATAAAAACAAATTAATCTCTCCCAACGAAATACAGCAACAATAGGATGACTTTCAATAAATTTTGTTCTTCAAAGGTACCTTTTTTTTTCTCACTCGCAAAGTCGACACGATTTCACGATCATCGTTTTCCACGTGTGAGAATTTTAATAGCCATTGTATTACTGGTGTACATCAACTGTGATAAATATACAGTAATGCCCAATGCTGATATCAGTATACCTTCCTTTTTTTTTTCATTTTTCTCTCGCGCGTCGAACCTTTTGTTTTACGTGCTGTCGCTTTGAAAGGTTCATTCATCTGGAAGTGATAGTCTTCCAAAGAATGTAGGGTAGGTAGTATAAGAACGTCCTCTACGAGCGATGCTTATTGTGCAGCACAACTTGTGAACGGGAGACAAAAATTTTGATTGTGATACACTATCACTGAGTATAGTTCTGCTAACGGAATGACGTTTTTGTTCGTCTTAATTGACTTTCCGGATACTCGATAAGAAATGTTACTCTCCTTCTCAAATGACGACGCAGATTCATCGACAGTTCTCATTATGGAAGTCTAATCTTGGGTGGTACTTCCTCGTTTATTATTAACAGACTTTACATGGAAACGTAAAAAGAAAATAATCATGATACCAGTCAAATGTTCTTTTTAATAAGAGGAGGAGGTGCATGAAAAGAAAAGAGGGCGCAAGAGAGAAAAAAAATCTCGGAGTTCTGAATATTATGATGATACAAATTACAAGTTAGACTCACCATTGTACAAAAAATAGAGTTGTTCGACTCAGAAAATTTTTGAGGGAACCTCCCACTACCTGATCTGAAAATTTGTACTGCATGTAAACGGTGGACTGGTGGTCAATACAAACTGCCTCCAACGGACGTTGTACCATTTTTACATACTGGAGTCAATTGCTTTGGTCCCATTTACATAAGATGAGATACTCCACTCCTATCCATGAAAACCTTTGTCGTTTATTCCATTTGGTTAGTCACATGCGGAGTACACCTAGAACTCTCAGGAGATAAATTTTTCCTCGCTCTTATACGGTTTTCTTGCCGTCAAAGGTTACCAAAGTTCATGATTTTAGACAATGGTACCAATTTTACTTTTGTAATTATCGGACATTTTACCCGCAAAAAAAACGAAAAAAATACACAAAATAATTCGAAGAACACGTCAAGATTTTTCATAAATCTCGTTGACGCTTTTTGTTTCATTATTTTTTTCTCATTCTTGTTTATTGGGCTGTTTTCCTGCCGTTTCTATTTCAATTTTCAATTGTAATGCTATTATATTTTATACATATTTGTGTGTGCATAAATACTGATTTCAATCCTTGATTTCAATCTTTAACTTCACTCCTTCGCTGGCGTAAAAGAAAGAAGAATGAAACGTTTTACAAGTCAGTTTCGCGGTCGTGTATACCTGTAGAACCGATACGTCGCATGAAAATCTCAACAGTACCGAGAAACCTAACAGTACTGTGACATATAAAGGATTAATAATAATTATTCTAGAAAAATGAATCATTTTTTGAACAAAAGAATTATTAAACTAATATTGGCTTTCCGTTACCAGTTTCTTTCAATGTTTTATTTGGAGAAATTTACCCTTACTTTTTCACAAAGTCCATTTACCAAAGCATTGTATTCAATCTATTCAGCACGAAATGGTCTAGTGCTAGTATGGAGCGTGATACAATCGAAAAACGATTCATGAGGAATCTGAGTTGTATTCAATGTGAAAAGCTCATCGTCTCATTCAATTCTTTATCAGATGTTAAATGACTATTCAACGACTAGTTGAGCGGATGAATCCATAAGTATTGTTGCGTGGTCTTGAAAAAGTGTAAGAATTTTTATCCATGGTTATCATTTTGATGACATGTATTCTTAATTTTCAACTACACGCATTACTTGTCACTGTGATTGAAGAAAAATGTGACATATTTTGACTAGTTTTGATGGCATTTGATGCAAAATGGATACAATTTTGTAAAATGGTGACAGAAAATAAGGAGAAAATGATCCATTTTTCTTCTGAAAACAGCAAAAATTAGTGAGTCAATTTCCAGGGATTTTTAAGTGAAGAAAATTGGGTGAAGAAATCTTTAACTGTCCCAGAACATATGGGTGTACAACGACTCCTAATTTTTTCATTTTTAATAGTAAGAAGAAAGACAAAGCGGCAGAGCTCTGCCGGTTTGTAATCATTCATTTTTAATAGTAAAAAAAGTGACGTAACGGCAGAGTTCTGCTGGTTGATCTCAAGTTGTTCATTCAAAATTTGTATGAAATGAATATATTTTCACAACTTGAAATTATGACTAATGGAAGTTGACTTCTGTTTCAGAATTATAAGAAGAGAAGTATCAGCAGTATGCTTCAAATTATCACAAATTAGATGAAAGCTGGCGCAGAAGTAGTTGTATGACTTTATAAGACTGTGATGATTTCTTTAAAAAAAGAGAAAAATGATAGAAATTTGATATAAAAGGTTGAAAATTTTTGAACTAGCAAGGAAGAAAAATAGGGTGAAATCATTCATATTTGATATAAAAACAGCTTAATATAATAGTGAGAAAATTGGAGGATTTCTAGGATTTTATTGAGAGGTTGAAAATGAGAAAAAATACCCCTTGCGCGAGAGAAATTATCAAGTGCGCCAGAACATACATGATATATCTACTAATGGCCGACCCCTCACATACATTTCTTCTGATGAACTAGAATTTAAGGTGTTAATACTTAATCCTGTGAATAACACACAGGAAATTAAAATGGAGCGACTTCCATCATCCGCTCAGAAAGTGGTACAAGAATACAAATGTGTTCTTGGACTTGTATGCGACTCTATAGTAGCTTTTTTAAATTGTTATTTTCCCTTCCTAAAGGATAAATCTGCCTCTAGGCTCACTACCATTCACCTCTAAAAACGGTGATGTGGATCTCATTCAGGAACCATTCGCCTCTCGAAGAACTTGGCCACACGGCGTTATCCAATGAGTGGAGTTGGGTTCTAACCTCACTGAAAGTCAGAAGTGCCCTCAAACTGGCGCCAAAAGAATATTCTATTCACTTGGTATCGACTTTACCCTCCAAAGCTACCTGAGTCAGACCAGCCAAAGCTTTTCCATCAAGTACAAGCTTCACGTCACTTTTCCCTGGAAGGGGGGGCTGTCGAAAAAGTACCACTATAAATCGGTCGTGATCTCAATTTTCAATTTTGACCTCATATTGAGATTGAAGTAGCAAAATGACTCAACATCAATGAGGAGACGCGGTTGAGGCTCCAAAACGATCAAGTGAATCTAATTCAGGTCCATTTCATCACCTCCCCCCTTTTTAAAATTTTGAATTTTTTTATGGAAAATGACTAGTGCTTGATTTGTGCTGAAATGTGCCGCAAATTCCATGTTTTGTGCTTCCTCCCCTCCTCCGGAATAGACGTAAGTTTTTCAAACAACAGACCCCAAATTTTGCATTCTTGTCTCTCTGAATGAAATGTGCTCAATTAGTGTTGAAATGCGCAAATTTTATGTTCTGCGCTTCCTTATTTCTTTAAATATTCACAATCTTCGGTGGGGCTACTGTGAAAACAATACCCTCCCTCCACTTTTCCAAATTTTAACTGAGAACCTGTTTGTTCTACGGGACTTGGAATATTTTCG
The DNA here is from genome assembly GCA_035079385.1 of Aspidiotus rigidus. Classification (NCBI taxonomy): domain Eukaryota; kingdom Metazoa; phylum Arthropoda; class Insecta; order Hemiptera; family Diaspididae; genus Aspidiotus; species Aspidiotus rigidus. The sequence continues at coordinate 295,932 of JAVHKY010000074.1, read as the reverse complement.
ACTATCAAGCTATTTGTATGTGAAGAACTTGGAGAAATATTGACTTTCAATCTGGTGGAAACTGACCTCAGCTAATAAGGTAAGTGGAACATGACAAAAGTGAACAAGAAATTTAGGGAACCTGTTCTATGGGAAGAATTTGATTATGAACGCATTAAGATTGAAATTCAAAATTGGAGTCCTCTCCTATCACATAATAGCTTGGAAGTTTAAATTTTCTAAAAGGAGGAGCCGTTGTCTTGCAAATTTACCCTCATTATGGAGGTGGGGTGAAAGCACAAAACGTAAAATATGCAGAACAATTCAGTACAGATGGAGTAAAATTTATTTTGACAGATAGAAATCCAAAATGTGATATAAGAGAATGGTCTTTACAGTTTTACAATTTCACCTCAAGACTTTTGTCGATATCTTTAAAATGGGTTAGGAACGAAATGTGATATTTGTAGCAGAATTCATTAGGCCAGATAATAATTCAAAACATGGAACAAAAAAAGGAGTTCTCTACAGTTTGAAAAGCTCACCTTTAAGACTTTTGTGGATATTTTGAGTAGGGAGGAGAACAAAACATAATATTTATGAAGCACAATTCAGCACAAATCGAGCATAATTCATAAAGGTCATTTCAAATTTAAAATTTGAAAAAGGGGGGGTTGTCGTTTCAGCAGCCCTCAGAGACTTCTTTGAAAATCTTGAGGAGGGGAGCAAGTACAAAACATATTTTTTACAGCACAATTCGGCATAAATTGAGCACAATTCATTTAGCCCAAAAAATTCAAAATTTAAAAAAGGGGGGCCTGTGAAATGGACCTAAGAAATTCTATAGCTTCCAGTTTCACCTAAAATAATGTCTTCACTGCCTGATTTATTAAAGGTGATATCAAGTATATTGGGGTTTCCTATAGTTTTATTACCTTGGATCCGAGTTTGTTTGAGAGCCTTACAGTAAGTATCCAACAAATTGTGTTCTGTTCTCTCTCTTTTTTTTTCAATTGGCCGGTAAACAAGATTGAAATAGTTTTCTTCTACTCAAGTAGTGCAACTCTCTTTCTATCGCCAGTTTCACCAGAATTCATTGTAAAATGCTGGAAACGAGTACTCCATTTCAACCACCTTCATTATATTAGTATTAGTACATTCTTCACACATGATAATTTTTTAATAATTATTCAACTTTTTCCAAACCAGAATAGGGTTCTCATACTTGATACATTTTTCTTACAATTTTCAAACAAGGTTCCAGAATTACTCTTACCTTTGTAGAATCTTTCTTACGAGGTCCCGCAAAAAGTCTAATAAATTTTAATGGTTACTTCAATTTTCACTGTTTAATGATCTATAGCTATCAGCTGGCACGGAGCTGGCGGAAAAAAAGTCAAGAATTCCTTACACGCCACTCATTCGATGTGTCATTTATACACTTTCAAATTCGTTAGCGAACGCTCATCATCATAAAATGTGGACTTGGCATTTTCGTTCGACGAAAAGGAAAAACTTTGGGATCGTCTAGTCATATTTCATACACGGAGGATGACCTTTTCCTACGCTAACTGTCGCGTCGACAGCCAACCCATTATCTCTATATCGATTCGATGTTCTAAACGAGAGAGAGAGAAAAAAAATAATACTTCGCGACACGAATTAATTTCCACGTTCGCGTTTATCAGGAGCACTCTTGCTATGAGCAAGTACGAGTAATGTACATTTCCACTGGTAGATTATACGTAGTCTAAGTTACGAGATTTATGTGGTCGTCAAGCACCCGCAATTTGAATAAGTATTCGATTTTCTTCATGAATATGCATATTCTGTACCCGTGTAAGGATAATTTGCACATCGTATAGGCGTATTTACCGCAATATAAAGTCATTATTGGTAGTATGTAAATTGAAGGATGGCGATGGTGTATACGTATTTATCGTTCTGTCCACTTTCTTATTTGTATACTGTCACCGTGGAATTCGAAAAGCGGACAACTGAAAAATGGCGACAAAATAAATAAACTAGAACGGAATGTATATACGATTCTATCTACCGTAGTTCTTGATGGCGTATCATTAGGGGAAATTTTTGCATCAACGTTATAGACAAAAGAGGTAGCAGGACAAGTATATGGTCAATGTGCCCCGCTACCGAACTCTCCTCTGCGACACCAATTTCTTTTATAAATTTCGGAGTGGTGGGCCATTGGCAGAATGAGCAATCTTTCCCCCGACACTGTAACGGAACAATGCGGACAGAACATCGTCCACGTTGTTCTGCTACAGTACCCGAGAGAAAATCGGCCGTGAGTCCCTCGCGCAGTCTGACCAGGGCGCACTATTCAAAGCACAATGACTAGCTCCTAATTGTTCCCATAGAACGCGCGTGCTATCTTCCAAACATTTGAAACAAGGTCGATGATCAAAACTGCTAATTTGCACTGAAAATCGAAATATAAAAGTAATTATGAACTGTCAGGTAAAACTTGTTCTGAGTCAGGGAAAATCCAGAAATGAGGAGCCACAAGGCAAGGACGAATCAGCGCTCACTTCGATCAAATTCCAACTTCTCTTTCGATGTAATCAAAATGAATCGTGTTACTGTGTTTACTAGTTCAAGTATCCCTCCTTCGGGATGTTACAGCAGACTATGGACGCAAAGGAATCTCGTTGGTGAATTTTTCTTTTTCATTGTTCCACCTCTGCTGAAAAATCCCTTTATGAAATTACAATGAGTAGAAAAAGAACAAACGGAGACCATACCATGTTCGATTTTGCTCATCAATTTCATTATTAATTTGCCTCTCGACGGACTCGAGTACATTTCGTAAAGACCTGAGAAATAGATCTCGTTAACATTTTCAAGTTTTTGAATAGCGTTACGGGGTCGTCTTGTGGCTACCCGAGTCGGAACGGAAACTAACATCGCTACGTTTCGCATTACTTACGAAGTATTTTGGCTTCGACCCAAACGGTATTCAAGATCCGAAGAATATATCTCGTTACATTCGCCGCCGCGCTGCATTAAATACCCTTGTTAGAGTTTCATCGTGACCAGCTTAACCGTAAAATATTATTCGTATACGAGAAAATGTTTAAAAATGAACGATCGTCCCTTTGGCAGGCGAAAATGTGCGTTAAATTGTTGACCCGGATTTTCATAGATTAGCAATGTTGCGGCTAATTAGACGGCGTACTCTCGTATAACTGGTGGAAAGCATTACCATTCAGCGGGATCCTTTTCTAAAATGCATTCGAACATCACGAGATCTTAGAACACTTCTCGAACACAGATTCATAATTATTTTTTGCGTTCGTCCATCCCTCGAGATTCTTCCCTAAACTCATTCAGAAAACAAAACTTCGTATTCTGGGAATGTTTGAAGCAAGAAAGTCAGATATTAACCTTAAAGGAACACAGTAAGGCAGTAGGAGTCGTGTTCGGGAGAATAACGACGACGTTTTACCTTGAGCATTAGAAAATTAATAACCAATAAGGATAAATACCACGAGATATAGATTCGCCCGAGTCACGTCCATTCTTCTTCCAGCGATACGCTTTCGTGAAAGGAAAATGAATGCGCATCAGGAAAGCATCGAAGTATAGGTATTGAAAAATCGAAGAAAGCTGACGTCGACCGCGTTCAATTTATTCAACGCTGAATATTTTACCGTGCCATGTGGAAATTCGGACAAGCGAGCTTAGAACAATCTAGGCTTCATTAGAAGCGAGACAATGTATCTTGATGTCGGTGAATTAAGTTGATACGGAATACACCTCCGAATTCGAATCCACTCGATTCTGAAATAAGCTCAATTCATTTAGTATTCCGGTACACTCTATACAAGATGGTTTTCTGTTGCGCGAGGAAGGTCGCAATCATGATATTGCAAAACGGAAGATTTATGTTGCGAGTGTTTGAAAGAGGCAAGATAGTAACCAACGATATTGTAGAATCGATGACCTATTCCAAATTGACGTTCTTTAACCGGTCCTCGTCTGTTCGGATAGAATTCACTAGGTTTGTTTGGAAACAACATGAAAGCAAGCCTCATCGCAGTTTCCAAATTGAAAATTGTATTCTCTACAGTCGACATAGAATTTCAGATTTGCCAACTTTACTAAAATATTGACTGGACTAACAATCAAAAATCAAGAAATTATTTCCAAAAAGGAAGTGTACTCATGGAAAGAAAGACTCTAGAAGCAAATTGATCAAGATCTCGCGAGACTTATCGCTGAGGACTCTGAACTATTATTATTGCAGTGTTGATCGAGCTGGGTTCTTGAGTTATTCGTATCGGTTAAACAGTCGATACGGACCCTACTGGTGGAACGCCCTGGCTAGGAAAATTATACCGAATAAAGGCTCCCAAAAATAGCGTTGACCGTCGGTCTCACTAGTTCAAAAGTTGACAGAAGCAAGCAAAGACGTATAAAAACGAAAATGAGTGCAACCTCCAGCGCTCAGTAAAGTACATATGTAGATCTGCTGATAGTTTAAAATTTATATTCTTTCTAATAAACCCGCTTTATACGAGGACGGATACGTAAATACATACAATCCAAGATATTGAGGCAGCACAAAACGCTTCAAAGCGTGAGTTACAAATGCAAGTATTTCCTAGGTAATGAATGCGCCGAGAGGAACTTACTGAGTTCGGTAACCGGGATTACACGCGTTACAGAACATCAATGAAGAATTAATCTGAACTATTACCGAGCGCCACCGCTATAAATGGCTTACTTTGATATACAAGAGTGGGTGTGGTGTGGCTTACATCCTGAAGGAACCGAGCTCGTTCGTCATTGAATTTAATATTCGCGGGTGTTGAGAATGCAATATTACATCCAACGTGTAATAAAATAATCGAAATTGACGGCGTATCCGTTATGCACCTTTATTAACACGCACGTTGAGATTCCGGTCATAATATCGTCCGCGTGGGGTCCCGCTTTCAAAATAATCGTTCTACACTTTAGGGGTCCAACATTCCATTGTTTTGTAATATTTTAAATGTAATATACACAATATAATCTTTAATGTTCATTATATACTCCTATCGTTTTCTGAAATGCCACTGGCACAAGAAATAATTTAAAATGGTGAGAAACACTTGTGGAGAAAGAGAGAAGAACTATACGTAAAATAATTACATAATCCGCAATCTTGAAATATCGCTCGAACATGTAGCGGCCGAAGTAAGTTCAACTATCTTCATATCAATCTACTGATTTTTAGTTTGAAGAATGCATTTGCCAACCTGTTTTCAACTCGTATCGAATTTTCAATAGTATGTGATAATTTGATTAGTAGGTATGTGATAACACGTATAATGAGAATTCCGAAAATAAATATAATTTTCTTCCTACCTATTCCCGTGAAAGTGATGATATATATAAACAGAGCTGACGGAGCCCTTCTGTACATCAGGAAGAACAGAATTTGAAAGAACGCATTTCGAGAAAAACGAATTTCAAGTTTAGAACAGGTTTAGAACGTTTGTGCAGAGTATTGTTGTTGTTGATTATAATCATAATGTCATAGAAATATGAATTTGTTCGACTCGCGCAATGTTGTGAGAAAAATATTTGAGCTACTTTATCCCGGTAGGCGATAGATGCGCACGTCGTTCACAGACCTACTCTACTAAATCTATCTACTGGTTTTTAGTTCGAAGCTCGAGGAAATGCAATTCGGCAACTTGTTTTCAATTTGCATCGAAATTTTAGATGTATGTGACACAACACTTATAACGAAGATTCCAGAATTATACTTATAGTTTTACCCAAGTACACAAATCACTAAAAAAAACAAGAATATATATACAATAATAAATGAGAACTTTGTGGCAACCGCATTATTAACTCACTATACTCTCGAGGAAGTATATATTTTAGAATGATATAGAGGACGTCCTTCATCTCGCCATTCACACAATGTTACTTGTATACCTAAGTTTTCAAGTTACTCTACTGCAAAACAAAAGACAAATCAAAACTTGCCGTTCTCTCGAATATAAAAATGTACCTGATCATTCAAATATTTGCCTGCGCGCAGAAAAGAGAGGAGTGATTTTGTAGCGCGCTCTAATGCAGGTTTAAATACCAATGAGGCTATTATTATTAATTATCATTATTTATTCCAGCCACAAGACGTCGCGGCTCCAATCCCGGCTGCAATCCCAGCTCCAGTCCCGGTTCCAGTCCTGGCTGACCCGGACGAGGACAATTTTTTGGTAAGTTTTATTTTTCTCTTCTAATGTGAATTAATTAAATCAGATTTACCAAGGACTATCTATTATTATTCAACAACAGAGTCTCACAATGCAAAAATAGAACTTGTCAGGACTGCAAACAAATTTGAGCATGATTTTCAAGTACAACAGGGCACATTTTTTTCCAAATGAGGAGGTATCTGTAAAAAGGGCTTCAATTCCATAAGAAATACATTAAACAAAGGCCCTTCTTACAGATACCTTTTTTTATTGCAACTGCATAATGGCTCACCAGAGACATGCATAAGAGCCTTCTAAAAGATTACAATTATAATTTTAGTTTTAATGAACAACTTCTGAATTTTGATTTCATATGGATTTACATTTTTGATATCCAGTACAAACTGTAAATTTTTTAAAATTTGTTCTTTATTTTAGAAGTATACCATTTTATTTATTTATTGTTTAATGTGATATTTATTATGAAGTTTTTTTTCATTTTAATTTTGTTTTTAATATTTTTCTTTTTTCAAGAAGTGTTATTTCAAGTTTTAGAAGAACCTTTTTATTTATTTATTTTTACTGTGATAATATTATCAAGTTTTTTTTCATTTTAATTTTGTTTTCAATATTTTTTTTATTTCATTTGTTTTTTTCAATTAAATGTAGACCAATATTAATTTAATTTTTTTTCAATAAAAAATTTGATAATTCAAAGTCATTTTCATTAAGGAAGTATTGAGAATAATTGCTGCAGCAATCTCTTATTATAGGTACAAAGTATAATTATTAATTAAATTAATCAAGATACTAACTTGTGTTTCAAAAACAACAAAAACACATTGTGAGAAAGCAATATGACAAATATTCTATACACAAATTGATTCAAGGAATTGAAATATTCAACAGCAACATTTAGCACGCACCCTGGAAAATGACAATGAAAACAAGCTACGTAGCGAGCTACGTAGTAATAGGGTCGGCGTGAATTTGATCTAAACTGTTTTGATTCTTTCAATTTAATACCAAGTACAAAAAACTTTTTAACGCTATCCATGATTTTCTGCAATAGTAAAGTGATCGTTAATCATTTCTAGGAATTCTATCATGAGAGCCTGCGTAGAAGCTGCAAATTCAAGTTTAACTATATGTTTTTTTTAGAAATGCGACCAAAGTAGAATTCATTTTAAAGTAGGGTTTGGTTAAAATTCAGCAATATGTTTTCTTTTTAGAAATGCAACCAAAGTAGAACCCATTTTAAAGTAGGGTTTGGTTAAAGTTTAGGAATATGTTCTTTTTAGAAATGCAACCACATGGAGCAGACGGCAGTTTGGCTTTACATGCAGACTAAAGAATGTAATGGAGCTGACCCTGTTTAAAAACTAGGGAAGTTTTTATGATTGTTTCTTTGAAGAGAAGAAATTTAGTATTCACACAAAACAAAATACCTACATTATTTGTTCATGGGAGCAGTTTCTTTGGTCTTTTTGCTGGCGAATACAACAGTATCCTTTTGTGTTGGTAAATTGCCACGTCGTTTTGAGTCATTTTTTTTTTTGTGGAAAAAAATTATTTTCTTATTCCAAAATTGGTACTCACCTAGCTAGCGGCTGTCGTCGACGCGTAGCGACGACGCAACAGACGCTAGTAATTATATATTGCAATAATGTCATGAAAATTTCTCCACTAGATTTTTGAAAACTTCTTTAACGCTAATTTACACGCAGAATTTTCTATCGATACAAAAGTTGTACTCTACAAGAGAGTGGCGAAAGCTTCATCAGGAATATACCTGTCTAAGACGGTGAAGTCTTCATTATTCGGGTGACGTAAGATTTCAATATTTTCTAAAGCCATACGTTTAAAGTATGAGTTCTCCCTATGGAGGAGGGTACCATACTCTTCTTTGACTCTATGGCCACTTTCGATAAGGTGATCGGCAAAAACCGACTCACTTAAATTACTCTTCTCCCAAGCTTTTTCATGCACACCGATTCTAATTTGGAGCTGACGGCCGGTCATTCTTATGTTACGTTTTTGTACTATTCGTCTCTGACTACCTAAGTATTAATTATGGAACGTATTTTAGAAGAGGATATCGAATTTATTCCAATACAAACGCCGGGGCAATCGATGCAGGCTATGCTGTAAACTCCACTCCTCTCGGCTAGAGGAATGGGGTCCTTTAATTTTACAAATAAGCTTTTTACCGTGTTAGTATTATAATAATACCGGACGGAACCCGAAAGGACTGAGCACGCGGCCCAATTTCAACGAAAACCTACCCAAGTAAGGAAGTTTAATCCAACGTTTCTTCCGATCTAGGTGTGAATCCCTGGGGAGGGAGGTGGTAGAATCGAGGCTTTTTCTGGAAAGTCTCTTTCAGACCCATTAGATCGATATCCAGCCTCACATGATGCACTCTGGCCAGGTGATTAATTGTTCTTAGTTCCTTTTGGAAAGCGTCTTGACTAAAAGGAATATGAGTCAGGCGATAGATCAAACTATTGAAGGTAGCGATCTTCTGTGCTGCTGGACAGAGGGACGACCCGTGGATTGTAATATCGGTCAACGTTTCTTTTCTATAAATTCCAATCCATGGACACCATCTCTAACGAAAATGGACAAGTCCAAAAAATTTATTAATTAGTTACCAACTTCCAGGGTGAATTTTATGGAACGGTATTGGCTATAAGTAAATGAGAAACTCACTGAGGCGCTTCACTGGACCGATTCACGCACAAAGTATGTCGTCCACATATTTATGCCAGTAAACGACGTGATTTAACAGCACCTAGCCTGAGGAAAACAAATCGATCTCAAATTTGGACATGAATATACCTCGGATATCAGACAGCCCAAGGGAGAACCAATGGAGATCTCCATCTCATCCGGGAACTCAAAAAATTTCCCTTCAAATTCCCTCAGAAGGTTAAAGAATTCCGCCATCTCCTCGTGAGGGACACCTGATTTAACGGGCAACTCGCCCAAGTGTTGGATAATGACATCCTTATGGATGTGAGGAAATAATCCTAGATCATCAAAGGAGCGTAAGGTCGTTTCCGAAGGAAGGTTTACGTCCTTCAACCTATCCGTCAAAGAGCCCGAGTTCTTCACTGAATACGGGAAGGTACAATCTACTCGTGATTTGAACCATCGATCTATAAATTTAGCTAATAAGTAAGTTGGTAGGACACGATCGGCCCCATTGGAACATCTTTTTTATGTACTTTAGGCAATCCATAGAAGAGGGCGAGGGGGTACCGAATTAGGTTCCAAAATGGCTTTCTTTGTGAGTGGACTCTTCAAAATGAGTTCACTTTTGTTAATGATTCTCCCCACCTCTTTAACAAACTGAAGGAAACAGAGGAGGCTATTTTCCTTGGACCACATTCTTTTAGCACATCATAAACACCGTGAACGTAGGAGGACTTTTCTATAATTACTACAGCGTTGCTTTTATCTGCCTTAGTAATGATTAATCCCTCCTCCCTGACCTTCCTCTTTAGGCCTTTTATCACCTCAATACAGGTATTACCCATATAAGGAAGGGGGGGGGGTGGTACTGCCTACCATATCGGCGCACTTTGTTTGGATGTTCACGCCGCGCCAGGTCCAATCTTGATTGTCAAGTCAGCCAAAACATTGACAAGAGTCTCTCTTGGTTCTTAAGAGGGGGGAGGTTAAATTACAACCCTTTCTCCAACAGGTTCACCTCATCAGAATTAAGCTCATTGATCAAAGAGGCTAATACTAACGTATTGATTTACTCGCCTTCCCTTTGGAGTAGTATCGTCCTCGTTCTTGCTGAATATGGTCCTAAGAGAACATCTAGCAAATAATATAAATAATTGATTATCTTTATTAGCACAAAAACGTTTATATGTCGATAATTTTGCATTGAGCGTTACAGACATAGCTCGAGCCATCGACATTTTTCAGGCCGTAACAGAATACCTTCCATTAGCAAACTTCAACCTCCGGAGCTGGCCGCCCAATTCACGAAATTCCATCAATATTGTACCTCTTGACACACTTTTCGAGCAAGAAAATCGTAAGGTAAGGGTGGAGTCGTAATACTGACTCGTCCATTCGTTCTGAATATGAACACGTCACAAATATTCCTTGTTAACTCTGGGGTCTGCAGTTGGTTTTATGGCTTTTTTCTTTGACCCATTGGGAGTATGTGCTTCCGCTAGCTGCTGGAAACAGAAAACTAAATAAAATGTGACGAACCTTTACCTCACCTTGAGGCTGCTAATGGTCGCGAGTCAAAAGAATGAGGAGCTTTCCATTCCCCGATATTTATGCATGTACGTAGGTACGACTGATATCGACGCCTTCGAATACAACTCGTAACTCACAATTTTTTTGGATGAACAAACCTCGTAACCTCGATCTCCAAAATTTTACAGGAGAGACGAAAAACCATTTATTGTTGTTCACAAAAAACAGCAAAAAACGGAGTTACGAGGTTTGTTTTTTTTTTCAATTTTTGTGACGATTATTAACCTTTCAAGTTTGTGATCGTTGTCATCGATACATCTTTCTTTCCTCCACAAGACGGTGCTGAAATCTCTATCCGCGGGCGACGGTAAGTATTTTGAGATGCATCTACGAGTAAGCTGTCATTTGGCTGTCGAGTCTATTTCGACCATACAAATTCATATTCAGCTGAGGCGTATTTAGTGTTTGTTAACGGTCGCGTCGCTCTTATAAAACTTAAGTCTATACCTCAGCTGGAACTAATGGCGTCCGTTGTGGATACGAGAAAAGCCTTGTCCGTCTGTAATGCCCTAGATATAACCATAGTGTTAAGACTGCAGTTTGGACCAACGCCACAACTTGCTACAATGACTTATGCCGGAAGATTATTTGTTTATTTTAAAAATTTAATTGTATGCCCAGTCACTTTACATTGAATGACGGGTTTCACAAAATGCCTGTAACGTAGGCAAACCTGGAATTTTTTCATCAACCTCACAGTGCAGTGCAGTGATATTTTTGGAAGGATTAAGAGTTCGACTCTGAAGTTGACTGAACGTTTTGAGAGATGGTCTCAATTGAAATTACTTTCTTCAGAGTCATCGTACCACACGAACTTTGATGAAAATATTGATATTCTACTGTCTACTTCCTCTCCTCCACCCACCAGTACGCGAACAATATAAAAGTTTAAGTAGAAGAAGGAAAAGAAATTAAGACAGCCAAAGAAGGAAAAAATAAGAGAACCTAAATGAGTTAGTCGGAACAATTGTTTGTGGTCTTTTTACTTCGTTTTTTTTTTTTTTTTTTTTTTTCAATTTTCGTTTTCTTTTTACATCTTCTACGACGGAGAAAAAAGTTTAGCAACTATTGAAGTAATTTAATGCTGTAAAAGACAATGTAATTTTGAAAAATTTACATTGTTAAAAGAAAAAGTGAAATAAAAAGAATAAAAAAGTTGGCTTAAAAATCTTTTGCGCTCCCACGCCGCGCGAACAATAAACGAACTTGAAAGAATTATCAGCCCAAGATAAGTACTGTGGCGAGAATGTGTCCATTCAAAATGAAAAATAAATAAATCAGCGTAAACGTAAAGAAGAACGAAGTATTTGATAAACAAATTACGAACATTTTCGCCTATTTCCTAGATTTTTTTCTTTTTTTTTTTTTCTTTTTTCAATTCAATTATTTTCGTTTGAAAAAATCATCGAATGTCGTCGCCCGCAATAAAAGTGTATTATTATTATTGAAATGCGCGCATCATAAAGCAATAACCCGAGTTCGCGAACGAAAATATTCGAGTGCTACTCGTTGAAAACGATGATGCTACGATGCGTCTTCGACGAAACGAGGGAAACAAACTACCCGAGCTTTTTTATCGTCATTTCGTTCGTTTCGACATTTTCAGTGAATTTTTTACTGTCATCAGTGACAGAATCTATGAGTAAATGACAAAACCGGAGACACTCGAGCCACCATGTGGGTACTATACGATACGACACTTCACCTATATTCGTGAACCCATTCTTTGAAGATGACGACGCGAAATAAATCACGACGTCTATACATCACGATAACCATTCTTGTGTACAGTGTGTAGACGACGAAAGTAGATGATGCGATATTATATACTTTGAACTTGTTTACAAAATTTGCCGTACGTTCAACCCTTGTCTTAAATTACCATTTGACATCGTTACCGTTCCTGAATTCATTTACAGCTCATTTTCGCACACGATCCACTTGCGAACTAAGAAGAGATTACAGGAGATTCTATCTCGACCCATACGCGCACATCTTAGAAGCACGCAAAATAAAGAGACAGTGCTCGTACACACGATGCTAATTATGCAAGCAAGCTACCAAGTGTTGACCAATCGTACGGCAAGAGTTGAACGTTAACCATGGCAGTATCTTTTGATTGGTCAAAGCAAGGTCAACACATTGTAGCACGCTTGCATAATTATTGACATCGATAGTAAAATTGGTGATTGGAGTGATTTGAATCAATGCGTTTTTGAAAGTTACGAATCATACATATTTAAATAGGTTGTACACAGTCCGACAGAAAAGTAATGCGACTGCAGGTGTTGTAAAAGAAAATCAATCATAATTCATTTGAACGGTTCAATTTACAGGCCTCCAGAGTCAATATCCAAATTGGATCGATTAACCAAGCTATGGACTGGTCTAATGCCCGTATTCCATATGAGTCAAATACCCTCACTTACACAGGCGAGGAATAACTCCACTCTACTGATGACTTGAAGCAAAATTTCAAACTCTGTTAGAAAACAAAAACGCTCAAACTTTGAGCTCAGCTTTTTCTGACGTGATGAAAGCCACAGAAATATTTTTGCTGAAACAGAAAGGAGACGTGGAGTCTGCATCCAAGGTAAATAGTAGGTCAACGAGTTCATACTCAGTATCAGTGTACTTCACAAAAATACAATCCTCTGCTAAAGGAATTACTTTAACATCAAGACTCGTTTGGGAGGAGGTAATTGATAACCTATTTTTAGAATCGTGTTCAATTCTCACGTCACAGCTGCTAGAATCTCTAAAACCAATTGAAAAATTTGGCCTTCCATTGGCACGTTCAAGTTCGGAAACAAGAAGAAGTCGTCCAGGGCATTTATCTAGGGCGTACATGGGATGGTGCATCACACAGTGACCCTTTCTGAGCTAGAAATTCAGGGACAAGAAAAGCCGCGCAATTCTCTTTCTGCTCAATGGTCAACTTGTGGAGAATAAACTGAGCGCAAGCCTTTTTTCCTAGGATGATAATGGTACAAATCGTTTCCTTATCGCTTCTCACCGATAACCGACGATCTCCCTCCAACGTGCCTCGCGCCTCATCGATATTGGCCAGTGTCTAACTGGAGGGTGACGTCCCACTCTCTTCTCGTCGTTCTCGCTCTGTCTTCAGCTTGTACGTTATAAATACGATAAAAATGTTTTCCAAAATCATGACGTCATAGATGTACGTTATCATCTGGATTCTTAGCAAAATGAAATCCTCATTTCGTTTTTTTTGCACACATGAAGCTTTTGAATAATGTATGCAGTTCATGAAAGTAATTAACAGCGGTTTCTTCATGCTTCTTTTTTATAGGTCATCCCTTCCTCTACCAGTAATGTCCTTCCTCCAGTTGTGAGACAGGCACCCTCAGCAGCGACATTGGGACCAGCTTTGCCGCCTGGTGTTCCAAGTATTTCTAACACAGAGTGTACATTACTCCACCACAATCATCCAAATATACTCCGCATTGCAGAAAAAGAATGCCCGTGCGGTGGATCTAGATCGTGTCGAAAAGGCTGTTCAATTTTTAGAGTCGCAGCACTCGACTCAAAGTGGAAAGCAAACTGCCTCCAAAGACGACGTCACTGCCGAGGTAGAAGCATTTTACGCCTGGCTGGACGTAACCTTGAGGCGTCTCACTTTCAAGGAAAGCTTGGCATTACAAATGCAGGTTATGTCATACATTGAAGGGAAGACAGGCACCGAAAAAAAGTGAGAATGTGACTGAAAGAACTGATGCATCACTTACTGTAGGTGATTTCTTGATACATCCTATACGTGATGGAGGAACGCCTTGTGAGGTAGTGATGGAGGTCCCATGAGATGTGGATGATGGCAATGGGTAAGCTAAGGACTGGTCTAATGCCCGTATTCCATATGAGTCAAATACCCTCACTTACACAGACGAGGAATAACTCCACCCGACTGAAGACTTGAAGCAAAATTTCGAACTCTGTTAGAAAACAAAAACGCTCAAACTTTCAGCTCAGCTTTTTCTCACGTGATGAAAGCCACAGAAATATTTTTGCTGAAACAGAAAGGAGACGTGGAGTCTGCATCCAAGGTAAATAGTAGGTCAACGAGTTCATACTCAGTATCAGTGTACTTCACAAAAATACAATCCTCTGCTGAAGAAATTACTTTAACATTCAGGACTCGTTTGGGAGGAGGTAATTTACAGATATTTTGTCTTATTTCCTTGCTCAGATGCATTAAAGCTAAACATCCAAAAATAGTTAGATTTGCGGTTTACGTCCGTTTATGATTTTGTATGGGGATACAAACAATTCATTCAATTTAGATGGAGTTCTATTCCATAGGTATTCCGCAACTTTAACAGCCTTTGTCCAATAATTATTAGGTACTCCTGAGCTAATCATTAATAATATGATTTTCATTAGTAGAACATCATCTTTCTTTTCTGCAGTACCGTTAAGTTGCAGATTATATGGGGGGTTTTTCTATTACAGGGTACAATACTAAATTGTAGGGCTTGTTATCACGGTTAAAAACAGTTATATTGAGAGTACCGTGATGGGTACCAACCAAGTTTGTATTGTGATCGCTGCAACTAATTTCAAATTTTTCAGAAATTTTGCAAACGTCTTCTAGATGTTGAAATTGGTTTATTACATGTGCGTCTGCGCCACTATTGGATAGCAAGTGATTGTCCATCTTGTAATGATTGACTAAATTTACCATCATTGCAGAGCTGGAAAATTTCTTGGGTTTATTGTACATGGAGAGTAGTTTCTGGAATATTGTTTGTGCAGATGTCAGGAGTGCCGTGATCCCCTTGAGCTTACGAAGAATTCCCTCCTGACTTGAGATAATATTCCCCCCTAATCTTCAAAATTGAGCATACATACTGACGCCTTCATGTATTGTGTTATGCTATTATTTGTACTTCTGAGAAAAACAATGAGAAATTATTGGCCACCAAAGTAGTTGACACTAAAGTTTGAACTGAATTGATATTTTGATAGATGATTGTTATCAGATCTAATTATGGTTGTGAAAATTCGGTATTTCCCGATTGATTAATGCGTTCAGTTTGAATATTGTTTTATTGTTATTTGAATTAATTTGTTTCAAAATGCCGGCCGGACGTTTAGTGAAGTTTAGATGTACTGAACTCGGTTGTAATTTTGTCGTTCGGAGCGATAAGTGGAAAGAGCACTGTAAAAAAAAACAAAGTTCTATTTGACCGAGGCAGTGAAATAATAAAGAATCATCGAGATCAGAGATGCATCTGGAAATTGGATCCCATATAAGTGAGTACCACCTAGTAGAGTATTGTTTTCATTAAAGAGGAAGGGACATCTGTTAGCTTCCAAATTGAATAGGTACCTATACCTAATATTATTCAATATTGTAGGTAGGTACATAACATAGGTAGGTACTTGAAATTTCTATTAATAGGTCACTCAATTTTATTTTAGACAAGAGACAGATCAAGAGCACCAGACTTCCAGTTCCTCTGTTGCTATAGTTGTGCCTGGGACTTCATCAGTTACCAGCAATGATGAAATTGAAATTGAAGATGACGCAACAATGCAGTGCCCTGTGGAGAGTGAAACTTTAGGTTCAATTGAAGGAGAAAAAAGGTACCTGCCTATAACTACACTTACTTTAAGAACAGCGGAAATTATGTTCATTCTGCTTTTTAAAATATTAGTCAACTGACCAACAAAAAGTAGAGCGAGTACCAGATAATTTTCTTTTAATTCCATAGAGAACCAGATCAATCATTATTCATTTAAACGGTTCAATTTACAGACCTCCAGAGTCAATATCCAAATTGGATCGATTAACCAACTCCTTCCGTACCTCTCTGATAACCTATTTTTAGAATCGTGTTCAATTCTCACGTCACAGCGGCTAATTGAAAAATTTGGCCTTCCATTGGCACGTTCAAGTTCGGAAACAAGAAGAAGTCGTCCAGAGCATTATCTAGGGAGTACAGGGGGTGGTGCATCACAGTGACCCTTTCTGAGCTAGAAATTCAGGGACAAGAAAAGCCGCGCAATTCTTTTTCTGCTCAATGGTCAACTTGTGGAGAATAAACTGAGCGTAAGCCTTTTTTTCTAGGATGATAATGGTTCAAATCGTTCCCTCGTCGCTTTTTAATGAACTTGATAACATTCTCACCGCTAACCGACGATCTCCCTCCCACGTACCCCGCGCCTCACCGATATTGACCAGTGTCTAACTGGAGGGTGACGTCCCACTCTCTTCTCGTCGTTCTCGCTCTGTCTTCAGCTTGTACGTTATAAATACGATAAAAATGTTTTCCAAAATCATGACGTCATAGATATACGTTATCATCTGGATTCTTAGCAAAATGAAATCCTCATTTCGTTTTTTTGCACACATGAAGCTTTTGAATAATGTATGCAGTTCATGAAAGTAATTAACAGCGGTTTCTTCATGCTTCTTTTTTATAGGTCATTCCTTCCTCTACCAGTAATGTCCTTCCTCCAGTTGTGAGACAGGCACCCTCAGCAGCGACATTGGGACCAGGTTTGCCGCCTAGTGTTCCAAGTACTTCTAATACAGAGCGTACAATTACTCCACCACGATCATCCAAATATACTCCGCATTGCAGAAAAAGAATGCCCCAAGGTGCGGTGGATCTAGCTCGTGTCAAGAAGGCTGTTCAATTTTTATGCCTCCAAAGACGACGTCACTGCCGAGGTAGAAGCATTTTACGCCTGGCTGGACGTAACCTTGAGGCGCCTCTCTTTCAAGGAAAGGTTGGCATTACAAGTGCAGGTTACGTCATACATTGAAGGGAAGACAGGCAACAAAAAAAAGTGAGAATGTGATTGAAAGAATTGATGCATCACGTACTGTAGGTGATTTCTTGATATATCCTGTATGTGACGGAGGAACGCCTTGTGATGTAGTGATGGAGGTCCCATAAGATGTGGATGATGGCAATGGGGGAGCTATGGACTGGTCGGATGTCCGTATTCCAAATGAGTCAAATACCCTCACTTACGCAGTCGAGGAATTACTTCACTCGACTGAAGACTTGAAGCAAAATTTCGAACTCTGTTAGAAAACAAAAACGCTCAAACTTTCAGCTCAGCTTTTTCCCACGTGATGAAAACCACAGAAATATTTTTGCTGAAACAGAAAGGAGACTCGGAGTCCGCATCCAAGGTAAATAGTAGGTCAACGAGTTCATACCCTCTGACGCGTTTAAAAATGTTGAATATAGGAAAAGCTGTAGATCATCATTTGTACATGGGTCTCAATATGTCAATGGCACAGAAAATTACGTTATGTGTGTTATTAAATTGTAAGAATTTTGATTTAAAAGAAAAAATCGATTATGACTTATGAGTAAAAAGTTCTTTTGTTTATAAAATTAGTACTCTAGTTGCATTTTTTTTGTGTTGGTGTTTTCGATGTTACATCTTTCGTTGTAGAAAATTTTGTACGCTAAGGAGAGAATGAAAAAATGTAAAATTTCTGTATGATAATTTTATTGAGATAATAAATTGATACGCCTCTCAACTCGAACAATTGAATACGTACGAGCATACAGTCTTATGGATGAAGTGATAATTCACCCTAACGTCGAGATTTTAGGGAACCAGATCGTCAATTTTAAATTTAATTAGAACGAGTTGTTTCTTTATTCGCCATACTGTCTTATAGGATAAAGTGCTAGTTCATCCTGACGTCATAATTTTAGGATTAAATTTCGCTCACTAGGAGCAAAAACTGAAAACCAACCATAATTTGAAATTTGATGGGTTTCTTTCAAAATTATAAAGGGAAAAATTATGATAAATTAATGTACTGTCTTAAAAGTTATAAATCATCATAGAATTAAAAAAAAAATTCACGTTAAATCTGTTCACACTGATCATGAAATTTAAAAAAATTTTCACGTTGAATCCGTTCACACTGAACTGGTTGACCACGTCGTCTAAATCACTAGGTGTTTCTCTCTTTCCAACTGCGCACTTAAAATTGGTTCAACATGGCTACAGTAAACAACATTTGGTAACTAAGCATTATTTTTATTTATTGAAATGGTAATCTTGAAATTATCATTCGATGGTCTTGGCAGTACGTTCTGGAATGTCACCATCATTAAATTTTAAACTTTTCAGTTGAAACTCAGTCATAAATTGTTTACATTTTGATTTTTTCATTTATAATTCATCCAATCACTCCAAATTTTTTTTCAGATTTTTGTAATCTACAATACCTAGGTATACTATAGTTCCTAGATCTACATCATTGAGCGCAATTAAGAGAAGTCAAATTATTATACAAAACCTGAAAACAATTTCCATGGGTACGGCAAAAGTTCCGCATCCGATTTGCACTTTGTAGAATTGTATGTGCCAGTCAGAATCATCCTTATGTAGTTCATATTTTCAATATTCAATGTAGACACCGATCTGAAACGTCAAGTTCTAGCAATAGTCGACATGCACTCTGATTTGGATTCTCTTTGAAAAATAGCGCCACATTTTCCATATTCATCATTGTTGTCACATTCACTCGCCTACCCGAGCGGGAGGCGTCGGCAACAGAACCAGTTTCCAAAAACTTGTGACGTCTGCAGGTACACTTTGTAAGTGAACGAACAAACGACGATGCAACCACTCCAAAAGCTGGAGATCCAAATTTAACGATTACGAATTAATAGGCGCAAGAAGAGAAGCCGTCCTCAGAGTAATATCTCCCGAGAATTCCCACTATTGTGTCTTTATAAGTAACAATATTGAATATTTTCAGAAACAACGTGAAGGACTCCACACGATTGGTAAAACAAGATATATATTGAAAAAGCTGAAAGAGAAAGGCAAACCGGATAGTATTACCGTCGAAGTTTGGAAATCCAGAAAGTCGCGTGCTGAAAAATGGGATCTCATATTTCAGAACGCTATCAACCATCCGTCGGTCGAGAAATTTTTAGATTATGTTAAAAGAGCCGACCAAGAACCGTCAGCCACACTCAATGACCACTTCAAATCACACCCCAAGACACCATCGCAATCAAGAATAAAGAAAAAAAAAAAGCCTAAGTTACATCAAATCGAGATGTTTTATTGTCAAGGGAGTAGGTACGCTATATCAAGTCTCTCCACCCGCCATTGAGCTCTGACAATATATTCTCATGAGTGGGTAATAGAGACTACATTACCCCAGGAGGAACAGCACCATCTGGGAACCAAAAAAAAAGAGCTAGTTCGGTCTATTGTCTTCTCTGATTATTCCAAGTTCAGATCAATACCTCACATTTCTCAGCCTATTGTACTGTTGGCGAATCAAGCTAACTAGCTGACGGGCTTAAGAAACATTCCCAAATACAAAATCTAGGATACTGATATCAAGACGATCTGTTGTGTAGCTTCCATACGACTATCAGAGGTCAAGAACAACAGACTCGATTTTCGCACTCGCAATTACCTCACACTTTCTAGAAAACCCGTCATTGCGAGCATTCACACGACTGTGAGTAATTTTTCATATTTTATTAGTCCTTACGTCACGAGGATCTTTTCAACAAGTTTTTGATTAAAATTTTCTCTTAGCGGTAGCCCCTTCTAACTTACCTCGCAGTTTAAAGAAATAATACTCAGCCGTCATACAACGAGGGAGCGAGCGAATGATAACAGATTCACGATGGCAAGTGCATTCTTATTAGGATTATTATTACTATTAGAGAGCACAGGCAACACATCACACGCTGGCAGCAGTCGTGACACCGAAAAAGCCAACCAAAAGTTGTTGCCACGGATCCGCGTGTTTTGCTATTTCACCCATTACCGAGTTGATATGCGCAAAATTCAATTATATTTCGTTCGCGAAGATATATGTTCGTCGTTAATATAAAACGTAAACTACACAAACATCAGGTGTTACAGCAAAACCCTTTTAAATGAAAATTCTTCAAACTGCCGGAATACCTACTTCGCGGAGGTGTTTTGGTTGAAACACGACGAGCCGTAAACGAATGCAACCATTAGTCGGATGATACAGGTAAAGTTTGTATCGAATACAACTTCAGTGATGCTCAAAAATCAAGGTGGTTCATCTTCTTCGTCATAGGTAGCCTCTTTTACGATATTTTCAAGTCACGATACAAAGAAGACGTTTACTCTTTCTCAGTATACGCACACAATCTAACTCGAAAGAAATACACCACTCTAGAAGGATAACTTACAAACATCACCTCTTTTTGCATAATTCGCACGCGTCCCCGAGATCGGGTCCATCCTTACTGGGTCTATTCAACTTGCCGAGAAATGTGCGGTTGCACACACGGACCAGAAGGGTAACAAGTCCAAATTATGAACCATTGAACCAACTTTTTGTATTCTTGAGGGACACGAGAGAGCTTGATGAAATGCGTTTTGTTGAAGTCGTTTATTAAAACTAGGTTTTAATTAATAAACTTGAAGAGGAACGTGAAACGATTACTCTTTTAATTAATTCGGTTTAAAACGAAGCTATGTGAAGTGGAAAGATTTTTAATTTCAGAAAACGCCGTCATTAGCGTTCCTAGTTGGCACGCGATTAACAATTAGGACTAAACTGTTATTTTGTCGGTCTGCACTATAGTTCCCGTCTCTTGGCCGGCAATAAGATAGCACATATTTTTCATAGTCCCTATCAACTAAAGACTACCGATAATGTATAAATTTTTCTGCGACGTTGGGAGAAAAAAAGGACAAGAGAGAGAGAACAAAAGATAATATTACAGTTTTTGTTCTGCATGTACGTCATAAAAATTGAGATAAGTATTTTATTGCCCGAGTGTGCGCAGTGAGTTTAAAAGAGATGATTTGTATCAACTTTGCAGAGCACCGGCGCGGGTATGCCAGTTCATCAGCTGCACCAGCGCGCAAAGTGCAACCTTCACGGATCGAGTGCTTGACAAGAACTCGTTCACTAAATTAATTTTGAATTTGAATGAAGTATTCATTAAACGGATGACGCCTATCTTTGGCCGGACATTGAAAACGTAGAGGGAAAGCCAGTACAATGAAAATATTTAACGAAAGAGGAAAAATTCAGATTGAAAAAGGAGTAGCTATCGCCCCATGTAGTCAAAAGTGATCCACTTGAAAAGACAACTATTGATGATAGTTTTGAGGAGACTACTGATGATGAAGTTAATCAGCAGACTAATGTCTAATTCTTGTAATTCCCCCTCCAGGTGCTACATTCCCTTAGCAAGCATTGCTGAACCATATTTTGGAACGTCTCTTAAAGTTTTTAAATAATCTGGATCCGCACAATTAGGAAGATTTTGTGTTCGTTTATAAATGGAGCTGCGATGGCATTTCTGGCCATAGTGAATACCTCTAGTTGCAGGATGGTGACGATCAGTAATGTGACGAAGCTGGTAATTCCATCTATATATATATAAAAATAAGTCCAGTTTTTTGTTGGTGATCGCATAACTTCAGAACGGCTGAACCAATTTCAATAAATTTTTTTTGTTATTATGTTCGTAACAGCCTAAGGAAGGTTTTTATATATTTGTCCGTATCATTGAATGCTTCTGAAACTTACATAGCGTAAGAAATATACGCGCATGCTGCTGAAACTTACATATATACTTTTAATTTTCAATTGATACTCTTTTATGCCTCATAGACAGGACAACGTCTGTCGGGTCAGCTAGTTACTAATACAAATTCATTGATGGTGTTTTTAGTTCCTCTTCAATCAATGGCAAGAAAAAAATTATGTAAGAACTCTACGTATTTTTGGAAAAAATCGTTGCCCTTCCTCAACAAGATATTGTCCACCCATTAGGTTTGAGTATTTGAAGGAAACGTTGGAGGTCACGGAAATAGAAGTTGGTTATGTGGAAGAATAAATTGAAAATTTGACGCCTCTCAGTATTGAACTTAGCCAGGAGAAGTGGAAATCGAAAACCAACTATATCTGACAATGATTGAAGGCGAAGTAGCAAATGCACTTACGCACACGTGAAGTCAGACTTGCGATGCTTATGGTGCTTTGCCATCACAAATGAATGATCTGGAGCGGTTTGAGTAGAGAGAAGTGGCAGAAGAGCACTTTCAGTATGGTCTATCCACTTTTCATGCTCGAATCAAACTCCAAGAACACATACTCCATGTTGGTCATGAACCTTCAGACTATGACCTACCCACAAAGCAAGGAGCTAGTACTAAAGAGAAGAAAATTATGAATGACAGGAAGAAGTTCAACCAAAATAAATTATGGAAGCGGTTAGAGTTACGTGCTGATAAAGTGATTCGTCAAGGTGGTTTATCGAATACCAGGAATATTTTTTAATGACATCGATCAAGTTGCTGAAATAACCGAGAATTGTTATCATTACATCAGGAAGTAATTAATCTTCGATACATTCGATTAAACATTGTGAAGTATAATTACACAAAAGATACGCAATTAAATTTTGCGTCAAGTTGGAAAAATCGTTGACAGAAACGTTAGAAATGTTACAAAAAGCATGTAAGACTGTACTATCAACAAAAAGTTCACAGTTCCGATTGTGTGCTAACGACATGTTGTAGCTCGGAAGATGATAACATCAACCGTCCTACTACCTAATATACCTACGCCTGCCATACCTCTCTGCGAGTAGCGCAGTTACCGAGATTGCGGCGTGACGGAATCTTACATCCCCCATTTCAGGAAGTGAGTCATCGACTACCAAGATCTGGCTGGATCCCTTGAAAACCGGCGGGTGAAAAGTTTTCCCTTAAAACCGGCGGGCGCCTCTCATCACTGGCGGGTCAATTTGCCTCTTATAACCAGCAGGGCATTAATCCGTGCTCGATGTTCCGTCATATTTCGAAAACTGCTTTTTGTTGATTTGTAAGACTGTACTGTGGTACAGTCTTACAAATCAACAAAAAGTTCACAGTTCCGATTGTGTGCTAACGACATGTCGTAGCTCGGAAGATGATAACACCAACCGTCTTACTACATAATATACCTACGCCTGCCAAACCTCTCTGCGAGTAGCGCAGTTACCGAGATTGCGGCGTGACGGAATCTTACAAGCATATGGCGACCAAGCAGTGTTGCATACGACATAAACGCGGTAGAAGCGATTCAAAGAGGCCCGGCAGTCGGTTGATGATGACGAGAGAAGTGGGAGGCTGGTGTCACGTGAACTGATGATTGTCAGTCGCTAACGTTAAAAAAACGTACAAAAAAACGTACGAGTACCTTCTGATTTTTATGATAATACCAAACACCAGTATATTTGGCTGCAAAGAAACAAGTGAGGACCTTTCTGTCAAAAGGGCGTCCGGTCAATGTATTTCTTATGGGACGGACTCCCTTTTGACAGAAAGGAATTATGTACATATTACTCAAATTTTTTGCTCCATTGCAAAAGTCTCTCAGAAAATAACGTAGGTTTAGTTGGCAACTGCAATGTGTGGCTTCGAATTCTTATCAAAATTATCAGTCCACGTTGAAGGCTACAACAGATGAAAACGTGGAAAAAGTGCGCGCGCTTCTTGTCACTGACCATCGTTTAACGCATTGTGCGACATCCAAGCGTTTGAATATCAGCAACTAGCGTCTGTTGCGTCGTCGCTACGCGTCAATGACAGCCGCTAGCTGGGTGAGCACCAATTTTGGAATTGGAAAATAATTTTTTTCTTAGAAAAGTTTTCTGAAAAAAATGACTTGAAACAGCGCGGCAATTCACTAAAACAAAAAGAAACTATATTCTTTCTAATTCACCAGCAAAAACAGGAGAGAAACAATCCCTATCATGAACAGATTTAGGTATTTTGTTTTGTGGATATTAAATTTCTTCTCTTCAAAAACTTCCCTATTTTTTAAATAGCCTAAGCTCCTTTACATCTGTTGGTCCGCCAATAAGGACAGCGTAGGAGCTGCGCCCCCCTCATGTTTATGAATGTTGTATACATAGAATAGTCGTTTAGACATACAAATAGGAGAGCATGATTACAATACCCACGCAACATTTGTGACATATAACCAGTTTGAATGCAAACTGAAGCATATGGTCGACAAATCTAGCAAAAAATTTCAGTGAGTCGCATATTTGAAAAAAAAAAACTCATAACGCCAGGATTCTTTTAACAGACCGCTCTGCCGTGAAAAAAATAATTGACGCATGTCAACGAAATTTTTCTTATAACCATTCTGAGAAAAGGGTCTAATGCCGATGAGATTATTTTTGTATGATTACAATTATCATTGAATTGAACATACGTCAAATCTTTTCTCTGGATCGTAGTTTTTGTACGGCAGCGATATCAAGTACTTTGGTGGCATTTTTTGAAAAAAAATATATTACCCACTTTTAACTAAACCCTATTTTAAAATGAGTTCTACTATGGTCGCATTTCTAAAAAAAAACATATTCTCTTGATGATGATTTACATCACCACTATGAAATAAAAAATAAGAAATTGAATGATAGAAGCAACTTCCATCACCTAGAACTGAATATGCTTTGTACCATCTATTATTGCACATATCATGGACCAATTGAAATAATGAAAAGAATTATGAACTTACTTAATGAAGAAACACTCGTACCGATTTCCGCTGGGAATCTAATATCACGGATTTATTGTAGCTTCAATTTTGATCGAAATGATCAGGAAGTGATCAATCAAATCCAAATTAGGCTATTTTGTGTTTCGAGCCATTTCAAACATCAATTGAAATACTTGAACGCTTTACAAATTATTACAAAAGGAAGAGATCAATCGAATCCAAATTGGGCTATTTTGTGTTTCGAGTCATTTCAAACATCAATCGAAATACTTGAACGATTAACAAATACGAGTTATTACAAAATGGAGTAGGCTAGTTGAATATTGAACCAGCATTAAACTTAAGCTGTCACTCATAGTTAGAGGATGTGCTCGCTTTGCTTATTTTCAAAGTATTCTTTCACATAGTACTCGCTTCACTTAATCGACCAATGCTGATCAACGAACGTACCATCATTAACCAATAGAAACATTCTCTGAAGATGTGACGGTAAATCTGACGCTCTGACGGTAAAATGGACGCCTTTAAGCAAAACTCGACCAAATGTAAACAAACACTGTGTTCTTTTATAATAAGAGATGATTGTATAGTCTGTTCCAAATAAGACCAGCAAAAACCTCCGGGCAGACCACACTGAAAAATGTACATTATGCTTCCACGCGTCGTTCTTACAACCAATCACAGACGCCTGCGCATAAGCGTTCGGTGTGAATTTCGGACTTCCCTCTTCCCCTGTGATACCGCATTGTCCACAGGTTTTTGCTGGTCTTATTTGGAACAGACTATAGACAATTGTCAGTGGTTGCCCAAACTGATTCTCGGACCTTTTCGAGATTGCCACCGGAGCGCTGCCGACCGATGCTGATGGAAGTTTGGTGGCGATCTCTGGTGGGAACTAATCTAACTATGTTGAATGTTGGAACATATGTAAAGTTAGCCTAGAATAGTACCAAGACCTGTATATCAGTTTTGACTGAAGGATCGTGTAGAAAAGTGATAAAAGATCGTGTACGTAGATTTTGGACATTTTTATGAACTCTCTACATGATACGATTCAGTGTTGCCAGGTGTGGCACTTTAGTGCCAGTGCCAATGCGTCCCTTTTTCAGGTCCTGGGCACTATCTTAGACACTTATGGAATTTGTGGCACTTTTGCGTATTTGTGTCACATTCATCTTACAAGACGTCTTACTTCAGTTATGATGCTTAGCTAGTTTCTGGCATTATTCGAGTACTAGTGTATGACAATGCCTTGACAACCTTAACTTTTTCCAGGATTATTCGAGCACCAGTAGCAGTGTAGTTGTATGGCGGTGCGCGCACATTGCTTTAATGCGGTCATTGCCGTGAATCTAATTCTAATTTTTATTGCAAAAATGCAAAATGCAAATTTTTATGACTAGAACTAGAGCACTAGTCATGACGTTAAACGTTGTCTGTCATTCTGCTATCCAATACATTCAGTTTCGCCATCATGGAAATAGTTTTTTGTTTTTCCTCGTTATTATTGTCTTCGAGAGGTAAAGTGAATTTCTTTGAAACTACACATCGATCCCACTGCCAACGAGTAAATGTTGGGTCAATATTTGTCTATTTTGTATACATTCATTACAAAAAAAATTGATTATAGGAATGTGTGTGTGTTTACTTCCATAGCATAATCACCGCTTGCAACTAAGAGAGATAGTATTTGAACCTGCACCCAATTTATTTAAAAATAAAACATTCCATTGTGCCTGCTATCTATCCAAAAATTCCGTTCCCCAGCAGAATCCAGTTGTGCTTGCAGTCAAAAGGTCTGTGAAAAGGACGCTAAAGAAAATTACCTTCTGGTTGTCTGCTGGAGAAACCGAGGTCAGAGCTATTAGTCACATGTTGAATGAAATGAATTACTCACACATAGTCCACACGAAGGTCGATAATACCGGAGCGATAAATAATAGCCCAAGTTGGGGCTCGCAAAATTCTCGGCATATTGATGTTGCACACTGAGCAATTGAGGAAGCTGTCAAAGAAAATCTCTGTCAGAATCAGAAATAGGAGCCGACCTTTTCATGAAATCCTTACCAACAGTGAAGCATAGAAAGTTTACAAACCATATTCTCAATGATAGAGAAAATGTCGAATAAAATGGTGAGTAAGAAACTTACCCGTTCTTTTTTTTTGTTTGATTGTTAGTTACTGATGTTGAAATTTAAAACTACTTAGTTGTGTGATACAATGCAAATTGTACATATTATTATTCTAAATAGTGTTGTTATAAGTATTTCGTGTTCTGTGTTTACCAAAATTTTGTGTTTACTTTTTAAATTGTTGGGCGTTTGTATACTTCGTGATAAAACTGTAAAACGTCATTCAGTGTTGCCAAGGAGGCGTGTCATGAATCCGTATGTTGGCAGGACTGAATAATGGAGATCTGCACCCATACAATCTCTCGACCCTCAGTTAGAGATCAATAAATTATTAGAGTCGACCCATCAGTTTGGACGAGATGAACCGAATAGTGGAAGTTCTTGCCCACTAATTATGAGGTTTATAAATAGGCACGTTAAACCTGAGATGCTAATCCACTGCCTGTAAGAAAAATAGAGTCAAAGACGTGTATGTGAGAGAGTATCTCACACCCTATACAGCGGATCTCAAGAAGGAAGCAGCAATAAATGTTGCCAAATTATGGCTTTGTGGTTGATACACGTGATTGTGTCGTCCATACCAGGCAAGAAGGTGACAGATATAAATAAATAAATAGAATCCCTGTGATATGTAGGACGAGTCCTTTTGCCCAGTTGAGAACCTATCCTCCAGCAGAATTCTGCGTGATTTGTTTAGTGTAGGGGCCATCTCTCAGAAAAGAAGTACCCATGCGACGAGTAGTACAAAAGTGTACAAAATTTTTTAGTCGGCAAAAAGCCAACATCCCGAGGAACATTAATGACGAAACACCAACTTCCAAACTGGACAATATTCCGGCATATGTTACATCTTTACAAAATTATAGCAAGAAGTGAAAAGAAATGATAGCTGAAATTTCAATTATTTTTCAATTACCTGATCAACACCTACATCGTCATCATTATGAGAGCAAAAAACGAGCCTTAAATATTCTGTTTTCAAGAATCATCTCCATGAAAAAACTTTTTTAGACTCATTTCCGATGGAGTCATTATAGACTTTTTTTTTTTCAAAATTACCTTCACAAAAAAAATGAAAAATGTCCGAATTCCCAACCTCATTTTCAATGAGCCAACGATTAGATATCCTTCCACAAACTAGCTATCTCACATTTTTCAGAACCTGTGAATATACGCCGAGTCTTTCCAATTCACCATAGAAAATTTTTCAAGGTTTGCGAGTATGACTTTTAGACCGCTTTTTGTAAATTAATCCACTAAAGATTACTTCAACTTGCATGGTCCATCGCTCTGGGACTCAGTCAACTATTAGAGTCCCTGACCTCAGTGTTTCTCAACAGACTCACTATTGAAAACTTTCAATGAATTCGGTCCTCGAAGGTGCGAGAAAAGATGCCATATTCGTTCCTAGTTTATTTCACTGTCAAATTTGTACGCTATTCCTCTAATCTTTCGTCGCAAAGGTGCCAGATAATACAGAAAGTTTCTCGCCAAAAGTCGAGTATAGTTTTAATACACTAATCAATGGCGAGAAGTATAATTTGAACTTATTCAATTTAAGTTTCACAATCATCAAGGAGCTTCATGATCGGTATCAAAAAGGAACCCAACAATCGAATTTCGTCGAGAAGTTCATCACGCGTGTAACTATCATTTTTGCATCTCACGCGTATCAACCTCGGTTAAAATAGAATTTTCCGACTGATACACGTTCTCCATCCAGCGACAAACGAAATTCACGTCGCACCCTTTTATTAAAATCGAGTCCGTCGAAGTCGAGCAACAGTACAACGAGCCGAATTTCGTACACCGTTTTTCTTTTTCAAATCCCATTTCGTTATAGACGTCTATCTGTCTTTCGTTTTAATTACGTCACCATGAATCGATACAGTTATATATAGGTATAGGCTATATTGTGCGCCACCTGAATAAAATACGAAATCTTTCGGAGAACTGGGTTAAAGACAAAATTACGGCTCGAAACCGAAGAGCAAACTTGTAGAGAGACTACACCACCGCACAATGATTTCAATCTGCACCCTTTATTTTGCAACAACGTTCGCTAATCACGAACAGATGGAAACAAAGATGCTTTTTTCGCACACGATTTTCCAGCGAATGAGCCGAAAGAAGAAAGAAGACGAGCTAGTCCCGAACAGATATTGTTCTTGGAACACCGAATGTCTAAAGTTCGCGTCCTCGATTTACGATCATCACCCTTCATGAATGTGGGACAATTCTTAAGCTGAAAGTTTTTAATATACTATAGCGTGTGCACAACTTGGCGAAATACGTACTTCGTACACTATACTTCTACATCTTATCCTCGTAAAGTAACGCATTGGATGTGCTTTGATTATGACACACTCTTGCTTATCTAGTCGAGCGTACATAGATTCGCGTGTCTAAGTACCGCTATCACTTTACTGTAATTACGAGAGCACAAACTTCATTAAACTTTTCCACTTTCTGAGCCAAAAACATCAACATCTCGCGATGAGACGCGACACGACGCATCGACAAGACATGAACAAAAGCAGAAAGGAACTTAAATGCTTTTGTATCGCGCTTTTCTATGAGTGCATCATAAAGGAAGTCATCATCGCTGCCTACAGAAGAGGCACTGTTTATTGGGTGCTATACGGTGTGTAGACTTTCTCATTCTCACGTCTAAACGTCGATGAAAAATACGATATTCGCGAAGAGGAAACGCGCGACAATACAACTTTTTTTCTTCTTCCTCGAACGTCTATCGAGGGCCAGAATAATTTTTTATCTCTTTCGTTTTTTCGAGACAGATGTGTACCATCGGCGAGGAGGAATTTTTCAACCTCGAAATCGAAATTCCTATAAAATCATTTTTTACTGCTACATTAGAAAATTTTCGGATGAATAACGAAGGTAAGTTATTTTCTCCCTCGCACTCTCTCTCTCTCTGCTCCGGGCGGCCTCTTATTAAACGTGGTGCAAGTCGATTGCGCTACTGCCGCCACAAGGTTTCCATAGAAACTTCCCAAAGCCGAGAAAACGACCTATACTAGTAATTTAACCCGTAATGATAGAATGAAAAAATTGACAGCCTGCACTTACGGTTATTTCCTTCGCTTAACTTTTTCTCACTTTCTCTCGCGACTCTCCTTCCGTTCGCTCTCTTGCTCTCTACTTCTGCCGAACGGAATACGAGTATTATCGCAATATCATGTACGTCGAGTACGCTTCTGCTAAGGCGGAAGTGTCGGAAGGCGAGGGCTCCTTCTCCTCTTCCAATTTTTCGTACGTAACGAACATTCTGCATACGCTATAACTTATATATTAATGAGATAAGGTGTACTACGAAAGAGAAGTAATAGACTTACTTTGAATATACTATAGTAAAGGTATATCATGATGACGCATGGAATGTAGAACGACGTCAGAGACGAATACAAAATGAAATCTGAACTATAAAATAAGCATAGGTGAGGCACGCGATCCGGTGTATTGTTTAGGCCCAAGATGATGGGACTGCCGACGGCTGCGCTCAGTACCCAAACAAAAGCGATCGTCAGCCAAGCTCGACGAGTGTTTTTGTGTTTGGCGTATTTTATTGGTTTCGTTACTGCGATGTACCTGAAATCAATATCAATAACACACGATTAGAAAACATAAATAACGAGTTTCTTGTGGCAAGGGATTAGCAGAGACCGGTGGAACAGAATCACTTTTGGGCTTGGTAAAATACTTCTTAAGCTTGATCAATAAAATGGAAATTCACCAGGGAACTTTCAAGGACTATAATGTACACTTGAAAAGATACCACAAGGAATGCAAATAACGTTGGTAAAAACGACCAAGACTCCGTGTATAGACTGGACCTGAAGCGTAACTTCTGCTCATTAATTCAGAGATAAAGCTGATGTAAGTTTTACTTTGCTCTACTCAGTTTCTCAAACTGACGGGATATTATCGACGTCATTAATTTTTTCGTATATTTGGCAGAATGTTAATGATCATATCAAAAGGCCTACGACTCTGTGCCACATACATAGCTGATAAAAAGCCAACAAATCTACAAACTAGAACCAAAAATAATCAACTGTCTAAGCAGGATGATGCAGAACTGGTCGACTATCATTCACATCAGAGGACAGGAGACTGTTGTCGAAATCCTCGATTATTCGACTTAGCCTACGAGGCTAATCCTTTCTTTCTTTAATATACCTACTTTCCATTAAAAATAAACGGCATCTTATTACAACAATTCCTAAGCAATTTATTATCGATATCACTCCGGCGCCACCGAGTTGACTTCTTCGAGTCGTATCATTGTTTTTGAAATAGTAGTTTTACAAATTATTGACGTCTTATTTTCCGAAGAGTAATTATGGAAACCGAGGAGATAGTTATCGTGAGACCCGAAGAGACCATCCATTTCGTAAGTACTAGTTTTCTGATCTTTTATAAGTACTTAATTCTTATTTTGATCTGCCAACTCCGAAGGACTTCTACGGGTTCATTGTCGTGTGCCTCCAAGTTTACACCTTTCAAATACGACTCAGACAACTTTCGTCTTCTCAGAAGATATCTTTGGTCAAGTCGAGATTGAATCTACGTTTCTTTGAAAGCATCCTCCACTAAGCGCATCCTGACTGTTCTTCAATAACCGCCTTTTAGATTACGTTATAAGATCTTTCTGAATTAGTATTTACTCTACTAGCTGTAGACTGACGGACTTCTTTCGTTTTCTGTCCGTTAGGAACTTCAAGATAGACCATGCAAAATTCGAGAGCAACCTATATCCATAAGTATAATATTCAAAATTCATTTCGTTGTACAGATTTAGATTTATAATTAATTATGTGAATTAAATTAATATTTGTTAACCTAAAACCGATTTTCTTTCTTAAACTCCCTCAAAACTTGTTGTGATTTCCCTGATAGGTCAAGTCTTCAAATCTCGTACGATCCACGGCATACCGCGAGATACAAATCACAACAACTGTCAAGACAGAACCGGTACAGATTAAAAGAGGACTCTATCGGGAGACTCGCTTAGTCCCCGGTGGTTTTGTTTAGCCCCCACACTGTCAATGCGGAGTCAACAATAGGGTTCAATATTAGGAATAATGAACGAGTAACATAATATACCCTAAACCACCTGCTATATATGGACGATCTGAAGCTGTATGTCGC
Organism: Aspidiotus rigidus; assembly: GCA_035079385.1. Classification (NCBI taxonomy): domain Eukaryota; kingdom Metazoa; phylum Arthropoda; class Insecta; order Hemiptera; family Diaspididae; genus Aspidiotus; species Aspidiotus rigidus. The sequence goes on along the minus strand of JAVHKY010000074.1, from coordinate 263,620 downwards.
AAATGGAGACAAGCTGAACCAATTGATACAAATAGTAAAAGAGTACTCATCTAATATACAAATGACTTTTGGATTGGAAAAATGCAGAATATTAGATGACACAAAAAAGAACCAAGAAACATGTGAAAACGACGGCTTCCTTAACGAAGTTGAACGAGGAACGCAGGGAACCTGTTTTATGAGTCAAATGGGATTTGGTATTGAAAATTTAAGGAAGCTTAGACCTAGATAAGGCTAGTATAAAGAAGGCCTAGATCTACTACACGCCTAGTGTAATACAGTTTGAGAGTCTAAATTTTTCTCGAATCTCGAGATATATATAATAGGTCGAGAGCTGAAATTTTTCTAAGTTCCTCTCATCTCATCTATAGGTCGATAGTCGAAATTTCTCCAAGTCCCCCTCCCATCATATATGGCTTAAGAGTCGAAATTTTTCTAAGTCCCCCGCCTACCATATATGGCTCGAGAGTCGAAATTTTCGTAAGTACCCCTCCTATCATATATAGCACGATGGTCAAAATTTTTCCAAGTCCCCCTCCTATCATATATATAGCGCGATAGTCAAAATTTTTCCAAGTGTTTTGCTGGACGGAGGACGGCGCACGGCAAATTTCTCAAAAAGCCCCTTATAAAACAGGTTCCCTGTAAATAGAAATTGCAGAGAAAGGTCAGATAGAGGAGATGAAACCATGTGAACTTTATAGATACCTCGGTACTGAACAAAACAGGCGCACAGAACATCAAATTATGAAAGAGGAGCTGAGAAAGAAATTTGTGATTAGACTTGAACAAGTAATGAAGACTGGGCTAAACATTCAGAATTTAACCAAGGCAATCAACACATATGCAGTTCTGACCTATTCCTTTGGAGTTGTCAAATGGAGCAATACTGAAATAGAATGCCTACAAAGAAGAATTAGGGTACTCATGGAGCGAAATAGAAGGTTACACCCAAAATCAGCAGCGGAAAGACTTGTGATACCGAGAAACAGTGGATGAAGAGGAGTAATAAATTTACAGTGGCTCCATGATAAACAAATGGCGAATATCAAAAAACATTTTCAAAGGAAAGAACAGATATCCAAATTACATAAGTCAATAGTAGGAGCGAATAAGGAACTAACAACAGTACAACTCAGGCAGCAGGGACAAGCTCAGCGGAAGAAAGAATATAATATGGACCTGATCGAGCAGTGGAAAAGGAAGGCACTACACGGGCGATATCCAGCCGAGCTAGATATTAAAAGAAAATTTTAGAGATGGGAAACCCCTCGAAATTCGCCCTAGGAGAGACGGGGCCGTTTTTAGGAATCCATCCCCTTTCTAAAAGTATAGTGAGCAATTTTGGCGTTATTGGGTTAGATTTTACATATTTCGACCCATGTCAATGGCTTCCCGTGAGCAATTTTGGCGTTATTGGGCTAGATTTCACATATTTCGACCCATGTCAATGGCTTCCCCAAATTTCAAATAAAAACTTTTTCAAATTTTGTGAATACGTAAAAATTTTGGTTTTTCTTCTCTACACCAAATAATGTTCAAGATTAGATTTTCAGGATGATATTCGAATAGTAGAGGTCAAATATGACATTTCAACGTATATTTGAGCTCTCTACGTAGACGTGGGAGGAAACAGGAGGTACCACAAGCATTGCCTAGTTCATTCTACAAATATCTGGCTTGATTGATAGGTGCCCGCCGAGAAAAAATTGATGCCATATGGCTTACATTTTGCCAAATTCTTGACAAAACAACTGACCACGCCTTCGAGGATAATTAAATTCATGTTTTTCACACGTTTTCTGAATACTGACATCTAGATCGAGATCTGAATAATTTGGAAGCATTAAAAATATTGCCGATATTATGGTGACTGAAAATCTCAAATGCTGAAGCCATACGTCATTGAGCCTTCCGCTCCAACTTGGTTAGGATTTAAGTAATAAGTTTTTTGCAAAGCATATTCGAAAAATCTTCAGTTTTGAGATTAATTTCAAAATTTTCATCATAATAACCTGTTCTGAAAGCAATGGTCCAGTATGGTGGTATGGTCCTATACTGAAACGAGATCCATTTGACTACTTTGCAAGAGGGCGGATCCGGGGGAAATTACGGTGGTGGAATTTGAATTTTTTGATAAGAAAAACAAAAATGATTCCTTCTCTTCAAGTTCTGGTCTCTTTTTTCTTCTACTTCTTTTGGGGTGGGAAGATACAAAAGTATGACCCCTACGTCCATACTTGTTTCATTCACTCCTGATAATAGATGAGGACTGGTAGGGTATCTTTGCAACATTTTTGCTAGATTACACTCAGTTAGCAAGTGCAAATTTCTTATCTAAATACGAGGAGAGAACAAAAAGCTTCTTCACCTTTTTTCATACTCTCGTCGAGGTCAATGACAAGTCGTACGAACAAATTTCCCCTCAGTCAAAATTATAGCCTTTCTTTAAGGCCACGTTTTGCAGATACTTTAAGAAAATACTGTTCTGCCGGCATAACGCAGCTACGCAATATTTTTCGTCAAATAGATGGCTAAAATCTCTATTTTACATGTAGCCCGATCCGTGAACGAAAAATATATAGCCGGCGTAATTTTCTTCCAAATGGGTGACCATCCTTATTCGAATTACGTTATATCGCTGGCAAAGGCCTGTGGGTATAGATTACACCCGTACGCGCGCCATTGTATTGCGTACAAAAAGCGCGAAAATACTTCTCCATTGAACATCACTCTATATCGTATTTTGGAAGAAGATAGGAGTGATAATGATGGAAAGAAAAATCTCGGCTGTTTTATTATCCTGCGTATAATAAGTTATGAAGAAAAGTTCTCTCTTCGAGCTTTTATCACCGCAAGTTTCGCGGCGAATAATTTTTAAATTCCAGCGATGTCAGTTCCTTTCACCATCGTTCTTCGTACATGCACGTCTTCATCTTCCCAACTAGAAAGGTTTATTTTCCGACTTCGAAAAAGTGAGAAAGAGAGGAAACGCGTGATACGAATATTGGAAAAGAAAGAAAGCGAACCGTCGAAAGGTTTATGGTTGGAATTCGTGAAAACTAACTAACATCATTTAACTTTTACCGAGTAATTTGAGTACCGCCGTTCCTATTTAGTTTTTGCTGGAGGAACGCGTATTACAATCCCATCTCTCTACCCTCTAATAAATAATAAAAAAAGCAAACAAAATGTACCGAAAAATGGAATTTCTGTTACTCGTTAAGTATGTGAGAGTATATTCTCGTAGAATATATAGTCTGCCGAGTTACTTACTTATTACGTTTATTTACTCTCGCATTTTCGAATACCGACCGCGGATTTCCCTTCTCGGTAGCACCGGTGTCGCACCCATAATGAACGAGTAAACGCAAATCATAACCGGAGTTCTAGGCTTATTTCTGCACACATCGCTTATTACAGCGCGCGATATCTTGTGCAGCTGAATGCGAGCAAAATGAAAATTTCGAGTCTCCCAATTTCCATTTGTGGAAATATAACGTACACGCATGATTGAACGAGCGTCGAAAGAAAGAATACCTGTACACCGACGAAAGAAGCGCGGTAAATTTTTCCTCCTCTGTCTTCTGATCTGAGAGATAAGCATTCGGCTAGACGAAAAAGCCTGTTTTCTGTCTCAGTAAGCCGGAAATGTAATTCGAGTGATTTATGAAGATTTTCATCTTGTTTAAACGATTTCCCATCATAATATTGAAAGGCATCGTACGAGCGTGCGAGAGAAATTTCTTTGTAAATCGTTGCACTGATGTAAGATACAGGGATTTACATACTCCAGTATTTTAAACAACGATTCTTGGTAAGCTTTCAGTCATGAAAAATAAAAATGATTACCGACGAATCGTACTGACGTGCAGAGCAGGATATAAATTGATAATCATAGGTAATGAATATTTGAAGACCTTTCTGTCAAAAGGGCATCCGCGTCCGTCCCATAAGAAATACATTGAGCGGACGTCCTTTTGACAGAAAGGTTTTCATTTATTGGGCTCGATATTCAGGAGATATTTAGCGAGTATAATTGAGGAGGGGTGGGAGAAGTAACTGAGATACTTATTTTCAAATCTACCAAGTTCATTTGATCCTCTTCACATTGGATTGTCTACTTCTACAATTTTGTGGAAGACTTTCCATTTAATATGCCGAATGTATCTATTTTAATGTGCTCGCAGATAATTTAGTCGAAGCAGACATTGAAGCTGATAGAGCTACTATGATTCTATCATCTGACCTCGGAGGTCCGACTACAGTACACTTCCGATTATCCGACCTAACTGGGGTAATGGGTGGTTCGGATAATAAAAAGTTCGGATAAAAATCCGGTTCGGATAACGCGGAGAGAGTTCAGATAATACGGAGGTTGGAAAAATTACGGTTCGGATAATACGGAAAAATTCGGTTAATCGAGAGATCGGATAATCGGGAGCAAATTTTTGAGGTCGAATAATACGGCTGGTCGGATAATCGGACGTCGGATAATCGGAAGTGTACTGTACATGTTTGGCTTATCACGAAAAACCTAGAAACTCATACGTCTAACTCACGTGATTTGCATTTTTCAATTCAAGGAAACAAAGCGAGCACAACTTTCGACTCACATCAAAACCAAGCACCCTGCAATTTACAATCAGGTAAGGAGGGAAGAGATGCAACTGCCTCTTCAGGACATAATTTTCATTCTTCAATTCAGGGAAATGAAGTGAGAAATATATTTGAGCTCACATAAAAACCAAGCACCCTGCAATTCACAATCAGATGGATGGTATCGGCTTTGTTGTCTCATGTTTCATCTTTATACCGGTTTCTTTGCTTAGTTTTCTGTCCGACGCCTGTCGATGAACACCTTCGCGTGTTCGAAACCGGTCGCGTATGAACTTGTTTCATTAAATGATTGTTACGTGCCTCAGTACCTTCTGGAGTTGCGCCGAAACCAGACGAACCCCGACCAAGACTCAGAAAAAGCAAGTGGCTTCATTAATGTTTCTGTAGAAATAGACATGCCCGATGAATTGGCCACAAGACCGTTTTAAATCATGAAGAGCTTGGAAGATCAAGAGGAAAAAGCCTCACGCAACGTGATGGAGAAAATAATCTTCAACGAATTTCTGCGGCAGTTCATGATTACACCAAGCGTGTAAAGAGACGTCCTGGAACCTTTAATGGGAGACAATGATGGCTTTCTAACGTACAGTGCCCCAGAATATTCTCAAAGGCAAACATTTCAGTCCGCTTTATTCACGAGTGTGAGAAAATATTATGCAGGATTAGTCTGAAATTCTCACTTTGAGTAGAGATGATCACCGAATTGATTTCTTAAAACGTAGAGGGTCCGGTAAACTTGTCATGATTGATGAAAGTATGCTCAGTAAGAGGAAGTGCAATCGAGGCAGACTAACTGAACAAAGCTGGGCTCTTGTGGTACAATTCAACATATCACAAACGAACACAACGGAAAAATTTGTACCCTTTGCAAGAAACCATCCAAAAATAGCAAAGCATTTAGAGTCCACTACTATAGGTATCCCAATGGAGGTAAGACTTCGGATCAGCTAACAGAAACCAAAAAGTAATTATTATTCAATTACCAGTAATAATAAAAAGAAAAACGACAGATGTTTTATTCGACTACAGAGAAGGATCTTAAACTGGCTGTTACTGCTAAACGATGAAGGAATTCCATCTCCGTATCCAATCTCTGCGCAGAGACAGATTTTAAGAACTTATTTTGCAGCGGCTGACGTAGATCCAGCCAAAAATTCAAGTAATTTTTCCACTTTATGGAAAAATATTGAATCACGAATATGTCTTTGGGCCTTACGTCACATCGTTACGCAGATTTCAGACTCACCCCCAGCCCAAAAGTATATATAGCTTTCAAAAGCTCAGTATAAAGCTAGTATACTGTATATTAGGGCCAGTTAGTAAAAGAAGCTAGTATATTGTGTATAAGGCCTACACTGGCAGTTAGTATAGGCTTAATACACAAGATACTAGAGATACTAGGCCTAGTATAATGAAGGCTGAAGGTCGAAATTCAGCTTTCAAAGCTCGCTCCGCTCGGTCGCATTCCTTCTTAGTCTAGTATAAGGCTAATATATTGTATATTGCCTGTACTGATTAGTTAGTATAGGCCTAGTAGCCTAGTATAAATGAAGGCTAAAGCTACTGTAGCAGCCTGGTTTAAGCCTGGTAATGGTCTCAGCCAACTCTAGTATGCTGTATCTCGTATAATGAAAACTAAGGGTCGAAATTTTTTCCGAAAAGCATCGCGTCGTGTTACGCAGATTTCGGTTGACCCCCCGCTCAAAGACATATACACGTCAATATACTTTTTATATCACCTTCGGCGGGCAATACCATGAACATAATTATGCATTGTTCAGTTTGTTGAAGATCATTCGAGGGTAACTCCATTACCAATAATTGAAAGATTTCATGCACCTAAAACAATGATGTGGAACGATAGGTGGTGCACATACTCAAGTATTTCTGAAATTCCAGGGCGTATTTTTACCCATCAAATGATTAACCACAGTGAAATTTAAGCAGACTCGATTACACGAAGCGTGACTAGGATTGTTTATAAAATAAGGGTACATCACAACTGAATGTTTACCTTTCATTTCATGTTTTATACCTTATCCGTGATTTTGAATTAACATTGAGTAATTCACTCATTCTGAAATTAGGATTCACAGCTGTACTGGGCGTGAAATATCCACTTATTTTCTTATTTACCATCTGCTATTGCGCACATTTCTTCGGCAGTCAATTCACATCATTCCATTTAGAATTCATCATACATACGTCCGTCAAAGGTATCAAAAATGTTTCAAAATATTAAAAAGAACGAAGATTTATATCGCTCTACAACCACGTATTTTATTTTGTCGTCTTTCAGTCATAGCTCTCAATTTATACAATCACGATTAATTGAGAGTATCCTGTCGCTGGTCCAGCAAACCTGCCAAAATAAAGACGTGTACTTACTAAATCACGAAACTAAAGTGGCATTAGTAATTTTTTGGACAAACCTTCAACGCTAGTGTCTTGCTTCTACAAGTCGCGTCACTCATTTTTATCAATGTGCCATTTGCTGTGACGCTAACATGGAAAAATTTCAGTGCGACGCGGAAAAAACCGAGAGTAAAATTCACGAACGAGAAAAATGGTCTAATAAAATTGAATTCGTTCTGTCAGGTATCTCATATGCAGTCGGTCTCGGAAATATATGGAGATTCCCCTATTTGTGTTACAAGAATGGAGGCGGTAAGTTATTTATCGCTTATTCTGTAATAGCGTAATACCCTAAACACCGTCTGGGTTTTCAACATTTGTTTATCGAGCCAAGCATTCGTCGTGCTCTAGTTTTAGCATAATACCATATTAGAGATCATTGCTTTCGTTCATATGAAATAATTTATCATAATTATTTCGACTTATTCTAGGTGCTTTTCTGATACCATATTTCATATGCATTCTCGTCGGTGGATTTCCGATATTCCTGTTAGAAGTGGGTCTCGGTCAATTAACGAGCGAAGGCGGTATAACGGCTTGGAATATTTGCCCAGCGTTTAGAGGTTGTTTTCAAGTAGAATTCTCTCTTATTGATAAGTTCGTTTAGAACAAATTACTTAACACTTGCACTGAATAATCGGGCAGGGAAAAATAAGAAAGAACTTGAAAATTATTCCCTTGCGGGTATATCAAAACTTTATTTCGGTTGATTACAAAAAATCTTCCTATTGACAATAAGGTGCCGTTTTAATATGCGCTCTACCGTCATGTTTCAGTTTCAATATGCGCTCTACCAGCATGTTTCAGGTTCAATATGCGCTCTACCAGCATGTTTCAGGTTCAATATGCGTTCTACATACATATCTAGATTTGCTGGTCGGCGCAAATACAGTCGCGGTCGTTTTCAGGATGGGGATTTTGTAGGAAACAGCGAGGACGAGGACGCGTATGAGGAGAACAATCGGAACTACGGAGGAAGAGTTACGGACCTTGAGTCTTCGGCCTTTGTCGAGGTACAGACTGCCGGTACTTTTTGTTAAGGCGAATCTCTTACCAATAATCAAACGCGAATGTCAGCGGGGTTCCGTAATTCATTCAGACGTGTGGGCCAGTTACCGTTGCCTGGAGGCGGAGGGCTTCGTACATTCGACTGTCAACCACCAGCAGAATTACGTCGATCCGCACACGGGTGCACACACCCAAGGTATTGAGGGGTCCTGGCTAGACGCCAAAATCTGGATTATAAAGAAGAAGAGAGGTATTCCCGTCCTCATGTTCCAATCCAACCTAGACTACTTTTGCTGGAAAATGTGGAGAAAAGATGCTGGTAGAACGCATACATAGTAGGAGAACACGCATGGCATGGGTAGAGCGCATATTGAAACGGCACCGACAAGGATTTACGTACAATGATTGGCTGAACGTATCTAAGAGCAGAAGCACTAATTTGTTATACTCAATTTTCCAAGTAAATGAGGACAATTTTTCGATCCTTCTAACCCATACTCAGAAAGAGCAATTCTTACATCGATTTTCTGTTCACAAAATTTTCGTCATCTCTCAAAGTTTTTGTCCAAGACTCTTCTCTCAACAAGCAGTTAAAGTTACCTCATAAAATACGACGGTAAACTGGTTAAATTCAAATAATAACTTTCTAGGAGTCGGACTTGCTTCCACAATAATAAATTTCAACCTCAACATATACTACATCGTAATCTTAGCTTGGGCAATGCATTACTTGTATAATTCTTTTACTATTTCGTTGCCATGGAACAGTTGTACAAATTTCTGGAATACAAAAAATTGTTTTACATCTTCGACCAATCCAGTCGATAATGGATTCTCGAATAGTTCACGCGTTGATTCCGTAGTGGAATACTGGGAGTAAGTTGAAAATATACATAAGAACAACAATTAATCCTCAGATAGTTAAATTAGAAAATTCAAAGTTTGAGGAACGAAAATGCTTTCAATGTAGGCGTCAATAACCTAACAAAAAACTTATTATAATATTTCAAAATGACACAAAATTTCATGATATTTACGCAGATTATCTTACGTTTAAAAAATAGTTCTGAAAACATTCTGATCTAATCTCAATCGAAATTTAGGAGAAGAGTACTCAATGTCAGCAGCGGTATTCACGAACCAAAAGAAATACAATGGGAACTTTTCTTATCGTTACTAATCGCTTGGATCTTGGTATATTTTTGCGTATGGAAAGGAATAAAAACTTCAGGAAAAGTTGTCTACTTCACAGGTATGAACTGTGTTCATTAATTAATAAATTTTTAGCTTGCCACTATATAGACGTAAATGAATATTCATTCTGGTACAAGAAAAGAAAGTTTGTAATCAATGGACTTGACTAAGAGATATCTTACAACCAGATGTAAGATACAAGATCAATAAATGATCATTTGAAAAATACTGTACAAAACCTGCTCACAGTAAAACCCTGTTGTCTTGAAAATGTGTCTTCGGGATAGTCAGCCCGGAAAAATGATGGAAGAAACTCATCTGATAAACCTTCTCAATCTTCCATTAAAGGACTCTGAATAGGCAACAAAAACGAGGACGTAAAACATTTCAGAAAACTAAAAAATATACTTTTTGACTTACAGCTCTTTTTCCGTACATCATCTTAACCTGTCTATTCATCAGAGGAATCACTCTAGACGGTGCTTGGGACGGTATAAAGTTCTACTTGAAACTAGACTTTTCTCGAGTGTTGCAACCTCAAGTGAGTGGCTAATTCAGAGACGTACTTGGGGAGGGTGAGGGTCGCCCTCTGCATGTCTCCTTCCCTTCCCCGAAAAAGATCCCAAATACGTCAACACCACCTCACGATCATACAGGTCCAGGAATTAATTACAGGTGTGGATAGATGCCGGTACTCAGATATTTTATTCGTACGCTACAGCTCTAGGATGTATGATAGCGTTAGGATCCTACAACAAACTGAATAATAATTTCGTGAAAGATTGTTTTCTCATAGCTGTCACGAATTCGGGAACAAGTTTGTACGCCGGATTCGTGATATTCAGCGTTTTGGGTTTCATGGCAAAAGAGCGCGGAATCTCCGTGGCAGAGGTAGTCGATAGCGGCCCAGGCTTGGTGTTTATAGCGTACCCTAAGGCAGTGACGCAAATGCCTTTGTCGTCCCTTTGGTCGTCAGCCTTTTTCTTCATGATCTTGTTGATCGGGCTCGCGTCTCAATTTGTCGCCATAGAAGGGTTCATAACGGCCATAGTGGACGTATTCCCGCAATTTTTCAGAGGAAAGAAAAATCGGAAGGAAATATTTGTAGCGCTAGTTTGTTTGTTCAGTTTTGTGGTCGGACTTTCAATGATCACCAGGGTAAGTGATTGATATCCTTCATTTTTATGCTCAACGCAATAAATTATGAATATTCTCACGCTTTTAAGGGTGGAATTTATGTGTTCCAAATTTTCGATTTCTACGCAGCGAGCGGTATCGTTATGCTGTTTATCTGTTTTTGCGAATCTATTTGTATAGCATATTTTTACGGCGGTAAGAAATTCTACGACGATATCGAAAAAATGGTAGGATTTCGTCTGATTTCCTGGTTTAAATATTGTTGGCTGTATTTCACTCCAATTACGACAATGGTGAGCTACCCTTCGACGGTTGAGTAGTCGATCAAAAGAAGATGATGAATATAAAAAATTTGTTGAGTTTTTTCTTTACAGGGTATTTTATTTTTTTCACTTCCGACATGGTTATCGCTGACTTACAACAAAAACTATAAGTATCCCATTTGGGCTCTCACTATCGGATGGACGATGGCTGGGATTCCTATAATCACGATACCCACTTATTTCATCTGGTATTTGTTCACGAGACCTCAGAAGAGTCTAGCTGAAGTGAGTATCCTGACCGTACACACCAATAAGAATGAATTGATCTCCTATGGAAGAGGTATTTCTCCAAACTAGCTCTTGAGCTAAATTATCAATCGAATTAAACAAAAATCATCGAGAACAGTGTCAATAAATAATTTCCAACGATGTAAAAAATAGGGGGGAAAATATGTACATAATGAAATAGAATAATTATAGAAAAAATAATTATTTCAGATGACTTTATGGAAAAATTTGCATTGTTTCAACTTATTAGAGATTCAATTTTCTTCATCGAGGGATGGGAATTCATGCTGAAAAGGCTGTACAAATATCTGATCGATTATCGAATGAAAATGACATTCACAGAGTGGACCACTCACGAGGTGGGGGTTTATGTACTCGTAACAAAAAAAAATGCGCAGTTCAGTTCTTCTCGATGAGTCTGGAGCCAACAGGCGAGGGGCTTTCGAAGGTTCTCGCTCTCTTCAATTGGAAAAGTTTGGATGAACAGTAGCGTGGCCAGAAAATTTTTGAGTGGAGGAACAAGAAATTTTCCTGGGGGCAAAGGGTTTGGGTTTGAACATAATTCTATGATCATTCGAAGGGAATTTTTTAGTTTCGGAGAGCAACCCTTCCCCATTAGGTTGAACAATCTGTCCGAAAATATTGCCCCGCAATAATTGTTCCTAAATCGAATTCTGATTCATTTACAGAAATGGCAGGAAGCTGTAAAATCGAAGATAAAAAGCCCTTGGGTGAAACGAAATCAAGAAGAGAAAATCAATCTACAAGAATAATATTGTCGCGCGGTGTTCAATTGTTTCGGAATTTTCTTCTTAATACTTGTTCAATTTTTGTATTCTTCAAAAAAAATTCTCGCTCTTGTGATGATGTCCTTTTTTGTACTTTACTCATACTTCTTCGAACCAAAATTTCATGAGATACAATCTCAATACCTACCGTCTCGCATTCTTGAAAACTAAAAAAATATCGTTTCACCGTAAGCAGTTTTGACAGTTTACTGATGCAGGTAGGGAATGAACCCCAACATCTAAGATTCTATTTTCAAACACAAGTTAAGCTCCTTTCGAGCCCTGTCCCGACTCAGATAGAGTTTGGAAAATCGTCATTCGACCAATTTTTGATATTCCATTACAAAATCGCGCACTAATCCAATCACCTTAATTAAACCTTAAATTCGAAGACATTAGTAGTCCTTGAAGCCTGAAGAACCATGTCGACCAGATACAGGCTGAATGATGACGTTTTAGGTTTCTTTGCTCTTTTCAGATGACTCTACCGGGAAGGTAGTCTTGTCTGCCAACTTGAACTGGTGAATTTGAAAAACGACTCATAAAATCTCATGGGTTCTTTAACGGATTTAAACGAGGGGTGGCAGGGAACCTGTTTTATGCGTACATCGTCACTGGATTGTGACGTCACAGGCTTGGACTTTGGAGCCACGTGTGGTAGAAAAAGTACTTAGAAAGGTTTCGATCTCCGAGCTATACGTGATAGGATGGGGACTTGGAAAAATTTTCGATCTACGAGCTATCGACCTCTAAACGACCTTGAGGTTGCTGGTCGGCTGGACAACGGATATTTTTTCGGAATTAAACAGGTTCCCTGTTAAAAATACTCCAGACGGTACATGATTCATCTACATACAACGGGATTTTTCAGCATGAAAGCGCCTCGCACTGGAGCAAGACAGAAGACGGCGGATAATTATATTTCCAAAATTTAAATTTTTTTCAATATTATGCTACAGTCATACTGTACATAACTTTGTATGTACTCACAAAATTTTTAGCAATACAGCATTGCATGTGTCATATAGAATTGTGAAATAAACAAGACGCCGTATTATCCGAACCACCTTGTCGCCCCATTATTTCATATAATCGGAAGTATATTGTATTCTTTTTACGCAAGGAGATCAAGTCGAAACATATTCCAAGAAACACCTGGTTAAGATTCTTTAGGAACGAACAAAAGAATTTCCCGAAAATTTTCCAATTTTTTGGTTGTAACTAACTATTGTTCATTTCAGAACAGTTTGCCAATCATTCCCTATCGCTTATTAGTTCTCTCGAGTCTACTTCACTTTCAGCTTTCTCTGGCAAGGTTGCACATGTCTTAACATACTGTTTGCACGAATGTATTTACGAATATGCGTATGTTATTCTTCACATTGCTGGTGTTCTTTCTAACAGTCGATTACAACGTCACACAAATCGCTCGCAAAAGAATACCGAAACTCGAGATTATCGAGGCTGAATTTGCAACCGTTCATGCAGGTGATTACTTGTACTCGCAAGTACATGTACCGTCGCTATAAAGTGATTGGCTTATGTTACGTGCATTGTGGTGGCGGTTATAAGCAAAAATGAAGAAGCGTGGTCTTATTTGATTACGGTGTTGATTTCAGGTAAAACAGAAATAAAATTTCCCGAGCCTAGCAATATCTCATACGAGTCCAGAGCATCGCTTTGCGTGGAAATCTACCAACGATACAAAGGAAAATACCTGGGATTTGTTCTTCGAAAGCCAAATTATTCAGCAACAGCTGTAACTCCGAGGAAGGTATCGTTCGCGCTATTCAAAGCGCCGCCGAAAACTATACACGTAATGTTTTGTGGTCTGAGCCAAATGGTTTTTTCACATTATTACGACACAGTCGATGACTTTTCCATTTTTAAAGGTGTGTTCAAGAACACCATGTATGTTTTCCGAGAGAATTCAACATTGGATCCCGAATCACTGTACTTTGATGCAGAAGTGTATGGCGTAGACGTCAACTGCTACGTAGACATAACAGACAAGTAGGAGTTTCTCTTCCTCCAACCACAATACGGATTCAGAAAAATCTGACCTATACCCAAATACGAAGAAGATACTTAACACTAATCATCAGTGAGATGTTTTTCATGACTGAATATTTCTGTATCCAATTTCAACGAGTTTTTAGGAACTTTCAATATGTAGCTACACATCTTTCAATGAAAATTTGAAAATTCTGCTCATATTGGTAGGTAATATCAAGAAAATAAAATAGTCTAGAATATTTTGCGATCATGAATTATTCTTCAGCCACTTCGACCACTCACTCTATACTTTTGATGACTCGCAGAATGGATGTCTACAATTTCATTATTCGTAACAAGGGTACCAGTTGTGTCCACTTCGTTAAGGAATAGGATCCCCAATTTTTAGCGATTTGATTGATTGATTGATACTAACAAGCCTCAAAGTTCAAATAACGGTGTTTCACTGTTCTACCTGCTCAAGTTCACGTAAGCTGGTTATCTACAAAGTATTTGATAATAAATGACTAGTAGAAAATACTTCTTTGTCATAGTGGTCCTGCCAGGTTTTACCAAACGTTGTTGCGGAAAAGTTTGGATTTTTCCACGTGTTTATCGCATATGATGGATCAATAAAGCTCATAGATACTCTAGACAGGAACCCACTCCTTCCAAAAAAGTGACTGCGCTGTTCTTCACAAGTTCACAGTATGTTTTGGCGACTCTACGACAAGGTAGTGCGAAGACAGTCAAACTGATGGATTTTCTGGCGTGGCCAAAAATATAAAGATCATGTTTCATGTCTTTTCCGGCTGTTTTTTAGTCCTCGCAAATTTTCAAATGGGGGTACGGAGAAACTAAAGACATGAAACATGTCAAAACTCAGACCTCTATATTCTATTGGAGAGCCACTTACTAATTTAGCCAGTGTAGTTTTGTATGATTTTACCTTCCAACTTGGTATGAGCGAGTATGTACGAAAGATAGCTCAAAAGAGAGAGGTGGAATGCTTTCCTCTTGCACGCCTGGAAGTCTCTTGTGCTCAGAACCCAGTGTGTCGTCAGGAGCCGGGCCCGGGATCACACGAGCCTCTCCTGGAATTCTACACATAAAATTGTGAATCAATTCCGTAGGAATAGAATTGAATTATCAAGTTGCTTCAAGTTTGGACTCAGCTTTTTTGAGACGTTTTACCCTATAGCAGTGGATTGAGAACTGTATTGGCCTTCCAAGTCGGAGTGATCACTGCTCCAGTAAGTCACTACTACCCAGGACCGGGTATCCACTTGTCTATCGGCTGGTTGATCCGTTGTCTTTCCTCAGGAACGGCTCCCAGAGGAGCTGATTATCCTCTCAAGGACTTTACCACCGCACAAAGCGTAACGCAAGGTGATACTTTGTCTTACGGCTGCGGCAAGAGTTACTCAGGTAGCTGCCGTGTCAGGATGGTAATGGGCGACCCTAGCTTACCTATGGGTGATGCGGCCCCGATCTTTTACAGATATCTTCTCTTTGAACAGTGTACCAAAGAGCCCAGGGTTCTCAGCCGTTAGGAATTCTTTGAAATTTTGCGATTTTCCAATAGGACAGTGAGAAGACCGTGACTGATTGTTTCAGTAGTCATGTTATCATCAGGTTCCTAGGAAAACCATTCCACTTCGCCATCAGTGTCAACTGCAACTGACTCCATATCTCACCTATAGGAAACAACTGGACCATCTAGTGTCCTAGAACTTGACAGCTTAAAGACCGCGGCCGCTATTATGAGGCAGTGCTCCTGGAGACTGCGCCTAACGCGTCTTATCAATAACGAGAGGCATAGTGACAAGCTATCTTCAGGACTAGAGCCCTAACTATCCACTACCACAAGACGGCGGCGGTCAACAAGAACCGTGTGACCCTTCTGGCCCCTTCTGAAGCGTCAAATCCGGTTCGAAGTTCCTGCAACTCAGACCTGTTCAAGTTGAAGAAGAGCAAACCATTGACTTTCAGTGGTGACATTAGAGATTTTAAACAGCAGTTTGATTATTTTCAGTTGCCAATTTATAAGAACCGTAACCTCTCCGACTCTATCAGGATTATACACTTTCTAGACGCGCTTTGAGGCGAGGCAAAGGAGTGAGTATACCAGCACTGATTGTGAACTATGAGTAGAAAGAGAGACACAAGTTAGGAAGTATTCTCACTCTGGGGGAATCACTGAAAGAATTGCAACTCCTAACTCATGATAGAAGTACTTCCATCAAATGAGGGATATCAACTTCTGACGAGGGCAAAACTTGAATTTGAATTCCAATATTGAAGTTACTCTAAGCGAGATTTTGGTAATGCTTTTTAGTAATCCAAAGATTCTGTAAAATAGTCGGCATAAAAATGTTTTTGCACCTATTTAAGGACTAGCGTTGGTCCCTGTCAAAACGAAGTAAGTTTAATTTGATGACACGGTCGTTGGATATGAGTTACGCTTTCACTTGGACATGTTTCCTTCTTTCAACCGTACCTCTCGTTACAGTATTCTAAAGCAGCACTTCCGGAGTGGAGTGTTGACATTAGGCATAACACCACACTGATTCTGATACTTTCTCTCCATCCTTTAGGAAAATATCTCTAAACTCATAATTGCAATACGTCAAAGAGGTCCAAAGCCTGATAACGTCATAAAGGACAATCATGACAAGGTTACAGAGAAAAATGTAAGTACCTTGTCCAAGATTTTGAAAGGAGGAGTATGGTATGAACGAGCGAACATCGAATGTTTCAACGTCTACAAGATATGTAAATAAACGAGAGTAGATCTCAACGGGTGATATACGATAGAATTTGTTAAAATCGTTTGATAAACTTTTCCACTTTGTTTTTTCAAATCTGGAAATTACTCCACGCGAATACGTTAAAACTTCTCTAAACTTTTCGAATTCATCGGCGTAAACGACAGCGTTAAAGAATGTTTACTTTGCTCGTACGTTACGTATTTGCCTTGATGAAAAACCAAACAAAATTTTTCGACGTTGATCTATGGGGAATTTTATACGCATAGAGTTTTATAAAACGCATGTGATGTTGGAAATGTTTTCGGTATTTAACCAGCACCATTAATTTATGCACACCCAACCATTCTTGATATGTTCTGTCTCCCAGAGATAAGTTTTATTCTAATTACTCGGTTGACGCTATCCGTCGAAATGATGCAAAATGAAACCATAGAAAATTCTATGGAGTTGTACGGCCCTACTGAAATGGAGTTTGTAGGACAGTATTTGGGTAAGTGTAAATTACTTTATACAATACTTTCAAATACACACAAACAAAAAAAAAAACCTATTTTAACTGCATAGTAATATAGTTTAAATAACTTTTCGTCCCTATTGCGACGATGATCTTTTTGAATATTGGATTGCAGAACAAACTGAAGTCAGATGGCCGGAAATGGAGCTGGTCTCATGTGCAAAGCGCGTGGAGTTGTGCATGCGTCTATACGAATCCTATGAAAACGTTCATTTGGGCACTCTTGTCAGTCCACGTCCGTTTATTATGGTGGCCCCTCTACTTTTTATACAAGTCAGTTTTAGACATGCTAAGGTGCCAATGAAGGAAATCCAACTGTTGGTGTGTGGCTTCGAGGGAATGGTTTTTAGCGATTACCACGAGTCGATTGAGAATATTTTTCTGTTTAAGGGAGACAACAGGGAGTCACTATACGTACTCAAAGAAGCTGATAATCAGCAGGTCAATTTTGTAAGTATAATACATGGCATAAACTGGTTCAAGTATTTACCCACAGAAAAAGAACTTCGAAACGAAAATTTTGAAATTGACGGTTGCATAGCAGCTCATCTAGATAGTCCGGACCAAGATGAGACGGTACCTGATAACTTGGAAATGAAAACAGAAGAAAAACATGAAGACGCACAAGAATTGGAGCAACAAAGCAAAACAAGGAGAGAATTATCAAAAAACGATCGGGACGACGACGAGTTTAAATTACGTTTGGATCGCAAAGAAGATGTACCCTTTGTTCCACGCTGGCATCAACTTGCTAGTAGATTACTAGTGAAAGAAGGACGTTGAATAATCGACAGAAATCCTTTTGGGACTATGAGCTGGTTATCAAATTTTATTATATCATTTTTCAGAAAATGTAATACCCATTAGAATAGTTCAAATATGTCATGCTACGAAACAGATTCTATCTGTATAAGATAATGTACTTAAAAGTGAAAATCACAGGAAATTAGATATATGGTGACAAGTCCCCGTTTCTCTGAACTATGAATTTTTCCTTCTCTAACGATCGAAATATCCATACAAAATTCACACGACCTAGCTCTCGGAACCAACATCAGCTTCAAACTTTAACGACTAAGAAAGGCAAATGATGGTGGAAAATCCAAGATTTCAGAAAATTGTCGGTCATGGAAACAAAAATGATTTCTCTTCCGTCCCGATTCGGATCAAAAAACGTTTAAAGAAAGGATTGAATCCATATAGACAAGAACCATGGTTTGTGGCGGGGTTTAAAGCAGCCACGGCAATTTTAAAACCAGAGATTGATATTCGTGATGCGAAAGAACTTTGGTTCCATACCCAACTAAAACTCGACAAAACTGTGCGGGAAAGCCTATGTGTTTAATTTTTTGTTACATTTTTGTTGATGTCCTTGCACGAATAAAAATTTCGAATTTTGTCATTCCTCAAGTCTTAGAGATTGGTTTACACCCAGAATGCTTTGATTAGCACGTTATCAATATCATAAAATTATAAGAGCTGAAATATTAGCGAGTAGGTATTCAATTCAATTTTGAGCTGGATGTTACGAAATTCTGGAACGAAACCTTAGATTTGTTTTTAAAAAAATGAAAAGAAAAAGTCCTTCAAAGTTTATCGTCATTTTTTGTTCGCTTTCACACTTCAAGTGCAATCAGAAAATAACTTGTTAATAAAGAAAGTTGACGTGTGACACTTCAACGAAGTGTTGGACTTCAGTATAGTCGTCGGATTTTGAAAACGTCGACTTTCTATAAAAACGATGCAACAGGTGTCGATATCCGTAGCGTCGTGCCGTGAAAGAAAAGGAAAAAAAACAATGGAAGTCTGAATTACAAGGAGTACAATAATATGCTATTACAAGAAAACTAATGCGTCTACACCAACAGCCGGCACGCAGCTAGGAGTCCGTAGGCTTAAAAAAAAAATAAAAAGAACGGAAAAAGACCGAATAAAGACTCTTTCATACAGTATTTTTGCCAAGAAAACCGAAGAAGGTCGACGAACAAGTAAGTATCATACTAATTTGAATTTATGAGAGTTTACTTTCGAATTGAAATGAAGTCCTTCGGCAATGGTCATTTACATCTATTTACATCATTATGAGATCAAGTGAATATTCAAACAATTAAAAAATATTTTATTTCCTTAGAAAGAAATGTTGCATAAGAACACTTCATGAATGAGATATATTAAAGGAAGTTGTTGTAGAGAACTTAACTATATTAAAGAGGATACTCAAATGAGTAACACGAAAGAAGATGCAAAGGACCGTACGAAAATTGAAAACACGAGCGCTTTCGGCTAATCAGCCATTCTCGAAGTGTAGAAAACAACTGAACCCAACACCAACAAGAACAAGCGACATCAAGGTACGAGTCATCGAAATGTGAATCATTCCCGTAGACTAATTCTATCAATCCTTCTTCAGGAATCTGCCTGTTCAAGACGGTACCGCTACTATTATTCCGATGTCGGAGGATTTCTATTTCCTCAAGGGCCAAACGTTTGAAGTATGAGTTTTCCCTATGAAGGAAGACTTCTGATCCCTCTTTAAAATTGTGACCACTTTCGATCAAATGATCAGCAAAGGCTGACTTCCCTACTTTCTTTTCCCTCCAAGCTTGTTGGTGTTCGTCAACTCTAATTGTGAGTTGACATGACGGCTGGTCACATCTATATAAATGCTAGGGCAATCTCCACAAGCCTCCCTATGAACCCCTCTCAATTTGACGAAAAGGCTCTTAACAGTGTTGACGTTATAGAAAGCTGGCCGAAAACCGAAGGGGCGGAGGATACGGTCCAACTGCGATGAAAACTTGCCCAGAAACGGGAGCTTAATCCACCGTTTCCTACCATCTTGGTGTAAATCCCGTGGGAGGGAGGTCGTAGAGTCAAGGCATTTTTTTGTGAGCCTCCTACGAACCATAGGGTCAACATCGACCCTGACCTGCTTGACTCTAGCCTGGTGCTTTATAGTCATTAATATTCTTTCTGGAAAGCGGCTTGACTCAATGAGATATGAGTCAAGCGATACATCAGGCTATTAAAAGTAGCAACTTCGTGGGCAACAGGTACGAATGACGACCCGTGGATGGTAATATCGGTCGAGGTATTTTTTCTGTAAATACCAAAACGATGGACGCCGTCAGTGACGGAAATAGATAAGTCCAAAAAGTTTATAACAGAGCCACCAACTTCCAGTGTAAATTTTATGGAAGGGTAGAGGCTGTTTAAATAATCAAGAAACTCGCCAAGGAGTTCTGTCGGACCGGTCCACGCACACAAAACGTCGTCAACGTACCTATGCCAATAGTGTATATGACTCACAAACACCCGGCCTGAAGAGAACAGTTCGCCCTCAAATATAGACATGAAAACTTCAGAAATAAGAGAACCTAGAGGAGATCTAATGGGGATCCCCACCTGTTCAGGGAACTCGTAGAATTTACCATTATATTTACAAAAGTTCGGGAACCAACAGACCCTCAATAGGTCAAAGAATTCACTCATACAAGTAACTCGCCCATCCGTTGCATAGTAACAGCCTTTGTGATGAGAGAGGATATGACGTTACGAGCCATTGTAATAAGAGAAAAGAATTTTATGAGACCACGGGTCGCATAGGCATTTTTTCTTATGAATTTTAGGTAGCCCGTAAAGGAGGGGAGAAACAGGGTTAGGTTCCAAAATGGCTTTTTTGGTTAGAGGTTTCTTAATGATGAATTTACTATTGTTAACGAGAAAGCTAATCTCTTTTACAAAATATAATATTAATATTTGTGGTAATAAAGCCATTTTACATCACCCCCAAAATTAGGAAAGTTGAACTGGGCATTCTCCTGAGCTCTGTATTGGTTGAGCACATCGTGGACTTTAGAAGTGTAGGAAGACTTCAAAAGACCACCACGACATTCCCTTTGTCAGCTTTCGTGACGATCAACCCAGCCTCCCGAATCTTCCTCTTCAGGCTGTCAATCAATTTACTACCAGCATTACTTACGCTGGGGAGGGGACTGTTACGGACCATTTCGGCGCATTTTCCTCGGAAATTAACAACGGGGCCGATTTTTACTGTGAAATGCATCTTCTTTCGTGTTACTCAGCATTTGAGTATCCTCTTCATCAAGGATGACCGTAATTTCATACAAAAATGTATCGATTCTAACTGAACTATATACTTCTTCTCATACTTGAAGTTTTCGATTCTTACTTGCACTAGATTTGCGGGTTCCTCGGTCACAAAATTAAAAGATTCGATGATCACCACTAATCACGACGAAAACGACATGGAAGCCCAACTCACCAATCAGGGCCGGCATTACGTGTGTAGAGTGCGTCAGTACTCTACACTCGAGAACGGGAAGGAAATACTTGGAAAATTGGCTTAAAATATATATATATATATGAAATGGAAAAATTTCTCATCATAACCGAACCACTTCTGCGCAAGATTAAACAGGACATATTTTCCTATTTCATGTTGACTCTTGAACAATGACTTCAATAACAATACAAATACGCTCGCAATTCTTGTTTTCGTTGATGCATCGGTATCTACCCTCATTCATAGATCTACCTAATATTCGAACCTATTATTATTAAGGAATTCATCCAAAAACAACCTGTGAGACTTGCAATGTTCGAGTTATAAAAAATGAAAATTCAACAATTTAATATACACGCTTGCTCTTGTTTTTTTTTTTCTTTTCCTTATTGATTTTTTTTTCTACTCTACACTCGAGAAAAGTGCCTAGTGCCGGCCCTGATGAAAATTACGATGCCGCTCGGGAAACGTTGAGAAAGAAAATTTTTGTAAATACGTGCATCAAAAATTTAATCTATTCCAAATTTGCAAACGATAACACTTCCGATTGAATTATTTAGTTTATATTTTTAGAAACGACATCAAGAGCTTGGCTCAATGAAAGATGCCTGTCGAGCATTGGGACGGCATATTAATTCATCTTCAGCAACAGAATTAGGCCCCAAAACCCGCGAAGATTGGGAACTCCATAGTCCTCCTCGTACTAAAATTGACAATTTCCAAACCTTGTAAGACGTTCTTGAAAAACGCATTTGAGCGTTAACCGTATTCAGAGGAACTATTTCTAATAGGAGTATTCCATCAAAGATGACAAACCCAAAGCTGTCAATTAAGTTCATTTAATTAATTACTAGTAATTTATAAATGAATAAAGAATTGCTACGTGGAGATCGTAATCCTTCACATACACAGGAGTACGGGATTGACTGAAATACAAGAGATATCGCCAAATGTAAAATTATTATTTGCTCATTTTTCGAATAATAAAAGCGTTTTTCGAACGAATTATAAGAGCAATTAAAAAAAAAAAGAAAAAGTCAAGAATACAGCCCAATTTATGAATGCATTTATCGATTGTTTGCTGTTCTTAGAGTTCATGAGAACTGTAAAATGATATTTCTGTTTATTCTGACTCATTCTCTTGAATTTTCGGTCTGATTAAACTTATAATAAAAGAAGCCATATTAGATTCACTAGAATTATTAGCATGGGGTACTGCGAATGCCCCAACAGTCAAGAATCAGACAACCGATGAGGAACTTGTAATGCCTAAATGAACACATCGTCCACTTGTTTTATGGACTCATTCTCTTTCATCCACGCACGGGTCGTCGGGTAATACATTTCCGCTTGCGGAGCAAGATGAAACAAAATTCCAAAATTCACGCAAGAAACGGGAGAACTAAAAGCGAAATGCACCACAACCACATATGAACTATCAACTACGACCACTCACCCCCCACACAACGATAAATAATATCGCGCATGTATAACCTTAATATGAAGTACAGAAAAATACGCAGTATAACTAAGATAAGTACAAATTGTACACCATTCCGGGACGCTGGAAATGAAATGTGAAGATTTTCAAGACTAGCGTATGTACTAAAAATAAGAGGCAGATGAGACACCCGGAAAAAAAAAGGAGGAAGCAGTGAAAATACCATGAAGAATGTAGTCTCTGTAATAAGCGTAGGTATACTTTTAAGTACGACAATGACATCATTATATCCATATTTATGGGGAAAAGAGAAGCTCGTAAAAAAGAAATATGAACACATTTCGACAAATGTTATACACCGTATAACCCTATCGTGGTTCTCAGACGAACAAAACGGGATGAAAGAATGAAAATATAATTCTAGGAAATTACACACGAGAAAAAACTGCAAAATGATTAATCCGTAAATTGCTGCCACAAGCTTTTAAACTAATGACGTTGGTATGCAAGGGAATAAAGAGAAAGAATGACTTGAGCAGGCCCTCGCTATATTTCTCTATGGTATACAATCCTCTCGCCGAGCTTGCAAATTTCCAGTGTGTCAGGAGAAAATGAAGAAAAAAAAAAAAAAAAAAAAAAAACAGATTTATCGTCGTTTATTTCGGAATAAACCATCAGCCAGTGAAATTAAAACCATATACCAATCGATAGCTAGGGACTCAGAAGGATAGGCGTTTGCAAAAGAATCGAATAAGTCAAAAATTCTCATTTTCTCCCCTTCTTTTTTATAAGCCAGACGTGGTTCATACAATGGAGAAATGATTAAGCTCGGAATTGGGCCATGTATTTGAGAATTTTATGATCAATATTAGAAATGAAGATCAATTGGTTTACTAATGAACGAAATGATACAAGTATCGATCATATTTTATGGCCAAGCAATATGAGAAAATTATAAGAATCCCTTGAACACGTTAGAAACAGATTCTCTTGTCGACCCTGACACAATTCGGATCTTTCATGAAATAGCTACTTGTAAAGGTATAATAAAGTACACACGTTGTTTGATTATTTTCCGATTATACGTATAACCGAGACGCATTATATAACTAACAGAAGTTGAGTACCTCGGCTCGATCACGAATTGAATGGTCGGATAGAAAAAGGGCCTTAGCACGATTTAGGGCCCTTTTTCGATTATTAGTGATTTAAGTTCAGCACTCTCTCCTCTTCATCTGGTAAAAATTTTAATTCATTCTGATGACTATAGAGTATGTAAAACTATGTTGAAGTGGAGCGTCTACCGTGCTTGAACTCTCGTAGGTAGTTGTAAAATAGCTGCAATCGAGGTTGTCTCAAACTTTGCCTCTAGATTAGCTCAAAGAACACTGAAAATCGATACAGATGGCATCATGTATATCTAGAAAGCCATAATTTCATTTCCCATGCCTATTTATAGCTATAATGATGAACTTTGACCCTCTGAGAAAGTTACTTTTTCGAGGATTTTATACTCAAAAATACTTATTATTACTGCAGCACAAACCTTGCAAATATGGGTATTGGCTTGAAATACATTCATTTATTATTATTACTCTTGACAAGATCCAAAAAGTTACTAGAACGCGTAAAAAGTCGATAATTGCAAAAAGGGCCTTAATTGCGCAGACTATAACGCGCTCTACAGGCAACTCAGAAACTTTCTAACGCTCTAATTTTCAGTGATTTTGTAGATCGGACATTCATTTACAATCCTACCAAGTTTCATGACGTTTGGGTCTTTCCTTATGGCATTTCTATGAATGTGAACTTTCAAACGCATTTTTCTCGAAAACTACTTTTTGTGTTAAGGCCCTTTTTCTACCCGACCATTCAATTGAAGATAAGAAGAATCAAAAGATGAATTCGAAACCAGAAGTATGTTCGTTATTCATCATGAGCCACAGTTAGTTTTTGGTTATGTCTAATTTATATTTTTTTTTACTAGGTGAGAAAATCTCTACGTGCCGACCCCCGCAACGATTACGGGTTTGAAAATACGTATCAAAATTTTGATGTTCTAACCGCATTCCTCCGCGATATTTTGGTTGTCCCGTCCATCCAGTCAGTGGTTAGTGCGGGAACCGAACTGCGAAAAAGGGGTAAGAAAGGGAAAGGAGGTTCGTTGGATTTTGTCTGCCGAAGAAGCAACGGAGATTTGTTTATCGTCGAGATTCAGCGGCGAATGCCCAAAGGTACGTCTATGAGGAACAGAGTAGTCCATTATGCAAGCCACCTGTTCTCATCTCAATTGCGCGAAAGTGAAGACTACAAGAAGCTCTGTAACGTGGTTATGATTGTGATTCTGGAGGAGAACATATGTTTTCTTCGTCTGAATCACTAACGTACAAAAATGTACTTGAAATCACGAATAAAGAAGGTACAATAAAATTTGATCATATTAAATGGGTATTTTTAGAACTCCGTAAAATTCATCGATCCGTCAGTCAAACTGTAAACTGGAGCGACGTAGTGGAAATGTGGCTTTTTTTTTAAGTTCGCGACCGTTCTACAAGATGATGAAATTGAAATCCTAGCAAAGAAACAAAGCGCTTTCAGATTAGCGGCGTCCTCCCTGGACAGTAGTAACTGGCCTGAAAAAGATCGCATCGAATACACGAGATCTGTAATAGAAAAAGCAGACGAAGTTGAAATGAGGAATGAAATAAAAGACGAAGTAAGAGACGAAGTACTAAGATACGAATGTATAAACCGTGGTATAAACGAAGAAAAATTTGCCACTGCCAAACGGATGTTAAAACGCCAATATGAAGATGCCATGATTATGGAACTGGCCGAGATTTCGGATGCGCAACTTTTACTAGTGAAATCGTCTAAGTAGTCGGTGTTGTCAACGTTCGTTCACACATATATATTCGAAAGAACAACAAATTTTGAATAAAATGTTTTTTTCTGTCTTTTTACAATAAAAAATAACTAGTATTGTATATTTCTTCATATTTCTTCAAGCAGTGGCATAGAATGTCTCACATGCATATTGGTAGGTCTTTAATTTAAAAACAAATTGGAACAAGCAACAGTAGCGAAAAGAGCAAGATAGGTTTCTTCAACTAATAAGAACCTCTTTGACGAAAGCCTACCACTTCAGCTGCAAGAACCTCCTTTCGCGCCTGCTGCTGCATTTACTCCCATTAGATCGCTTCGACGTCCAGATCGCCACCATTCTCTGCGAATCCTCGGATTCTCATACATTACCATATCGAAAATAATCTAACCTAATTAACCCATAAACCCGTATGCAAAGTAAAATTAGATTTTAAAAGAGTCATACAAGCTGTAAAATGTTGATCAAATGTAATTTTTGAATCCTACAACCGATACAAGAGTCAGACACGGATTTGAAATTGTGTGATGAGATTGCATCGTGGGACGCAAAACCATCCCAAGCAATTGTTGAAGCCGAACTCCGGGAAATCGAATTGATCAAAGGAAAGTACTGCAATGCGCACAATCAGCTCAGCACAGTCATGACCCAATCTTAAGTCGAAAAATTCCAAATCGATGTCGAGAGAGCACGTTTTATTGCTCAGTTTTGTAATGTAAGAAATTCTTCACTTATATTGAGGAAGGAAAGTCGAGTAGTAACGTACGAACCATCGAAGGCAAGAAAATTGCTATTGAAAGGCCTTGAACTTCCCACGTTTTAGGGAAAATTTGAGGAATGGTTGAATTTTAAGAATATGATTACTTCACTGGTACTCAGCAAGCCACCGGAAGAACACAGTAATGGAGAAAAAGTAGCAATCCCCCGAGCGCAATTAAAGGACGATGCGTTAGGTCTGGTTTCAAAAATGCCGATCGATGCTGAGCATTTAGATAAGACCTGGAAGGTCCTCATTCGACATTATGAAAATCCCTATCATCAGATGAACGACCATTTTGTAGGTCTCTATCAAATTAACTCAATTAGAGACGGATCGCAGCTGAGAAATTTGATCAGCATTTTTCGGCAAAATCACATTGGTTTGTCTCTTATATTTGAGAAAAATAAGGACACAATAAATCCACTGGACCAATTCCTTATTTCCATATTCCTTACTCGGAGCGGTAAATATTCTCGTCAGGACTGAAATAAGGAATTATCCACTGCCAAAAGAGGGAGATTCCTGAGTTTTGAAGAATTCCTAAAATTTATGGACGCGAGAAACAACGCGTATCAGCGGTCGTCATTGTCAACATCAAAAGCACAATACAGCTCAAAATCGTCAGTCTTTGTGATAACAGCCATACAACCCCAGCGGAACCAGCCCGCCAAAACGAAGTTCTGTTCATATTGTCGTGAAATTACTCATTACATCGGGGAGTGTAAACAATTTATCAAGCTCAGTCCAGCCGATCAAAATTTAGCAGTTTCAAAACGTCGACAGTGCAAGCGTTGTCTCTGTTACACTTGTAATCCGGAAAAATGCGCCAAGCCAGTATGCAGAAGCTGTGGAGGTCTTCACAACACCCTTCTACATGTCGATGAATGGAAAAAGAAATCGATATCAACTTCCACCAGCGGTGAGTCTGAATATTTTCTGAATAGGTCTTTAAATGTACTATGTAGCGCTAAGTACCTTGAATGTTTACAAATTTTTAATGTAACAAAACATAACTCCAGGTCCTTACTCACAACTGTCATCATAAATGTAAGATATGAAAACCAAAAATTTGAGGTACGATGTCTCCTTGATAATGGAATTCAAGTCAACGTGGAAATCTCCAACCAAAGAACTTCAACTCGGGGATCTTGCAATCCTCAAAAAAAAACTCACAATCCCCATTGACTTGGCCTTTAGGTTGAATGTATGGACTGGTACTACGTGTGGTCAACTTGAATTTGATATTCAGAGGAGAAGGCGGGAATAATGCCTAACGCGTAGCATGTAGTCGAAGTCTGGAACCAGACACACAAATCCTCTTCATAAAATAGCGCCTCACGAAGTTAGCCGTAGCATGGATTATGCAACTGATGATACAAGTTTTCTTTGGTGTAACCTTCTCTTTGCCTCCTCATCGGGTTGGTGATGGCATTGGCAATTCCCAATTTTGGGGAATTATGGGAATTTCAAGTTTTTTCTTATCGCACTTTGCATTTTGCATAATTATTGTATTGATAAAAACTAATAAAACAAAAGAAAAAAGGACTGAGAAATTAATTTGATGTCTGAGAGTTGGCAAAACATGAAAAAGAAATCTGTTATTGATTATTGGTGCGCCCCCCCACGTATTGTAATAACGTTTGTGAAAGTATGTTGCTGTTATTAGGATGTTACGGAGTTCGTGGGCTTAGAAAAGGTTGGAAGCTTCGACCATATACTACATGGACGTGTCATACTATAAAAACGTGAAGCCAAACAAATCGATCTTGAAAAGTGACGAAAAGTGCGGCATGACGCGTCTGGACACGAAACATCATAAAAGTAGCTATAGTAAGTGAATGAAAAGAACTTTTCTGCAAATTTATGCTTTTTTTCTCTTCTTCCTGAGAATCATGATCCATTTATCATCAAAAAAGTTCAGTAATGGTCCAAAAATGATGTATCTAAAGCGTAGAGTCCAACTTGCAGGTGATGTTCAGTCAGGATTCCCGATCCCAGGAATTTGTTGCAAATTCCCAGTCAAAAATTTCATTCCTGGGAATTTGCCAACGCTGCGTGACCGCGTTGTCCATGAAAATATCAGAAATCAATTTTATTTCATTTTTCGGTATTTTTTTGATGAAAATTGATTAAAAATATGCGTCGACCGATGAAAAAAAATGTAAGTCAGTAGAATTGTGGATTAAATATCGAATATGCCTGGGAGCAAACTAACGCTATCGTAGAAGATTTCTGGTCCGCATTTCGTGGACTATATCTTCTAAGCTTACGGGGTCAACACGCCATGATCCATAAACCGTCAAAAGGTTCCGTTGCTTGGGCTCCCAGAAAAGGCGACATTGTTCTTATTCAACACGCTTCAGCTCCTCGGTGTGATTGGGCAATGGGACGAATTACTAGTCTTGATAAAAGACAAGCTTTAGCACAAGGGTTTACTGACAACGCTACTGTAACAAAACCAGTAAACCAACTGTTCCCATTCGAAGTTAACGAACATCCCACTACCTCTAACGCTTCTCCAGCTACTAAACGTAGACGAGTCTAATGAAACTTTGACGTTTGCTCCGGTTACGCTTCATCCAAAGCTTCTTTCTTTCCATTCGGAATCCCAACCACGTTTTCTCCTTATCAACTTATCAGGAACACTCTTTCTGCCGGGAAGAGTGTCGAAAATCTTCGACTTTAGCTTCGCTAAATTAACAAAACTAATGCGCAGCCTACCGGACAAAATCGCAATGTTCTGCAGCTGCAAGCTTCGACCCTTCAAGTTTGACTGTTAGCAGCTGTTAGCGCCAATTCCTGCGCGCAACTTTAAAAAACACTTAATTGGCCACTAATTTAGAAAAAAGCTTTTATTATAACAAGAAAATTCCAATATCCTCGTTTTTCTCCGACATTCCTTCACAGTTACTTCGACTTACATTTCAGTCAATTAAATATTTAATATATTTTCAATCCGCATTTTTTCGCATCCGGATTTTTTTGTATACGTTATCCCGAATTTTCCGTCGACCTTCATTCTTCCTTCGATCGATCATGTCGTCAAATTGGCAGACCGAAACTTTGGAAGAAATGGACACGAATAAAGTAAGTTTATCCACGAAACCTTTTTCTTTTCGTAACCTAGAAAATTCCTTCCTAAGCTTCCTCCGTCACTTTATGGCGAATCATCTGAATTGCATTCCAAGCTTTATTGTAGCAAGGAATACAAATTAATTTATCGAAACACATCGAAAGCTCGTTGGTGGGGTTGCCTCAGAATTGTCCGGTAAAAAGAATTGCCTCAGTATCTTGACGCTGCGAGATTAGCTTTTGTAGATGAACTTAACTCTCTTACTAGAGACTGATGGACAGCTTTTGTTTCCTTTATGTCCATTAGGTGAAGAAAAGTAACCCGCAGTCGCCGTATGAGCACGTTTTTTCCAAATTTATACGATTCATTACCTTGTACTAAATTTAATAAATAATGAATACGAATTGTTATCCACTCAATTTTCTAATAGTTAGCACGCTTCCACTTGCGCTCTCTGTATAGTAAAAACATAACTTCAAGACTACCTAAAAATTAACTGCGCCCTCTCTATAATCGTTCTCGATCCACAGCCTCAAATGGAACGAATCTCCCCACCTTTTTAACATCTTACCTCGTTGAACCTTGTTGACATGTTTGAAAAAAAAGAATCCAAGCTAGCAGAATTACTGATATATTACTTCCTAGAACATCGGTTAAAATATTTCATCGACCTGTGGAAAATGACTCATCGACTAGGCACAGAAAGCCATTCGTGAACATTTGAGATTTGTAATTGAAAACATCAATTTTGGGATAAATAACTCGAAAAAATATACGTCCACCGATTAAAAAAAATCTGAGCCAGTAACCGGTATAATACTACTGTGATACATTATAATAACCCTTATTGTGATTTATAGTTTTTCTTTTCATTGTTTTGTATATTTGATATCATCATATTGTGTAAATTGTGTTCAAATAATCAATGATGCATTGTTTTAATTCTCATTATTGATGGTCATTGGACTAGATACCTTCACTCCTATTAGATTGAGCTATTTATTGAGATAAGGAAACCCGGCGTTTTGGATACAAACGACGTTCTATTTCAAAAGTTCAGCTGCTTCATTTTTGTTTAATTGGTTCATCCTGGTTTTCAAAAATTTTGAGATTTTAGCGGAAAATTTGGACAAACAGTATTTTATTTTCTTGAAAAATCCTTCAAAGACGTTGAGTTCTTATCAAGGAGATAGGAAAGAAAAACCAAGTATAGCGACAATGTCTCACACACGTATGATAAGAGAAAAATTCAGGACAATGCCACTATTTAACTAGATGTAAAACTCATTATTGCAGAGAAATTTTATAGAGGGTTGCAGCTTCAATCAAGATTTTTGATTTGCAGTGTAAAATTAAAAATACAATTTCATTTTAATTAATTGTCGATTTCCTACATCGTGCGACCTGTAAACTTTTCTCATCTATCACGGAGACCGGTACGAGGCCATCAGGAACTAGAAGAAAGAAGATCAACTGTACTCAAAGAAGCATGTTTTATAATCAAGTTTCCTGTAGAAGTAAGTGAATCTGTTTACAAACATACTGATACCTATGGTCTCCAACCTACTCTTATCTATTCATCAATTAAAATGAAGTATCTCAATTCTTCCTCAATAAGTTTGAAAAGTCATGTTCACACTGCATGCACCGCACAACCAAGTGCTGGAAGCAGCATGAAAAGCAATTTTTTTCTTCTATTAAATTACGTTTTTGGGCGATATTTTACTCTGGTGGATTACTGGTTTTATTTGCATATCATAAAGAGTCCCTGTTTCGCAACAGATATCAGTTTAATACGAACATGGTAAAAAAAAAAAAAAGATACGAAAAGGAAATTAAATTGGAAAAGACATTCACTTTCTCCCTCGACTAAAATACTGTGTATAGTGTGTATGGAAATAAATATTATATCTTGGCTTCCTTCTTCGTAATATACGCGAATACGACGACGACGAACTTCGGAGCAGTAAAATAACTTTCCTCTCAGATCAAATAAGCGGAGACTTTCAAAGAAGAGCTAGAGCTGAGATAAGTACCACATAGAATAAGGAGGAGAGAGATGAAATACGCGTACATATTTTCGCAGGTCGACGCGACTCGTAATCTCCTTTTAGAAAAGTATTAGTACATGTACGAGTACTTACAAAAATTGGTTCGAGCGAAAAGCATTGATCGTCTAGGTGGATTAAGGGGAGAGGGATACGATATGATGGACCACGAAGTACGTAATTTGACGAGTCAGGAAAATACTTCCTCTAAATTATTACAGCGTTAAAAAAAGTAAGGCGTCTTTTTATTCAACGTGACACATAGTGAAAACGTTCTCGAATTACTGCGCTTTCATCGTCTGTTCGCGCTAATTGAGACAAATAATATTTTTCTCTCCTTGTTTCAACTTAATGTATGTTACGAAAAAATTCTAGAAACAAAGAACGGCATGCAGCGTCATCATGTATTATTTTCATCCGTCTGGAGCTGGATCTTGAAAAAGGAAGAGCCACTTCATATAGTTTGGTTACAAATTTTGTTCGTTTGGTAGTCCGCACTTGCCGGGGTTTCCACGATGAGATTCAAGAGATAAGCATAAGGCGTACAACAGAAAAGGCGCTTACCTGAAAGACATTTGCCTGACAAATGAAATCCTGACAGAGAGAAACCTGACAGACGATTAACCTGAAATAAATTTGCCTGAAAACAAAGAACCTGACGGACATTTGCCTGAAACTTTTTCCCTGACGAAACATGTCCCTGAAAGTTTTCGCCTGACAGTAGATTCACCTCAAAATTATGACGTACCGGAAAGAGCATTTAGCCGTTCTCCAGGGTACCTGTTAGTTGCTGCTACTTTCACCTCGGCCAATCCATGTACAGGAGGGTACAAGCCGAGGGATTGCAAGGTGCCTACAGGGATCCGGAAGATCATTCTGTACGCCGTTCCACCCACATGGTGCTCGCATTGGCCTTTGTGCCGGAGGACGAAGTAGCACATGCATTCGACTTATTGGCTGCTGAAGCACCCGAAGAAATAGAACCTATACTGGACTACTTTCAAAATACGTACGTAACCGGTAGACCTCGCCGAGGCCGGCGCCGAGCAATCCCTCCGCGGTATCCCCCCCAAAAATGGCGTAGTTACCAGAATGCGCTCAATAAATCGCACAAAACTAATAACTGCTCTGAGGGGTGGCACAATAACTCGTAGATTCAACCAGTTAGTCGGAAAAAGCCACCCTGACATATACACTTTTATACGTGAGTTGCAGAGAGAACAGGCTGCCACGGAATCGTCGATAGCGGAGCTTTCACTCGGGAAGCGGGTGAAGGTTGTACCCAGGAAAAAATGGTTGGAGCTGCAAGACAGGATTCAGGGCATCGTCGCGCAATATAACACATACAAGGGGAACAGTGACATCATTTCTTATCTCAGAACTCTGAGCTATAACGTTCGGATATCTTGAAGAAAATTAATAAAATAATGTAGAACGTTGAATTTTTTTGTCAGGCGATTGGTTTCAGGCAAATGTCTTTCAGGTAAGCGGCTCCAGGTGAATGTCAGTATACCTTCTCACTTACTTAAATAGCCAATACCCTTCCATAAAATTCACCCTGGAAGTTGGTGGCTCATTAATAAATTTTTTGGACTAGTCCATTTTCGTTAGAGATGGCGTCCATGAATTTGGAATCTATAGAAAAGAAACGTCGACCGATATCAAAATCCACAAATCGTCCTTTTATCCAGCTGCACATAAGATCGCTACCTTCAATAGCTTGATCCATCGCCTGACTCATATACCTTTGAGTCAGGACGCTTTCCGAAAGGAACTAAGAACAATTGAGTACCTGGCTAGAGTGAATCAAGTGAGGGTGCACATCGATTTAATGGTCCGAAGGAGGCTTACCAAAAAGCCTCGATTCTACCACCTCCCCTCCCCAGGATTAAGACTTCCTTACTTGGGTAGTTTTTCGTTGAAGTTGGGCCGTGTGCTCAGTCCTTCCGGGTTCCGTCCGGCATATTATAATACCAACACGGTAAAAAGTTTATTTGTAAAATTAAAGGACCCCATTCCTCTAGCCGAGAGGAGTGGTGTTTACAGCATAGCCTGCAACAATTGCACCGGAGTTTATATAGGAATGACGGCCGTCAGCTCCAAATTAGAATCGATGAGCATAAAAAAGCTTGGGAGAAGAGTAATTTGGATAAGTCGGCCTCTGCCGATCACCTTATCGAAAGTGGCCTCAAGTTCAAGGACGCTTCTAAGGCCTTCATCCATAGGGAGAATTCGTACTTCAATCGGTTGGCTTTGGTAAATATGGGTGGAATAATGAAGACTTCACCGTCTTAAACAGGTATATTCCTGATGAGGGTCTGGTTGAGTTAGTCCATAAGAATGATTCACACTTCGATAACTCGCTGGTTCAATCATGGATCCTCAAATTGATTTCTCTGTCTTCGTTGTTGTTGGATATTGGATTGGATATTAGTCGCTTTCTTTCGCGCTCCGAGGATGGTTGTTTAACCGAAAGATCTTAGCGGTGTGTTTAGTGTGGTTTTAATATTTCGCTACTCGCTCGTAGAGTACAACTTTTGTATTAATATGATCAACCATAATTGTAACATACAAGAACGCATTAATTTCAATATGATAACACTTGATTATTTTAGAACACTTCCAGTTGGTCTTCCTAGAATAACTCATCTATTGAAGATGCTAGCAACAGAATTACAAAATCTACACTAAAAAAACTATTTGGTAACAAAAAAATTATAGTTAGCCTTGCCAACAAAGCTTTATGTGCAATTCAATCCTGAAGTACTAACCCTTACCACCTCTGAAAAACTTATGACAAAATTTCAAATCTTTTTCTTGCAGTGGAGCTTTCTGCAGATAACATCAAACAATCTCCTCTCATTACCCTTGTGTTTGAAAAATTCCCACGGGGGTACAGAAAGTCATCTTACATCTTCAGAAACTGTTCTCCGTATAATTTCAACCAAAGTTATAGTTTTCAATTGATTTTCATCTAGATACTCTGTATACTTGTTTCGACTTTCATATTCTCCATTTCTTCTTCTTATTATAATCATCATTATTGATTCTTTTTTTGTTCTTTTCAATAATTCATTCAAGTTCTTCGTCAGTGAAAATTGCAACTTGTAATTCCATTTTTTAAATACACTACGAAGGCTTAAAGTCGACGATAGCAGAGATAAAAGAATTTTAAATTGGCCTTATTAATGAATCGTTCTGTGCCGCGCCAGATGCATGTACGTTTTCAGGTGATACCTGATGGAAAAACTAATGTTTGGTATTTAATTGAAGGAATAAGTTTAGAAGCGAGAGATTTTTCCCAACGAGTGTCTAAGCGTAGCTGGTACGAAAATAATGATTAAAAGTTGGCATTTATGTCAAAGAATGTTCTGCTTTTGGGATATACAAAAAAACAACAAGGGTAAAATAGCAGAACCGTCGCCCTCAGTTGTATTGTGACTCGTATTATTACAATAATACATAGCTTCGCAAACATCATTTCCAAAAACATTCCGTAAATATTTGAACGGGCGAGCAATTTTGATTAAACATTTTTTGAGAAAATGCTCTGCTCTGCCATATAGATAATCAAGGCGACTCGAAGTTGGTTCCGTACGTTTCGGTTACAAAGTGAAAAGTTTCAAATCAAACAAATGTATATTCGCCAGGAAAAAGACAACATTATCGTGCTGTGAATTCGTTTGATGTTGTTAAATGAATCAATATCAATTTACATGTTTGAAAGCACTACTGATGGTGATTTTATAGAACGATACTAATTAGTGAAACTTTTAAAGTCGATTTGAATACCATTTTCCAGTGCTTTGTTTACTCCGCGTATGCGTCTATACACAGTCTGGATGAATTCGTCAAACTGATTGAGCGTTAAAGACGAACTTTTCGATTTATTTTAGTGTTGAAAAAGATATTCCGCTCACAAAAGTTATATTTTCGAACGGAGCTTTATTAAACCGGGTATTTTGTTTAGTACTGAAAAAAAAAAAAAAAAAAAACAATGAAGTCTAACTGTGAGATTTTTGCTATTTCCTTAGTCTATTAGTGAAAAACAACCATCTCTTATGGAGCTAATCAACTGGGATGTCAGCATCTGTACTGACATGATGGTATGCTGGATACTAGCACAGCATCTTCATCGGAAACAATTTCGGATAGTGACGATATAGCTTTGTTCTAAAAAACCGCAAATGCAGAAATGGTTCCGTTTTGGAAAAGCTCAAAACGTGTCAAAAAGTAAAATATATTATACGTTCTTTGTAGGCGCTGGTATTGATACTCAAGATGCATGGAAGTATGCCAAGATATACATTTTGCATACAGCCGAAATCAGTGAAATTTTATTAGAAATCGTTGCAGAAGATTTAAAAACAATGGGTATCCTAGCTACGTTTGATCAGAAACGTATAAAAGAGCTCTACCTGTTAACGTTTGTTTGTTACCACCGCCTGGTGGCTAGTCACTGAACTAAATACCAAAATACATAGATACAGTCCACTAATCCAATCAGAGATAAAAAAAGATAGTAAAAAAAAATTAATGATTGTCATTGTCAAAAAATAATGTCAAATATAAAAAGAAGTGTTCTTTTAAAAAGTTAAATAACTTAAGTTCTTTGTTTGTTTTCGCAAACATTTTTTGGTCCACCAAACCGGATGAAATCAAGATGTCTAGCCAAATCGGTTCAGAGGGAATGCCGTCGCCAGAAACGCGAAATAAGGGCAATCATCGACGACCTCAAAGACTTGGTAACGGTAGGCGAACAAGAAACGGATGATGTGATGTTTCAGCTTGAAACGAGTCTAAAAGAGGTACGTGCCCTAAAGGTAGTGTACAAACAAAAAACAACTGAATATTTCGATCTGCTCGACCGTTATGAAGATGTCAACACAGAAGAAATCGAAAAAGAAGAAGAGGTAAATAATTTTTTGGTGGAAATCACAAAATTTATGAACAAAGGAGAAGCAAAATATTTACATTTGAAAAGCGCGAAAAGTGCACAAAATAATGTTGGTGAGAATTCAGTCACACGAGCAAGTACGATAGCTCCAGTAAATTAAAAATGGAAAGATTGAAAGTGCCATCATTCGACGGTACAAGGAAAACTTGGCTTTCTTTCAAACACGTTTTTACAAAACTTGTGATTTTGAATAAGGATTTATTAAATGTGGAACGATTATCCTATCTGAAGGAAGCCTTGAAAGAACATCAAAAAAGTAACCGACTGGTACAAGATATTGATATTGAAGACTAGGGTTTCACCGAAGCGTGGGAAAGATTAATTAATCGTTTCGATAACAGATGCGCAATCGTCAAAGATCATTTCAAAAGCCTGTTCGCAACTGAAGCCATACGTTTTGAAAATCAGTTACCTACGCTGTGGGATAATTTTGATTTGAATGTCAGAAATTTAAAAGCAAGTGGGGAAAAAGTAGAAGAAGGGTCGTCGATCTTAGCTTTTATGCTTTATTCACGAGTCATGGTGGAAGACAGAAAAACGAAACAAAAACTTGAATTTAAGAAGGTAACTTTGAATGCCTGTTCTGTTAATTCGTTAGAGTTGAATAAATCCACCTCTTGCCCACTGTGTAGTAAGAACCATCCATTGACGGAATGTTCAACGTTTGAAAATATGAAACCTCCAGAAAGATTTGAGGCGATTAAGAAATTGCGACTATGCGGCAACTTTAAGATATATCTATGGTTATATTTCAGGCTGCTGCTTTAGAATATGGCAAAAATCATGAGAGCGACGCTTTTGAAAGTATACAGAAAATTTTTCCTTCGTTGGATGTGCAGCACGCTGGTTAGTCTGTGATGACAAACAAGATATATTAATAACATTCTCAAGAAATGGCGTGCCAAAAGACGAAACAATTACCCCTCAGATCTTGTTGTATCACTTGTAGTGAATGACCATCCTATAAACAAACCGGTATTCATTTCTAAAGAAACATTGAAAAAATGTAATCGCATGTCTGCATCACCAAGTGTCAAGGAGGTGGACACCCAGCATATTGTGTGATATGCACTTATGTTAGAATCGAGCATAGCAACTTTTTCCAGGGCCGAGGATGAATTTGAGCCTCTCTTAAAGAAAGCTCAGACGTGCCAAAAGGCTAAGTATATGGACCTAAAGGATGAATTTCAGGTTGTCACATGACGAATTCTTCTGTATGGCAGGGAAAGCATGTTGAAATGGATGCATTAGTCTCTCTTGGAGAAGAAATATGTGAAAGGTTAGCCAAGTATCAATCTAAAGTCTTCTCATGAAGCCGAACAGTCGCTTCACACAAGCCCACATTAACCTTTCGTTAATGTCTGGTCACAGCAATGTATGCCTTATTTAGAATTATAATTATGTTCATAAATTTAAGAGCAAAATCTAAAAGTTTGATTTTCAAGAAATCTGATCATGAATATTTTTCAGTTTTCCCGGATCATACTTTATTTCGACCAGAAAAGTTACATTTTGTGCATTCTGGTAGAATCGTTTTGCAAAAAATACTCATCCCTACATAAGGTATGAGAATTCACACTGGGAAAGGAAGGTTCAAGCTATATTTTTCTACTTCTTCCTAGATGATTCCAATTCACCAACGCTATGATAGAGATTCAAATATTCGACTTCTACAGACTTGACGCGTCAAGTTTTGACCACTACAGCGACCACCGTCCTCGAACATCCTCACAACTCACCTGACCTGGCACCGAATGAAAAAATTATACAACATTTTCCCGACGATTTTCCGGATACTCAATTGTCACACTTCGTACTAGACATGGAAAATATATTTTTAATAGAATTCTCGTATAATTATGAAGTTTTTCAGACAAATATCATTTTCATTTTTAAACTGGCGGTCATTGCCATACTTACCTCAATACTCATCTTCTAATCAATGACAATACAAAAAATTACAGGCATTCAAGTGTTTTCTACCGAAGTCAGGTATTCTAGAGAGGAGGAAGTCTAAATAGTAGAAATGTGCGCAGAAACCAGCTGCTTTATGTCTATGTGTAGCGTAGTGTTCAGAAAAGACAATAGTTAGAATGCGTATATTATTCGCTTTCGTTCAATTTTCATTCTGTAGTTCAAGTTTGATAGTGTTTGGAAATACGGTCTCGCGAGTGAAATAATGTGTTTATTTTTCTCGGTAATACTTGTCGTAACACTAACTGTTTCAGACGGGCAAGTAAAACAACCGAAAATTTCCTTAATGAGCATTGAATCCGATTTCGATAGTTACTATTCAGGTATAGTTGAATTTTTTTTTTTTTCAAATACCCAACAAACTTGCGGCCCACATAAGAAAATAATCTTTAAGAAATTGAACTCGCATACCTCTCTCAATGACCACATCACAACTCAACTCGAAATGTTTTCAGATACTAATGTCGCGAGATGGCCGGCGCTCGATCGTATGACGAGGCGTGATATGGCAAAACAATGCGTACGAATTTACAGGAACTATAAGCAGATCAATTTGGGAGATTTCAAGGAACCTGTTACGGCAATGATGGCAACTTACAAAGCACATGTAGTAAATTATCAGAAAATTCATGCGAAACCGAAATCGATTATACTTCTTCAATGTGGTCTCGATAACATGATTTTCCCCAAGTACCGCGGACCAGAGCTAGAGCCATTTCTTACTTTCGGCGGTATAAGAGATGATCAAGCGTACATTTTGGAAGAGCGATTAGATGGATTCGTTTATCTAGTCAGTAAGGTGGCGATCGCGAAGAGACGTAGGAATACGAATTGTTTCAGATGTAGGTCAGGTCAAATCCGTTATTGGTAAGTCGACTTCATTTTCTACATTAACGTTCCTCAGGGGAGTGAGTCTCTCTTGGGCGTGTTAAATAAGTAAGATAGTTTTTTTTTGTTCCGAATAAAATATTTCAATTTTGAATGATAATATTACTGCCGTCGCCAGCATCTTTCCGGGAAAAAGGAGTTCTCATCTTGTCCCTTCGTCCAATGATGCAAAGTTTCTTTTTCTCTTCGCAAAAGTGATCACAAATGAAATAATTTTCACTGCGTTTCCGTAAAAAAAATGAATCACAACGTTATACAAGATCTCCGTTTAGATAGTCTGGAAGTTTCGAGTTCCTCTTTGGGGACAAATCTACATAATTATTTCAAAATCATACCCAGCTTTCAATAATAGAATGATCCACGACGGATTGAAAGCCTGGAGATAGTTTTCCAACATCAAATGAAATGCACAACGCATAATAAATGAAACGGAGACAAACCAAATAACAAAGTTAGTCAAGTTCTTGACCTCCAGACATTTTGATCCCCTGCGGTAAGTACTTTTGGTGAGAGAACGTCATTGTACCTGGACCAAAACCAGGGGTAAATTTTTTCGTGAGTTCTCCTCAGTGATGCCCGACGGCGAACATTTCAACATTTATCCTGTTCTTAGAATATTTTAATAATGTAAATATTTCAATAATCAGAATTTTCAGAGAAGTTAGAAGAACACATGCGTTCTTCAATAGCCTCGAGAGGAACAATATCGCACTCATTTAATTCCGTACTTTCAGGTATCCAACCTATTCAACCAAGGTATTGACTGAAGAAGATATCGATATGATCAATTCGTCATTTGATGAAACGAGTCTCCCGAGTGTAGAAACCGCGAAAAGGAAACGCAGTGAAGAGGAGTACGAGAGCAATAAACGAATTGAGTTAATCCCATCAATTGCAGTAATGTAAACCACTGGTTGTCAGTACTTACCAGTTTTTCTTCTTTATTGATAATTATGTACATTTCGTTGAATGAAAAACAGAATGTATTTTGAAATAGTTTTTTTCATACTTCGAAACGTGGATACATTCCGATGAAACGACAAAGGTTTCCTGATAAATGGACACCTACTACACTCAGCTCTTCTCTTCATTGAGACCAACGCTAATTTTGGTTCCTCATTACATCTACCAAGAGTCGTCGAATTTTGCCGAATTTTTTTGAGTTGAATAAGAGTAAGAAAACCAATTCGAAGGAGAAGAGTAAGCACCACGCAGGCAAATTACTATAAAATTGGAAAAATTATTTCCTTGCTCTTTTTTAGACGTACCCTGTTGCGTGGGTCATTACGGTACGCATAACAGAAGCGCTGCACTAGGTGGTTCTGCAAAAACTGGTAGAATTTGTCCCAGCAATGAACCCTCGCATAATGCACTGCAACTTCGAGCAGTGCCTAATGAATGCCCTACGGACGGTGATCAATGGTATTCAAACTATTGGATGACACAAAGGAGAAAATAATTTCAGGGTAGAAACTCTCTCCAAAGATATTGTACACAAAAAGAATTTCAGATAACGACAATCTCCTTGTCCTCACAAGGGACGTGTCACTGTTTTCCTGGAAAAACGTGTTGACCATAAAAAGTATTATCTTTGTTGAATGACAAGAATACCTACAAGGTTTATATAAATCTGATTTTACTAGTACTCTACAAAACAAAAGAAACAAATTTGGGAAGCTTTTGAATATAGGTCTCATTGACACAAATTGAAGGAGCATCTTGTGCTCCAAAAAAGTTCATGAGCAAGAAATTCTGTTACGTTCCATTACTGCATGTATCAAAGTGTCTACCTACACCTTTTCACAGTTTACTTCAAAGTTTTATACACAAGAAGTTAGTAGGATTCATCATTTTAGATACGATTTCTAATATTTCCTTACTTCTTCTTTGCAAGCCAAAAAGCCTAATAAGTCCTTAGAATAAATCGAAGAGCCTTAAAGCTTGATATTCCTCTCATTGAGTCTTCCTAGATAAAACTAGAAACAAATAATGGACTCCATTGATATCGGTAATATTAATCTCATCACACTCCAACAAGGAAGAGTGGCGGGGTTACAAGCAATTACACTGGCGCTTCTAGACATGATTCAAAAAGAGAGATTTTCTGGCAGCTGTGAATTTTTCCAGAGGCGTACGGGGCGTTCTTAGATTAGTATAGACGCGCTATAGTATAAGATAAGCTATCTAGCTCAGGGGGCCTCATTCGATTCGCTCGGTTTTGCCCTTGTTCTAGGATTAATAAAGGTATGGTGTACTGTAAGTTGAGCTATCCAGTCCACAGAGGCTTACTCGAGGACACCAACATAAGTGATGTCATCAGCTCGCGACTTCATCTGCTCTCTCTTATCAACTCTCTTCTATTCCCGAGAACTTTTACTCCTCTGCTGAGCCTCCAAACAGTTTCAGTTAGAATAGGCCTAAAAGTGATACTGCTCGAGTCTTCCTTATACTGTCCCGCTGGGTCACGACTGATGATGTCGTGCTTGCAGATTTCAGGATTGGGGTACCACTTCTTAGCCTTCATAAACTACACTAGGCCTACCTTTAGTCTCCATGAACCAGGGGTAGCATAAGCTCAACCTACAGCAATACAAAATACTATACTAGACCACATATAGATTACAAGGATGAAGAGAGATGGTTTGAACTTGCCGATTGCAGAATAAGGTTCGGGGTAACGGTCGACGTCACTAGCTAGTTTGTTGTAATTTAGAGGAAAAGAAGAGATATAGTATACAAGATTATTAAGGGAGGGGGTCGACTTGAAAATTTTGAAATCAGGGGCTAGGATTCAAGAAACTTCAGGAAAGATATGAAACATGTCAAAAAGTTTACCGGCATCAAACACGAACGGTCAAAAGTTCAGAACTTTTCCGAGACTTTTCGCATCAAAACATGTACTTTCTGCCAAGTTTGAATCGACTAATTCGGAGCAACAGCCGCTTATCGATTAACCGACCTGTAGAC
Source organism: Aspidiotus rigidus (assembly GCA_035079385.1). NCBI lineage: Eukaryota > Metazoa > Arthropoda > Insecta > Hemiptera > Diaspididae > Aspidiotus > Aspidiotus rigidus. Next base: position 221,329 of record JAVHKY010000074.1, on the reverse strand, counting down.
ATTTCAAAGCACTTCATCAGAGACACTTATTTCGCAGCAAATCAATTAGAGAGGAAGACAAACTCATAAATTTCTTGGTTCCTGATAAGAAATAAGAATCCAATGAAGTGTTTTCTGGCGGAAGAAGTTTCTGTCCAAGATGGTATCACGGAGAAAAATTTGATAAAAGGCACTTGGAAAGGTCATCTATAATCATTAGGAGAACAAATGACGTTGGCAAATTCGAAACGATTTCGAGTGACCTTAGAATGTGCGTGTCAAGCATTCTTCCATCAGTTTAGTTGATAAAATTCCGACTACCAAACTTGAAGACAAGGGGAAAAAAAAAAAAAAAAAACTTTTCACACCGATAAATTACGTACGTCTTCATCTCTTTGAGTAACATCGTTTCTCATAACATATCTACCATAAATTGGCCCGAAACAAAGTTGTATGATTTACAGACAGAAGATAGGTAAGAAAATCTGATATCATTTTTACGTTAGTCTATACCGACTCAGATCGGTAAACATGAGAAACTTTCTTCTTTTTCTTTTTACAATGTAATGCGAAAGTGTAATTTTCAAAATTGTTCCAATGGTAGGCTCTATAACGTGGCAAAATACGAACTTTACACGTGACTACCTAACATTTATATCAGAGGTAAAACGCAATCGTAATAATTCAACGGAGCGGATTACATCCAATTTCGCAATAGGGTTTCCGTTCATTTTCACTCTCGCTCAGAACGAAAGCTCGAAGGCGTAGCAAAAGTGTACACACACACTTCGCTTTCACACATTATAAGACTGCTCATAATAGACTTTGCGCGCGGTGGCCTTTTAGTTTGTTAAACGCGCCACATACGGTAATCGTAGGATTTACTCAATAAAAAGATGCCAAAGATGCACGTTTCTCGTCAGATTTTATACTCTCGCGTACACATATATACAGGTTAAAGAAAATACAGCGTGAGACCCGACCCCGCTGTCTTGGTGCGCTGTATTATAAGTGCACCGCGTACGAAGTATTAATTCGCTATATAACCCACGAAGTGGATTTAGAAGCCGTCGTATGTGTATACCTTTTAGGTATTCTAATCGCCATGATTACAGCTTTTCGTTACAAATTCTAAGAGTTTTCAAGACTGTGTAAACTCTTTCTCTCTCTTTTAGACCTATAACCAAGCAACTAAGATTCAACTCACATTTAGGATAAACCACAACACGTTAGTGGTTTTATAGCTCCTTTTATGGTATTAATTTGAATGAACGTTTACTTGAGGTTCGTGTTCGTTTGAGAAACCATCATCGCGACAAACAAATTAACCGACGTTTATATAAATAAATCAGTTCGCGAGTACTAAACAGGAAGTACGGTCCCATCTTTCAATAAATTCTCAACTGGTGTTTACCTTCGAATGGAAAACTCATTCATCGATAACATCTCAAAGCCCTATCCGAATTATAGTTATTGAATACCATAATAAGAACCAATAGGAGGAAAGACATAAATCTTAATTCAGTTTGCGCATCGACCTCGCACTCCAGATCAGTCGTATAAAACCATCTAGATGAATATGCCAACAACACGAAGTCATCATTTTTATTAACAGCGATGAGGGACTCTGAGGATGATCGCGACTATGTTGTGCATCTCTTCAATCTTCGATGGCGTCGATTTAGGAAATCGAAGTTGAAAAGGGTAGAACGAATTATCGCTGAAAATTAAGAAGCGAGATGAAGAATAGAAAGAAATCGTTCCTCCTCTAGCTTTCTGGTGAAATAATTGAGTTGTCTACGTCGTCTGTTTTATTTCTGAGTTTCCACCGATGTAATTTATTGGGTTCCGTGTAACACGGTCTCGTGGAATTTCATAGAACAAATAGCGTTCGCGAAGTACGGATAACGATGACATTACAAACACACACAATATTATGAAGAGTTTGGCACACATTCTCATATTGATGTAATTAGGTGAATGAGTGCTATGACTTCACAATAGTCGCTCGTTAATTTACAGGTATACATTCAACTTTCGAAAGATCGTTGGAATCGCGCTGAATATATTCTTTGGATTTCATTATTACTATTTCTGCGGACGGCTTTCAATTGAAATTTATGTCTCAATTTTAGTACCTATTCGAACGAAGCAACGTTTTATGAGCCTCTTTATCATCAGTAGAGGAGCTTTAGATCAACATGAAGCCTCGCTTCAGCTCTGACGCGAGGTTTTTGGTGCTATGCGCTATTCCTCCAGATGTTGTTGTCACGAGGGGGGCAATGATTCCTTCTTTGTAAATCACTTCTAGAATTTTGCGGCTTTGCGCTACACTGAATTTTGCGGGATAAATCTTCACTTGGCGAAGTGTTAGCCAAGGTCATTGTAATCCTATAAAAAACCATTTTGAACATCTCATGAGTGTAGCTATTTAAATTTGCGGGTCATTTTAACATGAAGGTGGCGTAAAAAAATTATTGTACTCGTATCTCATCTTCCAAAGATCATAATATGTGAGCTAGGAAATAGGGTGAAGGAACAAAAATTCCGAGCTGACACGTTCCTCAATTTTAAGGTTAAGCATTATATTAAAAGGGTTGTACTCGAAAGAACAGCGTTTTGCAAAAGAAACCACACGAGATATCCCAATGCGGCCATTCATCAACTACTTATATCTTAGCTAAATATATCGATCGTTGGTTTAAGTCTCGAGTTGAGGTAAACTCTATGTACTCAGTCAAGAACTCCGGTTCCCTTGCAGATAGGCTGAAGGACCCAAGTCTTCTTGCGGGAACGACTTCATGTTCCTTTGATGTTGTAGGATTATTTCCTCACATTCCAAAGGCCGTCGCTATGCAACACATGGATGAGTTACTAGGTAAAGCTAATGTACCTCACGAAGAATTTGTGGTATCCTTCGGCCTTCTAAATGTCTGCTGGTCCCTTAATTTTCGTAAGTTTGTTGGGAAATTTTCTGAGTTCCCCGAAGAAGTGGGGATTCCCATTGGTTCCTCCTTTGGTTCGCTCATTTCGGAGGTATCTAAGTCGAAATTTGAAAGTGATTTATGTTCCTCCGGCCAGGTGTTCTCAAGTCAAGTCTACTATTGGCATAGGTACGTGGACGACGTGTTATGTACGTGGACCGGTCCTGTGAAACTCCCGAGTGAGTTCCTCAATTATTTAAATAGCCAATACCTTTCATAAAATTCACATTGGGAAGTCGGTGGCTTATCAATAAACTTTTTGGATTTGTCCATCTCTATTAATGATGGCATCCACGAGTTTGGAATTTATAGAAAGGAAACGTCGACCGATATTGACATGTTTTATGTCTTAGCGCTGACCTGACCCCCCACACCCAATTCCGAGATTTGCGTCCGTAGGTCCATCCGTCCGTAGAACCATGACCTTGACACTTAGAAGAATTGATGCTCTGACCTTCCCACCCTAATTCCGAAATTTGCGTCCGCACGTCCGTCCGTCCGCCTGGCTTCCACCGTTAAAGCTGAAAACAGGGTACAGACCGTAATTAGCACGGGTGAAATCGGAAAAATTGAAATATTTTTCGAAAAAAGGCAACCTGTATCCCGTTTTTCGCGTCATACAAGAACACCAATACTGCTGAACGGAATAAGACGCTATGTTAGCGATTTTGGCGGATGCACGGACCGAATAGGTAAGAAATTTGTATTTTCTCAAATTTTAATCTAGCCTTAAGAGCGTGTTTGAGATTTAAGTAATGAAGAACATACTCATTCTCATCGTATAATGTTGTAAATAATTTTGGAAGTGGTTCATCATCAATTCCATTTTCAGGACAGTAGGGTAAATCAGAATGTTTTTCCCATAATTCTTCAGGATATTTCAAATCCACTTCAAAAATATCCGATTTTCATATGTACCTTCGAATAACACCAACCGTAATTTAAAATAACGTGTGAAGATTGTAATTTTGTTCCAATTGTCTAGAATGAACAGTCTCTGAAAACTTCGGCGGCGATTCGTTTGAGAGACAAAGAAATAGATTTGTTTTCAAATGTATCAAATTTGGCCATCGACCGTAGTCTGGAAATCGGGATGACAATTCGCTCAACAATTTTCTCATTGTAAGTAGTTTTTAAAGATCACTCGCATGTGAGAACTTATTTCCATGAAATTCTAACTTTCTTACGGTTTACGTTAGAAGAAGTCCACCCGTGATTGAAAACCCCACGCAAGATGTTGGTTTTAAACTATTTTTTAAATCACTGAATTTTGATTTTGAATAGTATCTAATGCTAATAAAGATGTGAAGTTGAACAACGTGCGTAGACTTTCTCATACTTTCACGACAGGAACACAATATTTGTGATACATGTAAGTGAAGTCGAAGAAAATTTGATGAAGTCAGGCCCTTCTTCAAATTGTACATTCCTTGACAATTAATAAACCAGGCTTGAGTTGAAAAGAGAGTCTTAACTTGATGGGTCTTAGCCTAAAATCCTTAGCTGGGCCTCGCTTATGGGGAGAATCCAACTTAATTGTTATCCAAGCATCGTCCTTTTGTCCTACTGCCCATAATATTACAGCTTTAAATAGCCTAATTCATCGACTGACTCAAATACCCTCGAGTCAGGCGGCTTTCCAAAAAGGAACTTGTGACAATTAAGCAGCTGGCCAGGGTGAATCAAGTTAGAGAGGATGTCGACCTAATGGTCCGGAGGAGGCTCACTAGAAAATGCCTCCACTCCACAACCTCCCTCCCTAGGGATCACCTACACAGTAGAACGAGGTGGATTAGACTCCCTTTCCTGGGCAAGTTCTCTTTGAAGTTGGGACGTGTCCTCCGCCTCTTTGGATTCCGATCAGCATTTTATAATCCTAATGCGGTTAAAAGCTTATTTGTAGAATTAGAAGACCCCGTTCCTGTGGCCGAGAGGAGTGGACTTCATAGTGTAGCGTGCAACGATTGCTCGGGTATCTATATAGGGATGACAGGTCACCTGCTCCAAATTCTGGTAGCTGAGCATAAAAAGACTTGGGAGAAGGGTAAATATGGTGAATCGGCATTCTCCGATCATTTAATTAAAAAGGGGCCATAAGTTTAAGGAAGGTTTTGAGGCCCTCCTCCATAGGAAGAATTCGTACTTCAAGCGGTTGGCTTTGGAAAATATAGAAATTATTAGACACCGGAATAATGAAGACATTACTGTTTTAAACAGGTATCATCTCGAGTTCCTCTGTCTTCGTTGGTGTTGGGTTCAGTCGCTTCCATACGCTTAGAAGATGGTTATTAAACCGAAAGCGCTCGCAACTGCTCATTTTGTGTGGTTTCCTTTGTAAAACGCCGCCCTTTCAAGTACAAGCCTTTCAACAGAACAAAAATTCATTTTTACGTTCATGAGAAATTTGTACACACAATTTCACGTTCTTTCCAAAATGTAGGGCACGTAACAAACCCCCTTCAGAGTATGAACAAAAATGCTTGACAAGTCTGTATGTTATGGAATGCCTGTTGGAATTTTCAACTCTCTGTTACGCAATTATTCGTTTTGGTCGTTAACCCTATTTCTTGATTCCACCTACATATTTCCATTTTTATTACATGAGAGCTGTAAAATTATCAAAAATCTATTATAATCGTAAATGTCATTTGAGATCAACGCGAACTTGAGCTATTTTTGCATCCTCGCATCGATGTAGGTCCAATGCTGGTGGACAAGAAACAGTTCCTAAGAGAAGGAAATTACAAAGAGACCCTGAGACTTTACCAAACAGCCATCTGGCTGGAAGAGGTTTGAACTCAGATATTTTCAATTTGCAAACCGATGCAAAGAGTACGCTCTCTACTCTTGTACAATTACTGTGCGGCCAGTTCCGGAAACTGGACAAAAAACCTTTTTCCTCGTAGCTAAAGATTACCAGAAGACATCTCAATGATTTCTGGCTCGATCTTGAATTTGTGAGGAGTTTCAAAATTTCCTTTTTGCCGTAAAAAAGTATTACAATTTAATATCACGATCATCTTCTTGGGCCAATCTTCCATTAATTGCAGCCTGCAGCGACTCTTTCACTGTCAAGTCCGATCTCTTTCTTGTACGATCGTCGTTCTAGTGCACATTTACCTAGTTATTGCGTCATTTCTTTCTTTTTCTACTGCGCATAGTCAATTATTGCTGATAACTTGTCCCAAATATAAAAAACTGTCCTTATTTTTATACAATTGGATGCGTTTTTGTACTTCGTGTTTATTTTTTGTGTATTTCGTTTTCATTTACAAAGAATTCTTTATTAATGTCATCTAATAAAGATACCCAACAAAATGGGTTCACACCAGGAAAATCGGTTGATACAGCCTTGTACCAACACAAACATGAAATTACAGAAAGTGTTGAAAGGAACTACGTAACAATGGTAGTATATCTGGACTTGTCTGAAGCCTTTGATACTGTCAACCATGTGATAAGCTTAATGGTATTGGTATTCGGGGGACACTCTTGAATTGGTTTCAAACATACCTTGAAAATTGAAAGCACCGAGTCCAAATCAACAACTGTTACAGCGATGAATCATTCACAAAATTTGGTGTTCCCCACGGGAGTGTTCTTGGGCCTATTTTGTTTAATTTTTATATAAACGATATGTTCCAGTTGCCTCTGAGAGCAAACATTCTAGGATTTGCTGATGATGTGCAGTCTTCACGGAAGAAATGCTCATAGGTTTTCACCAAGATCCCTTGGCTAAAAAAAATCTCTTGTTACTAAAAATCAAAAAATTTAGATTTATAATCTATGCGTACAAAACCCCTTCCTGGGTTTCAAATCTTGGACTAATCACTTCTGAAGGTAACATTGAAAGGGGGGAGGATCGCAATCTTTATATCAACAAGTAAAACTTAGAAAATTGAATTACTTATGTCCGTAGACTGTTGGTGGCACCACGATAAAATAAAACTATAAGATATACACTATACTCTCACACATTTGACTCGTAGCCAACTGAACTCAAAAAAAGTTTTCACCCTCAAATGGTCAATTGGCCAAATATGTACTCTGTACGAACCAAAGATTATACGCATCCTTGATGGTGGATTCTTCTTAGACCGAAATTTGCTTACGTCTCCTTATATTGACGCGTTGTAAGTTCGGATAAGCGAGGTAAAACTGATAATTTACACTTTATAAATTCGAAGCACAGCATTCAGGAAATGGAATCATACCTCCCTCTACCGAGTTTCACATTTTTCCAGTAAGTTTCAGCTGAACTTGTTGCTTTCAAAACTTCCCACAAATTTTTACAAAAACTGAATTTTAATGAAATCATATCACTTCCCCATTCCATTCGAAAAATTCAGCTCATCTTTTATTACCCTCAATATACGGTACACTGTAATATGCGCTTTCCGCCATATAATGCGAGGATTGACACTGATGAAATTTTCTTTCAAAGCATTATTTGACATTCTTTATGTGTTCTTGCCTGAACAAACGAATGAATGAGGAGGGAGCGAGACGCAAAACGAGACAAAGATAGTGAGAGAAGAAAAAGAAACGGGCGAGAAAGGGAAACGAAGAGAGGAAAAATGAAATGTAGGATAAGGAATCAATCTACAATGCGAGTACGTTTGACGGTATAGAGTATAGAAAGCAGCGAACACAATTACGATAAAGACTTATGTAGTATTGTTAACGCATAACGACTTTTCCTTATGGTACTCGAAGATTTCGTCAAATATCGTAATTTTGAAAAGAGAATTTTAGTAACGCGATGGTAGTGGTGGTAGTAGTATGTAAGTGCTTACAGACTATACGCGTCTATATAGTGTATTTCATTTGTCAAACGCGGCGGTGTAATTTCCGTTTCAATCGACAGTAGGCTTACCACGAACCAAGAACCAACGCTGAAAATACACCCAGTCTGACAGATTTCATTTCGCCAAACGCTGCGAGAAGAGTTTAAGGCTTTTGAATATTTTTGAAATCATAGATTGATTTCTTGAATATCGAACTAGGAATATTCGCAATCTATACATATACACTCCTGTACCTTTAAAGATGTTTGGTTTCGTTAATAATGAAAAATTCTTCCATAAGTCTCACCTAGCGTCCCTATTGTCGGTTGTAATGAACATCACTGGATAAAGATGAAATGAAGGAAATTCTTCTCCGACCGGAAAAGTATACGTTTCGTCTCAGCAGCTGGAAAAATTAGAAATATCTCGAGGGAAAAAGAAACACAATACGAATTCTCGACTCTTCAAAGGAGGAAGATCTTAACCTTATTTCCTGGCACATAAGTAACTAAAACCTGACTTAGAATTGACAATACTCAAGAGAAAATTACACACCCGAGTCATACCCTTCTGATATTATTATCAATAGCTTGTTCCTGTCTACACACTTCGTCTATATTATCATTATTTACAAAGCCTCTCATCATGTATATCTTCCTTAATTTCTCCTTTCTTATTTGCGTCTCTGGAGAATAATTTATCGTTTCCTATGAATTTCGCCCTCTTCTTTTCTTTTCATTACACACATTTTTGATTTACCTCGTACTCATAGGACGGTACATGAAAGGTATGAAACGATGGGAGTCAGAGAATATTGCAATTGGTGAAATCGTATGGTATGTTCAGTAATCACGGTACTCTTCCCTATTTTTCTATCACACATAAGCATATTTCATATTCCTAGGTGGAGAAAATTAGACGGGCCAGGACCATTTTGCGGATTGGTTAGAGCGCACGACAAAAACATTGACGAGTACATAGTCAAGTTCAATATCCCATCTGCGTATGTTATAAGTAATCATAGGTTTGTTAAACAAAATATCAACTCATTTTCACATACATGAAATATGTTCCAGGAAGTCAGCGAACAACAAACATGAGGTCTTACGAAATGAGCTACTGAGTACGGTGTTGTGGACCTTCTGTATGATGAACTATTACTGTCTACTTCAACGAAGGGATACATCCACCAATTTACCCTACTTTAGAGCAATGGGTGAAAGATGTATATGTCCAACAAATTGAGGTGCAATCAGCACCTTTTCTATATAATGGACAAGGTATGATCAACTAAATAACGACTAAATGCAAAATTCGAAGTTGCTAATCGTAATATTTGTTATCACACTTATCTTTGAGTCACCCAGCTAAGGTCATCAGTGATGACCTGTACATTTGTGAACGATTCGCTAGTACGCTTCTATGAAGGTACACCATTCTCCGCTCAAATTCTTTTACGTGTAACTAATGCAGCTCCATATATTATGTGTCTAACGGGGAAAAAGTTACAATCAATCTTCAGTTCAATTATCCACGAAACTTGTGTTGTGCATGGTACACACCGTATTGCAGAGAAAGTGAGAGATATTTCTCCTCTTGTAAATGATCTATTGTTGGGTTGGTCCCGAAAAATTTTCTCAAAATGTCCAGCACGAATTACAATTTACAAAGAAAATATGATTTGCCCACTCCCACCGGACGTTGTTGTCACCCGATGGGGAACTTGGATTTCTGCCGCAGTATTTTTCGCTAGTAACTTCGAGAATTTTACTTCCGTCATTGAGGCTTTGCCGAATGATTCAAAGCATATATGCAGAAGATGAAAATGTAGTTCTACGAAACTCGCACCCTAGCAACTGACTGGTGTTTATAAATTCGCATCATGCTTTAATTCCTGACGGTATCGACAAGCTTCAGAGTAGGGGTCTTTCATGAAGCAAGCAAATAGAGCTTGTAGAGGATGTACGTTCAAAAATTGCTGCGCTCCCAGGGACTAAAGGAGAGGCAATCAAGCTGAAAGCCGATGAGGTCTTTTTAAAAAACAAGGCTACTCAACGTTGAGACAGCTTAACGCCGCGGTGTTTCACGGAAACTGCGATATACCTGAAATTATCCCTACCAATCCAGCCATTCTTAGTTGCTACAATTACGCCCCCATCACTTCTGTTGAAGTAGAACGTTCACTTTCTGAGCTTAAGAATATTTTAACGGATCGACGAACGGGTTTTCTACAGGAAAATTTAGAAAAGCATTTAACTGTCATGCACAATAAAACCTTGTTGTAGTTTTTTACTGTGAAGTAGTGCTTTCGAATTTTTAATGATTATTTCAACATTTTTTCAAATATGCGGAAAATACAATTCTTAAGCGCCGAAAATTTTCATTTTCAAAGCCGAAAAATTCGGGCTCTGGTCATCACTTTGGCTACCACGTATAGCCTTAGAAGAATCCGTGTACTGAAACAGTTTATGACAAAAAATTATTTTCCGGCTTTGGTAATCGAGAGTATAGAAATCACCGTATCAACTATGATCATACTTGAATCTTGAAAGCAATATTTTCTTTTTCGGAAAAAGTATTGTATTCTTTGAATGTTAATATTAGTACTGGGGTCCCCTGGTTGGGTCATGTTAAAAGAGTGCTCTTTGACGGCTTAATAAACCAAACAGAAAAAGTGTTGCGGATGAGCTCACTACGAGATGACATTCGTAAACAGGTGAAACAATTGCTAATGAAAAAACGAAAATATCAACCATATGGAAATAATATCCTTAATAAACTCATTGAAATCTTCAATTTTCGGTAAACTATTGAACCAACATTAGTTGCAGACTGTACTTCAGTAACGTAAAGACCTAACGTCGTGACTTTCTAAATTCTCTTTCAATGTCAACCAAAGCTAGCATGAACTAACAACAAGACAGAAGTCGAGTACTTCAAAGTCAACGTAGAAAAATTACATTTCAAGCCTACTCGTTTCCAAATACATCAAAGAATTGAACTCGCACCCGTTTCTTGGCTTAAAAGAAGATCAGAAAAAATTTTGTTCGCGAATAATCTCAAAAAAGAATATTTGACAACGTAAGTGCTTTATATATTTTAAAATTTAGGCTCGCAATAAAATATTTTCTTCGTTGTACGTTCTTCTTTTCCCCTAAATTTGTTAATAAACTCTTTTCTTGAGGCTGTTTCATAAAGGAGATGAAGAATAGAGAGGATGATAAAAATTTTAGAAGAGTAAATAGGGCGTTCGTCATTGGAGGCGACGTTGAAAAACTGAAACAACTATGACGCAGCAAATACCTACATACTCGGAGTATTTATTATTTTCATCCATCCAACTAACGTCTAGGTTTTATGTACGCACTTTAGAAAATTCGTAATATTATATAAAAGAGAAAACACAATTTCACTGGTCGGGGTCAAAACTCTGCATGTATCTCTGTTTTTCGCAAGGTAGATGATACAGCACAAATCATACTACTCGAAAAACTGAAAATAAGACAATTTTCCGAGAAAAACAATTTGAACGGACACGTATACGGTCAAAATGCCAGAAAGGACAAAAATCTCGCCGTTGTTATGGCATATAAGAATATTATTGAGAAGAGAAAAAGTGGAGATATCAATTTGTACGCAGACATGATGGGATTAATTTTGAGGAATTGTGAAAAAAAATTTTCTCATCTGATCAAAATTTATAGAAATTGGGTTACATCAAAAAATAGGTTATCACACTCTCTGATCATATTAAAAATTAATGAATGTATGTTTCATAATCTCAATCACCTTTTTTATGCTTGTCATTCTTGTAAACTACAATAGATATAATATGAACTTTCTTCTCTTTTTTTTAATAACTAAATTTGAATTAGTACAAGTGCTTATAATTAGAGAGAGACCACTGGAGTTGCACTACTACATACCATCGAAAGGTCTAAATGGTTAGCAAAATCGTCATATTGTGCTGTTTATCCACGTGAATGCTGTAAAAACAAAGGAATTGGAAGTATCGCCTAAAGATATGTGGATCGTCTTGAAAACGGGTTCACTAAAAAAGGAGAGAAATAAGCTATTGGAATATACTGTATTTTCAAAATAAATTCTGGAAAGAACCACAACAGGTGATACGAAAACTAGAAATCTTATTTTTGTTTTTCTCAGTTGTTTACTCATCTTTGACTTGAATTCTAGATTCATCACAGGCAAAAAAAGGACCTGTTTCTAGCGCAAGTTTCGAGGAATTTTTGTTGCAGGGTTCACATAAGCTCATTCAACCGTCACTGAATGAAAATCTTTTCCAAATCACAAAAAGTTATGAGAATCTGGCGAAAAATGTTGTTCAATTTCATGAAATAGGTAAGCTACCAGTAACTTTTCTGTATGATCTTCTCAATGAAGGGGACGGTCGAAGGGCTAATTTCATTACCAATGAAGCCAGGTGGCACAATTCGCATTCGCTTCAGTTTGCAACCACAAAACTAGAACGCGTAAAAAAATAAATGTCACACCTTTGGAAACGACTGAAAATATTCCCGATACTGATACACACATAACGCGTTCAGCTCTCTCATCAGTAGATACTAATATTTGTTGCTCATGTAGAAAAAGTGTATTATGGAATAAGCCCCTTCACCAAGTTATGACCTTTAATGTAGCTGATCAATTACGAGTCAATGCTGCAACAGATGTTTTAGCTGCTCTTGGTCTACATGATTGCATTTCGAAGGGGGTCATGCATCACAAAGATTGTTATAACGCCCTTATTGGAAGTAAGCTTTGTGAGTCAAACATTCTGGAAGGTGATGGGGACCAAAGTCCCCCTAAATTATGCGAGAGTATAGCTTTTTCATATTTGGTCAATTTCATCCGAAATAAAATAAGTTGCGATACGGATTTCATTTTCAAAATGGTGCATTTGAAAACATTCTATGAAACACGTCTTAATTAGCTATTAGGTCATGATCAACTCCAACTTCAAACTCATTCAACTCGTTTACGTCAGAAAATTGAAACATATATTTTGCCCAACTGATTTCCATTAATCACGTTCTTCCAAGGGAACCTTAGCAAGTTGAGAGAACATGAAATATTATCGTTCCCATTCTACGTGTACAAAATAGGGGATATCCCAGTCCTATGGGAGATAGATATTCGGACTTATGAGTCGGATGGATATCTTGACTTTTCCCTGATGATAGTAAATATATTTTTTCAAACGAATGAGTTTTTCGAGTATATTCAGTGCAATAGACAATCTGGCTAGTCGGACGCAAGGAGCGTGAACAATATATGTCAGGTTCGTTGAACGTTACTGCCAGTTGGGAGAGAATATCAGTTGATACAAGACGGAACAAATCTTCTAGAACTTGCTGACGAGGATGCTATAGCTTGTATGCGACTCATTCGACGATTAAGAAGAAAAATTCCTTCTCTGGTTCATTTGAAACTGATTTTCAAAAAAAATCAGACCTCCCCGCACCTCCCTAGCTTCTGTAGAGGAACTACTGTATGGTTCAGCTAGTCTTGAAGAACACGAAGCTCACAAATAACCAGTGGTAACTATCAGCCAGCTAATCGTTCTTAATCATCGCAGCTACTTCACCAGATGGCTTCAAATTATGCTCGCTCTACTGAACAAAATTCCACTTGCAAATCACATGAGGATTTCATTTCTTACAGGTCTGATTCAAAGTAATAATTTAAAAAAAAATAGGTAATAATGAACGTTCAAAAAATAAAGAGCGCAGAAACCTAAAAAAGTGACGCAATTCAAGTTCAATTGTATTCGAGTTTAATTGAAGAGTGACGAGACAAATTGAAATTCAAAAAAAAAATGTGTTGCATTTAATTAAATGAAGTTTTCTCATGTTCTTACAGGTTTGAGAAAAATGATTGGAAAATTTCTCAAAACCCAAGGATGAAGGGAACAAGAATGTAGCTTGTTATTTTCCAATTGCTTTTTTATTATTTGAAAACCCTTTTGCAAACTGTGATAAGTCACATATTTTGGTTTTCTCGGAAAAAAAGTATCCATTGAGTTTCCCGTTGAACGTAGATACGAATTGAATACCGATTCATTTTTGGTTCCGGAGTGTGGTTTGATCGAGAGAGTGTTTCCTTCTTAGGTCATCATTCATGTTTCCTCTTGTTTCATCTCATAGAAACTGTACTTCTGGTGTTTGAGTTTAATCTAGTTTAGTATATTTTTTCACACGTGAAGACTCGGCGGCGTGACTAGCGGCTTTGCGCTTTCTGATAAAAAACAGGAAGCGATGAATAATATGAGCTCTGACGTCGGCCGTGGCTCTGAATATGATTCGTAATTTTTACATAATATATATTCGATGTCTCTCTCCTCGTTCTTGCTCTTTTCGAGTATCGATAACATACTAACTTTCCAACAGAGATGTCTTATGTGAAAATTGCTCATTCTGAAAAATCCGAACATATGGAGTAATTTGAGTCAAGAATTAAAAAATCTTTCATGTTGAAAAATACCTATAACGTGTAGAGGAGCCAGTAGTCACACAAATGGCGTTACGCTCACGATTATTTATAAGTAACGTAACTACCATACCAGTAACAATTATGCAAATCACCAAAAAGACGCAGGCGCGCCGCGCGTGATTTGGAATTATTTAACTTCCTATCATATAGGTTATTGATTAGAAACTGCAAATTGTGCAGAAAATGATTCCTTTGGCATGGTGATGGATATGACTCATGGCGTGCCCTCCGATCCACCTCTTTAGGGGTCAAAATGGCGGCCATTATTTTTGTTTTTCGTCTATATCTCGATAAATATCAACAATAGGGCTCTTTTCCATGTTGGCGCATTGCATACGTATTCTCCTACGTGTTATCGAAATGGTAGTATTTCTAACATTGCTCTTATGGCAAACTACTCTACAATGAAAATGAGTATGCAATTCAGCAACACCCATAAGAGCAATGTTGGAAATACACTACCATTTCGATAACACGCAGGAGAATACGTATGCAATGCGCCGACATGGAAAAGCGCTCTAGGATTATGAAGATGTAAAATTTTTAATATTATGACGAATACACAGGTATATTAGACAGGAAGACTGATTGGAGTATCTTTCAAAATTTTCATTTGTATCAAAAAAAAAAATCCTCACACGTTTCGAACAATAACGAATTTATCTAAATTTTGGTAGCAATTTTTGAAAAAGCTCCATACCTTCCAAAATACAACGCAGTTAAACCACCTCCCGTCAGGAATAAACGGAACAGGCTGCAAAATTCTCAATAATTTCTGATTTGTTCAACTTTATAGAATGGTGTATTATATTAATCAAGTGTTAATTATATCAGAATTCATTCTCTCGAGTCAAACACCTTTCTAGTCGCAGTCGGGGTTAACAGAGGAGAAATAAGGAAAAAACGACGGTAGAACGTTGGCGCAAGATCTCTAATAATATGTACACTTTACAGATTGAAAATGATTCACTGCGCATAAGGAAAACGAGTGAAGATAGCTAATTAAAACACGTCCTGTGAGTACTTGAGTAAAATTAACTTTCATCCGGAAATATAACCATCCTCGTCATTATGGAAATGAGGGTGCGATCTGATTGCGCTACTTCGAGATAAGTATTCATGAACACGATACAATGGGCGAACAGGTCGACCACCTATATCACGTATATCGTATGTAATCTTATTCCAGACTAAAGCAGCAATGAACTTTAAAATTCGAAGACAGTATTCCGACAAATTACGGAATACGAGAGCGAAGGCACTTCTTCAAAGCTTCTGAGTAAAAGTTGCCTTTTCTCTCGCTGAAACTTTTCATCAACATTTCAAGAACAATTAAGGTCATTTTATACTTAAAGAAGTTTTGGAAGATAAAAAAATCGTGATTCGATTCAAGCTAGTCGGAGACTTTCGATTTCATTACCTACGAGACTAATACGATTTCACAATAAAATTTCAACTCGCAAGGGTATCGCGCAATATCTTATTTGAAACAGATTATGATCTGGGATGAATGGAGCGAATTTAACTCAGTTTTCCTCATTCATATTTACATAGTTCGCGGTCCGCCAAATGCATGTACATACTCAAAATGTGAAAATCCGATACGTGTGTGCTCTACTTAAGTTTGATACCCCGAATTGTAGGTACATGTTGTTGTAAGAGGAACAAAGACACCCGTCTCCCTGACTTGTTATTTGAGGAGAGATTAATTAGAGAAAAGGCGTGCATGGATTTTACCCGACTTCTTGTTGACACTATTGTTCTTCAAAGGTAACACGAAGCATCGAGCGCGCGCGTTCATCGTGTCGTGCTAATGAAAGTACATGCTCGAAGCGATATATGCGCGTCTAATTATTTACACATAATTTACTACGTGCGTGCCTGTCGTGTTGTATTTTGTAGTTTCATGTATACTAAAACCGATGTACAAGTGTGTACACACTCTATATAGATACCTGTAACGTGTTATAATCTTATATACGATTTCTATATGCTTGCATTTAGCGATGAATCTGCGAAGAAAACACTTATAAGCTATACTGGGAAAATATTCATTTTTACAGCAGGGTGAGAACATATACAAGTCACTCATTGCGACATCTTTCGTTTTCACTTCTGGCGATGCGCAGAGGCTTAAGACTTCCTCGTGACTTCAGAATAAAGGCAGTTCAAAAAGATCACTTCACATTATGTCTTAAGCTTCGTTCTGGCACGAAAACTTAGTATGAAAACACTATCTCACACTTCTACCCTACGTACCAGTTGGTCTACACTATTTTGAAATGTACGGTCTTCGGGATCAATTGAAAGAAAAACGAGAGAATCGACGCCCTGAACAAGAAAAGAGGGAAAATATGTCAAAAAGATGGCCCTTATGAGAGAGTTTTCCCTCTTTCTTTCACTTTCATTCGTGCAGGCGTAGCCATCACAATAAAAAGTGTCGACCCAGCCTAAAACTATTAAGAAAGGGACTTGAAGAAGATTCGAATTTGAAGCTACGTATTGATAAAGAGATTTTGAGGAGTTTCAATCTTCGAGCTCTTATACGAGTAATAGAACAGGGACTCGGAAGAATTGTGACTTTCGAGCTAAGGCGTAACTCTGGCCTTTGGCTCTTCTGTTACTATCGACGCAGGCACCGCAATAATCTCAAACCCAGCCTTACGAATGCGATCGTTCCGCCAGAAAAATCGGTGAGTTTTTTGTCTAATCTAAATTCGGATGCCTGACATACTGTATGGTAGATGTTGTTAAACTAGAAAACTATGATGGAATTATGGTGTAAAGGGGACCTATCAACGTTAGGATGATTTTTCGGTCGTAACATTCATTTTTTGAACAAAGGTTGATCTCTTCAGAGGGTGTAGGAAGGGAGAAGAGCTCATATCGAGTTCTCATGAAATTCTACTCGGGACACGTGTGAATATTTGTCACCAAAATCAACATTGAATAATAACGTTGCAGATAGATATGATGGTTGGTACATCAACGACATTCAAAGATAGGTAAGTTGATTACTCATCTGGACGAGCGACAACAGAAAACCATGATGATAAACAAGCTGTTAGCAATGATCTTTGAATCAAGTATTAACCGGTGCAGAGAGATACTACAAAACAATCCTGTCTGCGCAACCAGAGTGGTCGTAGAGCGGCAAGTGACATCAACCACGATGACAATAAACGAGAAGTTTCCGTTGCGAATCGATATGGAGTTCCTTTTGCAACCAGATAAGAGGCACCACAAGCAAATCTGTGCAAGAAGGAAGCTGTCGATTAGTGGGTTTACCATGCTCCACTTCCTAATGCTGAACAGCTCAAGGAGATTGACATGATCTATGATTTCCACCATCTAACGGATGACGCATTTCATTTCGCAGCTCGTGATATGGCGAAAAATGCAAATGATATAGTGAATCAACTAGCGGCTGAAAAAGTGAGACTCCACGATGCCAATCTTGAACTGCCGAAAGTACTCATGGTTAAGACGGAAAGAGGTAGCCACTTATTATGAGGTCGATTGGTCCAGAACTCGGTTGAAATTCGGTGCCACTAAACTACGAGTCCCCCTCACCAAAGTACATCCAAGAACGGGTGTTACTGCAGATGATTACGCCTGAATATACTGTTGGTTTTACCGATTTGTCACAAGACATCGTGGATAAACTGATAGAGATCCGTCAAACAAAATTGCCAACAAGAGCCAACTTAATGACGCAGGCCAGGACCTTCATGCAGAATCTCGATCCCAAACGTACGACCATCCCAGGGCTCCCTGACTTTTCAGACTTGACAGCCGTAATGAGATACTCAGTTTGCTCAATCCACTTCATAATCGAGTATGTCAGATTTAGAACGGAAAAAAAATCACAGGAACCTTGAGCTAACCTTCACTCAATTGGTAGTGCGTACTGCAAAACAGTAATGAACAGACATTCAACACTGGAAAATGTTTTCAAGCAAATCAACACAGTCAAAATCCTAGGTTGGAGTCTGTTGGATGCCTTTCTTCAACACATTTATGATGAGACTGCTGAAATTAAGATTTTGAAGGTGGCGATGGCATTCAAAGATCTAACAATATACCCTCACTCCTCAGCCTGCATTCGTAACAGCTAACGTGATCCGGAACACCAAGGGAGTCAAGTTCAAAATATTGTATACAGTGTGTACGAGAAATTAATAGATCTTGCAAAAAGGCATATTAAAAAAGTTCTAGGCAAAAAATACTGATCGTCATTTTATATGTACTGAAACACATCCTATCTATTGTACAAACCTGACCATAATACTCGTAAATATAATCAACAAACGAGTATCCGTTAATGTTCATCTTATCTTTCATACCCACTATAAACCGAGGAGAAATTAGAGCCACTTAGCCTAATATACTTGCGGTGGCCTAGTATAAGTCTAGTACACTTCATATTGAACTGCGAATAGCTCAAGTTAGTATAAGCTTACTAGCAGCCTAATTCAAAGTTAGTGGAACCCCATTTAAACTCGTCTACTATTGTCTAGTACTTATAAGCTATTTCTTGCTACTTTTATACTGCTTTATACAAGGATTTCGGAATTAGGGAGAGAGTAAGCAAAATATTTATTAGTTTTCAACGGCTCTGCCGTCGAGAAACACGAATGACACGTATCAACCTCGAAGACACCATTCAAAAGGCTCTGCCATCCACAAATCAAAAACAAAAAAGAGAGGGCTTGACCTTTCGTAGTGGTTAACGGTGAAGACGCAGGTCCGGCAAAGAAGCGTAGTATATCTCCACCCAAACAGAAAGAATCTTTTAAGGAGGAAGTGAACGCAGATGTCGCTATAAAACTAGAGAGCTTCAAGGATGTACCATATGACACACAAAAGAGAGTTGAATCTGCATTACGCACGGAGATTACACTCAAAATTAAGAATAAAAACGATAAAGATAATTACAAGACACTGGCCGAAGATTTTCAATCCCAAGTGTTGGTACATCAAAGTGGAAGAACGCTCGGTCGAAATCAATTTATGTAATTGCATCAATAGATACAACAATATGAAGTAGGCCTAAAGGTACACATAAGAGCCTGGGCCAGTATTCTTGTTCAAGCCTCAAGCCAAAAGTTCCTGTTTGTTGGATAGTGTTATTCTGAGATCTTGTGATTCAGGATAAATTACAATCAAAATTGACGATTGCAGAGTCGAAACTTTCTGCAAGACCTAGCATTGAAGTCATACAGGATCGTGCAATTCCGACGTGGTTGCGTTCCAAAGAGTATTTTTCAATCCAAGATAAATTGATTTTAAGCTAATACATATTTCGATCTAACTCCCACCGCAGAATTTATTCGCACAAGAATAGATAATTACCACCAAATAGGTTTACGCGACGTCGTTCTTTTCATGATGCGGTATCAATAAAAATATCGCAAGACGGGCAACCTAAATTAATGGTAAGGAAAAGAAGAATGGAATGATTTATTCAATCAAATCGACTTCAAAGATTCAGTCAGGAAAAACGTGATTGAAAAATGGCTGCAACCCCCTCAAGGAGAATGAGTTGGATGAATACAAGGTTGAATTACATTATCATCTGATGTATGTAAATAACATAGATATCGACCTAGAATTGAATACAGAAGAGGATATTACAAACTTTATTGAGAATGTATGTAAAACAAATTGCACCTTTGGAAACTTTTATTGTCTAATCAACCAAAAGAAAATACCGTCCTAAAGACGTTGATATTTAGATAGAGTTAGCTTTCATCGCCCAGTATGAGTCTAGTATTTTGAATCTTATAGGCGTATACTAGTTCGCCCTCATCCTTAGCCTAATTCGAGTTTCATGTACTGTACGTGTACATGAAGGCCTAGTATAAAGCAAACAAGCAGGTCCGTACAGACGCCCAGACGCAAATTCCATGAATAAGGTGGATTCTAAAAAAGACTTAGAGTATATCGAAAAAAAAGAAACAGCTTACACGACCGTTTCTGCGCCTTGGATTGACCTGTCACGTCGCCCATGAAATGAAAAAATTCAGCTGATCCTTTCTAAAGTTAGGCGTTCACGTAGGATGGTGTAGAAGACAGAGCGACTTCAGCAAAAAAAAAACTCGAATGTGAGGTACCAGCTCTCTCTCTCTCCATCATTTTGACAACTGATTGCAAAAGCGGTCAGTCTCAAAAGTCGAAGGTAGCAGTATACATACAAGAACTCATGACTTGACAGCTATAATGTTCGAAATTAACCTTTTTTCCAAGTCCTTTCTCGTGTGGTGCAGTATTATATTACCTAGACAACTTATAAATAAGAATTTATTCCTTTCAAGTTGGACCAACAGTCGAGTAAATTCGGAATAATCATCTGACAACAAAATTTTCCGAGGCATCGAGTAATCCGAATATGCTGTTAGACAATTTTTTGCAAACCGATCGACTAGATACTTGAAATTCACCATCGAAATGAATATTATACTCGAGTAGGATTTTCGCAACCCACACTCATCTTACAAACATTTGCAATTTAGGGTCTACCTACTTGGTACTCGTATAGAGGCGAAAATATAACGCAACCTCATTAACATTTATCAACAACCATCAACTTCTTGAACAACGATTATCATTAATTATTCGTATTATTATTATCATCGTTATCACCGCAATATCATCATTTCGATTACATTCGGGACAGTAAAATTCAGTTTCAAGTTTTCCCTCATTTGGTCTTCGAATACATAACTCGTCGACCACGCGAACAAATTAATTTGGCCGCGTAAGAATACAAGAGTGAGGAAAGAGCTGAACATAGAATGATCATTATTTAACAGAGCATTTCCTGACCCAGTCTAAATCTGGTAACATGAGAGCTAGTCTCATTTAGTAGGCCGTACGAGTAACGGTTTTCAGTTAACCACTGTCATAATTAAAAATTCATGACTACCAGCGCTAAATGTCTGATTTAGGGCTACATGAAGAAGGAGACTTTAATATCTTAGGTATTTCCAGCTAAAACTCATTCAGCACGACAACAACGTTTCTCAAAGGTTGCAATGTAATATTTCAGTTTTTCGTTTTCGATGAGGCTCGAAGTAAGTCACTTGTTCTCGTACGAATTATGAATAATTTATCAACTATTATATTCCATTGGGATGAGGTCACGATTCTCCACGGGGTTTCTTATTCAAAAAGATATATTACCATCATACTGTATTTCTTCGTCCTTACGCAGGTTTTCATCATAATTTGTCTGACATGAAATTTGTGTCATTGCATGGCCTCGTTATACCGTATCGAATAATAGTCTATGCTTCACATGGAAAATTCCAAGTTTTACACGTTCATATCTTCGCTTCTCCCCCGATCTTCTGATGAATTTTATTTGAAAGTAAATATTCCGTGTGATCATTTACCGTTCTGAGAAACAAGTTACTCATTTGATCAACGTGATTCTAGCAAATACGTAGGGAGAACTGCACTCAGGAGCGGATTTGGCGTAGCAGACGACAAAGACACTTCGGGAAATGCCACCCCTTCCATTTTCTGTAATATTTACAGTATCTCTAAAACGTTATCAAAATTCTTTCAATAAACGTTTTCAAATTCAATTTGTTGGATCAATATAAATTTCATTATTGGAAGAAGTTAGAAATCAATTTTCTTAAAGGAGGTCCGCGCCTGCTTGAAGAACATGAAATATTAATTGTTCCCCCTATTTATACATGAGATAATGCTATACTAATACGATATAGTAAATTTTTCTTTATATATTCATTTACTTGCCGAATGCGTGCGATACACAAGGCATTAAAGAGAAACAGGAATTGAAATCACCTTTGTAATCGTTCCACATTGTGATTGGGAATCCTGTGGTGTACCCTTTTGATTCTATCTTAGAAGCTGTAGATGTGTCTTCTAAATTTTCGGGCAGTATCCTAATCCAAATTGTTTTTTACAAAATTAAACATAAGTACGATACTGTTGCACTCGACTTAGAGCAGGTGATCATGCTCCCTGGAGAGGATGCAGCGAATCCAAGAAATTCGATTGCGAAATAGGGCCAATATTAAATAGAATATGTCAAAAGTGAACTACATTTCTTCCATACCTTATTTTTTGTCCATAAATTTTGTTAATTTTCGATACTATTCTATGCACATTACAAGGATGACAGTTCACATGACTTTGGTCAAAATGAACTGAAATATTAAATAAATCGATATAGATTTTATGTAGGTATTCACACGGTGGGTGTTGATAATTATGTTGTTGAAATAAATCAATTAAAACTATCGATCCTAGTGTATCTCGATCTTGGTAAAAACGATACGATACGGGTTGATAAAAACCTTAGAATTGCCAGTAAAATAATAATTTCAATCATTTCAAAGAACTCGACTTCATCACGTACACTCGAAGGTAAGACGTGTATTCAGAATGGTCACTCATGACGGATCAAAAATTCACCTGACGAGCGATCAATCTGTTTACTTTTTCTCTCCAAAGAGAGTGACTCCTACGCAGCACCGACGTCAAGAGAAAATATCCTATTTCATTCAAAGGGAACAGACTGAATTTCACCAAATAACACACTAACTAGACCGACCTTCCTCTGGCCGAAACTAGCTCGCTGGAAATGAGCAATATTAAAAGATGGGTCAGGAAAAGATTCACTTGTAAGTCTATAATTCAGAACAAGCTAGCAAAATGTTAGAAGAGATAAATAAGCTAGAACTCCCAGCAACAACAGAAATTTCGTCAAAACTTCAACCAGCTATCATTGCATTTGGGGTGCAAGGGGTAACTGAGGATGAAATCAAGTTAGCTGTAACTAATGTTATTGAAAAAGAACCAACGTTTGTGTCATTGAATTCCTCAACTAAAACAGTAATAATTCGATTTGAAAAGAAAGACTATTACAATTTCATCTCAAGGTCACCTAACCGACTTAGGTGTGAATATTCGAGCTTTCAATATAAAACCCATATATCAATCCGAGTGTGCAAACGTTGCAGAATGTACGGCCATTCAGAAGACCGTTGTAGTGCTACAGAATCAACAATCCAAGTGGGGAAAAAAGCCACCGAATCAAGAAAGTGTCCAACCTGCGCGATCAAACATCATGACGACATCAAACGACTACATCCCAGGATTCCAGATCCAATCAATGCGGCAGTGAACAGAACAGACCATAAGATTTACCACCAAGCTTGTCCAACATACTCAATACTTATTAAAAATATGGTAAGAAGGTATGACTTCTAATACTAGATCTAATTTATTTAACCCAGCTAAAACTACTACGAATAATAACCTAAATAAAATCAATAAGACAATAGAAGATGATAAAAATAAAATTAAGGTTAAATATTTAAATATGGATAGAAAAAAGGCCCAACAGTTGGAAATTTTAAAAGACTGTAAAAATGAGTTAATAATTCTGGCAGAACCCAACTACAAAAATGAAAAACTTCTTGGCCTAAGAACTGATATTTACTCAGCAATCACAATGGGTGATATAGCAATTTGTTACAAAAATTGCATCAACTTGTTTGAAATTCAAAAGAACCAATCTACCATAATTATAAAAATAGAGGAAGTAGTAATCATTGCAATATATTGGTCGCCTAATGAATTAAATGAAATTATAGAAAAGAGAATTAGAGACTTACAGGAATACATAATACTAGACCTGAAAAATGAAAAAATTATTTTGATAGGAGATTTCAATACCAGATCAGTTATTTATGAGAAACTAAACGGCATAAGTTACAATAAAAGAAGAGCCCAAGCCTTTGAAGAATTCTTAATGACAAGTAATCTAACAGTTAGAAATCCATACAATTTTAAAACATTTGAAAATAAAAACGGATCTAGCGTAATTGATCTGATAATCACCAATGAAAGGATTAAAAATCAGGTTCAAAACATTAAAATTAAAAATGAAAGTCTTTCGTACCATAAATCAATAAACTTTGAAATTACAGATATTTGCAATTTTGAACATGAAAAAAACAAAACATGGGCTATTAATTATGAAAAGTTTGAAAGGATAATTGAAGTAACAGATTTTGACGAAATAGTGGAAAAAATTGAAAACAGTATGGACATAAAAGAGCTAGACAACCAATTAATAGAATTCTCTGAAATAATTAAGAGTAAGCGAAAAGAATGTCTAGTTGAGATAATAGAAAGGAAAAATGAGACATGGTGGAATGATAGATTAGAAACCCAGAAAAAACTAATTAAAAAGCTAACTAAACTTAAATACAAATATAAAAGAGCCAAAAAAAACATGTACCTAGAGAGTCTAATAGAATTAATGAAAATTTTGAAATCACAGTATACGCAGGAAATAATAGAGAATAAAAATAAGATATGGAAGAATCTTATAACCGAGAGCTCAGTTTGGGGGAAACCGTACAAAATTATAATGGAGAAATATAAGAAATTTGAATTCCCTCCCATCAAGCTTGGTAATAAAATTATCACTGAAGAAAAAGAAAAGTACAAAGAAATTTTTCTAAATATTTTCCCAAACATAAATGATCCCCTCAAAGAATATGAGAATGAACAAGGAAATAACATAGAAATTGACGAGCTCCTAATAAAAAATATAATAAAAAAACTAAACAATAGGAAGGCTAATGGCCATGATGATATCTCTAATAAAATGCTCAAAATAATTAACAAACAGTCACCAGAAATCTTCAAAACAATTTTTCAGAAACTTTTAAGCATAAACTATTTCCCAGAAACGTGGAAACTAGGTAAAATAAAACTCTTGAATAAACCTAATAAGAATCCTGCTGAAATAAACTCATATAGACCATTAACCTTACTGCCCACCCTTGGAAAAGTTTATGAGAAAATAATAAAATATTATATTAATCAAGAAATTGAAAAACTTAGCATTTTTCATGAACAACAATATGGATTTAGAGAAGGGCGATCCACAGAAACAGCCTTGATTGAATTAACTAAAACGCTGGACCAATTTAGAAAAATATTTAAACATGTAATTTTAGTCAGTTTTGATATTACAGGGGCTTTCAACTGGGTCAAATGGTCAAGATTACTAGAAACAATGGAGAAAAAGGAGATTAATAGTCAATTAATACAAATTATTCAGGGCTACTTTGAAAACAGAAAAATATGTTTCTTTGACAAAGATAATAACCTAAAGTTAGAACATGCTTTATCCTCGGGAGTACCACAAGGCTCAGCCTTATCGCCAACATTGTTTAATATTGCAATGACTGAAGTACATGAAGCAGTAAAGGAAACAAAAAAATTCAAACTCTTGAGCTATGCCGATGACCTGCTGATAATAGCGGGAATAAATAAAATGACTGACTCTCAATTAATAAATGATAAGATAGAAATGATAAAACTTAAACTGGAATACTTAGGCTTAACACTCAATCCGAATAAAACACAGATGCTTTTCCTATCTCGGAGACATAAAAAATACGAATTTCGAAAAAGAATGGAAGGAAAAATAAAGTTGGGGCAGGAGAAAATAATATTCCATACAGAAATGAAATATCTAGGAATAATCATCGACCAAAACCTAAACTTTAATAAACACGTAGAATACATTACAAACAAATTAAGAAAATATTATAATAAAATTCGGGCTTTATATGGTAACACTTTTGGTATGGACACATATAAAAGAGAAATATTGTACAATGCACTTTTTCGCTCAATAATAGAATATGGCTCCCTTGCTTATTTTGAGAAACTTAGGAATACTGAGATTAAGAAACTAAAATCACTCCAAAGGACAGTATTAATAGGAATAATTTCAGCATACAGAACAGTATCTCATACAGCCTCACACGTTATAGCTGGAATAACCCCAATTGATTTGCAATTAAGCCAAACTAACAAAATACAGTAAAACCTGTCCATAACGGACCCTGTAAATAGCGGAAAACTGTCTGTTACGGAAAAATTTCTTGGTCCCGGCGTACAGTATAGGGCTTATGTGTATTTGAAACCTGAGTTTAACGGAAACTGTCTAACGCGGAAACGGAAAGGTGAAACTAGACCAACAAATTTATTTAACCTGCGTATAGCGTACAAAAAATATGTACCCATCATGATTTTGATACTGCTCCTTAGTAATGATGAAACAGACATACCATCGGAAACTGTTCAAAAATGTTTTTCAAAAGCTGGCTTTTCTGTTCAAAGTGCCTCAGTCTCTGAGACTGACGATGAAACTGTACTTCTGAATGAGGATGAAATCCCCATTGGTTATGATGCAGCTACATTCGAAGACTTCATTACATTTGATGAAAATTTGGAAACGTGTGAAACGAGAGACGTCACCTCACTTATTTCGTCACTGCGCGATACTGATGAAGCTGAAAGCGAAACAGAAGAAACAGCAGAGGATGAATTGAACGAAGTACCAGATGCAACATCTACGATGACCTATACGGAAGCTTTGGAATTAATGAAGCGACTTAACAATTTTTCATTAAGTAAAGGAAATAATGAGCTGCATGATGCTTTACAGGTTTCCCAAAACATTATCGAAAAAGATATTGTTTTGGGAATCAATTTGTCACAACAAAAAAAGATTACTCATTATTTTCACTCTTCAAATCACCGCGATGATATCATGTAATTAAATTTCAATATGTATATGTACAGATATGTACTGTTCACACATTACATTCTACTAATTTTTTTTTTTTTTTTTTTTTTTTTTACCCTACCTGGGTTTAACGGAAACCTGCTCATAGCGGAAAAAAAGTTTGGTCCCGTGCGATTCCGTTATAGACAGGTTTTACTGTAAAAACATTAAAAATTAAATTCAAAGAAAATAAAATAACGAAAAAAGAAATGGTAGAAAGCATAAAAACAATAAGATTAGATACAATTAAAAATTGGCAGGAGCAATATGAAAAAGAAACGACAGGTAGGAGAACGGCTAAATTGATTCCAGACATAGGGATAAGACTTGAAAACAAGAAATTGAAATCAAATTATTTTTTAACACAGTATTTGACGGGACATGGGAATTTTGCAACGTACCTCAAAAATTTCAATATTATAAATGATAGTCAATGCAGGGAATGCTTAAATTCTGATGATGATCCGGATCACACCTTTATAAAATGCAAAAATTTTGATCGTATCAGGGGGGATGCTAAAATAACTACACAGGAATTGGGACAGTGCCTGCAGAACGGGGAATGCCACCAAAAATTGGATGGATATATAAGAAAGATATTAAAAACCAAAAAAGAAATCAAATAGACTGAGAGGAGAAGGAAGGAAAAAAATAATAATAATAATAATAATAATAATAATAATAATAATAATAATAATAATAATAAAATAAAAATAAATAAATAAATAAAATAAAATAAAAAATAAAATAAAAATAAATAAATAAATAAAATTAAATTAAATTAATAAATAGATAAGATAATAAAATAAGTAAAATTAAATAAAAACAGAAGTCATACCCTCTTTCAATAGGTAGAGTTAAGTATAGTTATACAGTGTATTTCGAACTCGTCATGAGAGGGGTGGGGAAAAACCATGGTAAAACCCATCCAACTCTCATGACTAAATGTAATGTTTAAATTTAAATAAATTAATTAATTAATTAAAAAAATAATGATGACTTTTGAACCGAAAAAAAAAAAAAAAAAAAAAAAAAAAAAAAAAAAAAAAAGTATAATTCAAGACAGTTGGTTTACGATGAGCTTCAAAGTTGAATCGACACACTCTTTGTATGGTAAAATATACTCGTTTTCGTCTACTCACTTACGGACCCAACGGAGAATGGGAAAATCACACCCTCCAAAGGTCGGCTGGTTAATCGAGAAATATTTACGCGTACTATGCATCTAAATACTATAATAGGCCCACTGCAAATCTTACAGACTTGTCTAACTTTCTAAAAAGAAGCGAGTATAGATTGGAACGCGCACGCGCGGCTCGGCGGGGGGGGGAAGGGGTGTACTCGCGAATTTTCAAATAGGGGTACGGTAAGATAAAAGATATGAAACATGTCAAAAGGAAAGCGACCAACTGAAAAGAAAATTCGACAGTCCAAGACTGATCATGAACATACCTATCGTGGACAAGATGACTTCCTACGTTTCGCGATAACTGCCAGAATGGCTCATGATTGGACAGAGTAGAAAATGACACAGACGCAACAAGATAAACGTCAGAAAACACCACACACATACAGTCTTTAAAAGGGGAGACAAATTTCAGAGTAGTGGAAAGTTATACGACACCCTGACG
Source organism: Aspidiotus rigidus (assembly GCA_035079385.1). Lineage (NCBI taxonomy): Eukaryota > Metazoa > Arthropoda > Insecta > Hemiptera > Diaspididae > Aspidiotus > Aspidiotus rigidus. The sequence goes on along the minus strand of JAVHKY010000074.1, from coordinate 192,804 downwards.
CTCTACAGATCAATATAGAGGGAGGCACAAAGAAGATGTTCAACACAATGAAAGTTTTCACTACGTTGCAAGATAAAGTAAAATTGTGTACGTTACCAAGATAATACTGCATAATTGATCCTTGATAATGATACAAACGAGAATGTCGAGCCTGTAAACCGTCATACACCCGTCCAGTCTAGTTGTATTTCTCCAAAATTCCAAAGAAGGACAGCACGCATACAGTGGCGAAGGGGTGTGCACGACGTCACCATAAGTCTCCGGATTGAGCCTCACGCAATCAACGGTAGGACGTGACCCTGGCGAGCGACTTCCTTAGACTTGATTTTTCATACTCCAAATTTGAACAGCTATTTACGCTCTCAGCACCATCCACGGGGAGTCTCGAAACGGCTACCCCTCACATACAAGATCCACCCGGTCAAGCAGTGGAAAACGTATAAATTTTCGATGATAAAAATTTGCCGGTCACGTTTTCGTCAAGTTTTCGCTGTAGTCGAAAATTCATTTCGAAAGCTGAACCGGTAACATGCATAAAACACAATACTTCGATAACGACTGAATTATCCACGTTCGAGCCACGATACGCTCTGATCGGCTCGCACGTAGATAACGAGAAAAAGAGGATAGGTAGCGGATAGTCAGAATGTATAGGAAACACGAGATAGACAAGGAGAAGGAAGGATAGACGATATGTTAGCAAGAGTAAACCGATTCCGTACACATATAATACTTTGTAAACGGAATCGTTATCGAGTGCTGTCTCACTCACTCTCACACACACAAGTTCAAATTCGAACAAAGTGACCACATCTCAGCATTCAAAGATCAATATCTCTCTCTCTACAAAAGTCCCAAGTACCACCAGTCTAATGTCCGTGACGATAATACATGAGCATTTTGAATAAGAAGTTGGATTAAAAGTGAATGTTGTCGTACTACCAACTTTTACATGAAAAAAAAAAAAAGAAAACACTTTTTTCATGTTTTAAAAAGTGTATACCTTACTTCAATTACACAGCTATCGAAAAGTTTTGGTTTTACCCAAGTTTCTAAAATAAAACTTGGAAAAAATTCATGTTTCTTCTTGTATCGAAGAATACCATGTAGTGAATAATTCGCTTTCAACTTTTTTTTCATCTTTTCCACTTTCTCATTCGGTTCTTGTCACAATACTGCGCCTTATCCGAAGGTTTACCCGCGGAATCGTAACTGGAGAAAAGTGATTAACGCTAGTAGGAGCGCTTCGGGAAAAGGGCAATACCGAAAAACTTCGCGGACGAAAGTTTTCAATATCCACTTTTTTTTCGATCTTCTTATTGCTGAATCTTCAAACGATGTAAATACTCTTATACCAGAAATTTTGCAAGTTCATAAACTTTTATTATATGGTTTCATTCGTACATCGAATTATATCGGAAAAATTCATTCACTTAATGCGTTTCCAGTGTACAAGAAAGTCTGAAATCGTATACGTACAACGTACTTTCACGAAGTTGTTCGCAGCTTTTATGCAATTCGAGCGAGCAATCCGAACCATACATACTTCGAACATTCGTAAAAAATGAATATTCGTTCATTTTCCGCGAAAATTCTCGACGAACACCTCTTGGGAGTTCGAGGGACTCGGCGTTCGCTGAATTGCACAGTATTAAACTATGTACAATGTTTGTACACGGAAATGTCCGACATGACGTAAGCTCCGAGCGTATCGATAACCCAATTGTATGAATGAAGGTGAAATTATCCACAACGCTTACGTTTCGACGAGAATGACGACGCAAGACGATCATAATATAAGCGTTTTAGAATTTTGTTGTTCTTCCACACCCCATTACCCGGATATTATCAAACTTCACTAAACTGTGTAATGACCGAACTAATACATATACACTAAGAGATTTAACGCTCATAATCCCCGTACATGGAATAGCATTTCACTAAGCCAATCTTCGTGGTCATTTAATGGTCAAAATACTCGCAATCTTCGCGGCAAGCGCCTACCGACCACTCGTATTTTGCAATTCGATTTCTATTATTGGTAGGTATTGCAGACATCACGTTTATATTTCTTGGAAGAAAAGATAATCAAGGATTTCCTCGTGAAATTACTCCTATAGAGTGCATTGTTGAAGAACGTTCCACGAATTCTTTCTCAACGGGGACACAGTCATCCGATGGAAGTTATAATTAAGTGTTTTTCTTCGAGTTCACAGAATAACGTTCGGAATTCCAAATAAGGGTGTTCTCTATGGTTATGATCCGATATAATTCGCGATCTTAATATCAAATATGGAAACTTTTCCTCTCGCGAAGATGCGTAGACGAGAATGTAATTAAAATTTCTACGAAGAAACGTTCATTTTTGTTCCCATCACGAATAAAATGTAGATAAGAAAAAAAAAGTATCATTTTGTCTCGACGATTTCATTGTCTCATGCATAACTAGAAGAGAATTAGTAAGATACAATATTAGAATTCATTAAGTTCGCCGCATGAAAATTGAGTAGAAACGTAAACACGTCTCGACAGAATTAATTAAAAAATTTTCATACATACTCGAATAGAAGTCCTTTTACCTATAATGTATCTAATATCAGTTGGCCAGGGGCTCCATTCGATTCTACTTGAGAAAGATGATTTGTAGTCGAATAATGAAAACTATGGAAGTTGTAATGACAATAATACGCAATACAAGACAGACGTCGAAATCCGTTTGTTGCATCATTAGTAGACAATGCGGGGTGAGCAGACCAAAAAGTGGGAGAACAAAATCGATCATGGATCGCGATTGTGATGACCCGACTTTATAATCGGCGATCCAATTTCAATCTGTACTTGGTCCTACTTTAAAGTTGACTACAGAGGTAGTATGTACGCCCCTCTCCCCGGTTGTTACGCATGTAAGCTTAGTACTGTGGGACCTAGCAATGATATTCTACACCTTGCTAACAGCAATCTCGTATCACTTTCAAGTTATTTCCTTGGAACCGAATTTTTAACAATCCAGCCGAATTTCTTGCTGGGATCCTACGAAAACCTAAACCAAGATCCGCAAATTGCGTACGCCCACTTCATAAGGGCAGGCATCTTGACATACGCGGATATGTTGGAAAATATTAACCTCTTTATTCCAAACAACTCGTATGTTGGGTTTTGAACAAAAAAATTAAGTTGGTGATAGTAATTACTTCTTGAGCAATTAAGGTGCAGTTCCTGTATTAGCAATGTGATAGAGACGAGAACGTATATGATAGAAGAAGCTTTGAGAACTAACAGAAGAGAGCACAAATTGCGAAAAAGTGATCCACACATAATCAAGTATTTCAAATCATTGATTTTGCGGCTGGTGTCATCAGCCTTATATCATGACGAAAATGACACACATTGGAAGAGTGTAGTATAATTATTTATACTTGGAACAATAATGAGATGTGCTTATGGTTTACGTGGCAACTTTATAATCACAGTTGCATAGGCAAGAACAAATGAACGGCGTGGGAAGTGTCGTAAGTATTAATATCAATCTTTCGTCCTAATTTTTATTCGTTACACTTGTAATCACAATTCTCACTTATGTCTAAAATAAAGAACGCATGTTCAAAATGCAAGTCCGTAATTGGCAGTCTATAACTGCTGAACGACCAAGTCCATACATTTTGTCTCGGGACGTCGAAGAGTGACAAAGGGTTAAATACCCATATTTCGCGATTCCATAGAGGAATGAAAGAAGTCCTATATAAGGGTCAATAAAAGTGAGAGACAATATGGTATTCGTACTATAATCATGAACCAGCACTTTCCATAATTACGTTATACTACTCGTATCATTGTTTCAGACACAATCTCGTACCGTGAAATTTTTCAAGAGAAAATTTTTTATTCCTGTGGATGTCAAAACCTCGAAAAATAAAAATTTCACATCGCATCGTTTCATTATTGGAGAGATTTGTCATAATTTGTTACTGTCGTAGTAAGTAAAGAGACGAAAGTAAACAAATCTCGGAAAAAATCAATTATTACAGGTTTAACTAGAGTGGAGAACCCCCCATCAACACACGATGCTTCATTAATGCACATTCTTCGAAGTACATATCAAAGTGGTTTTCTTTAGGGAACACTTGAAAGTCAAATCGAGCAACCAAAAATCGATGACTGGGGATGGAAATTAACGGTATGAACAAAAATTGATGAAATATTATGAGAGTTTATTCCTTGCCAATGCCGTCAAGGATGTTCCAACAAATGGATGTGGTTGAGCCAAGAACAGTCTCTATCACAGACATGGGCAACCCGCGGCCCGCGGAAGCTTTTTCTGTGGCCCGCGATACGAATACCAAAATACAAAAAAATGAAGAAATTTTCGTTGTTCGAATCAAAAAATGTAAAATTTTACACGAATTATTTCCAATATTTTTGGATACATTTAGTATACAGACAAACGTGAACTGATTATTTATTAGTTAGTAGTGAGAAACTTGTCTTTGCAATTCGTAGGCAATCTCATCAAAATTGGGGGTCAAGTGAGTAGGTATGCTGCAAACGCATCAAAGCAGTCAAATGCTCATCATTCAGCTTGCTTCTTTCCGGAGTTTTTGTATTTTTCATGAGCGAAAAAATATTTTCACATACAAATGTAGACCCAAAGAAAGCAAAGGGTCTTACGTTGAAATATATTTAATACTAGGTATAATTTTATAAAATTCTCGCGAAGGGGTCTCTGAAAACAACGTGAGCAGAGAAAAATCGCCTTTCAGATCTATTAGTTCTATTTGGTACTCTTCAGGCACATCCATTGCCCCAACGACAAAAGGGTTCTCAACCATTCTAGCATTTGACTGTTTTGATGCGTTTGCAACATACTCACCTGACCCCCAATTTTGATGAGCTTAAGTTTCTCATCTAGTAACCAATAAATAATCAGCTCACGTTTTTTTGTATACTAAATTTATCCAAAAATATTGGAAATAATTCATGTAAAATTTTACATTTTTTGATTCTAACAACGAGAATTTCTTGATGTGCGGCCCGCCAGATCATGAAAAGTTACAAATTCTCATGAATGCGGCCCGCGATGTGAAAAAGGTTGCCCATGCCTGCTCTATCATAATACCCTCTGCAAAATTTGCCACGCAAACTGCACCAATTCCGGAATCATAGCTCGAAATTATTTCTATTTTACAAGAGTGAGGTATGTTTGAAAATTACATTCGTATTTTTCCATATTCGTACACTTAAAAGGATTTACATTTGAAGATTTGAACTTATATTTGTACTTTTTTAATATTCGTGTACTTGGGAAGATTTACAATTGAACCTCCTTAAGTGCCAACCAAGGTGGAGCGGAAAGCTAAATGACGTATAGTTTCATTGTTTGAATTTTCGAGTCACCATATCTGCAATTTTTGATGCTTCAAAATTCCTTATATTATGTACAAAGATAAAAATATACAAAAAACGGGTGATCTCACATTCAAACGAATATTACACTGAAAATTTAATTTTGAACAATGTACTTGGTCTAGGGATGAAAAACCGCTATTTTTACGTATTTTTCGCAAAACTCGGAAAATATGGAAGTTTTCAATCTGAAATTTGGGGCACTTCTCGTGGTCGGATCTTGACAAAAATTATACATACTCGTAATTAGGAGGGTAAAAATATGTAAAATCGACTCCAATAACGTCGAAATTGCTCACCCCACTTTTACAGAGGAGGACGGAACCACAAAAATCGACCCTCCACCCCACCTATGGAGAATTTTCAGCGGCTCCACATCTCTAAAATTTTCTTTTGATATCATTGCCCACCATATCAATTTTCATGTTTCTATAATAGCAGCTACTTTTTCTTAAAATTCACAGTTTGCCACTATATACTATTTCATGCACTTTTGAATATGGCTACGTGAATTTCTGACCTCGGAACTTGTAAACGAGCGACGCAAAAATAAAGCGATATTTTCTCGGGATCCATTAACGTAAGCTCGGCACACATCCACGGTAGAGCTTCTTCCGATAGTTCCTTTCGAACTTATCAGACTCACTCGCTTCAATCAAGGATATTTTCACGATTCATTTTCATCGCATTCTTCAAAAATGACGGTATTAAGCACTCACAATGATCCCCAACAGCCGATAGGCAAGGTTATTAATTTTTAGGGAAGGTTAGCCCACTCTGCCAGGCGCAACACTGGGTCTACAGACAAAAAATAGGTGAAAAAAATGTAATTTCAAAATTTGGTAGAAAAATTCTGAAAGATACCACATCTGAAAGAAAATTTGAAGAAGAATAAATTTTGTTCTTTTGACTTTTTCGAGAAAATCCATATTTCTCGAGATATTTTGGTTTAAATTTGTATAGATTCATATGGTCGTTGTCGGTTCATTATTGCGGGTTGCATCGCGGCTAACCTTCCCTAAAATAACCTTGGCCGATAGGCCAATGACAGGAGAGCACTAACACAAAAGAAATTAATGTAATTTAATCCGACTAAAAATCCTATGTCTTCCACCAACTAGCTAACCCCGATCCGACATACACTACATAATTTTACTTATTTCAGAAGTTGAATTAGAACTGAGAATAGAAAGCTCGCCAATTTACAAAGTTAGAGTATCCCAAGTCGACAAAAACTGCAACCATCAGGTATAACGTCATTTAATGGACGGAAGTCTAATGGACAGTCTTTCAAATTACCGATTTCCAGGTACCGGAGAAAATGCTGCAGAATCCACACGTACTTTAGAATGTATCTAGAGTAACTAGATTGCATCGTAATATTTACTTACCTATCGATACTAATAGCGACCAAATTTAAAATGGAAGATGTACTGCACGTGACATCCGTTGCGATATAAAAATCACAGACGATAGCTGGTAAACCCCATTTGCCATTCAGCTGCAACAAAAACCGTTAAAAGAGCAACCATGAGTGTTGGTGTACAGTCAATACATCACGTACTGTAAAGTGTGGTACCGAGTAAGATGAGGAAATAAGAAAAAAAGAAAAATCTATACAACAAAAAGTGATACTGGTACTCGATACAAACAGAACATATACAAAGAAAATAATCCAACGTTTCCCCAACTGTAAATGCTGGGTAATTCTCGCGAATGTACGACAAAAGTTTCACGATTTATTTGAAATGAGTTTCGTTAGTGTGTATAGAAGAGTTCGTATCGACATCGAGGGAGAAATCTCTTGTTTCGAACCTTCTAAATAACATCTTATCAAAATCTCGAAGTCGGTGTCGCGTCGTCAGAAATGATCAAAGATCTATGAAGAATAATTTTCGAATGGGTAATGAAATCGAAATTTTCCATACATCCGTACTTCTTGAAATATGTTGAACGGACTACAATAATATTAATCAATTCAATATTATAGAGAAAATAAAAACACGACGTAAAAAATATTACATTATTTAACCCTGAGCTTTGCACTCGCCTAAAGAACGAGTCATTATGTGAAAGGTGTAATGAGAGTGTATCCCGGTATACCTGAGGTACCCAGCGCTCAACCTCAAGGATTCCTCAAGCCAAAAGCATGATTGTGTGAAGACCACATGAGATAATAATAGATCTGAAGTTTTGGCGAAAACTTCAAGTCGACTATCAGATCCGTCCGTGCATTTTCGACAGAACTAAATTCAAACACATTTAGGCTTCAGTAAATTATGAAAATTCACTTTGTAACATTCATCAACGAAAATGAAGGATTTTTCGTCCTTTATTTTGAGGTGATTGGTCAGAAACGCTTCACCCATGGTGTCGAAGTTTTTTTATTCTCTATTCGGTCTGCAAGCGGTTGCTCGCGTTCGCTTCTTTTTCCAGGTCGTCGGACATCACAAATCGATATACTTTTCTGACTCTGATTGGTACCAAATTGGCTCATGAAGCATGAAGAATCATTCAAAAGTTTATTTTTGAACAAGACTTTTCATATCAAAAAACTACCAACCCGACTTTTTCAGAATACATGAATACTATTCATGATTGTGATAATACTAGAAGCTTCCTTTTTAGGATTGAAGAGTACAGTGCGCAGCATATCAGCTGCAAGCCTGATTGTTAATTGTGTGGAAACATCGACGTATTAGACGTTGAATTTGATCGATTTTGATAAAACCAATACACATCTAGATAGTTTTGAGGCTGAGGAATTCAAAAATAATAGTCTCCGCAAAAAGGGCGTCCGTCACATGGACGATCTTTTTACAGATAGGTCCTCATTTGTGGGTTACTAATGGGTGACTACATAATGCATCTAACCCTCAAAATTACTGGAAAGAAGTTCTTCGAATATACGATACATGATTTTTTTATAAATTCCAACCGAATACGAAAACACACGAACCCCGCTGTCGGTGACTCGACGAGACACAACAAATTAATAATTTACCCACGCACACAGCAAACAGCAGAACGAGACGCATTTGTCTCGTGACCGAGAGATGAAATTATTATATAATTCTGTTATCCAGATTCAGCGAGTTCGTCGTACATTATTGCGCGAGGATTAGCGAATTCGGGGTTTACGCTAAGTACGAACTTGAAGAGTTCTACGGCCCGAATATAGTTTTCGGCTGCGCGATGTGTCGGCTTCACGCTTTCTTAATTATCGTAGCACTTGAAAAGGGGCGCGAGTAGGCAATATAATTACGACCAGTATTATGAATAACAGGTAGTAGAAAGTTTATTTTAGTTGCACGCCGGAGAACGAAACCAATTTACGCGAGTGCAAACAGTTGACTGGATACGAAGGTGCCATTTTAAAATTAATATCAAGGGACACGCGCACGCAATTATTTCGTACCTAAGTTAATAGCGGGCCTACGGCATACAGAAATTTACGTCCTGATACATTCAGCAGGTGCTGCGTATACCTCAACCCTCGAAACTACGTAAATAAAGCCGAGGAAAACCAAAGTGTCGGAGGTAGAGGAAAAAGCGAAACAATGAGACGACGAAAAAGAGCGGAGAGAGATCCTGATCTGTTCGATGTAGCCGTCAAACTAGAAAAGCAATTACATTCGATGTAAAGCAGTATAAGATTGATGAAATTTCGTCTTGATTAATTTAATTTCTTTTATACGCCCGATAGGTAAACCGGGTATACTCGATATAAAATCGGAACGTGGGCAAAAAAGACACTTTTTCCGTCGATCGTATACACCTAAATGACTCGTGCTACGTAATTTGTTTTCCTCATTCGACCGAACACATTTTTAAATATTAAATAGTTGAGTAAATTAACGAAGTTGCACGGCATTATCTCTCGCGAAATCCGGACGAACCACAGTAATTAATTATTGACGAGAGACCCAAAAATCTTTCATGCACACCGTTGCGTTGTTTTCGAAGTTTTCAGAATTTTTTGAAATTCCCACATTCGACGATGGCAGGTTCTCCGATACGTCGCACCCCAATTGACCGATGTTCGGAATTCTTGTGACGCGTAGGCGACTATCGGAAGAGGAATCTCGTATACTCGAATTGCGATTGAACGGAAATAAGAATCTCGTCTCGAAATTATATCAATCAATGGATACGACAAAACGTTCTGTTCATCGCAGGTGCAAGAAAATTGAACGTTGCGAATAAATGTCAGCATAAGTAATTTATTTGGAAATGATACATTTCGGCGTGCTCTCATTCGTATTTCCAGAATCGATCGGTAGAATTTGAAAAATCTTTGCTCAACCTCTTTCTGTTTTCAATTTACTTCCCCTTATTAAAATAAGAACCGTCCACATTGCCTCACCGTCCCATGTCTCCGTCCTGCTGCGAGGACTAGGAAAAAAATTGGAGCTGTAATTCACACATATGTGAAGGGAGGGAGGGAAGAGTGCTTGGAAGAATGTCGACAAAATATTCGAGTCCAATGAGTCACCGAAAATAAAAAATCGAAAAATCGCCCGAAATTATGGAATTAAAAAAAAAAAAAAAAAAAACGCGAGCTGCAAACGAAGTAAAAAGAGTTTTTCCTTCGCATAAGGAATCGAACTTTTTAATTGGTACAAATCGTAATAATTTTACCAGACTTTGAGTTTATTCCAAATTACAAGGAATGTTGGTCAATGATAAGTACGATATGTTTTTTGCAGCACCAGAAATGATTGTCGATGGTGTGGAATTCCTTGTTGGGTGGATGGTGTGCACTTTTCTCTCATGAATTTCGTAGGAATGCTCTCATTTCGCGTTATTTCTACTCAATATTGATCAACATTCGTTTTTCGAGATTAGATTAGTTTTTAGACAAAATTGAAACGTATTTCTCGTACACGAAAGATAAAACTGTAAAACAATTTATTAATTTTTCAGGATTTATCGGCAAGAATTTCCAAACTTGAAAACGAATTTTTTACTATGAGATTACGTTTTAATCTCATAATACTGAGAGACGGTGTCTGGCGTGTGAATCGTAACCTCGGTCGCTCGCAGAATGATGATACCCCAGTCTTACAATCACCGAGTACATCGAAAACAAAGACCCCAGCCTTACAATCACCGAGTGCATCAAAAACAAAGAAGACCACCTCCAAGAAGAACGAGAAAACGGAAATTAATTATGGGATGGACGAAAAATTGAAAAGTATAAAGAAGAAATGGCATGTAAAAGATGTGATTCCCCGACACTTTCTCTAACGCATTTTCTCTAACTGCACATTTCTCCTAGACAATTTTGTCTAAAACAATTTATTCTAAAACCAAATTTTCTAACGACAGTTTATCGCGAAAAATGTCAACGATTTTCTCTAAAAGACTCTCTAACTGCAACTATTCCTGAAAATAAGGTTCAAGTTTCTTGGATTCAAGAGTTGACGTGTGATGGTTCGACAGAAAATACGTCAATGATTTGTATAATACTCGTATATTTTTGGCAGCACCGGAAATGACTGTCGAGGGTGTAGAATTCCTTGCTGGGTGGATGGCGAATGTTCATCGCGAAAAATACACACCGTTTTCTCAAAAACACTCTCTAACTGCAATTATTCCTGAACATAAGGCTCAAGTTTCTTGGATTCAAGAATTGACGTATGGTGGTTCGACAACGACTCAAAACCTGCCAATGGCTACTTTAACCGTTGAAGCCAGTGATGTCACGAACAATAACAACGAGTGGGTTACGCTCTGTTTACAACGTGAATGAGCGCAACTTCCCTTCTCTACATCTTAGGATGTGACAACCATTATACAACCAGACCCAAGATTAGGTCGTTATATTTCGCCTTCAGATGGAAATTCCTCCTGGAGAGATGGAGAGTACAAAAACGTCGGACCAGAAGATTTTTTAGTGAAGAGCCCGGTACCTGTCTTGTTGAAGTGGGGAGAGGGGATCCTCAGAAGACGGGGGCGCACGCGAGCAAATTTGAAATAAGAACATTTAGCAAAATGTTCCAAGACTTGCGTAAAAGTTATAATTCAAATTTTGTCTTCAATCATGAAGTTGTGCACTCCTTGATTTCCATGATCGCATTAAGAGCCGATGTACGATGGTCAGGGAACACTACAAAGGAAGTATACACGATGCGATATTCTTCTATATTGTAATATCAAAAATTTCTCGACCATTACACTATACAACAAAAAAAAAAAAATTGAAAACCACATGAACGAAATAATACGATTCTAGAAGTATTTTCGACGCTGATCACGATGCCGTTGTCCGTTTTTCAAGTTTTGGCTCGGTTTTCGAGAAATGATCAAATCAAATTACCGCGATTCATTGCGACGCACGGCGTATGTTACCCAGCTATCGAATTTCGCGAGAACGGGAACATACACTGCGCGCCGAAACGAATCGCGGGAATTGGATTTGATCATTTCTCGAAAACTGGGCCAAATTTTGAAAAACGGGCAACGGCATCGTGATCAGCGTCGAAAATACTTCTAGAATCATATTATTTCGTTCATGTGGTTTTCAATATTTTTTTTTTATTGTGTAGTGTTATTGAAGTAAAATATAAGGAAACATTTTTAAAAGTTGGAGTGAAAATGAAATTGAGCACTACACTTGCTATGGAATAGCTGTGTTTGAGGTCATAAGTGTCGGGATGAAATTAAATGTATTAGATGATAACGAAAGAATTCTGAAATCAGTTATGTAGAATTACTTTTAATTTTCAGTTTAGCAATATTATTTATAGTTTGCTTACTCTTGTAGAAAATATTATAAATAATATACATACAAGTAATATTCATACTAATAATTAAAAGACTCTTAAGTTGGTCAGGCATAGTTTGAAATTGACAATTTTCAAATTATATCAAGTATTTGCGTAATTTGACGACAAATTCCAGAAAATTTGTTCCGCCCTTTTCACAATATTACAAGATTTAATTCTATGAATTTATTTGCATCTAGATGGTATTCTGAAAAAGAATATCATAACATGACAAAAAATTGTAACTTGCTGAATACAAGAAAAATTCTCGACTTCATAAATTTGTAAGTATAAATTGAGTACTCAGTTAAATTCTTCTAAATTGTCAATGAATGATAAATTATCAAATTTTTTCATTTGAATCGATACAAATTTTTCTTGTAGAATCTTCAGGTTTTTCTTCTTTACCTTTAGGCAACAATTATTCTATTTTCATTGCAATGTGATAAAACTTTAGTTTCAGGTTTCTCGAAAACATCAAAAGTGAATCTACCAATTTTATGCCTATCAATTTTTATAATATTCGGATTTCTTCTATAAGGGATGTCATATTTTATTAGAGATTTATTAATAGTTTTTACGCTTCTTTTATATTTTTCCCTGAAACATTTTTTCGCATTATTTATAAAATCATATTCTCTCATCAATTGGATAAGTTATTCCACTTTTGTGACGCGTCATTTACACCCAACTTTTCACGACGGATATGAGACTAGCTGTTTCCCACAAAACTGCGAAGCTTACGGGTTCCCCACTGCCAATGCAGGGTTTACAATGGCATCTAAATTTTTCCGTCATATTTCCACTTCCTTCCTTATTTATAATTATGATCCTTTACAAACGTCTGCACTTTTTTACATAAGTTGGATGGACTCCTCAAAACTACGTTCCATCATGATCAGTTTGAGAGGGAAACACAAGAACGTAGCGGTGACAAATTTTTCTTTTATTTCAGAGTCTCAAAAGGTTCAAGTCGAAATAATAAAAGTAAACTTTTTTTAATATAAAATGATAAAATAAGGTGAGAAAATTGAAATAAGCGTTCGAAAAAATTTAAAAATCAAAAAAGTAAAGTGAAATGAAACACCAATGAAATACGAAATAAACAGGAATTTATTTGGAATAATTGAAGTTGAAATCTACCGATTTCGAGAAATACTCATCTCATTATCAGGATTAGAACAAGAATGAAGGATTGACGAAACGTGTAGTCAAGAGTCTATGAGTAATCGAGCATGAATTTTATTTTGTTTTGATGTAGTCTACGCGGAGAAAAAGTTCTATGAATCAACTTGACTGAAAGGATTGTTAAAATCAGAAAGTCCGTCCAAAGTGGTCTGTTCGGTTGTATTACGTGCCTTCCTCAAGTTAGAGGGTTTACTACTACGTTCTTATGTTTCCCCTCTTAAACTGACTTCTTCACATGCCTATGAATTTGAAGTCCACTACCTATTCGAAGATATTGAGACATTTTATGAAAGATGCCGTTCCGTTATCTTTTCAATTTCGGTAGTAAATACCATTTATGGCAAAATTTGTACTTTACGGCTATCTAATACGCATCAAAAAAGAGAGAGGAAAACAAATGATGCACGGTCGAAGAATATCCTTTTCAGAACATGACATAAAAATGAAATCATGATTACCGACAAAATCCATAATCAAATGATACGACCACTATAAAATTCCTTTTTCGTTGTTGACGGGAAGTAATAAAAAATTAAAACGGGAAAAGAGACGTTGTCGTCGACAAGAAAAAAGAATCGCGAAAGAGATGACCCACATAAACAACGTAAATAGTGGCGTCAGAGTCTATCAAATTTGTTATACTGAACATCTCAAACAAAACGGTCCTTCACGTTGTGAGCGTGTCTCGAAAGATCTTAATAAAGCTTTGCAAGTCTATTTTATCTACGAAGAAGTAAATTTCTCCCAATCTTGTAATTTCTTATACATACGATCGCAAGACTTCAGAGACTACAACAAAACCAAAAGTTACTCTCGACCTAATTAATCTATTCTACAATTATCAAATAAAAAATAATACAGCAGTCTCTTGATATCTCAAAACTTTTCTTTCAAATTTTATACCGTAAAAATATTCTAAAGTATCTTTTAGATTTCTACAGCTATCATCGAGCGTTTATCATTTCTAAAAGAATTTTTTCTTTTTCAAAACTTCATTGTAAATGACAACAAAGATTTTACGTGGATTGTTTCACCATTTTCTGTTTTTCTTTTACTTCTTCTCTTCTTCCTCTCTCGTCTTTTGGCTTTGATGAAAGGCACCTACAAGCGATAGTATTACCCTGAGAACATCCCTCTTAGGAGATGAATCCACGGCAGAAGCAACAGTCTCGGTTGCGGTATTCATCTTTATCATTAATTAACGTTGCGTAGCATTAAAATATTACTCTTTTCTATTGTTTTTGTATTCAGCTTGACATTTTTAGACAGAGATGAACGTTCAGAGATCGCTTTGTCGCACGAACACAAATACTATCTTCAGCACGTAGCTCTGTAAGCGACACAGTATTATAGAACAAGATATTTTTTCTTCTTACGCTTCCTACTCATTTGTCTTCTTTTATTTATGACTCTTTCCATCTTTTTTCACTTTCACTTCTAAATAAAGCAGCCGTCAATTGTTTCAAATATGGATAGCACATTTTGTTTCAGCGAGAGTTCTCCTTTGAAGAGGATAGGTATTACAAATTTTAAGAGAGAAAAAACTTTCCAAGCGAGTCATTGCAAACCGATACCGCATACCTACGAGTATATACGATTTTTTATGTAAAATACAGAACCTTCGATTTGATGAATTTTATTCTGTTCCCGAGTTACCAGTCCTTGATCTCAAAACATGTTAATTGATAAATCTATAACTATTGACTGTATCGATATAAACAAAAATCAAGCAGATAGATTCAAAATATCTTTCTGCTTTCAAGTTTATAAAATACCCACTGCAATCAACAGTGCAGGGGTAATTACATTGTTACCTCTACCAATAGGTTTCTTTTCTGAAGAAGCGCTAAAAGCATCGAAAAAAAAAATCGGCGAGTGCGTGAAATGCGCACCCACAAAGACTACCGAAAACATACAAGTAGGGATGTTTTGCAGCACATGCTAGCGTATTCATATCCGTATCTGTCCGTCTCTATCGTCTACCAATAGCGAAGATATCTCCAGCGTTACCCTTGCAGGTTAAGGAACTTCTTGAAAACCGAGAAGAAAATATCCAAGTGATGCAGATGAGGACGATGATGCCGGTAGAAACAGGAGGAAATGAAGATGAAAGTGATTATATTGGAACTGAAGATGAGTGGGGGTATGTCACAACTGATGGCAACGAGGACAACAGAGATTCTTCTTAATATTTCTGTGACAATGCTGCTCGAGGACTCCAGGTTTCTAAGCTGAAAACCTTCATTGCTTAGTACAGAGCTAATCTCTATGCTAGGTCTAGTTTCAGACTAGTATAATCCAACTTCGGGCAATTCAAGTCTAGTTTTGAGCCTAGTTTAGTTTACAGCTAATATTATCCCAAGAGAATTAGTAATTTGAAAACTTGTCTCATAGCCTGTACCTCAAACATAGATGTGGTATTTTCATTTAAAATGAATTGAACCAGTATAGATTACAGCAGTAAACCGAAACTTTGATATTTTAAAATAAGAGGGTGCGCCCTGATATCATCATTTTTGCAAAGGCTGTTGGTATATAAGTCAATAACTTTAGCATTCGTTGTGGGGCTTATTAATTGAGAAAAACTGAGTTTGCTCAAGATATATTTGAGTGATTTTGTTCGTTTTTTTTTTTTTTTCTCATTGCAGACCCTGAAAGTATTTCATCGACAACCATAAAGATGAAGACCAACTAAGCGATCGCACGAATCTGAAAATTACAAAGTGTGTTATCATAGCAGTGCAAAAAAAGAGATTTTTTGGCATAGCCAAATAAATGAAGATCATGTTTCATGTTTTTTGCGGTTGTGGGAATTTAGCTAAACGAAAGCAGTAAAGAATCCTTTGAATGCACAGACTGGAAATATGCTGTTTACTTACAAGCAATATTCCACTTTCTTGGTTCAAATTGGAATACAGATGTGCACGCGGGGTGTACTCGCAAATTTCTGAATCACCCACGGGGTGAAGGTGTGCATGCGCACTCTCCGTCTCGGCGGGGGGGGGGGGGTACACTCTCGAATTTTCAAATAAGGGTACGGTGAGACAAAAGACATGAAACACGTCAAAAATTTTCACCGAAGGTTTTACGGGTGGAAAATGTTGAGAATAGGGTACTTGACGTGTGAGAGACTCACTCAACAGATAAATGATTAAAATGAGTCATTCTTTAGGAAATATGTATTTTAGGATACAAAAAATATACACAGTGACCATTATTCTCAAATCAGATCGTCTTAATTTTAAAACTGACCACCTTAGTAACATCTACACGTCCATGATTGATGATGATATTTGGGCTCTGTTTATCCCTTCATTTCTTGACCGATCTTTCTACTTATTTACTGTTTAGTATGCTGATGATGGCACCGAGGTTACACCAAAACGTCTGTAATAAATTTTCACGTTCGAAGGGGAGGCAAATTCTGATTTTTATTCATTTAATTTGAATTCATCTCAACAAACAAAAGGTGCCACAGGTGCCACTTTAGTGTGCGTTCTACCATCATTTTTCCCCTTCAGTGGGCGAACTACCGTAATATATTTCATCAGTGCATGTGCAGGGAGTCATTATGCAACTATTCCTACTTCCGGAGCTACCTCCAAACTGTACTCGTATTGACCGTGCGTGACTATAAAACTCGTAGATAAAATACCCATGTGAGGTGTACTTAGCGGGTGAAGATGAGATTATTTACAGTCTTATTCAGTACAATTCTCAAGTAGTCAATAATATGTTACTCGAAGATTTCTTTCAGTGATGCCAGACGTACGGATATATCCGTAAATGTACGGATTTTTTACAGTTTAAAAAAAGTACGGATTTTAGTACGGATTTTCAGGAAAATAGGAATTTTTAATTACCGAGTAGAGAAGAAACATTTTCTTCGAACAAAACACAGCCCTAAATGGCCAACCCTGAAAATAATAATATATTTTAATTTTTCTCTTGATTTCGCAGCAGTCAGCCGGAACGGCGAGTGGACTACATGCCACGACTTGTGAGGTGTATTGTGTGCTATCATGAGCACATGCTCATGACAATTTATTAGTGATAATGATAAGAATGATGCAATTGCCCTCATTGTACTGTCTCAATCTTCCTAGTCCTTCGCTTCAAGAAAAGATAAGCCAAGATTTGCTAATAACTCAATTAGTTCAATTAAATTACCATTATTTTATGACTTGGAGTTTCCAGAAAGAAGGAAAGCCAAAGAAACTTGCGAACGAAACTTTACTAATTGTACTACTGGAGAGAAAGAAATACAAGTAGTGAGTATCACAATCAATCAACAAAAAGAATACCATAATAACTACCATGCGTGCTTCTAATGAAATAGGTTTGTGTTTTTTGCACATGAGTGATTCTGATGTGAACCAAGAGGTTCTACGCTTCCAACCCAATAAAAAACAACGAAAAAGGAGAAGACAAAAACATACTACCAGTACCAGTAGTACCCATTCTGAGGAAATGGTGAAGAAGAAAATGAAAACCTGTCCTCAGATGACAATAAAGGTACAAAGAATTTTTGTTCTACGGTCAATTATCAAAGATACGGAAACCTCTCAGAATTCTACGCAAAGGAAATTGAAGAGATTTTTCTGCAAGAATGCGCGCATTTCAGTGGCTATGTTCGGAATACAGCCGAGGATGGACAAAGAAATGCGATATCATTCACACGCAGGTCCGCTGAAATTTAACCATAATCACAGAAAATTTTTCAAAAATATTCCTATCCATGCCTATCTCAAATTTTTCCCCGGATTGATCGTTGTCTCGCCTTAAAGGAGTAAAAATTTCCCCTGATCAACTATTAGGCAGGATAGCCTAACAGCCCTAGCAGTTCCCTGCATTGAAGCAGATCTTACAAACACAATCATAACTTGAAGGAAAAAAAATTCAATCGCGTACCAGAATACACTATTTATAGACATTATCCATCTGAATTATCGTACCTCTATAATATATCATTATGCTCGGAAATTTAAATTTAAAGTGTCAGAATTGGGACCTTTTTATCAATTTCTCTTCTTATCGTCTCATCAAACAGGAGTAAAATTCATCCTACGGCGCGAAAGATACGAATTTCTGGAATTGGATCAGTAATTCAGTTACAAAACCTACGTCGCAACTCGTATTTTCGCTTCAAAAAGATGTCGCGAAATTTCATCCGAAAGAATTCGTATTACGTACAACACCGACGAGCGTATTTTGGCAATTTATGACACCGTTGATTCTTTTCCTCGATACACAATATTCAAAAGTCAGATTCTTGTCTCGCTTTTCCTACTTTATTACGCGCGTTTTTCCTGATTTCATTCATGGGAACTCGAAGTTAAATCGCAGTATCGGGGCCATTATGCGTATACGTGTAAATTGGACAATTTCCATGAATACAAATATTTATCAATGGAATTAAATTCTTCCAAAAAGTAGACTCACATTTTAAGCGAAGTTGTCCAGGAGTGCCGCGATCCTCCTGGCCCAATGAAGAGATCCCCCTCAAATTCTAATTTCTTATAGCTAAAAAAAAAATGAAATGTAAAAAAAAAAATTATGTACCCCCCCTCTAAGACTCATCTTCATGAAAATGGCCTCACGACGCCCCAGTTATCCGACAGAGGAGAAATTTTCGAAAATTTGCAGGAAGAATTAACCTCTCATCTCGCGAACAGCATCTCCGCTTCTAACTCGTGTCCTGCGTACAACTCGTCGTTACTTTTTTCTTCACCGTGATTTCAATTTTAGTTATCCCTTCGCAGATGGAAAGTAATGGTCAACAATGGATTGAGTTTGCAGCACGTCAGTACGCTCGGACAGCTCATATAAACTCGCTGGAACTCCCCGATGATTGGCTCTTATTTCAAAACAATTGCACGGCTACCCGTAGAGCGAAAATAACGAAGTGTACATCGCAATCCACTTCGAAGCATCGTTAAAATCCCATTTCATACGAATCGCTCAATTACGGGTGTACTCTCATCGACGTCGGAGGTTTGAAACAGATATTTTATGAGAATATAGCACACAGCGTAGTCGGGTGCAGTTCAAAGACTCCATTATCGTAAATTCAATATTAAAAATAAAACGAGATATAGATACCTGCGCAAATGGAGTATGCATTCACTAATCATTAACTTATACGAGTACTTATCGTAAGATTTTTTCACTATACAGGTAAACGTAATGAGAAAGTGTACGACACCAGTTCCTTGACGTCATCAAAAAATAGTCACATAGAAAACATAACAAAA
The DNA here is from genome assembly GCA_035079385.1 of Aspidiotus rigidus. Taxonomy (NCBI): domain Eukaryota; kingdom Metazoa; phylum Arthropoda; class Insecta; order Hemiptera; family Diaspididae; genus Aspidiotus; species Aspidiotus rigidus. The sequence continues at coordinate 173,192 of JAVHKY010000074.1, read as the reverse complement.
ACACTAGAATTCCTACTAACCACAATTAGATTGAGAAAAATACACTCCTCAGTTATATCGACACTTTAAACAATAAACCATGGAAAGATTGTACAATAAGAAAAATGCCAATCAATTTTGACCCCTTCCCTCCAGAAAGAAAAATAAATAAAAGACTGAATACCATTCGAACATGATTATCATTTTGGGGCAATTTTTATTTCTCGTCCTATCGACATACAGCGACAAAAACCCAACTTTATTACCCGAGATCTCGATTTCGCACGTAAGAGAAAGGATCTTTCTTTTTTACGGGTGTACGGCTTTTAGGTCATTAGAGTAGCAGTCGAAAGATGGTAACTTAGTTTGGTTCGACTTTCTTCTCGTCTTGCCTGCATGTAGAGCACGACGATGAGGGTTCATAAATTATCATAAATAACGTTAAGTTGCCCGCGCCACGGTCGCTTCTCGAACACGACACCGAATCTGAACCCATCAATTTGGATTCCGGTAATGAAGTTTATTCCCATTGGAGTGGAACGATAGACTTGCAGAAACTTCCTATTTCCGCCGTCGTTTCTTCTTACATCAGACTATATGAGAAAAGGCCGACAAAAAATACGAGATTTTAGTTTGATTATTCTTCTAATCACGTAGTACGCTGTCCTCTCGTTCCCTTAATCGAAGAAGTCCGCACAAATAGTCTTTTTCATTCTCTTCCAGTGTCTTGCACTCGTAAATAAACGTTTCTAACGAACTGTCCGTCCATTTTAAAAGCTGAATACAAAATTGAAAAAAATTTCGGGCGCGAATATTTTGAACGAACACGAGTGGAAACAATTTTAAGAGAAACAGCGAGTACGCCCAGAAACGGCAAGGTCGAGAATCTTGAATATAAAATTTTAATATTCCACGTCACTTCCATCGGTCCACATTCCTCCGGTCTTTATACCATTTTTATGATATTATGAGTAGATAGTAGAAGAATACATAAAATCTTGAATTTTTCGCCCATTTGTATTTTGTAATTTCGAGTAGAATCTAAGATTCTGTCAGTGTATGAACCAGGAGTTAGATACTTGAGTGGTCGATGACATTTTGTTTGTTAGGGTGGCAGCAATTTTAAGAATATAATAATTTCAAGAGGAGTAACAGACTTCTTTCTCGTCGTCTTCATGAGTGCACAACAATTTGACGGTTTTTATTTTGTACGTTAAGTATGTCTTTCGCTCAAGAAATTTTTCAATTTTTGAAGCTTTGATTCTCCCTTTCTTATTCACAGCTCTGTTTGATGAAAACTCAACGATGATATAAGCTTGAATGCCTTTCACTTACTATAGCCAACTATAATAGAGGCCCAAAAAGACTTAAACGCTTCGTCTTTGAAAATGTTAGACTTCGTTATCTTCCTCTTCAGCGGCTCTGGTAACAAGTTGTACACAATGTACAACTCACATCTAATTCTATTGCCGAGAATATTTCTAGAGACATTTCAGAAAAAATCCATGGAGCAATATTCGATTTGGAAGACGTTATTATAACTATAAATCGGTGATTCCTATTTTATGCTTCAGTGAAGTTCGCAGCAGAAATTTCGACGATTTCTCAGCAACAATCTTTTCAAATGAAGAAATAAAGATTGAAAAACAAAATTTCAGAACGTTCCGAACCAGTCTTTCGAGGCTCCGAGCTCCGTCCTATTCGAGTAAGTCGTCAGAAACGTCCGCATCGGAAACCTGGCAAAAGGAAGGAACCACCACATTAAAAAGTTCAGCGGTGACAACTCTCGTAAAAATGCGTCCGCCTATGCTGCCTCTAAATCTAAGACTCCTTTGTTGAAAACACAATGGTGCATATATTTTGATTCCACAGCTCCATATCATTGTAGAGACCGTCCGGGGTGCGGTAATAGGTAAGTTGCGACCAATTCTCGAGCGCTTAGTCACAACGAAACAGGCGGGAAGTGTAGAGCAGACTCAAGTTCCTTCGGCGACTAGAGCTGAATTACATTCGGAGTCTATGGGCTCTGAGGTCACACCCGCGTCCCCTGCTCATTCAGTTTACACTTTGACTACCGGCCCTACTCGTGGATTCCCAGCAAAGCCGAAACGCGCGTTCGTTCCCCCTTCTCCGCCTAGGGATCATCATATCCCAAAGTTGTACTCGGAACATTCGTCATCATCATCGTGTAGATTTTATTTCTCGCCGTCATTCGCACCAATTCCCGAACCGGGTGGTGCTCTGGCAGCGGCAGTCGAAGCTCCCCGGAATTATACGGCGTGTTTCTAACACGCAAGTGAGTTAACTATTCGTAATTATTGTACTATGAACATATCACCAGCGGCCAAGATCATATTTTTATCGTGGGAAGTGCCATACAAGACGTGGAAACAGTATCTGTATTACGTCTTGCAGGCTTCGGGGATACTTTACGTAATGAACCCTGAAAAATGTCCTGCACCCACTCGTGACCCTGGGGTACTTCAGCGTTACGTCGAATCAGACTTCACGAGATCAATTTTAGAAATTCTCACCGTGACAGAGCCCGAAAGTTATTCAACGACAGTGATTCTTGCTGGCAAGTTTATCGTACCGGATGAAAGTTTTCAAAGGTTTGAAATTTTCCGACACAATACATCTAAGAGGCTTAGAGAAATCTAAAGATGAAGAAACAAACTCATCAAAAACTATAGGTGCTAACGACAACTGAAATATACGTATTTACTCATGTCCGTTTTCACGTAGTCTACGTCTACGAGCAGTCTTCAAACCTTGGAGTAACTATACAGAAAAAAGAAGCGAGGCTGGTGCGTGAAAGTTTTTTTCATATCAGTATTCCCACCAAATACCAATATCGTCATCCAGTGAATTATTTATCGACACAGCCGATATTCTGGCCTCTAGTTAGTGATACATTATTGGCAGTCGATTGCGTGTTACGCCATCGTTCGCGACGGAAATAGCGGTTGTATAGCTATCTTTCTTGCAGATGAAAGAAAATTATTAGACTGTGATTGATGAACACAGTTTGTGTTTGACAGAAAGTTTCGTTCATTACTACATATACGTTTACGGTCGTCAGCGACTTGAGCTTGCGGGAAAACAATTAAAAGAAATTATACCCCTCCTTTACTGAGACTTTTGGGTAATGCGCTAATCTTCCTCAAACCACGTCAAAAGTCTCATTGCCATCGCTCTATTTCTGTCACAAATAGAAAATAATTATTATGAACATAAAAGAAGTCAACGTTATCATTCCAACAGGATCAACTTCGTACCTGAGAAAAAATATTATCATTTTATCAATTATAAAAGAATATGAAAAAAGAAGGGTTGCTCCGGTTGGCACTTTGAAATTGTGTCAACATTTTAAAGCATGAGGACTTCCCTCCATTTCACGGACAAATAGTAAATAATATTTTGCAGATGGCTGACACAAAATTACATTCTTGAGATGTAGTCTGATCTTTGTTTCATCAATTCTACTATGGGCCAGTTTTCAAGCCATGGCTAGAATAATTACAACATTCGCCTCTCTGCACTTTATCAAAACCCTATAAACGAGAACGATGGAAAGTAGTGAAGGTTTTTTGAATTCTATGCAAGCTCTTGTCATTGACATTGAAGAGAAGGTTCATACAGAAACAACAGGAGCAAAAGAATTCAAAAGTCTTGAGATGGCAGAAGCTAAGATGAGTTCATTAATTTATCAGTAGAGTTAGTATTTCTGTGGAGTAAAAATTGATCAAACGTACAACAAAAACACTAAAAAATCAAACTTGAGATCAGCCGTCGAAGCTCCGAATCAAGGTTCTGATTTGATCTAATGGCCACGTTCAAGAAAACTGTAATTTTTGTTGGCATTATTTCATCTTTTTTCTGAGTTCTATCTTCAATTCCAAAATTTGAGTCTACACGGCCGCAACAGGCGCACATCTTTCAGTGTGAGCCAAGCTATGATCACACATCACTTAGTCGAGGATACCTCTATTAGCCCAACGTGTTAATCAAAGCATATTAGGCTGGTGTGGGAGAAGAGGAAGAGACTTACCCTGATTTCACGCGCCAGATTAGCGTCGACTTTGACCTACGTAGTAAGTACTCCGATGTTGGATTGAAAATCTAGTTTTAAATTTCTCTTTCCGTAGTTTCATACCCAAAAATTCACACTTGATTGTCGTGAGCTTGTACGTTAATTTCTTTAAATCTTTTCAATACCTTTCGTTTTTTAGAGATAGAAAGAAGAAACTCTGCAAGTGGTCTTACTTTTGTGTACTTCAATAATATCGTATTCTTCAGATTTATCTTCATCAATATAGAAATCTTATCTTTAAGAACACAGCACACAGCTGAATTTGCAATTTATCGCCTTTTTTACCCCGTATATGTAGTTGTAGCCAAATTTTGCGTCAAGGTTCGCATGTTTGCGACCAACAGGAAGGAAAGCAGCAAATTTATGAATTTGCATTCTCAAAAAATTTGCAAGTTTGAGATTAATTGTCTTCTCAAAATTCTACTCCCACCTTTGGTGATTTTTAAACAGATGAATTTATAATAAGCCTTCCCATAGCCACATTTTGCTCCAATATTTGTATTTTTTGACAATTTTAAAGAATTTCGACCGACACACAGGAATGCATTTTTGAGGAACTTGATATCCTTTTTTTCAGTCTTGTAGCAACTCTTCATCGATCATTTTTGATTTTCTGCAGCATAGCAGAGCTCATGAAAATAGAATTACAATACTGCCCGAAAATTTTACAACTACAGCTTCTTTTTAGACAGGAATCATTAATGCTACACAGATCTGATGAGTTTTCCAAAATGTATCACCCCATTTTATTCCCAATTAGGTAGTTTATTCAATGTTTTCTAAGCAGAATAATATGTAAATCCTTGTATAGTCGTCAGTGGGAATCATTCAAGTTTGTTGATTATTGTTTTCAAGTGTAGTTGATGTTTATTGGATAATAGAACACAAAGTTATGTGAAACTTTTGGCATAATACGGAAAAACTGAATAAAAAATTTCATCAATGGTTTCTTATATCTCTTCGCGAAGGTCACTTTTCCCATATTTTTGTTATGTAATTTTTCTTTTCTTTTAATTTTCTATTTTCGGTTTCTTTTTCTACTATTTTTTCCCCCTTCGTGGTTTCTTTATGACAGATTTACAATTGTGAAACGATATTACCCGTCATAATAATATCTTGTCCAGTATTATAATTTTTCTACACTCAACGCCAGGTAAAAACAAAAAGACTCGATCTCAATCCACGCCATAATTCAAATCGTTGGAAGGAATTTTCAACTTTTTTCAAATTATTCGCTTTATCATACGTACATACAGTATTGTTCTGAACAAAAAATATTTAACGTAGGGGGGGTGGGGACGTGGAACTTTTCTATGGTGTATTTCCATTTTCCCCGATGTCATAAAAGTTTCGCCACCATTTTCACATTACATTTGTTATGATTATTTATAATATAAAATACTGAACGAATATTTGAACAAAGCCTGACCGTCGTCGTAAAACTCGATAGAGACGGTTTGAAAAATTAAAAAACACGTATTGTTTTCCTGAATCGTGATAAAATTTTCATACTACCATGAATTCGGAAATATATATAAAAGCATACAAAAGAAAAAGTTCTTGTAATTAATCGGACGTATTTTAGGATTCTACTCGTTAACGTATATTCGCGCGAACGAAGTATTAAAAGATTTCAACCTTGCTTCACCTCATTCATTAGCAAAAAAAAACACCATTCTTCTTGATTATAATTCGACCAAAAAATGGAAAATTTTCCCGAATTATCGACGAGAAGTTGATTAATAGCACTTTTTGGCGCGCTATCCTCATTGCGTGAAATAACAGGTGTCATTTGTTTCCGTTTCAATCTTCTGCCGTTTTTCTATCACCCATTATGGAAGATCAAGTAAGTTCGAGAGAGAGGGAACACACACACAAAAAAAAAGTGAATCGCTATTGCCGTTGTGACAACAAGCAAGAGTTCCGTAGCATTGAAATGTCCAATTTATAGAAAAATTCATCACCATTCCTACCGTAACGAAGCTGTCCACGAGTCGACTACCCTTAAATCATTAATTCACTCAGCAAATCATGACCTGTATAGTTGAATACACAATTCATTTTCGACTTTTTTTTCCCCCTCGTTTCGTTTCCGACTAACCCTATCGCTGAGTCACTTTCTACTGTAAATGACGTTGTGTCTCAATTAAAAGTGAAATTCTGATGAAACGACACACGGCACATAGCAAGATAAGCATTTCATACAATACTATAAATTTTAAATTAAAAATAGTTTTCGGAAATATGTTTTCAAAACTGACCAAAAAAATCATGTCGTTTGCAACTACAAAGCTACCTATCAATCCAACGGTCACAATCCCAGTTATCGAAATGTGCGATTGAACTCCTCTACGATTGATGAGCCAGCATTGCTGCCATACGAAGTCGAATTGACGTATATCCTGATCAATGGTCAAGAAGAAATTATATCTTTCCTATCATCGGAAAGATACAGTTTGCCTGCTGGTTAATTTTGATACGTGTATTCAACTTCGCACAGTTCTTCGGTCGTGGCGGGACAGAGCAAAGGCGGGAGAAACCTTCGGATCCGATACAGTTCAACGAACGTTCGAAGTGCCCCCACTGGGGAGGTTTATGGGAATCGAACATTAAATCGATGAAGAGTCATTTAAAACGTGTGACTTCAGCTTCGGATTCCTTAAATTTTGAAGAAATTCAAACGTTGTTAACTCATATAGAAGCTGTGCGTAATTCGAGACCTCTGACTCCTGAATCAGGCGATCCCAATGACGTTAACGCGCTAACTCCCGGCCACTTCCTCATCGGTGGACCTCTAACCGCACATCCAAATACAAAGCTGCAAGTACCAATTACTTCTCATGTTAAACGTTGGGAATTGATTCAAAAACTAAATAATCAATTTTGGCAACGTTGGTCGAATGAGGGGTTTCCTGTTAACACCATTCTGTTGCCTCTGATACTCGACCTAACTGATGAGGACGACATATATAGAGATCTTAAAGTGCCACATAAAATACCTTCCACCCGTCATCTAGACAATTTGTCCAGCATAAGCGCGTTGTATATATACACAAACCCGCCACCGACTGGGTCCGGAACACCTGCACCTAAAGTAGCGGAAACAGTTTTAAGATCATATGACTATAACTTGAAACCGGAGGGCAAAACAGCTCAAATATTGGAATACACCATAGAGGACATGGCGTGGGACTTCGCACATCCATACCCATTTAATCAAGTCTGCGGAAACTTCAGTGCGCCCGATACCTCCAACATGTTTAAGGCTTTCCTAATACAGAATTTTGATGCCATAAGAGAGTGCGCCAACTCAACAATGGAATATTATTTGACAACAAATTCCGACATTTTGACAAAAGGGAGGCAGACATGGGACTGCATAATGGGACAAAGTGTTAGCAGTGCCATTGCCTATAGTAGGATGGCCAAGGTATTCAAGACCAATCTCGGCATAGATGCCACTAACTGTGTCGAATGGATTGAGTGTTCAATGAGACTGCTGTCAGCACCTACATTGACCATTAGAGAACCTGTGAAATATGCGCGAAAGAAAAGGATTTACGACAGGGAAGAGAGAAAATATGTTGAAGTGACAAAGGAATTTGTGAAATATGTGGAGAAGAAATATAGAGGAGACGCAGTCAGAGAAAAAGTCATGAACATGTACAGGGAGTTTTGTCTGTATGTCAAATACGAGGAGCGGGGAAAACTGAAAAAAAGAGCCATAGTATCTGCAAACATACGTAATTATGAGAATATTCCTCTTAATAACAGAGGATTTCCATCTGCGTCTGGGGAAAATTATAGACGGATCTACAATCAGCATTGGCGGAGAAGAAAAGAAGATGAAGATAGTAACCAATTTGTCAGTCCTGGCTCCCCCGTCAAATGAATCGATATACCTACAAATAACTGAAGATGCCACCAAGTTTAACGAGTGCCTGTCAGCATAAGTATTCGCCCTAATGCACATGCTATTCTTTTCAAGATCTGTTCGCAATGAGTTAAATTTGGACGCACCAACCAAACTGGAGACACTTTTCATGTATATAGCCACTGCAGGAAATTTCTTGATTCCCATCAAGAGAGTAAAACTTGGCCAATGCATGCAATTCTTCAACGATAAGGTTTACAACAGGCCTGAATGGAGTCCTAGCCTGATAAATCGAATGAACGACAGGACTGCAGAATGGTTTGCTAGAATCATGCCATATATGGAAGATGGTGATTTTGTAAGAACTTCGCCCGGGATGTTAATGGATATGTACAACGCGGCCTCAACAACATTAGGACTATGTGCAGTCGGATACAAGATAGACAAGTCCAAAGGTGACATGATAACACTGCGATCAAGCGATGATTCACTTTCAAGGCATATTGCCGCCGACGCTGAAACACTTTTGACAGATAAAGAGTCTGCGTCACGATCCCTTCAGCTAATTGGGATAAACAGGAGCAAAGATAAGACGTGGATATACAGTAAGGAATTTGGGGAGTACACATCATGGTACATGGACGGAAAATTTACTGCACAATACGGGGTTGAAACCTCCACTATCCGGCCCGGAGGACCAAATGTTTATTTGAATAGCTAGTCTGATTCAATTATTACGCGTTCTATAACTAATCTAGTGCATCTTCCTATAAATTAATTCATGTCCGTGAGGAAAACATGAGAAAGCATTTCAAATTGAAGCAAAGAATTCATGCATTCCGCCAAAGCAAAGCTATACGCTTAGCAAGAAGCGAATTTATAACAGGTGTGGCCACACCAAAGCGCCAAGCGCATTCAATGCTTTATCAATATTTTTTGAAACATTTAATCTATAATTCGTGGAAAATAGAACGCGGAATTAAGACGACAAGTAGAATGCATGAATCGCTCATCTCATGTCCTCAATAAATTTACTTGTCGCATTTCAATTTAACGTGAACGCATTCTTAATAATCTATACTCTCTATTTACAGCATATAATACTTCAAATTCATTACGCGGCCCCCGGAGAATGGACGAAGTACATCAAGGAGATTGTATAGAAATGTTTATTTGAATAGCTAGTCTGATTCAGTAATAATGCGTTATATATAAACTTATAATTGCGGTGAGGAATACGATCGCAATGTCGAGGGAGGGAGATTACCATTGACTATACAATCTTAAATAATATTGCTAAGTATTTGTAATTAATTGTACGCTACTTAAGATGAGGTTGTTCCTTGATGTACTTCGTCCAGTAAGTGACCTTGGTGACGGCGACTTGATTAAAGTGCATCTCGTAAAGAATTCTTTCAGTACGGCCGATGCACTCTTCAATGGAGAATTACTGCCTACGCGGCAGTGGTGTGTATTTATCTGATGTCCCAGCTTCCAAAACAACTACATCTTTATGAGCGGGAAATGGGATAAGTCCCCCCTTGAAGATAATATTTTACTCTCGAGGCTGATGATCTTAGTCTCTGCTTTTGGACCGTAGTCGTTCATCCCCTCTACATCCAAACTCTGGAGAAATTTACAAATTTTACAAATTTCACGTAAATACTCTACGTAATCCTGTTAACGCGCTGTCAACATCAAATATTATTATTCGATGTTTATTATATCCGTATTTCAAAAATTAATAGCCGGGAGCCGACCCTCTTGGCACCACGGACATCGAGGAGCGTCGTTATAATATTAAACCAAGTATATTTCGAGTTCAAATACCTGTCTCTTACAATATATTTTGGTCCATAACACAGAAAAGATACGAAATAATTAATGGAGGATGAAACCTTGTGCGGTCTTGAGTGACAGGACTTAAAATCGGAGGACGGTTAGAATGTTATAAATTTATAAATAATAAATTTTCGCAAATCCATACGGAGTAAAAAGGGATCGACATTAGATTTTGGAATACGTGACGTGAGTTATGCACCGAATACGTAGGCAAAGATAAACAATTTTAGTACTTCAACGAGATTCAACATATTTCTCTGGTATATTGCTGCTTTTTAAAACTGCCGTCTCTCGCTCTTGGCGAAGCGGACGTGCAGCGAAGGGATTACGTAGGTTGTGTGTTTTATAGCAAGCTTAGAGGCGTTGATGAGGCACTCGCATATATGCGGCCAGGATAGAACACAAACACGGTATTGCGCTGGACAAACAAAACCCGTCAACGGTGAATATTAATAGTAGTCCGAGAGAGATAGATAGAGGGAAAGAGAAGAAGAGAGCAAGGGGGAAAAAAAGTACCCGCGAAATACACGCCAGCCTAACGGGTACAACTCACTCAGAGCAGGCCAGCAGCAGATAAAGAATGAGAGCGAATTTGTACCATAAATAGTGCGCGGCAAAATGGTTCGCGATTTGTATTTGTTTATCGGAAAATTATTGTTATTATTGACGATCCCGATGTTTTCCTATTTGGACATCAACCAAAACAAGTACAAGGAACAATAAGAAGAATGATGACCCTCGTATGACAATCGTACATTTGTCCGCGAATTGTAGGCACTCTACAGGCTGACGATTTCTCCTAATAGTAACAAATTACTCTAGAGATCGTTATTAAAATAATTATTATTAAAATACGGTAACAAAGAAACAAAGTCGGTGATACGATTGACAAGCGTATACGGGCCAAATCTATTTACAATCTCAGTCTTCACACAAAGTAACAATTACTCGTTTTCCCTTTTCTTTTTTCCTTTTTCGTAAACGTGTATTCTGTATTCTATACTTGAAAGTTTATACGTGCAAGAAAAGGAACAAAAAAGAGGTACACTCAAGTTTGAGTCTGAATGCATCAAGTTACACGAGAAAAGAGAAACCAGCAGCATTTATATTTTGTTCATGGTGGCAATGTAGGGCAGCTTCTTCTACATCCACAAATGAGCAAAAAACTGTCTTGAAAGAGGTTTGAAACCATCGTCATTCAAACTGCTCACATAAAAGTTGGCGAGGCGTTGGAATAAGAAGTACCAACTATCGTGCTCGAACAATATCGAATCCCAATAGAGACAGAACCTCTCGAACATGTACGCGAGCCAGACGTACCCATACTTCCGTGACTTGTTCAGAGATTATCAAAAAGATGGAAGATTGAAAATCGGAAGCCAAAAGGACACGCATCCGCAACCGGGCAAGATCGTCTGAGAGTGGACCTTTCATGTAATATTTGCTCGTGCAGCTCTCGTAGCTGCCTCCGGCGACAAGGAGGTTGCCACTCTGCGCGAAGATAAAAGGAAGAGGAATTTTACAATCCGCCATTTATTAAAAAAGGAAGTGAAACAAAAAGAAACGTACACGATAACAGAATCGGCCAATATTCTTGCCCAAGACTTGAAAAGTAAGGGCACGGTTGTACTATTCAATCACGAAACACCGCCGGTCAGACAATGATCACACATGCACCTGAAAGCACCACTTAGGAGTGGTCCAAGTGGCGTGTGAAGATGATGATGTGAGTATCTCATTCTCTAGAACGGAGCACAACACACTCAAGATGCCGTATACAAAGATAAAGAAATTGGCGGAAAAAGTAACAGAAAAAATATAAAAAAAAACACTCACGCCGTCGCGTGAGTAGTTCACGACGTTTCTTTTAACAATTTGAAACTCAATAACAGAGCCACTACTAATCTGTGGACTAAATACTAATCACCTATCAATCGAGCCAGATATTTGTAGAATGAACAATAAAACTCAGTTTATGTCACACCAACTGATATAAAACTAATTGAGTTCGAGGCCTAGTATAAATCTATAAATGAAGTTGGTGTACGAGTAGTACAAAATAGATCATGGAACAGAAGACGGGAGGGTGGAACACGTAGGAAATCTTTGAATCAGTTGAAAATTTTCTAAATCCATCAATGGAGAAGAGGTAGCAAACTCGGAAGTTTTCAAATTAGTTGTGGGGTTCAGCCCTTCTCAAAGGGTCGAAAGTAGAGAAGTACGAGAAATTTACGATTTATATAATACCTAATGATAAGGATTATAATTTCATTAAATTTGATGACAAATTCTATGATATCGTAAAAACAAATAAATACATCAGTGTCAAAGGTTTCAATGAACAGAAAATGATCAAATTGAGCATCCATTTTACTAGGCCTAATATACAGTAATCCGCTCGCCCCCCTTCAGGTTGAGTTTTTGCGTACGCTGGACTCATGCAATACGGATTTCCAGCAGCCTCTTTAGAGTATTTTTCAAGAACGCTTGTCATGGGTCTTTGTCGTCTTCCACCCTCTCACTCAATCCTATGTTACAAACGACATAAGAACTTAGAATCGAGCCGGCGTCGGCCACTCGACCTCCTCGGCCAGACTTGATGGGCAAATCAGGACGTCTCGACTTCAGCGGGTCCTGACGCACTTCTTTCATCTTCTTCTCTTGCGATTTCTGACAATCTTGCCTGAACAGAGGCAGGGTGTGGTAGAACGGCTACAGCTTCCATTTGTTTTGCTCTCGGTGGTCTCTTCGCAGCATATAACTTAGCTCCTTCAATACTATTATCACCACAGTGAACTTATCGTAAGTAGAGGTTGTAGGTTTCGTTTTAAAACCATTTTTCGATCTACATTTGAAAATACTTGTGAAACAAGTAAGAACGTACGGAAGCCCGGACGCATATTTCAAAATTAGGGCGCGGGATCAGAAAAGACACGAAAGATGTCAAGTAATCAGGTTTTTTGCCAACGAAATCATTTTCTAAACTCACGTAACCTATTCTGACTAGAATAATTGCTGAAAACAATCTTAAAATTTGATCGCAGGTATTCAGAAATACGTACGACATTCGAGAAAGGGATTTTCACGCGCAAGTGCCTTAGTGTGACGCTGAGAAACGTCCAAATTTCGAATTCACCGATTAATCATGTAAATCAGAATTATTATTGTACGAAATCTACATATAAGAAATACAAAGAAACACGTAGACCTAAAATGCATATTCGATAGATTAAAAACAGCACGTATATTATGTAAACTATGAAACCGTATATAAACTGTATTGGGCGAGAATATCGATGTCTATTCGCGGTCGTAAAAGTCAATCGAAAGTAAACGCCTTTTATCACTCTCATTATCATTGTTTTAACGTTGTAAGAGCGTGATCGTCGATCGTGAATACACCGCGTAACGCTGGAAACTTCTAGCCCGAGCTTTTCCGCGTTACAGTTTCAACAAAATAGGAATGAATCTGAGCACAATCGCAGAAGAAAATGAGGATGCGGAAACAACGATGATGAATAAAACAAGCGAAAGCCAATATAGCTTTATACTGCACGAAATGCAGTTGAAAATTCAGCACGAGCTAAAGGACCTCATGAGCTCAAAAGCGGCGCAAAACTCAGACGATGCCGACGATGATATTTATTACACACCACCTATTTATCTGCAACAAGCATTTCCACAGGGTTACTCAAGATCGGCTGGAGTGGATGCGGTTGAGGGAGGCCTTTGCCCAAAAAATTGGGCTTCTAGATTAAAAATGTATTAACTATAAGTAACTATGTGTAAAACTGTAAGGCTGATAATAAATAAATAAATAAATAAATAAATAAAAAAAGAAAAAAAAACATTTCGACACAAGGTACAAACTATCAAATTTTGATAAAGAGTTGATCGCAGGTATTCAGAAATACGTACGACATTCGAGAAAGGAATTTTCTCGAACAAGTGCCTTAGTTTGCCCTGTAAGTAATTTTTCCAAACTTGTTCTCACTGGTTGACTCAATGTATGATGATTTATTTCATACCCGTCTTATTTGTAGAAAAAAACTGTTTGTCAAAAATAAAAAGATACTATTGGAAGTAGATAATACATCCGATAGCGAGCCGGATTCTAGCGACGATGAAAACCTGATTCATCGATATCCAGATAGTAAGTATAAGTTTCAATGTAATCGAAGAGAATGAAAATTTCCTTCATCTCACCCATTCCTGAAATTTCGATCCGTTTCAAATTCATTGTTTATCGAATTGTTCGAGAAATACTTAAGGAACCATGAAAGAAAAATCGAACGCGGCAAGAATATAGGTTTTATAGTACTTCTAACTTGGTGAAATAAATTAATGGAGATGTCTCAGCGAAAATATTGATATAATTTCGAGAAGATAAATCGTTTTTAAGGTAAGGGGAAAAAATCATCGCGAATCCCATCGCTTATTACGGCACAATAATAATTTCAGATTAATGTCGACGTATGTCTGAGGAAAAAAGAGAATATTTCTGATCGTCGTGTTACACGTAAACACGGTCTAAGGCGGGATTTCCTTCTTTTTTTTTTCAACTCTCTATCAGGTCGTCTTAAATGTAGATGATGGAAATAAGTTATACTGTCACATTCGAATAGAATGCTACACAGCACATTTGATTTATCTACAAACAATAAATGCTTGCGCACATGTGAAAAGTTCTTTGTAAGATATACACCGCAGGAATGAGAACACAGAAAAATCGAGAATAGAAAAGAATTAAATAATAATTTGTCTTGGAAAGTAGAGGCGGAATGTTCACTTCTTCTGTACACTTGCTCGTAATTAATGATGAAACTTTTTCCTCGAGAAACAAGGGGAAAAACAGAAAAATATATTATGGCTTATGTATTAGTTGCAAGGTTATCTTTGAATGTGCAGACACAAGTAGGAACTCTGGAAACAATTCATTAGCGATGACGAGTGTTAATGTTGCATATGTCGTGAACCACAAAACTTTATTTACTCCAGGCTTCTTCTTTCTCGTCCATTGTACAAAAGTATCTCTTACGAAAAAGAAAAAAAAATGAGGAAATGATTATTGACTGCCGAGTCGCTCGGGACGCTGATTACAAACTTGATTATTCCAGGTCAATTTTACTGACCCAAATTGAGTTCCTAACAAGTTAAATCGAGCATAATTGACTCCAAAACTCATCATACGTAAGAACGTAATCGTGAATGAAAGAAAACCAAAGCAGTACCAGCGTTTTTCGAAAACGCAGATCAACATAAAATAGTCAAAAGTACTGACTATTCAGTTGACGAAGATATTTGTTACAATCTTTGTTTTGTTTTTTTCTTCTTTTTACTGTCATTCAATTCATTCTCTTTTCAGATATTGAACACCTAACACATCATAGATGTTGCAGCTGTAGACACCGCATCCATGACGAAACGTGTCCTGAATATTTTGTTACCGTCACAAACGGCGTAGGAAAGAATCTAGTCATTTTTTGATAATTTTGGGAAGAAAGATTGAATTCATTTTATAAACCTTTTTAACTCCACCAGAATAGTCTTATGGATACGAGCTATTGTTACAAGTCATAATGAAGGGGAACAGAGCTTGTAACGATTATCTTCAAACTCTCTAAAAGACTTTCTCGATAGTGTATGTCTGAGGTGAGCAGTCTAAGAGGGAGTGCCAAGAGTAACAATGATATTCTTAATATTATATTAAGCAAGTTAAATGAAGACCGGCTTCACTAATGACAACTCAAAGCTAGCGGAGCCACGCTGTAGAAATCTTCATGAATATTTTTGAAATAAAAAAGCAGGATGCAATCTCTAAAAATGAAAAATAATTATTGTAAATAATGTGAGTTCATACCTCTCCAAGGGTTTAAAAGCTAATTTCTGTAATTTTCAACATACATATGTAAGATGTAAAATCTTGACAAATCTGGCGATGCTGTGTTTCCACAGAATCGAATCAAAAAGTCGAGTTCCCGAAGGAAAGGCAGGTCAGCTGACTGCACTCGGAAGGATAAACAGGACGAGAGAGGAATAGCATTATATAGTCGGAGCTCCGAACTTTGTCCGTGAGTAGGAGAGTGACGCGACTGACAGTGAAGAACGTTCACGTTCTTACATCTCCACCGCTAAGAGGAAAAGGATAAGGAGTAGACTTTTTTGATACGGCTTACTGCATGGTGTAGGCTTACTGCGCACGCAGGAGTGGACTTGGTCCGTGTACCTACGGGGAGTGGAGTGTATCCGTGTACCCAGCTAATGCGGCTTACTGCATGATGTAGTCTTACAGCGTTCATCTACAGGAGACCGGGAGACTCAGTTATTTTGATTCGATTTGTAAGATGTAAAATCTTGACAAATCTGGCGATGCTGTGTTTCCACAGAATCGAATCAAAAAGTCGAGTTCCCGAAGGAAAGGCAGGTCAGCTGACTGCACTCGGAAGGATAAACAGGACGAGAGAGGAATAGCATTATATAGTCGGAGCTCCGAACTTTGTCCGTGAGTAGGAGAGTGACGCGACTGACAGTGAAGAACGTTCACGTTCTTACACATAATTCTTCACATATCATCTCGCAGTTTGGCAAGCCAAGTATCTGTTGCACATTTGTTTAGTAGTATGAGTATCAACCCATAAACTGTGCATTTTTTTTTTTTTTTCCAAGCTCCTCAAAAAAACTACTCCTGTTGCCATCATTTGAAGCCAGATTTCAATCCAGGGATTTTTTTCAATTTGATAGTCACGAATAAAATATCATTTGTTCCGAGTTGGAACAAACAAATCCCCATTGACCGAAAAATGGGTATGTGTTTTAAAGATTATCCAACGACAAGAGTTTCTGGCCGTTCTCCCATCAGTGTTTAAACGCTGAAATGTATCCTTTTAGATTACTCATAACAAAAGGTATGATACGACTGAAGATTCAAGATTGGAACTCGTGAAGTTCGAAGAGAAAGTCGAACAGCTAGAGAAAGAACAGACCGAGAAGAAGAAAAAGACAGAGATCGCATAGGTAAACTTGAAACTGAACTACTCTAATGGTCAAGAAGGCTATGGAGTTGAAACTCGCTGGGCGCGGGTCGATTGAGGTGATTCCCCTTTTCCAGATCACATAAATGGCACGTGACAATACATTTCCGGTTAACGCATGATGCCTCGTTATTGGTAAATCACTTTCAAACACAGAAAATCGATGCAGCCGTACAATAAATTTTGATTACTGTGTTCGTTTCAATGTATACTTTGTTTCGGTCTACATCGTAATCTCTCTTAATTCATTCGGGAAATTTGCAGCCTATGAAGATATCTACTGTGTGTCGCAAATTTAAAAACTTACTCACCGAAATTCTCAAAGTGTCTACGTAATTTTTGTACAGTCCTTTTCGGTCGGCTCTACTTCTATTTTTTTACCGATAATTTTACGCCGAGCTTGTTCACCTAGCAACAGACTACATTTTTTCAGTTGACTGAGTAAAAATTCGATCTTTTTTTGGTAGTTCCGAAACATTGAATTTATACTTTCTCTTTCCCCATCCTTGCCTCACATCCTTTGCTCAAACTTTCCGCTACACTTTATTTTGGTTCAACAAAGTCAACTTTTTATATCACACGCGGTACACATTTCGAGGCAGTCTAAATTTATTGTCGCGTAGAACGAGACTTGAACAGATATCGAGTGGAAATTACCTACCGTTTCCATTTTTTATTTCAGCTTCTTTCAGTCTTAAGATATTCTGGGACAAATAAAGAGATTTGATGAGTATGTAATGGGCATATTATAAGAGATTTAAAAGGGGAACTCTTTCGTCAAGTCTCCAAAAAGAAGTGTTCACCTATACACATTTGATTACACAAAATCAAGCGGAAAAAATACCCAAGTTCTGACAGCCGCAATGGGACCCGATGATTCAACGCAAAAAATAACTCTGGTCAGACTACCCACCGAGTGATACCCAACCTAAGCATTACAGGAAATGTTGTAATCAAAGATTTCCATTTTCAATACTGAAGTTTCCGTCAAATTGCAAGATCTCAAGTCAACATGATCATCGTTTTGTCGTAGAATATACCAACACAATACGTCGTAATGATTGATAAATTTTGTATTGTATGTATGTAAGAATATCGGCTGATCGTTTGCCGGTGCTCTAAGTCTTTCCGGCATTCCGTTTTCCCGATATCTTATCGCACGGACAAAACATGAAATCAATTGACATACTCTTATCTACCACCTTATAAAACATCAACTACCAAACCTGGCTGCGAGTATCGATGCAACGCTACCAACACGAAAATTCGTGAGAACGGTATTTAAGCGTTCTTACATGTCCCCCCTAGGAGGGCCGCCACAGGAAAGAGTGTCGGAGTGATCGTTCACCGGTTTTCTATCCGGCATTCCGTTTTCCGTGATACCAAACTCCGATTGGCGTAAGGTCAATTAATTTGTAAGAATATAGGCTTAAAATTAAAACCTGAGAATTTGATATGTCATTTTGTTCGTTCATAATTTCATATTCCAACATTTATTGTACTCATCTACGATTGCAATAGTCGAAACAAGTAGCTACGCCCACCCTATACAACAACCCAAAAGAAAGAAGTGACATTGCTGTGGAAATCGTTCATTATATTAAAGCAGGGTGAGGGTGTCCGCTTACGAGATACAGTAGATTCGACCAAACTCAAAGATCAGCTTTGAGTCATTGATGAAGCGTCAAGTCACTGGAAAACGTTTTTTGTAGGCACTGGTATCGATACTCAAGATGCATGGAAGTATGCCAAGATATTCATTTCACATAAAGCCGAAAATCAGCGAAATTGTATTAGAAATCACTGCAGAAGATTCAAAAACAATGGGTATCCTAGCCGCGTTTGATCAGAAACGTATAAAAGAGCTCTACTACATATAAAGAAGTCAAGCAAAAAGACGAAGTCACACCAACATCGAGCGACCATTCTGATTTAGATTTACCAAAACTCGTGGAAAATGTGGACAGTGTTCTTGTCAGAAGAGATTTGTATTCTGAGAGGGCAAACTCAGAGAGGGTGTCATATTTGAGATAATCAGTCGTAAGCAATCTCAATTATTAATATCTTAAGAAACACCGAGGAAGACGAAAAAGAAGCTCACGCAGCCACGACCAACTTTTTTTCTTAATAAAACTTATCCGTACGACCGGCAGGTCAATTATCATGAACCGTCCTTAGGACCACCCATCTTTCCTGGTAAAATTTTCTCATAGTAAAATAAATATTTTTGACCGTCACGGAATATTGAACAGACATACGTGGCTGAAAGTTTGAAAATAAGAGTTTCATCCCATTCCCAACAACTTCCAATACTTGAATTTGATATTCCTGACGAAAACCGGGTATCCTTACAGCCTTTGTAACGAACCAAAGCCAAATCGCACTTTGAATTTCAAGAAACTATGTTGTCCTGATCATTCTACACGGGAATCTAGCTTTCTATCGATATCACCTATGAAAGATTGACGATGGCACGTTCGTTTCACTTTCGTAAGGGTCTACATTTACGTCATTCAAAAAATACTGGTCAACATTTGAAACTTTACGCGTGTTTGCTTTAACAATTCTCAAGTGACAACGGAAAATATAAGGGACGATAAAATTTTAATAACGCAAAAATGTTTCTGTATTTTCAAGCTCTCAACTTATACACTTATTTGTCATTGCTTCTCACATTCCTTCTCACAACCCTAATCTTTTCGCATTCAAGTACACCAGGTACTTGAAAGAGTATTAAATTTGCAATATTTATTCATTTTTGATTAATAAACTTATTCTAATACTTCCTGAACCAACAGGTGAACATTCATATTAGTAACTGAAGAATCGAAGAGTACATTTATTCGATTTCAAATAATTTTGCAATGATCGTAAGCAAAAGGATCAAATAAGGAATCAATCACAAGTTGAGCAAGCGTATT
Source organism: Aspidiotus rigidus (assembly GCA_035079385.1). Classification (NCBI taxonomy): domain Eukaryota; kingdom Metazoa; phylum Arthropoda; class Insecta; order Hemiptera; family Diaspididae; genus Aspidiotus; species Aspidiotus rigidus. The sequence goes on along the minus strand of JAVHKY010000074.1, from coordinate 153,452 downwards.
AGCACAAGACACAGATCATTTTCCAACATTTATTGAAAGGAAAAGTTTGAACGTGATTTTATGAAGTTGAGAGCGATAAATGCCAGCTTGAGAAGCAATCTCAGATTGACGTTAACTGCATTTGAGCAGCTGTATCGAGAACTCGGCCCTCACTTGTTGCCGGACATTTTTCCGAAAAAATTTTTCCGACAGCACATGTTTCCGAATTGAAATTTTTCCGACACTCACTTTTTCCGACAGACAAAATTCCGAAAACTTTTATTCCGAATGCTAACATTGAAAGTTTTCCGACAACATTTTTTCCGAAAAAAAATTTTCCGACAACGATTTAAAAAAACCAATTTCCGACACTTTTGCCTGGCATTCCGGAAAAACAGTTAAACCCCGTGTGCATGAACGGGCATTCCTTCAGTATCAAGTGAAGATGCCTCCTGAAATCATAGCCAACAAGCTACACCTCGATGGATACATATACTACAAGTCCCGTGAGCGAAAAGAGAAAACATACTGGGATTGCAGAAGAACGAAGAGCGAGCCGTCACAATTGTAAATGCTTCGGACGGACATATTGAGGTACTCAAAGGACCGACGGATTCCACTCACTCACATCCACCTGATCGCGAAGAGATAGCCGCTGAGAAAATAACTCAAGGAATAAAGCGCAAGGCTGCTACACAACCGGAGTTGCGGCCTGCACAGCTTCTTAGGTGTGAACTGCAGGGTACCTCGGGTTCTGTACTCAGCCAAATGCCTGAACAAACAGCGCTGCTACGCACCATCAGGCGTGTACGAAGTACGAACAGCGTACCAAACCCGAAATCATTGGCCGATCTAGGCGAGCTGCCGGATGAGTACCAGAAGACGTTGCTCGATGAACAGTTCCTCATGTACGACTCCCTCACTGATGCGCATGACGACCGCGATACCGAAGACGAGGAGGACGAAGGACTGTCGGACGACGAAGAGCAGCCACCACGAACAGTACCACCACGAAGAGTACTCGTATTTGCCACGAGGCGAAATATTGAAATACTGTGCACCAGTACCGTCTGGTTCGTTGACGGCATCTTTAAAACCGCGCCTTCCATCTTCACTCAAATATTTACCGTAATGGGCCTTCGTAAACGCACTGGCGACTCTGGAGAGGCAGTGGCAATACCTCTAGTGTATGCCCTACTTTCGAGCAAGAAGAAATCAATGTACATTGAAGCACTAGAAGTAATTTCGAACGCTGTCAACCAGTTCCGTATCGACCCCTGCATACCGTCGAAGATCATGTGCGACTTTGAACTTGGAATCATAAACGCATGCAAAACTGTCTTCCCTGCTGTCACAGTATCCGGATGTTTCTTCCACCTCTGTCGATCAATATATAGGAGGGTGCAACGAGAAGGCTTGCAGGTGGCATATAATGACGAAAATGACCGATCACTAAAGCTTCACACGCATATGTTAATGGCACTCGCTTTTGTTCCGCCGGCAGATGTAGTTAGTGCGTACAGAGAGCTTCGAAGAGAGTGCCCAGCAGCACTTCTTCCCGTGTACGATTACTTCGACAGAAATTACATCCGTGGAGTAACAAGGCGAGGAAATCGGAGAGCTGTCAGGCCTACGTTTGAGCCAGCCCTATGGAATCAATACGATACTGCGGTAGCCAAATCGCATCGGACAAATAATATCTCGGAGGCCTGGCACAACCGCTTTCAATCGATCGTGGGACGACATCATCCCGACATATATACCACGATATCAGAATTTAAGAAGGAGCAAGGTTACTCTGAAGTTTGTGTGGCCGAACTGGCATTAGGGAAGAGAGTGAAGGATGGCCCTTCGAAAAAGTGGCGAGATCTGCAGACGCGGTTAGAAGCAATATCAACAGACTATCCGAACTTGCCAGTCATTCAGTATTTGAGAACATTATCGCACAATGTTACCCTTTAATGCATTGAAATTGTAGTCGGAAAAATAATTTGTACTTAAAAGCTTTTCGGAATTTTGTCTGTCGGAAAAAGTGAGTGTCGGACAATGATGTCGGAATAAATGTTTTTCGGAATTTTGTCTGTCGGAAAAAGTGAGTGTCGGAAAAATTTCAATTCGGAAACATGTACTGTCGGAAAAATTTTTTCGGAAAAATGTCACCGAATCGAAAGACAGAAACCGAAAATATGTAACTAAAATAGAAACAAAAGTAAAATAATCTTATTTGTTCCATTTTGATAGACTAAGTATAGTATTTCACAGTATTGCAGGCACCTTTTCTAATATTGTTAACAATTACTTATCTGTGATTAGTTACTAGCTTCAAGGAAGCTATCAAAGAGCAATCGAAAACGAAGTCCATAGTAATATGTCTCAAACAGCATTCAGCATTGAACTAGGTGGATAGTTTTTCATACATTCTATTCCCAAACGGGGAGGAGGCGTCAATGCGGCCCAACAGGCTAGATGATTGTAACCCAAAATTAGAGGACAAAGGTAACTGTCGTGAAGGGATGAGAATGTGCCCCCCTTGGTACCTATGAATTACTGAATGAATCGTACTTTTAAAATTCGGATCATCTTCCTTTTATTATGACGAGCAAACAGAATTCATGGAGTACTACACTACATAAATTATAAAATTGAAATAGGGGCCGGCGGTCTACAAAACTAAAAAATTCTCAAAATCTAAAACACGTTTTTGTAATCAAAGTACATTCGAGTCGAATTACCCGATCTTGAAGAGAGTTGAATGATTTTTTCGTCTGCAAACTCTCAAAGAATTTCACGTATTTGCACTATTTAAAAGCCGTATAGAAAAACGCGGGAGAAGGACGTTTCCATAAATATATTATTTTCTTTCTTCTCTTTCGTAGTAACGCACCAATTACAATATCGAGGCTTAATATTCTGCCGACGCAGCCAAAAATCGTAGTAATCCGATGAAAAAATATTCCAGTTTGGATATTTAATATTCATACAAGAAAGATAAAACCGTATAAAAACTATTAATTAAAATTTATTAACTCATTCGTTCAATATTCGACTCGAGCTCAAATATTTGTACTTCGCTCGGCGAAAAAGTTAAACAACATAAATTTGAAATGCAAAATGAAAGTTGAGCGCAGAGAACATACCTAGGCCTGTGATGCTGCACCAATATAAAAAAATCATCCGTTCGGCGAATTTACAATACAAAGTAGACGGAAGACATTTATGATTGAATTCCAATAAAATGCAAACGCGAATAGAATACATTCTCAATAATAATATGCTGCTAAATGGTTAGGGGCTATTTTGTTTGAATTATCAACACTCATTGAAGCTGATTAGATGCTACACGAAATATGACTATTCTTTCCGAACATGAAGAAGACGGTCACACTCCCTCTTTTGGCGCCTGTTCCGAAGCCATCAACACTCAAGAAGTCACGATTCACGTTAACTGGTGAAAATTTACTGGTGCAACCAAAGAAAAAAGCATAATAGCCTGTGACGAGGGATGGCAATCTCGTCGATCAATTTGATATGCAAACAGTAAATGGAAAACTGAAGAGATTCGTAATATTATCGAGAGTGCAAATAATAAAGTCAATATGATCGTTACAGAATGCTGGATGATAGAATTTGTTTTTGTTGAGTAGCAACAGTGTTCCACGGTTCCTCCTTTACTTCACGCAAGCTCATCATCAACTGAATACTTAATAATATATGGTTAGTAGAAATACCGTCCTCGTCGTTACGGTTCAACCGAGTTCACTGTGTACGTTCTGATTTTTGAAGTTTAATTTGTGAACTATTTTTTTACGGTTGATAAAAATCGACTAAAAATCAACTATTTTTATCAACTTAACCAACATCAACCGTAAAAATTTTTCTTTTCTCGTATAATTGTTATGGCTCGTGCGAGATCGACGAAAAAATCTGCGAAAACCGGCGAAAATGAGGAAGATCGACTCTTAGGCGAGAGCGATTATGAAGAAGTTGAAAGAAATCTTGAAGACAATAATACCGACGGTCCTGGTGAAAACAGCAGAGATAATTTGGTTGGGAATGATAACGGTAATAACAGTAAAGATAATTTATCTGAAAACGAGTTACAAAGGTCGACAATTGAGAAGCTAGTTTCAGAAAACTTGCATGAATTTTTTTCTACATCAAATTTTGGCAGAGTGTTGAGTAGCAACAGTGTTCCACTGTTCCTCCTTTACTTCACGCAAGCTCATCATCAACTGAATACTTAATAATATATGGTTAGTAGAAATACCGTCCTCGTCGTTACGGTTCAACTGAGTTCACTGTGCACGTTCTGATTTTTGAAGTTTAATTTGTGAACTATATTGAATGTCCGACGCACCCACACGACTGCGATGGTTCTAATGCGCTGAAACATCTCTCTTTATTGTTTCTCTTGATCATTTGAGTTGATTTTATTACTGTTTGGTTTCAATTTTCTAAAACTCTTCTCAGGGGAGATTTGGATATCTCTTTCTCTTCAACTGATGATGTTGAGAATCTTGAAAGTGTTTTTGTTGATGATTATAACTGTTTCTATAATTCGTCAGTTCCTGAGATATTACGTAGTTCTGGTTTGCTCAACTTTCTCATCGTTAAACACTTCATATCGTAATTTATGGGATACACAACGCTAAGAGGGACGTCGGGAATCAGTGTATTTCGAAAGCGTATAGTAAAGTACTGCTAGAAGTGCACATTTCTCTAGAATACCTACAATGCTACTCCGGCGTCAATCGTCGCATATCTTACGTGAGTTTTTTGCTGAGAGACTGCAGATCATCAAAAAGCCACAGTGGTGGGCATCAAAGAGGCAGCACAGAAGCCTTGTGGGTCCACGTGGGGTTTACTTCCCACTATTTACAATACCTGGTCAAGCAGTGCATAGCGATGAATATCAGTTGCTTTACGAGTACTTTTCAAAATAGTCAGAACAACTTCACTCTACAAAATCTTCCTAGTCAACATCCTCTGATAATCTTTGCCCATTGACCAAAAGATTCGGTTTTTTCAAAGAATATACCCGCCATTGAGCAAAATAATAATGAGGGTAAATTTCGACGTTTTACAGAACTCAAAGCTTCGATCGGGGAAAATACTCGTTTGAAGAATAGACCGCTACCTATTTTCATTTTATGTCGGTTGCACCCGCACGTGGCGCGATACACTTTCTTTACTCGAAATTTTCATTTGGAATCACTTTTACAGTGTGATAGAAAGAAACGAATTAGTTCAGTTAAACTACATCGTCGTTACACAAAGAAAAAGGAAGGAGAAAAAAGAGTTATACGACCGAAGGAAGTTCTGCATTGTGCTCCAGTCGGCATAAATTGCTCTTTTAAGACTAGTTTCAAGTGAATTTCAATCGGAAAGCCATTTATGTCTTAAAGAGTATCGCGCTAATGTAGGGCAATGGAGGAGAAAGACGGAGAAGAAATGCCATGAATTTTACAATAGCTACGTGAAAAACATTTTTTGAATGCGTAGCATTGTGCAGGTAGATGCTCAAAATGTGTCGCAGTATCTCTTCATTTTCTGCCGTTCAGCCCTAAATAAATATTGAAATTCGTAGAATGATAAATATCTCGCGGAGTGAAAAAATATATATAATATATTTATTCATTTTATTAGATCTTGATCTTCTCACGGGACACGGAACACGTGAGGTTATCGTCGATAAACTTCTTTTCTCTTCCTCCCACTTTCTTTCGTGTTTCCCTAAAGGTTGCAATAAAGTATAGTGAAATACATCACACCACTTTCTCACTCTCAAATCTCAGTTATGTATTCTGCAGACGTAGCACATGAGCAGATACTATTTGCTAGTACGCACGTAAACGTCTTAAAACACGTGCCAATATGGTACATTTGTATCAATAATACAAACCTGCGCGAGAAAAAGCAAATTTTCGTCAGTTTTATATTGTATCAAAGTATTCTTTTGTAAGTCACCTTCTTTCACGAAAGAGGGGCTTGTTAACGGAAAACTTTATTTGTACAAAATTATTCCTCAATGGTAAAGAGAAGAAAAAAACGTCTCAAAGTTCATGCTCTGCGAAAGGCACGAATACTTTTCGCGAGATATTAGAGCCTACGCATAAACAATGGCAAAGTTCTACAAAAATATGTTTTTAGTTAGTTCTAGAAAGATATTGAAAAAAAAGTTCCAGTCTCGTATAGTTGGAACAAGATGACGACGCTGAGACCGAAAAAAGCCAAAAGATGAAAATCGCACATCAAAGTGCATCTCATTGTTTTTTTTCTTATTCCGAGGGAATTGAAATGCACGAATAGGTCCCTACCGGACACACTCTGTCTTTGGCGAATATTACGTTTCTTTTCAGCAAAAATTCCGTGAACTTGTTCGCGAGAAAAGACCGCAATTATAGACAGACTAGAACACCATCATTCACTATGACAATACGCCTTCGCATACGGCCTTTATTGTCAAGGACTTCTTCGCCAAAAATCAGAGCCCAGTGATTGACCAACTTCTGTATTCACCTGATTTGGCCCCCTGCAACTTCTTTCTTCTCGATCGCCTCAAGGATCCGATGTGATGTGGAGTGGAGTGGTATTTGGGGACCATACAAGGGATCAAATTGGAATCGACGCGGATTCTTATGATCGTTTCGAAAAATGAGTTTAATCAATAAGACCACCTCCTGGACTATCTTCTCCACTATTCCCACAGCCCCCTTTAGATAAGCTGATCACTTTCCCGTTGAAAAAAGGAGAAACTGTGGAGGAAGAAACTGAGATGCTAAATCGACTCGTTATTAAAGATACATTGAGGAGGCTACCCGAAGATGCAACTCTGCTAAAATTCAATATAGTCAAAGAATCTCCGAATGTATACATGACCCACCCGTTGTCGGGAGGATTGAGGAGGTGTTTCCATGACCACTGGACACGGGCGGTGCCAAGTGTGTACTCCTATATCAACGGAAAAAGGGTGAGAGCACTAATAGACTTAGGGTCGAATGGGTCAGCCATTGGTAGCACCCTTAGAGGTTATTGTCCTCCTCTGTCCGTACAAAAGCAGCTGACAAAGAAGACTTCCGCAGTTGTTAACATAAGATGGAAACAAAAACAGGAGTATCAAGTTAATAGTACCGTATGTCTGCCGTTAGAATTTATAGAGGTTACTCTAGGTTATGACAATTTGCAGCATTATGTGGTGGCTATTTCAGATGAACGCAACCGTCTATACCTCATCCATCGCGAAACAGGAAAAGTCCTGGCTAGCGAGGTGCGCGAGTGGTATAGATTGGTGGAAAGGGTTGATAGAAATCAAGAAGGGTGTTTGAGGAAAGAAATAAGTCCGGCAACGAGAGCCAAGTATTACGCGCGTTCGGACCACCCAGACGAAAAAATAATCCCCATTCCCGACGGTGCTCGTGCCGATAGAATTTCTCCCAAACAATTCGAGAAATACTTGATGATATTCCACGATAATAACATAAGGGCTGAACAGGATGAGTGGATGATACCTCCTCGTTTTCGGACTAATTATTCGGATGAAATTTTCTCACCTGAAGGATATCTCCGCCCAAGGATAATACCTAGAAGTACTGCTCCATATGGGTGGAGAGCGTCCCCGAATAATTGAGAGTCGCTATTGTCGTTATTTTGTTGTTTTCAACAGGGAACCTGTTTTGTGGGGGGCTTTTTGAGGAATTTTCCGTGCGCCGTCCGCCGCAAAAACTTGGAAAAATTTCAACTCGAGGGTATTATCATTTAGAATACAAAAGTGACCATAATGACGAATTCAAACCATTCTATTTTTTATAAACCTGTTTTATGGGGGGCTTTTTGAGGAATTTTCCGTGCGCCGTCCGCCGCAAAAACTTGGAAAAATTACAACTCGAGGGTATTATCATTTAGAATACAAAAGTGACCATAATGACGAATTCAAACCATTCTATTTTTTATAAAAGTGCCAGGAAATAGGTATAACGGCTCAAAAAAAAAAAAGAAGAAAATATCGAAAAACTGGATCCACTCATGCCTGTGGATCGCCAAATATATTGGAAAATACTCAATGCCTCAATACAGAAGCTAGATTTTAATCGATTTTCATTTTATATACAACTTTTAGTATCCAAGTAATTTGGAAGCTTGAACTTCCTGCCTAAACTTCGAACGACAAAATATGAATGAATCATCTTCAGCTAAGTTCTTATACTCCGGTGTGCAAAATAAAGGCAGAATTTCATTAAATTCTAGAGATCAATTGCTTAATTTTCCTACATTTCTTGTAATCAATCGAAAATAAATATCTCAGAGAGGGAGACGGGAACCATCAAAAGTTATTCATTCGGCAGCTTATCTGCTTCTGAGTTCTAAGCATACGCGAGACGTAAACAGAGAAGACTCATCACTTCGTATTCGTCAATATTTGCACGGCGGTACGTCAAAGTTCAATTTGGGGATATCAATGAACGATTACTTCGAGACGAGTACATTCACAGAATTATCGATCTTCCATAAGAAAAGAAAGGCAACGTTTGTAACTGAGCCATTTTTCCTAGGCGATAATTACTAGTTCTAGTACAGAATTATTCATAAATTTGTTGAAAAATGTAGGCTGACATTTTTCCACCGGAAGCTGTGGCACGAAGATTTTGCGGCCATTCCAAATAATTTTCCGACACGGCAATTCTGTCATACACACTGAATATTCAGTTTTGTAATTTATGCAGCATTAGTGTATACCGTTCGACTTCAAGAATCATTTGCATCAACTTACTTTAATAAAGTAATGACTTGTACCACCGTTGTATGAGATGGAATATTTGAATGCGAAATTTCACTTCGTAAGTTTACACATCAAACGAACATGTATATTGCCCCAGGGGAGAGGGATTATATTTTGGAGACAAGTTAAATTTGGATTAAGAACAGGAAATTAAAATGAAATCATTTCGCGCACTAAAGTTCTCATAAATTAGATGTGTTCCTGGTTTATAAACCAGGCGCGTTCACGGCGGATAAGACAAACGCGTTCACACCTTACCATAATAACGTAAGGTATTCAATTTCTACAATATTCAAAGCCATTTTTATACAATGGCTTTTTTTTCAAAGAAGTGAAGCACAAATACGAAAAAAACCGAAATTGAAGACCAAAGAATCAAGTAAACAGAATTATCTTTCACGAAAATATCTCGATGTATTTTGTTTTAGTGGGTCAGGTTGCTTTCATTTTCTAAAAATTTATGAAACTGTCTTCTTGTTTATAGTGCTCGCATCGATATTTTCTCTATAAATTGCCACCACTCCAACGTTTCTTTTCGAGACAGACACGCCATCAAACGCATACATCGGACACGCATAAAACGAGAAGTTGGTATACGAGAAAAAAAAAAAAAAAAAAAAAACGAAGTTTTAATACGAGATACAAGGTTACAACCCTTCAAATGCAGTCTCTATTCGGTTAATGGTTATTTAACGGGCTATATTTTATGGCTGCGAAAAAGTAAGGTCCTCGTCTGGTCAACTTTCTCTTTTGCGCCAACGGTACCGCACAGGACTTCCTGTAGTCGTTTCTTTCACGTATATAATATCGCATCCAGTGAACGAGCTGTCGCATATTTTCGCAGGTTCATCATTCTAATTTCCTTTAGCAACTAACGGGATGTTATACGCAAGGTGCAGGAAGGAGGAAGAGTCTAGGCCTTGTCCGAAGTTGAAACAACCAAACTTTCAAAGTCATGCATAATCATCAACTACTGTTTCTGTCCTTCCTGTATGAGCCCGTTGCTAACCCTTTGCTCTAACGCGTACTCATTCTCGCTTTAGCCCTCTGTCTTGTCTATATCGTTGTTTTCCGCAACCTGTAGACCTACAAATCCCGAACGTAGCGTATCGCAGAAATAAGCTCTCCGCATATTCGTCAGATACGATTCCAACTCTCTCTCTGTGCCAATCCGTAATAGGTTTACTACATTAATTAACTTGTCAAAGCTACATCAAATCTATTATCTTTTGGTAAATAATACTCTACTCGTCCGAATATTTTGTTGATATGCATTAGATCTGATGTATCCTTAATATTATACAAAGCTCTCTCTTTCTATTGTGTACGGATTACACAATTCGTACGTACCGCTGATGCAAGATTTATGGATACAATCGTATTCCAGAACAACGGATTACCTCTTTTTACCACCAGATTAAAAAAATTGAAATCTTCGAGACAAACAACGAGAAATCTGAATGGTAGAATTAGGGAGGGTAGTTAGGCGCGGTTGTCTGCGAAAATTTTCAAGATCAACTCATAAATGTCTGAGACTAAGATGGGGATAATTAAACACGCTATGGGATTAGTTTAACACGGCTGAGTTTTTATACTACACAGATACTTTGATGAATACATTGAAGTTGGGCGCACCACTTCCTCATTGATATTCTTCAGAACCGTGTTCATATGACGATCTTTCTTGTAATAAATGTCCCCGATATTGGCTGAATTCAGCGATTCAACAATTTTGTACCGCGATCTCAAATTTAGAAGGTCGTCATTTCATGTGAATGGTTGTGAGCAAGTCTGCAATTATGACCTCACTGTAGACTTCTGCATTTATTTCCAGATAACTTGTAACGCGGTCTGAATTCAGAAAGCCTTCATTTCCTCAGGATACGAAACATTAGCCCTAAATATAATGACAATTTGAAAATGATAATTTTTTGCATGTATTACTATGACGGAGCACCTCGTTTCGTCGGTCTACAAAAAGAGACACGGCATTCACGATTTACAAACGTGTAATACTTAACGAGAACAATTACGACAATTACGTACAGTGATTAACTTAGCTACATACGATGATGATGCTCGTAGCTTAATTCGACCCTTTCCATGTTTTACCCACTGCTTATATTATACTAATTATTGAGGAGTTCGTACGCGTCTCTCTTCAAACACCAAATCCTCGCTTGTTTGTTTTCACTTACGTCACGTCCATCTTCAGTCACATTTGTGATACTGAAGGTCCTTGGCGAGATATGCCAAATTCTTGTCACAATTACGTAAATGGCTGCTCTTTCTCCTAGATTATGGTTTTAGATAGTAATTGAGGCCAGTAAAAAATTTTTTTACATATATCTTTTGCTCCAATTGAGAAGTCGGTGAGTTAGAAAGGTGTCTCAGGACCTCCGAGCGATTCCATGAAATTTTTCATCACATATTTTTGTATATACTCACATAAAATCGCATATTTTTAGTGAAAGCAAATATAATAATTGAGTACTTTGCAGAAACCATTCTCCTTTTATAAGTATTACGCACAGAACTGTGTTAAGATTGCAGACACTGTCGCAGCATTACCTCCGGATGATGCTGCACGTACGTGTACCAAAAGCCTCAAAACTGCTCCAGAATAACGGCATGAGAATAGAACTGGCGCACATTAAGAGTACGTACTCCAACCAGCCCAGATCACCACATCGCTCAAAGAAAAAAACTTACCCTTACTAACGCTATTCAAAAAGTCAATAACTCTACGTCTTTAGAAGAAATGGCAAAGAAGCTTACACTTGTTCTCGAAGCAAATGAAGGTTTTTAAGATCATGAGACAACCGATTGAAAGCAAGAACTGAAACATTTCATACCCAAAATCACTCCGGTGTATTCGACAATATCATCATCGCGTCGATTGATGGTTAAGTCTTCTACAGAGCCGTTTACGATACTTGGGTGTATTGAGAATTTCATTTTGCATATTTTCACGATAGAGATTTCGATCCATCTGAGTGCGAAGGCCCCATACTGCTGGACCTTTCCTTCGATTCAGCATCTATTCGAGATCACTATTGTAAAATTAGTCATTTCAAGAGTCTATATTGATCGTTCTTGTAGATGAGGTGGCGATGTTGTGTACCCGAACCCTACCGATCCAAAAGCTCAAAGGATTTGTCGTCAAGAATAAAAATAGAAATGCTTGTTCCTGCATCATTTCAACTCATCAAAAATTGTAGATATTCTACGTGAAATCGAGATTCAATTAAGAAAGGAATCGCCAACTGAGCTACTATGATATACAAGATCTTCAAAGTTTTAAAAACGAGAGTATACTCAGTGATTGCTGAAATTCACAAATTAGGGAGTTTCCTCATTCACGTAGATACAGCTATGCAATCATTAAAATAATACAAAATATTACTGAGAGGGACAAACTACATCTACAAGCCCACAAAATCCAAATGACGACTTCCTGACTGAGAGATACAAAACTCTTAAAAACAAAGAGAAACTAAAACTAAATGCTATGAAAAAATGATTAAAAGTACTCCGGTTCTACAAAGGAGAAATTTGAAAAATACCAGTGATAGGTAAAAAGAAAATCATAAAACCAACTAGCATTAGTGTTGAGGACAAAACATATATTGAAATGCACAAGATAGTAGCAACGTCCATCAAGATAGGCTCCGTTTGATCCATTTTTCTCCTTTAACAGGTACAAAATAATGAAATTGTTCTCGCTAGGAAAATTTTCAGAAGATATGGTGCAAGAATAGATATTTTTTCCCATACTTCACCCTCATTAATTTCATATAGTATAAAGGATAATAAACGGTCATACGGTTGAAGAAGTCGTGAGTTTTTCTATTGAGAAATCTCGAGCAATTTTTTCGACGGTAGGCCAACGTCAATATCTTTCGACGAAATTACAATGAGTAGAGAATTTTCACTTTCTCAAACATTGAAAGTCCCACTCATGATCACAAGATGTCAAGTATTTGGAAAATTCGATAATACGTTCCAATTTTCCTCATTGAATAATATTTTACTCTTGTACGATACCCCGTTTTTGGTTGTGTTGATAAATGAAATATAGTTTCTTTTGATTTTTCATAAGAATTACGACCCACATTCTGAGATTATTTACACAACTTTTTTTGCTCATAATTTACCTTGCGCATCATTTTACTCGCGTACTTTATTACCGCATCAGATTTCAAAAGTTTTTACGTTCAAATAAAAGGATGGTAAGGGAAATAATGGAATTTTATTTAAAAGATAATACGTGAAATATACGAAAAATGGAGACAGCAGTTGCATACAGGACGCGTAGGGCACTCTTCATTGCCTACCTTTTTTTTTCTTATTTTTTCTCTCCCCTATTTTTCGTACTTGTATCTAAACCACGCGAATATATGAACAAGAGAAAATAGAAGTTCCTTCTTCTTCTTCGGTACACTACTATACGTTATAAAGTCAATTCCTTTCTTATTTTTATGATTACGACACATGGCTGCGTTGTGGATGAAAGTTATAAAAATCCATCGAGGCCGGGGGCTCCGATACGTGTTTACGATATATACCCCATACAAATTTTATCCTTCACCAAACAAAATAGAATATCAAAGTTTCTACGGCAAGAAGGAAAAAAAAAAATAGAGAAATGAAAGAAACGAAGTATCGAAAGAACGAGAAAATATTTCGAACCTAAGAATAGGTGGAGTATTTTTTGAATAGCTAAAGAAACTAGAAAGAGGGGGAAAAAATAGAGGAAAAAAGTGGATTGGGTGGTTCTATTTCAGTTCATCCACGTAGGATAGTCATTATCGGAAATATTGTTATTTTCCTAGTTCTTACTTATCACCTCAATTCGAGATGAAGCCAAATTTATGGGTATTGTTCGGACCGAGGGGCAATTTCGTACAATGAGGAGTTATTGTGGATTGAATTCGAATTCCTTCGTCGACGGCTTCAGAAAAGAAGATCGGAACTTCGAATACAATATCAGTCAACGAACTCCATTCATTGAATACGGTTTGTCAAGGAAGCGCTCAAGGCTAGCAGTCCTTTTCCTCACAATCTGAAATAATAACTTCGTACTTGAAACAATAGATGATCGAACTCGTCTACCGATCACGAGAAAATCAACGACTACAATAACCTAGTCCACAGGGGTACTCCAGTAAAACTTGTAAACAATCTTCTTTATCAACACCGTTTCTCATATATTTCTGGCTCGTTTCACTGAAAAAGCTCAAATAATTGATTTGAAAGTAGGAAAAGAGAATAATATTTTCTCTCACGTTGAAGTGTGCTGTCTTCTCTAATAGTTTTTCTTAGAGCTCTCTAGCATTATCTAACTGATTTTGACTAGTTTCAATATCGTTACACTATTTCCAAAGAATGTTCGGTTGATTCAAATATGGAATTTCAACACATAAATATCACGAGATCATTCGATGTTCCTCACAAATGTTTCCAGCTTAGGGTACTAAAACAAAATTTATGGGTTAACAACATTGCCGTTAGCTAGAGGGTTCTCCATAAATATAACACTAATTCATACTCTCTCAATTCGAAATGTTCAGCTGAACTTTAAGGAGTTACGTAGGCATGACGAGTATTTATTGGAATACACAGAAATGAGCATAAAGAGAAAACATAACTTCACTATACATTGAATCCACGAATTTGGAAGACGTTATCATTAATGGTCCGGACGAAGCCGAAAAAAGGAACTTTCTCCCAATGAGGAGGAAATGAAAAAATATTAACTTGAAATTTCAATGGATTGTCAACAGTTTTTATTTTCTCATCAAGAAAATCGAACTTGTTTGTTGTATATAGACACAAAATTATAAATTCTTATTCGTTGCTTTTCTGATTCAGCCGATATAATAATCGATCAGCATCACATCTGGGGTCTAGAGGACGTTATCAACAAGATAAGAGGTAAATGTGTAAAAAAAAATTTTCAAACCATTTCTCTCGAGTGATACAACGTAATTCCCTCGACAACAAACTACCATGAATTTAATCCGAAACCCATTTTATGGCCATCACCATGTTCAGCCATCAAAGGCCAAAAAATTCATTCACATTTAAACAATTTTGTGCACTGACTGACTCTCGACACATGAGACATTTACTCCTACCTTTTCTTCAAAAACAACAAAAAATGAACCATTCCTCATCGACCCGAATCGCAGTTGAACGCCTCGTCACAATAATGTAAGAAAAGAACAATAGAAGTTGATTGGAATAATTTTGATAATCCCAATTTTCGAGCTACGCTTTCGTGACTTTACTCCTCCACGACGTACCATCTTTCACCGCACGTAATAGCTGATAAAAGAAACAAGTAAGGAAAATTTTGCATTCAATGAAATCAATTATTTTACGAACTAAAAAAGTGTCGTATTGTTCTACTTTCATCAAGAGAGTATTGACAACGATTATATTTTTAGATTTTCATTCAAAATAGTAAAAGAACAAGCTTCACGAAATTCAAAAACAATTCAAGTTCGTTTCCAGTTCAAGGGAAATAGTTTGAAACATCAATTTTCTTCCGTTTTTGAACGCTCTTGAAAACGGATGGCCCACACTGCGCTGACCACAACTTCACAGCACAGTTCCCGCACATCAGCCTGAAATAAAATAGTCCATTTACACCAAAATTTATACACGCACTGAATTTTCGCAATCATGAACAACTCTCTCACGGCCAACTTGTTTCATACTCCTAATGTGGGCAGCTAATGACAATGTTTTGTTTTGGAGGTATCTCCTCTTTAGTTGTATAACTGCAAAAGAGAATTACAAAAACGACTGCGCACCATTGCGTTCACGAAGTTCGTCTTTTCGAGTACACAAATGAGCACTTCGATATATTTCAACTTCATTAATTAGAACTCGTCTCAATAAACATTGTACAGTGAAACTGTTTGCATAATTTGAACGAGACCGAGTCGCCATGCGCCTCAGTATTCACGTCTCTTCTTATTGACTAGGGAACTTTTCTTCGTTTGCCGAGGCAAGAGCCCCAAAAAGTGACATGAACACAAGAATACTGTCAGTCCACACTTTCCAACTCATATATTGAGAGTACCTGGCCATTTCTTGATCCTAAAATTGAAACATCTAGATTTAAAAACTGATGGAGATTTGTAATACGCATCTCTTGTATTCATACAAAAGCTGGCATTGATGGGAGGAGAAATTGAGTAAAATAGAATGGAAAGAAGTAGACGTCGTATTACAGTATGTGAATGAATTCCAACTTTCTTATACCATATATACGCCTCGCATGTGACAAACAAAGAACAGGGAAACGCTGTTCAAAATTTCAGGCCGAGACAAAAAATTCTCACTTTTCGGAGGGGGGGGGAGAGAGGAGGGAATCTACGCTAATCTATATTCTGCAGCTGCACGAGTAACAGCACATCAATATTTCTCTCTTCTGCTGTTGTGGAATATTACAACAACATTATTGACGATAAACAAAGTTTTTGCATACAAAATTTTTCTCGTCATTTAGTCAAATATTATCATTTAAATTAGAAAGGAAAAAGTCAACGAACAGAAAAAAAAAAGAAGAAAATCTTCACAGGCACTCCGTAAAAATAAGTTTTGAAAAAGCAAACAAAACAGAAGAAAAGAAAGAGGTACCTAGAACCACGGAAATGAAGAGTTCACAAAGTTGTATGGAACGGTTATAAAAGGAAGACCTACGGTACAAAATATTTTTTCATGGTATTAATCTGTTCGCAAAACTTTGATAGAATTATGTTATTTTTCGAATTTTATCTAGTTAAAGAATTTCGCTTCACTGTCGCGTTATGATGCGATAAAATTCAAAATTGTAGGTTCAGTTACATCAGACAGGTCATCAAACAGTTACAAAAACTCATTTTCAACCAGAATATCTAGTCGTGGGTACCAAATTCGAAAAAAGAAAACATTAGGACGCGGTAAAGAATCCTACTACTTTGTAGATTTGATTTTTCCCTCTCAAAATCATCCACACGAAACGCTGACTTCAATTATATCAACTTTCCGAAGACGGACAACACAATTTGCTTGTTATCCGTGAATAGGATCCTCCTCTTCCTCTCTATCGTTTTCGTGTGTCTCATAACGCTTCGTGATTCAATTTCATAATTTTCCATCTCCCATCACATTTTTCTCAAGAAAAAATCACGAGCGCGATAAGGGAGGCAGGCTACAACCACCTACACACATAGAAATGATGAAGACTTGTTGCTGCGCGTTTAGTATTCAATACTGATTTTTCAGGAGGCATCAGCCATTCTTGGGTAATGAGTCCCTAAAATTCCACGCGATGAGATAATTCGTGAATGTTTACCAAGAAATTACTAATGTCTACTGAGAATAAGAGACTCAGTGCTCAAAGTAAACGCACTCATCCGCACCCATAATCCAGTACTGGGTACACCATTTAGAGCACTATCTACTACAATTTATGCAACGGTTCTCCACTTATTCGGGACCCATTCCTGAATAAACTGTGGGTAACAATTACCATACGTTGGGTACTGATTGCACAGTTCTAAAAGTTTTTCGGTAATTATTGCTGCAAATTGTACAATGGTTCACTTTATTGACGGGACTCGTTCTCACACTAATTGTGTACTCATTGCTGAGAGTGGTTTCAGTAATGATTGCTACACGTTCTGCAATTATTCTCTCACTGTAGGCAACTGATTCTCCCTTTTACGAGACTGGTTTCCGAACGATAAACTAAATGTTTTGATCTGCATGTTGGGGAACGATTAGCCAACATTGGGAAACGGCTACTTAATTTTCAGTACTGACAGCGTTCCAATCAGCACTGCGTACTGTTGTTCGCAGGACATGTTGTCGTAAATATTATCAAAACAAGCGTTTTCGCGCGAACATAGTTACTAATTGATATCAACTCGTTGAAAAATCTGTTCGATGATCGATTGTGCTGTACACTGTTAATAAATTTGTTCCATTGTGCACTACTTTCTATTCCCGAGGATAACTGGATTCTGCTGCGTAAACTACTTCTGTGACCGAAATAAATCATCTCTTGAAAAAAGTATTCTTCATGAAAAAAGTCATGGAAAAGTCATGAATGTGGCAAATTTGAATTTGGTAGACACACTGAAATATACTGAACGCACTTCTAGCGATCCTTGATCCATGCCTTCTTCTGACAACGGCTATTTGGTAATCCCAAATTTACACAATCTAAATCGAATTAACTAATCTAGCCTAAGTATTTACACTTTTCCTTGCAATAAATTTCAAATTTATCCTCTGTACTTAATCAGTTCTTCCTGGACATATATAGCAGTCTTATTTGTAAATTATTACTGTGAACATTTATAAATAAACGTAGGGGAAATCTAAAGAGAACCCGATAAAATATAATTATACAAACAAGCATAAATTACCACAAAGCAGTATATAATTACCCAAGGAACGCAGTCTAGTAGCGATCGCTTTTGTGAATATAAGATTTTGTACATATGTATATGTAAAGGCACGTCATTTCATTTGAGATAAAAACGAGCGTAAAGCCGTCACAAATAAATATTCTTGAATGTAATTAAGAAGCAAATTACTGAACACAATTTAATCCAATCACCGTTCAAATTCACGAAGTTTTAATCGTGTGCATCAATATCAAAATTCTATCGGTATCATCGTTAGGTCCCCGGAGGTTAGTGGTTAGGGTCGTTAGGAAAGTATGTATCACGAAGCAGGAAACCCGGGTTTGGATCCTCCTTCGGTCATGAAAAAATCGAACGTTATTAATGTATGACACTATTTTTTTCTCCTTTTTGGTATCATTTTTATTCATACTAGGTAAACAATTAATTGATATTAAATAATTTAAAAAAAAAAAAAAAGACGAAAGCGATGAAAACGATAGGTATTGTAGTGAATAAGTTCAGCAACCAGTATCCAACGTTCAGCAATCAGTACCCAACGTTCTGCAGTAGCTGCTGATCAACGTAGGTATCTACATTAACTAGTCAATAATATTGGGCAATGAGTCCCCAACGTTTCAGCAGTAGTTAATGATTAACATAGGCACGTAGGTGAACTAATCAACAATGTTTGTGAACTATTCAACAATGTTCGGTAATGAGTACCCAACGAAAAGAGAACCATTACTGAATAGCTCAGGAGACAGTCTTCAAGTTTCCAGTACTGTGTACTGTTTTTAGGAGCATTCTCTACTGAATTTGCTAAGTGTCCTATTTTTGCTGAATATTTACAGCAAGGAGTAGCCAAATTTTCTCAGTGTGTACCACTGTCTCTCGGTACAAAAAGGATAGAATAATTATAATACTATAAAGATCAAATTCAGGATCAAAACGCTTCAACTGCCAGCTACGAAATTGCCTCTTGATCTTGTGATTCCAAGCATAGAATAAAGTGGTAGACTTCGAGATCGAGATTGAGAAACGACAAACGAAAACAAAACCTATAAAACACAATTTTGATTACTTTTTGCTGATATATACCTGAGTATATTGTGCTGCATTGGATATATTTTTGGTACGAACAGAATTTTAGCTCTAAATTTATGGACTGAACTGCATGAGAGCCACGACTGTTGCAAACACTACACGTAGGAGATTACACAAAACGTGTTGAATTTTGCGGATGGTATTTGATAATGAAAGACAGTGGCGGATCCAAGGGGGGCCGGGGGGCCATGCCCCCCCCCCAAAGGAAAGAGAAAAAAAGAAGAAAAGGAAGGGAAATAACGAAAACGCGAAAAAGAAAAGGAAAACGAGAAGAGAAGAAGAAAAAAAAATAGGAAAAACGCAAAAGAAGAGAAGAGGAAAATATCTTTATGACTGATACTTTGTCCATGTACAATTACTCGGGTAGTCGGGTAGTTGGGTAGTCGGGTGAGACACAATAAGAATTCTTCATAAGGGAATCAGTCTTTCATTCTTCATAGCCAATATTTGCATGATGAAACACGAAAATAAACGATAAAATAAAGTTTGTACTTGTGGTGTAACTTGCCATGCCATGAAATCTGTCTGTCGAATGTACACCTTCATTATCACTTTATCAACTAGTACGAATGCCTGTAGTTCAGTGTCTTGAAGAACTTGAATCGGACGCAAATTCGAACGTATCGAGTAAAGCTGTTTCATTTTCTGCCGCTATAAAAAGGAGTGATTTCCTCATTGCTTTAAAAGTCGTTAATACAGTAAATGCCTATACAGTCATTTTAAGCCAAATTTTACAAACTCCTACCTTGGAAATTACCAAAGCAATTCAGCATGTCGACGACATAATAAAAATTCTTGAAGACCTTCGTCAAAACGATTCTATAGTTTTGATGCGATATATCGTAAGGCTGAGGATGCTGCAGAAACTCTAGGCGTTGGTATACAGATTCCTCGTCGTTGCACTCGACAAACTCATCGAAGTAACGTAAGTGCAGCAACGCCCGCAGATTTTTACAGAATCAACACTTTTTACCCGTTTCTGGACCATTACCTGAACAGCTTGCGTCTACCCTTCAAAGGGGATTTTATGGCAGTTCTTCCTTTAGAATACCTCATTCCAAATTGTATGCCTCCGGAAATGGATGATGGTCACTTGGTGAAAATTGAAGAGGCGGCCGCCAAATATGCACGCGATCTTCAATTTGTCAATGATGCTGTACTTCGAAGTGAGATTAAATTGTGGCATAAACATTGGTTCCACCAAAAAACACAAACTCGACCTGCAACTGCCGTGGAAGCGATGGATAATTGCGAGATTTTCTACCCGCACATTTTTAAATTACTGAACATATTGGCAGTTGTACCTGTAACGTCATCAACTGCGGAGCGCACGTTCTCTGCGTTAAGACGTTTGAAAACTTACCTCCGATCAACCATGGCCGAAGATCGTCTGACTGGTTTGGCTCTAGCAAATATCCATAAGGACATCCCTGTGGACATCGGTGAACTGGTGGATACCTTTGTTAGAGCCAAACCTAGACGCATGGCCATGGGTGACTGGAGTGTAAACTGAGAATTGTAGTTACAACAGCGTTATTTACTTCTTCGTTTTTAAAGATAGAATTCAATTATATACATACACTGATTATCGCAGTAAAAAATTTTTTTGTGCTGATACGGGAAATTTTGCCCCCCCCCCCCATTGGGTTTTTCTAGATCCGCCACTGATGAAAGAGGCTGGTCCTCACTATCAGTTTGAAATTCTTTAGGAAATGTCGCTGAAAAATGAATAGCGCTGTGAGAAGCAAAGAAGAAGATCCGAGAGCAGTTATCAGCTTCCACTGTCAGTCTGAATCAAACTTATCGTACAGGAAACAGATTCAAAATCGAAGGATGCTTCTATAACTAAATAGTAAAATCCGTGATAACAAAACAGACAAAATCTTGCCTGGTGGCATTTTCCAATGCAGCCCACACATCAAAAAAGATCATGCCCAGAAAAAACTATCAAAAATACGATTCATTTTCGATAAACTCTATCCGTAGATCTATGAACGTAAAATCCAATTTAGTGCGCATCAAGCAGCCCAAATTTTTTTCAACGTCGAAAGAAAGAAAAAACAAAAAACTCATTTTCTCTTGAACAAAACTTCTAGACCACTTATTACGTGATTTGAAGCACGTAATATTAACGCGTTCAAGGCTAAGGAAAATATCGGGAGATAACACGCATCATTTACCGTATGGTGGTCATTATCCTAATTATAATTTATGAGCCACTATAGGCGAAATTGAATCCAATAACGCCCCACTAAGCACAGAAAAGACTTATTCAGAATTTCAAACGTTTTATTTACGAGTAGCGTACAGAATCAATACTTTCGTTTACTTAATGGTAAAGAAAAATCACGATACTCTCTAACGCGAAAAAGCGCCTAAAGTTGCTCATGGAACCGATCACGAGATAAACGATGTCACTGCGTGCTCAAAACTCGAAATATTGTACCGCAAAGTTTCCACTTGATTACTTAATACGTCTCTTCGACTCTAGCTAGACAACCTTAAAAACGGTTTTCAAAGACTTCGGTTCTTTTTATGAATAATTTCTTTTGTTCAACTCACTCTTATACTCAAAGTCTATTTCGAGCAACGTAAAATTTAATTTCGATGATTTCCAGACAATCTTATTTCCAATGCATTGAACAAAGAGAGCGAAAGTATTTCCAGACTTGAAGCCCGTTTCATTCTTTCTTGAACAATCTTCGTAAGGTACTATAAAGTAAGCAACTCAACCTCGAACGAATATCTCATAATAAAGGGAATTTAATAGAAATTTAATAATATGAATTCGCTTCCTACACTCTTGCGAGATTTCGCAGCTGTAATTTTAAATATAGGTACAATACTTCCAAAATTTAAAACTTCATTTTTCGTCGTTGCGTCATTGGAAGGTTGTTTGTATCCTCGTATTAGTGGGAATGATGAAAAAAAATATTCTCTTTTCAAAAGTATATCGTATTTATCACATATTAAATTTCCTCATTTTTCATGTTTGATATGGAAATTTAAGTTTCTTTCGTTTCTACGAAAATTCAATTTTGTCTTAGCGAAGATGAAACAATACTATACAGCTGTACATTAGATAGGTAATAATATTACGACCGTGGTACAGTTCTAGGGAGCATATTCCAGTTAGAAGCTTTTTAATAAGTTTTGTTTCCTGCGTCTAATGGGGTCACCAATAATTTTCATAGCGGTCACTCAACCAGACGTCTGAGGATAGATTGAACTTGAAATAAAAATTTTCTCCATTGCTTCACAAGCAATAGCCTATTATTCTGCGCATTCTAATTACAGAATTGAAGAAAAAAATCACCAATACATCAGCAAAACTAATAGACGTCGGCATTTCTAAATACTCGAGGGAATATGGAAATCCCAGTATTGCTTTATTATACATTCCGAATCTTCATTACACATATAATATGGAATTGAGAGACTTACTTCAGTAGAAGAATCACTGCACCTACCACAAAAGACGACGAGGACATATCTTTATGTTTATCAACGCATAGAGAACATGTTTGAAATATATATGAAATAGAGAAGGCCGAAAACCAACAGTAAAATAATGCTCATCGAAATTCCAAATATTTTTGTTTAATAACCAATCCACGCTCTTTAATTTTATATGGCCAAAGATGAGGTGTTTTGGGTAATTTTTTTCCAATCTCCCATTTTCAGGCATTAAAATCGTTCCTTTCTTCACACGAACGATATTTTCCAGCCTTCAAGAGTAGAAGCAATGATAATCGAAGTAATTTCGTTCGAAAATACTGATTTCATTAATTTTAATGAACGTTCAAAGTTTGAGAAGCTCTTAACATGACCAAAAGTGGACGATTTACCCTACATAATTCGATTATGATAAATCCAAATCGTAGCTCGAGATTAGGAAGAGGGTCGGCTAGATGCCATCTAAAGGACTCTCAACACGAAACCTGTTTTGTAGGGAGGTAAATGACGGACCGGTAAAACATGGGACTTGAAGAAATTTCAACCCCCGAGCTATACCTGGTGGACCAAACAGATGTTACCAGATAAAAAGGGAGTTTGCGCTAATTTCACTCCAGCGGAAAAAACGCGAAACGTTAGATGTATACTTTAAATCTACGAAATATTCAGCTAAATTTCATCTTCAATTTACGGACTTGGAAAAATTCCGACCTCCCGAGCTATACATATACAATCACGATGGTGGGACGGGTACTGAGAAAAATTTTGACTTTCAAGCTACATAAGATATGAAAGAGACTTGGAATATATCACGCATATCGCTGCTCAAGTTCTGGTAGGACGCAAATTGTTTTTACAGACCAGATCTAACAGTTCCAAAGAGGTAATAAAATATGATCTTAAGATGATCCTAACTTATAGACGAACACTGAGGAAAAATGTTGTATCTACAAATGTCACCACAAGCAGGATCTTCTATACTGTTTTATCAAACCATGTATTGGAACTGTAGTTGGTTTGCTCGAAAACCTACGCACACAATCGCAAATATCAGATCACTTTCCAAAATTTGTAGTCTTATGGCCTATAAGGTTCATACATGGAATACTTGGAAAAAGATTTACCATTTTGTGACAGAGATCTATTGGACAAGTCACAATGGAGTCGTCATCGGCACTTTTTTTTCTGAAATTCATATCAAGAATCAAGCGGCCTCTTAGTTCAACTTTCAAATACATCACTTTCGTCTTAAAATAGATAAGGAAGCAAATTTCACTTGTTCCTTCAATGTAGACTACACTGCAACAATGATGTACTCTTTACAATAATATGGGTGCTTCATAGAAGTAATCCTTAGATTATGGAGCGACCTATTTGGGTGAGATAGCACACATAAGATAAACATCAATTTGATAGACGATCAACAAATGCCCACGTTATAGCTATTTGAACGACGAACACGCACATAGCGATAAAATTTCAATAATATCATAGATAATAAAATATGAAAACGATGTCTTATTTACCACACTACCGCCTCCCCCCCTCACCGCTGCGACTTTCGATTGCACCTGTTTTCACATTCTGTCGTGGTACCTACGGGTATAGATTATTTACTTGTACGTACCATCTACATTGGATGCGCCCTTTCAAAGATGCAAGAGAGCAACAGATCATAGCGCAAATGAACAAAATACGTCGAGTTAAAGTCGTTACGTGGCGCATACATAAGAAATGAGAACGCGGCGTGAGAGGGAAACGTACCTATAGCAAGAAAGAAAACGTGGTAACAAAAACGAAGTAATAAAAAGAAAAAGAAGATAGATAAATAGGAAATAAAAAAGACGAAAAATACAATACGGGAGCATTCTATTTCTCACCTTATTTCGTTTCATTCGAATTCACCAACTGAATACCTTAGCGTCAACGTGCGCTTCGTTGCGTTTTAAAAATGATTTGCCATTTCAAGTGGAAAGCATTTTTATTATACCTGCTGCATTTGAGCGACAACGACTACACGCTCATTTCTTCTTCCTGCTATAATCCTCCTCAAACATTTATGCTCCTCCATTGGTAGAAGAAAGAAACAGAACACCTCCTGTAAGCCACATCTAACTCCATCTGCCTCAAGTTCTGCTGTGTATCGTCCATTACTGATTTTTTTCGCTAATGCTTCCTCTTTCCATTTCGGTATGTGTTGGCAGATCAGTTCCTAGGCCTAAGAGTGTATATCCTTGGTCTGCTCCTTTTATTGCTGCATGGAGTTCTGACGCCTGATTTTTTTGGTGGAGGTATCATTTGTTTTGCCTGCAGACTTACCGAATCATTTATTACTTTCTCTCCGGCAGCCCTGGAGATGTTTTGTCGTTCAACAACTGCGTTGGGGTGTAGCTTATTATTCTGCATCAGAGAGACACGTAGTTTTCTTTCCATGTCCTCCAATTTTGTTCTTTTTAAATTTCACAAATTTTAACCCATTCGGGGTTCTTTTCCGTCTTTACTGGAACATTCTCTCAAGCTCGGATTTACAAAATATATATTTTGAAAAGAGAATTACAAATATCTTCAACTTTTTATTACACGTTGTTCAACAGATAGTGTAAGCCAAAGAAGCTATAACAAGAGGGCGTACGTCGCAATCAGAGATTGTAAGAAAAACATTAAGTACCTCTTTCTATTTATAATGATCCTCATCACGCAATTGAAGACGCTTTTCTGAACCCCAGTCAACAATAACCTCGACGAACTCGAGTTAAACGCAACGTTTGTATACTCGGGGTTACGTCATTTTGAAAATTGCATCGCTACAAAGCGTTAATACGCGCACTAAAAACGTGCAAACGCAGAAAGATGTACGTGAATTTTACTCTCGTTCGTACCACTCATCTCCGCTCATATGGTTTCATTTCTGCGACGATTCAACATATTAATGACGCTGACGTCTGGGGGCCTCTGCGCAATAATACCGAAGAATGATTCTCTTGTTTTGATTTCATCTTCACTCGTAGGAATAGATCATCATAAGACAAGAAAACAATCACGAATTTAAAGCTATCTAAATTCATTTCCAACGTCCTTGCACTCTGTAAACCCTGCTAAGGAAAGTAAGAAACTGATTGTGAAATTGAAATTGTCCGAATCTACAGATGAGAAACGCATAGCCTTGAAAAAAGTTACCCCGCGAGAAAACCGAGAACAGACATGCTGTCATTAATATAAAAACTGCGGAGCCCGATACTTGCTACTTTAAAGATGGCGCTGGAGCCTACACTCGCCACCGGAGCTTTCTTGAATCACCCCTTTCCAAAGCACTGGATCGAGAAACATATTCCGATTTCATGGCCGCCCTACAGCCCAGATTTAACTCCGGTCGATTTCTCGCTGTGGGGCTACCTGAAAAATAGAGTACATGCAACACTCATCCAGAATTTACAACATTCTCAGAAGAGGATCGAGAAAGAGGAGGCAATGATCCCACCGGGCATGTGCGTCGGTGCAAAGGCACATGCCTCGGAAAGACTTGAATTTTGCGCAGATATTGAACGGGCGCACGTTAAGAAGTATTTTTTGTTATTGATTTTCAAACAGCTCCTTATTCGTATGTGAATGTCGACAAATATCTTCTACCCGAAGTTTCAATTCCTACTTTTATTTCAAGGGTTATTGTCTCATTTCTTTCAAATCATTACCACTTATCTGTACTATTCTAAAATGTGTCACCGTCGTAAAATTCAGAACTCAATACCTCAATATTTGTAATTTACCTAACGCATGTATTCTATGACTGTGAAGGCTATTAGAATATTGTCCTCGTAAGTACGTGGTTTTTGTTTAGACATAATGAGAATCATCATATCTAGACTGTGAAGGCTGTTATACTTTTTGATCGAATATATCTTCATTTCTTCAGTTTGTCTATCATTATTTTGACTGGGAACACTTATATTATGATTATCACTATATGATTTTATCTTCCAGTTAATTTTAATTCTTGTGCGATATACCTTGTACGTTAATCATAATTACACTCTTTTTATATTCCAAGTTCGTTCTCTCGTTGTACTTAATTACTTTCCTATTATTCGCTCAGTTCTATTCTGTTCCATTTATTCCTCGTTAATTTTTTTTTTTTTTTTTTTGGCATACTTTCCAAGTTTGTCGATCATTTTTCCACAACGTTTCTTTCTACATCACAACAAAGTAAGTCGTGTCAACAATCTAAGACTGTATGAGTTTCTATTTCCTATTTCCTAGATTATAAGTATATAGTATGAATATTTTCATTGTATTTGTCTGTTACAAATCCTCATTTGTCAATTTATCGCGAGTAATGGCCGAGACGTCATCGGCTCTTGACAGAGAAAAGAACCCAATCCTTTATGTTTTAGATGTCAATGGAACAAGAAGATGCCGATCTTATGGTTTCCAGATCTTGAATAATGAAAAATCCAGATCTCTTGAGCTCTGAATCTTAGTATAGAGAAAAAAAGCTTCAAATCTTCCAGAAAAAAATATAAGGATGAATTTCTATCATCTTACCGTCGAGGAGAAAAAGAGAAAGAAAAAAAGAGACCTGGAAACTGAAGTGCATGGCGACTCAATCTTGCTGTATAGGGGCTCTTGGCTTGCCTAAGCCAGGGTCCCACGAATAGAAAATGAAAACTTGGAATATGAAAATATTATCAAAACTGAAGCCAAGTGTGGTAATACACAGAGACGCAGACGTAGTGAAGCACGAAAAAAATATTTTTTTTCTCTCTTTCCTTTTTAACAGGGAACCTGTTTTATGGGGGGCTATTTGAGAAATCTGCCGTCCGCCGTCCGCCGTGCGCCGTTCGCCGTCCGCCGTGCGCCGTCCAGCGAAAAACTTAGAAAAATTGCGACCCTCGAGCCATATATAATAGGAGAGGGATTTAGAAAAATTTCGACTCTCGAACTATATATGATAGGAGGGGGACTTAGAAAAAATTTCGACTCTCGAACTATATATGATAGGAGGGGGACTTAGAAAAAATTTCGACTCTCGAGCTATATATGATAGGAGGGGGACTTAGAAAAATTTCGACTCTCGAGCTATAGATGATAGAAGGGGGACTTAGAAAAATTCCGATCCTCGAGCCATATATGATAGGAGAGGGACTTAGAAAAATTTTGACTCTCGAGCTATAGATGATAGAAGGAGGACTTAGAAAAATTTCGATCCTCGAGCCATATATGATAGGAGAGGGACTTAGAAAAATTTCGACTCTCGAGCTATATGACAGGAGAGGGACTTAAAAAATTTTCGACTCTCGAGCTATATAATAGGAGAGACTTGGAAAAATTTTCTATATATGATAGGAGGGGAGACTTGAAAAATTTCGACTCTCGAGCTATATATGATAGAAGGGGGACTAGGAAAAATTTCGATCCTCGAGCCATATATGATAGGAGAGGGACTTAGAAAAATTTCGACTCTCGAGCTATAGATGATAGAAGGGGGACTTAGAAAAATTTCGATCCTCGAGCCATATATGATAGGAGAGGGACTTAGAAAAATTTTGACTCTCGAGCTATATATGATAGAAGGGGGACTTAGAAAAATTTCGACTCTCGAGCTATATGACAGGAGAGGGACTTCGAAAATTTTCGACTCTCGAGCTATATAATAGGAGAGAGACTTGGAAAAATTTTCGATATATGATAGGAGGGGAGACTTGAAAAATTTCCGACTCTCGAGCTATATATGATAAGAGGGGGACTTGGAAGAATTTCGACTCTCGAGCTATATATGATAGAAGGGGGACTTGGAAAAATTTCGACTCTCGAACTATATATGATAGGAGGGGGACTTAGAAAAAATTTCGACTCTCGAGCTATATATGATAGGAGGGGGACTTGGAAAAATTTCGACTCTCGAGCCATATGTGATAGGAGGGGGACTTGGAAAAATTTCGACTCTCGAGCTATAGATGATAGAAGGGGCACTTAGAAAAATTTCGATCCTCGAGCCATATATGATAGGAGAGGGACTTAGAAAAATTTCGACTCTCGAGCTATATAATAGGAGAGAGACAGACCAACTAATCCAAATATAGCTTGAGAGTCGAAATTTTTCCAAATCCCCCTCCTATCATGTATAGCTCAAGAGTGAAAATTTTAACAAGAAACCTGATTTATCCAACTATATTATATTGGTCTAAACCTTCTTTTCACTACCTTCCTCCAGATATAAGTTTCCTTGAATTTTCAATACCAAATCTCATTCCAATCATAAAACAGGTTCCCTGCGTTCCTCGTTTAACTTCGTTAAGGAAGCCGTAATTTTTCTTTTCCTCTCTCTTCTCTTTCCTAAATTCTTTCGTCACTGTTCATCTCTCCAAATTCTTTCCTTTTCCTCTTCCCCGCTTCCTTCCGCTCGTTGTGTTGCACGCACGACGGGTTTATCGCGACGCCGGCGCTACACTTCCTCGTTAAAATGCACATGATAACATGCCTTTTATTATCGTCGAATTTTCGTTTAAGTAAAGAATCGTGAAATTTTGAATAAACTTTTGCCCCGTCTGTTCATTTTTTGACTTACTGTTGAGCCGGGGATACATTGCTGTGCTCACTGTATAATTTCTACACCCCATTGGTGAACGAAGTGATTTTTGGGGTTGCTCAAGATTTCAGAACCGTTGGGTGTACGTTGCCGACTATTGTATACAAGCTGAAGAAGCCAACTACATCGGCCATACGAGGTATTTCGTAGCAAATTATTATAAGTAGGTAACGTATACTCGACGCTCGAGAATTCTTGAGCCGAAGAGAACCTTTCCTTTTTTTTTGCCATCACTTTTGGCCTGTTAAAGAATGACTTTATCTAGTTTAGTATCTTGGGGGAGGAAGGGGGACTATGGAGTCCAGCTTGGCTTATTTTTTTTGACATGGAAAGTATGAGTGTGAATGTGAGTGTGAAGTGATCTCTCTCTGATCACTTGTTTGTCTCGGCCCCGGAGTGAACTCTAGGTAGGATTCTTTCTCCACTTCCCTGAGCTAAGTAGTCTCTAACCCCGTGTCTTAGACTTGAGCTAGTCAGGGACCCACTCCTAGCCCGTAGTTAGTGTTTCATCTGACGCTTAGCGATCTTTTGATCTTCTTGCTGTGGAGAACAGGTGAGGTAGTTAGGATACTCCCCTATCTATTTCAAAATTGTTTCTTCACACCCTCCTCATGGCATCGGCAGAGTAACGCGACCAGGGGCTAATTATGATTATGTTATTGGATCTACATGATGACAGTTTGCACGCTGGGGGTATGTGATATCCTGCACTGTCTCATACCCTTGTATCGTCACATGGGGACCAGTGACATAGATTGGCGCCCAAAAGGCAAGACAAAACTTTTAATTTTACCACGAAGCTACATTCTAAAAATTGTCCAAACAGATGTCTGCTCTTTTCAAGGTCAATCACAGCAGTACCTTGATAAACCCATCGAGATAGTAGATGTAGCATGATAAAGTCTCAAGATCAAAGAAAGCTTAATACAAATTTGATGAACTACCCAATCTCAAAAGAAGAAATCAGAAACATGTGACTTTCTTGTGTTCCAGGACTACTGGCGTGATCCGGTTGAAAATGGAGCTTGCTCTGTCGAAAAGTAGGAGGATGAGTCAATACGCATAGCCCAGTTCTGAAACTCGGCTTTTACATCCTACGTGACGGGTGTAAATTTAGCAATGTAGAATTTTAGGGGAGAATTCAAACGAATATACACTATGGTTTGTAACCTCCCTCAGTTAGTGAACTACATTGCACAAAATAATTGGAGGGACTAGATAAGTTTTCTCATAACATTGTACATATTGACGTTCAAATAAAGTTCGCCACTGTGCAATGATTGCAAAAATACAGAAATATTATACACCGCTATTGCTGAGAACAAAGAGCAATTCAACAAAAGACAATGATTTTTCCTTCGCAATAAAATTTCTGGTCACCGTTTCAGAAATTACTTTCATCATTTTTCCTCATTCAATTCCAACTGATTATTGCCCCTTATTTCCAATCCCATCGCAAGGATTCCCCAAGGAAGCATGTTGTTGACTCCGTACAATAATTCAGGAAATTCTACAGCCGTAAAAATTGTCGCCTCGCTTAATTAGGGCGTTAATAAAAAGAATGTAATTATAAAATATAAAACGTCACCTTACTTTCTCAATTTTTTTTTTTTTTCCATTATTAATCAACTCGACGCACCGATGATGTTCCACGCCTAATTTCTCAAAATACGAAATGAAAATTGCAACGAATGTTTAATCCAGTTTAGTGCTTCGTCCGACTGTGTACAACGTTCAGATTATACACGGTTACAAAATTAGGGTCCATTATTACATTTTTTGCAGCTTCGACTTGATTCACCGCGTGCCTTTTCCCGTAATGAAAAATTAATTTGTAGAACGAATTACCAGCGTACTGCACTGCTTCGTTTTGTTAATTTGGGCATCCGCAAAAGCTCGTAGAACAGCAAGCAGTACGCGAATAAATGCGGCACTCGAAGTGGAAAAATTTCGAGTGTGCAAAAGCGAGGGTCTAAATTATACTGCAGGTACATATCTGTAATACATGCAACCTTTTTATCTCGTTCAGAAAATAAAATGCATTCTTGAATCCTTCCAAAACGTCAATTTTGTATCAAGAAGTAAGCTTACTCCAGAATATTTTCTTATCTGAAGATAAAGGAATTGATCAACATCGTTACTTTGAGATAACATATATAAGTGAATCATTATTTTTCCCTTTACGCGCGAATCCAAAGTAAGTTGAACCTTCCGTTCTCTGTTCTTTCATCTATACATTGGATGTACCTTTGTCCATAGGTGGAGGAACCAATTGAAGAAAGCATCGCGTAGTTTTTACTAATCAGGGTCAATTTTTCCCATTTTGGGTCGTGATCCCGCTTTTTCCCTCATTTTCGCCTTTAATATTTTCTGGGCATCTTTTTGGTTAATGACGAAAGCATTTCCATGATATCTGTTTTCTTGATAAAAGCGGGTAAGTGGAACGGAAGTTTTTCTACACTACGTTTTCCTTAGAGGTATTTTAGTTTGAAGCACCCATGTCGTGGAACAGGGACCGTATTATGGTACGCTGTCAAATGTACCGAGAGTGTAAGGTCTCGAGCCGTAAAGTCGCGCATCTCTAGCACGGCCACGCCACGTTTGGACGAGTGACTAATTGTTTCAATTCTGCTAACTTAGTTACGGTAACTTTTTTTGCTTTTGTTCGGACATCTTTTCTTTCTCATCACCACAGCATCTTCTTCGTCACATTTGTCGGGTGAACGGGCGTTCAGAACTAATGAGAGGGTAGTGTTGTGTATACGAAAGCATGATAACGTAAACTGAATGGTGAAGAATTGAGAAAAGACGAGAAGGATAAGTTGCATAATTCGACCGCCGTCTAAAACCTTAAGGAAATACCAGGAATACCGCCGCGGATATACCCTAAGCCCGAGAAATACGAGGAATAACGAAAAGTATTGCATTAGCAATTATAGTGATTATTGTGGTCTCGCATTAACTGTGATTGCATACGGAGTAGCGTTATGAATTTTTGGTAAAATTAATAAAACTCGGTTTTTCTCAACTGTTCTTTATCGTTTGTATCTAGTGACCGGAGGAACATCACAATACATACGTGTAAATTCAATGCGTGTACGCTTCGCGTTGACTAGTCTAATGGAAAAATATGGTCGGCTTGCCATGAGGTACCGACGTGTACGACGAAATGCAAATCTAATGAGGTGTACCAACGTTACTATAGTCGAGCGCACGTATATACATACATACGTGCTTGATAAAATTCGAGGCCATTCCGAGGAATACCAACGAAGCTATAGGTCCTCCTCGACGTTTACATTAAAAAGGCATCCAACAGAAAAAGCTAACATAGTAAACGTGGTGTCAGCAGCGTTTAATCTTGTTTACGTAAGGCGAACGTGTATAATAAACACACGACGACGAAAGTCTACCAACTCAATATACACGCAGTATGCAAATCTGGGCTCGAAAGGACTGCAAAAGATGACGCCGGCGGCCTTACATGATTACTACAAGGCCGAGGCGGTCGACGAGAGAGGGAGAGTGCCGCCGTTCCAAATGAGAGAAGGTGACCGATAAACGACGAAAATGTTTGTTCGGGACAAGAGAATGAACATAAATACTGCTGGAACACGTTATTTAGGTAATTTTCCTCGATCGACCGTCAAAGACGAACAGACGATTCAGCTTCTTGTTACGCGCGCAACGAGGTACATACAATAAGAGATAGTTGACGCTATTACAGCTAACTTCAGTATCAACTGTCACACATCTTTTGTAGCATGTTGATGTGAAAAGTGTGAGAGCAGCCTTTTAGATGCTTGAAAGAACGAACGAGAGGAAGTTTTTCATTGTGCACCAAATTAACCAGTGTCACTTTCGTCTATAAACTCCTCGGGCGAGAATAAGTGGAAACTTCGAGCGTTCAGTGGAACACAGATGCACAATTTTCAACTAACACGGAAAGCATGGATGAGACGAGAGGTACATTCAAACTCAAGCCGGCGACAAATAATTTGTACGGACATTTTCCGCCAACGCGTTCCTAAAACTTCTGTTAGTGAGGCACAATTTCTACAACGCGGATAATTTCTTTTACTCTGTTGTACCTCTCAAGCGCATTGTTCCCACCTTCCAATATAAAGACATTCACATCAGGGCAGTTTATTGACAGCTTTGGAAAAATACCGTCGTGGAGACGTTATAGTGAAATTCCATCTTCTTCCGAACTCGAATTAGACCTTCCAATGTAATGTACAGCTGTAAGTTTTTTCAACCCGTCTCAACTCAAATTTAACGACCTCAAACGTTGAGCGAAAAGCGTCAAAAGCCCAACTTGAGCGAGCTAAATTTACGAGGATGATTTTGGAAGAAAGAATTTCAACTTCTACGCGAAAAATTTTATCGCATTCGTACTGCGCTCGTTCTTTATCGTAATATGGAAATAAGGAGGATTATATGTTCCGTATGAGGTCAGCATTTTCACTTTACAAACTTTCCGAGGATCAGAAAAAAAAAAAAAAAACTATGAGTAGGCACAAATTACCGCTTTTTTGTCCTTGCTTTTTCGTTCTTTATTAAAGGGTAGGAAATAAGCCCATGTAGGCGGAGGTCAGTACCCTTATTCATGAGTCTATCTCGTCTCGGTAATTTTTGCGGGGACTTTTTCATACGTCCGCTCGTTTTTTCCTCTCTGCCGCTATTCCGCTGTTAATCAGTTTCGGAATTTTCACGGTATTTAATTCGCATAGTAAAAACTGATAGCGGTATTTAGTTTCTAGCGGGCCTTTTGAATAACTACGGCGTTTTTTTATTTTTTATTTTTTCTCCAATAACTTGTAACTCATTTTTCCAGCGCCGAGCAGATAATTTCCATCATTTTCTAACCATCTTACAACTCTGTCGAGGGTGTACGCACGACAAAATGAATGATAAGAATCACGAATTTTTACAAAATATTTAGAACGATTGACATCGAGTGAGGTATTAAATAAAGTCTGACGATGATCAACAGTTTGAAACTATACCGTAGCCGCAGATATATAGACCAGATCCCAGCCGAATCTATTTGAGATGGTCACTTAATTTGTACCGACATAATACAGAGAATGACCACATTTAACATCCCGCCCAAAAATGAGGAAGGTAGTGTAAATAATCAAACCATTACTATCCTTGAAGCGCCCAAGAAATCTTTTGCAAGTTGGCAAATATTATTCTTTTCATCTGAAGAATTGTACTCTGCTTGTTATATTCATTATTATTTGGAACATGACAATGCGCACGCTCCTAGTCAGTGTTACAGTCATGAAGGAGCTCTGCGACGGATTCTAAGAGCAAAAGAGACGCAGCTCCACCTCCCAATGTTTCGATTTCCGCGCAAGTTCCGGCAGGTCAAGGCGAACCAACAGGACAAGAATAATTGACCAAGCACGCGGAGCCAAATAAAATAACCAAACATCAGAATCTCTAAGATACCTCAGCAAAGCACAGCAAGCTGTACCAACGATTTGCACTGGCCGAAGCTATGGGCATGTCCGACTTGCGGAGCCGATAGACAAATCAACGCAACTAGAGAACGATTATCAAAAACAATACTTCCTCTAGAATCAGGATCGACGAATACATCTTGGTGTTTACAAGAAAGTAGGTTTCAACGTCTTACAAACAAAACAGCTTCACAAGCTACAAGTCTTTGCAATCAATTTTTGTAACCAAAATGATTTTCATAACAACAAAAAACATACCTAAGTTATTTATACAGCACTAAAGAGAGACTGCGACTGCAAACTGCATAATTTTCTTCAGTACAATGCATTTTTCGCACCAACTTCGGAGTATGAATAGATTTCTGATGTAATTTCATTCTCTCATTTCCCCTCTGGTCCTCTTCTTCGGTGAATGCGATAATCGCTCGAACACTACTCGAATAGAAAATGGAAATTGTTCGTTTTATTCTCGCGGATATACCATCTTATCGTATAATAATTTTCTCGTTCGCCTGATCTAAAATATTAGTCGCAGTACCATCCGATGATCTAGAAATTAACTTCAAGTTCCTATTTTCGCGTTATACCCCTAAATTATAGGAATGGCCAAGAATACCAGTATTCGTGAATGTAGTGGAATAGTATAGTCAGACGCACGTGAATCGAAATGAAACCGTATCGCAAAATGCAGTAGTGATTCTAAGGGAAATTTATCGTATGTACTTCATTTATACTGCGTGTGCGAGTCGCATTAATCGAATTTCCATTCATAAAATTCTACGTTTTCCTACTCTTTCAACACTGCAACGATGATTATATTTTTGAAGCCTCGCTTTCTTCGCAAACATTTTCTTCCCTTCGGGGAATACAATGTTTGCATGAATCGAGATCAAAAATGCACACAATGCAAGGAGTAATACCATTAATTTGGATGAATTTTCACTGCGGAGACTTGCGTGCAAGCAGAGCCATAAAAGATTGAAAAAAATGTGACTGTCCCACTTATTGTACTTCTGGTTCAGAGAGAAAAAAAAATGTATAAAATTGAAAAATTTAATTTATTTGTAGTAGGCTAAAATCATTTTGTAATTCATACCTCTTCTTGAAAGACACTGTCCTTTTAAAGAAAAATGACATCATCAATACGGCGACAAATTACCCTTCATTGCAGAAAATTTTCGTATAAATTACTCTTATCTGTGAATGATTTCTGAATTATTTCCTGTGCTATTGATACTTGATTAAACCTGTTCCAAAAGAATTTCCGGTATCTCCGTCGCGTCGCGAAGGTCGGAATATCCTCCGCCCAAGCGGCCGCAACGGAGACCGAACCGACAGCCGAAACGGTCGCCTCTAGAAATAAAGTTGAAGCCGAAGAAAAGGAAGAAGAAGACGACAGTGGGAAAGAACCCAAGAAATATGGAATCAGGAAAACGACCATAGAGGATTATTTCAAAATGTAAGAACTTTCGGGGTCCAGACCCCCGCAGCCAACACCAAAAAGAAGAAAATTGTATAATCTCCCAAGTGAAAAAAAAAATCATCCAATACATTGTGTGAGAAGGTTCAAAATAACAATGGGATTAGCGCAGATATCATTATGCAGATATGATAGGTACTGCTGGAGGTTTATTCAAGATCCGACATCCTACAACAGGAATGGTTGCTGTACCCATTATTAAGAAGACGGGACAGTTTGACTACGGACTATATTGTGGTAGGTTAGGTTCCATCCAAAGGAAGAGTCTGCTCAGCGATCATGATTTGTCTCCAGCCTTTAGTCACATTACGAAACGGATAGTAGAGGGTGAGAAAATTCGCGATATACTTGATTCTGCTCTAAAGATTATTTTGACTTATATCGAGGAAGAAGCTTCTGGTTGTGAATATCAACATCTCGGTCATCACTTATCGATCCCAGCGACAGATCATCAATTGGATGTTAATACTCCTATTAAATGTAATTTTAAAGGGATCGAGTTATTGAAGAAAATCGGATTCTCGGATGGACAAGTTGGGGAGGTTAGCGCTTGTGTGAGTCGGTGCAAGGAATTGTCATCTGAAAGGAGGGGGATGATGTATGGATCGCATTTCGTCGTAAAAAATAATCAGATTATAACTCCATGCCTTCGAGAATTAGAGAGCGAGTATGAAGACCATCCATGTGGAGTACGGCATAAGGCGATTGGGATTCAAACTATAAGTGATGAGGGTAGGAAGAACGAACGTTTTCACATGATCGACGGTTTCTGCTGTGTTATTTGTGGGAGGATTTATGGAAATAGAGTCGATAGAATATTATGCGAAGTATTCTGTATTAATGTGACTATTAAAAACTTTACAGTTCAACAATCGAAGGATAAGAAACACCGAATCGAAACAAAAAGTCGAGAGCCAAGTGCGCCATGAGAAAAAGAAAAAACTTGGCTTAGATGTGAATAAATGGAGCGAGGAGTGGTGGACCGAATCTATTCAACTCGCCATACGAGGAAAACGCGAGACCGTCGTTTCAATCAAGCAATTAAATTACTCGCCGTTACGTCACCGGTTCAATACAAAATATTTAATATAATTTTCTGCAAGCCAATGCGGCGGACACTTGATGACACATGAGTGCGCATTTTAAAACTAGTTTTCTCAACTCATACAAGATTAACCTTTGATACGTTCTCCCCAATGTTGACAGATTCCACACAGAATTCTGCCAACTACGGGGATAAATGATAACGTGTTTCGTTCATTAGAGCTCATTTCACCACAGTGGAAGCCGGAAGAGCAACCGTGTTATCTCACCATCGATGAGAACCATCTATATCAAGTTCCTACATGATTATGAAAATTTCCCAAGACACAAAAGATTCAGAAAAAATCTCAAAATTTATCATAAAGAATGAAATTCACATCCTATAATATTATTAAAAAAAAAAATATTCAAAAATCAAATTTGAATATTATTATAGTTTGGGTAACTTTCATATTCGGCAACACCCACCGGACTAGAGACTAAATTTTGTCACTAAATAAGAAAATTAATATTTAAAACGACAGTGCTGATAGTTCAAGAAACTGCGTTGTCAATGTATACAACTGCGAGAAACTTTTTCCGACTTAATTGCATGTACGTAGTTTTCCCGCATAATGTTTTCGTTTTCGTGTCACAGAAAGGGAATACCGGCCAACTTTTTCACCAACGGCGCTATTCGTGCATAGCCAATTGTACAAATTTATAGTTTTCTGTTCTCTCGTGGTTTGTAGATTTCTTTCTTTACCCCATGCGAGAAACTCGATTCGTACGCTAATTCGTTTTAAATTTTTATTCCGCTGATACTCCTTGATCCCTACACGGTGCACGGGACTCACACGGTGCGACTATAGTCTCCCTAACTTGCTACAGGGTAGAACAAAAGTCATTCGATCTTCTTCGCGTTTCGCAAACCAAAATATTGTCACCTCTATATTTTGCAGATTTTACATCGTATTGAGTGCTACAACATAGATTCAGCGTCAAAAACCAATGATTGACTAGAACTGTTTTTTCTTGAATAATTGTTGACCAGGAAACAAAGAGATACAACTTATTGAAGTAGAACGATCAAACCTTTGTAGTCAAGACTTCAATGAATCGGTATAAAACTCACGCGTACATCTTGATGATATGCAGCGTCTTATCGTATTGTATTTCAGCTCATTAATCAAAAAGTGGTAAATGACGTGTATAGTGCGAAATTCTGCAGAGACGTCGTTTGCTTGCTAATTCCTTTCAAGATATACTCACGATCGTGTCCGCTTCTACGACTACACACAAACTAAATGTAACACTTGGCGAATTATAAAACACGGTACACTTCACTCTGAGACAAGAATGAAATTTCTCACCGAACGTAAAGAGCATTTTCAAAAGACACCCAAGAAGAATGAAATACATCAGCTCAAACTTCTTCATTCACATCCGATGATTGACGTGTACTCAGTACTCGTCCTGTATACAAACCAATTAATACAACGGATTAATATACACATCTACACTTGACAATTGAGGGTGATGAAAAGCATTTTCAGAATACCGTAATTTTCTTTTCCATATCATTAATTGGTTCTTAAATTTATAAGAAATCGTCTTAATTTTCATCGGATTGCGTTTGAAACATTTATAAACTGATACTACGAGTAACTTCAAAGAAAAACAAGAGAAATAATTCAATGCCTTGAAAATATATATTCACTATTTAATATTTTCCGAGGAAGTCGTGTCGGCCTCAAACGACTTCTTGTTAACGATTTAATGAAAAGTTTGAATTTACAAGGGTTATGGATCCATTCTATGTTAATTACTTGAAGAACACCTTCAATCCCCGTCAAAAATTCTAAGATTGAAAATGAGTCGTCGCCGATCTCTGGTTGTGGCGACTGATCGCACTTCAATATGCACGACCGCCCTTGCGTTAAACGCAATTAATAATTTATGTACGCAGCCAGCAGTAGGAATATATCAAACGTGTTGAATAACGGCAGCAATTATTGTTTCCTATCTCAATAAAAAGAGAAGGGTTTCAACGGGCAACCGTATAATTGTTTGGAGTTCTCACGAATTTGTGATGGAATTATCGATCACCAAAAGATCGATAGTTTACACCGGTATCATCATCAGTGCTGTACCGTCAGCGTGAATATTAACTCTACACACGGAGATACCAACATTTATCAAAAATAATAAAATTGTACCTACCGTAATAATAACTACAAAGAACGAGATCAGAAGGAAAAAATCTTCAAAAAAAAATTCAGTTTGTATTATTCTTGGAGGAAATCTACATGATTACCTACCTACTGAAAGTTCATAAGGCGCACGAGTTCATGTCATAGTGTTGAGACTATCGGAACTCGATTTAACTGCGAATGAATGTTGAGAGCAAGTATTCCGTTCAGGTAGAACGAGTGCTGTGTGGAGAGAAAACTCTTTCCTGTACGTGTCACTCAATTTCTTCTCTTTCATCACCGATAAGATAGCAAACTAGGAATAACGTGCACGACTATCACACGAGAAGCTATTGCACGTCTGAAGTTCACACAACAACATAATTCGATGGAAAATAGAGCGAAAAATAAGGGAAAATTTAGCCGTAGAACTTTTCATGCATTTAGACGGTAGGTTCGAATTGAAAAGTCATTTCGTAGCGTTAATTTAGTTTTTCAAACGAGGCACGAGTGCTCCTCTTCAAGCTTACAACATATCCCGAACATAATAATGAAATTTTATCCTCTGAAGGCGATACGAGATACGATACTGAAAACGCGTAAAATTCTTACTTCGACAAACTTATAACGCACCATCGCAGACGACTTTGCATCTCTTCAACTCACATTAACAAACATACCCGTGATAATGAATAGGCATTTTGTTACGACCTTGAGAATGGTTACATTCGATAATTACTAATCGGTATCACCTGCGTCTGCAGAAAGATAACAAAATACAGTTGAATAATGTGAAGCGACTTTCGAATGAAGCAACGAGCTCAAAACACAAAAAGTAATTATTAAACTTTCACAATTGAGATGCGAGCATATAAACGAATCTTGGTTACGTCGCTATATTGTTCTCTTGAAATCGTCGTTTCTTAGTACATACTGAAGTATAGTTTCTTCTTTAAAATTCTTACACTTCCATGCGTGAGACGTTCTTGCTGTAAGGAAGTAAAATAAAGCAAATGCATAGGTCTAATCGAAAAAGTAAGAAAAATTCACCTGTTCACTTCGTCATTTTCGAACTCTGTATGCCCACAAAAAAACACAGCGAGCGATCTAGCGATCTAAAAGACCAATTTCCGTAATTCCAAGTTTCAACATATGAAACTCACGACACCCCACGCTCATTCGAATACGCGCTAGTCTCAATCCGTGCTCGACGATTAAATTCACTAGACGTATTCGATCGATATCGCGTACTTAAAATTGCTAGAATGCGCTGGATTAGCAAATTTTACACTCGATCATCAAGAATTGATCGATTCGATTCGTTATTGGCTTCGTTGTCATCACAGCATTATCTACGAAATACTGCAAAATCCTTTCGAAAAGAAGAAAAAATTGAACAGGCACCAAAGAAATAAGGAATGCATAAAAATATTCTTCAAACATCAATACATCGTATCCTATGAAATTTACTGCGTACGTATTCCAACTTCCAGCTTCGCTGAATGAAATTGTAATATTTGTAGGTGAGTGTTTGTGTTGATA
This sequence comes from Aspidiotus rigidus, assembly GCA_035079385.1. NCBI lineage: Eukaryota > Metazoa > Arthropoda > Insecta > Hemiptera > Diaspididae > Aspidiotus > Aspidiotus rigidus. Next base: position 112,436 of record JAVHKY010000074.1, on the reverse strand, counting down.
GAATTCATGAAATACGTAACTCATATTAACAGAACTTCAAGTTCGGAGACTAGTCAATACTATATAATGAACTTCTGATTACCAATAGCTCGAAGGAGGGTAGAGATGAGTGTACGAATGACGAAGTAATAGTTTCCACAAAATTCGAATAACGATTGTCTTTGTCTACGACGGCGTTAATTTACGTCTACGTACAAAAAAAGTAACCGAACTCGTTCAAGACGATTGAGCACTTCACACATGTTTTACAGTAAGTACAACTACAGAAAAAAGTGATCGAAAATTCAATTTGACGACCATCTATAACTATAGTAGGACCCAGAGTTATTCTCATCGCATATTATATGTGTAGTGTAATAAATAACGAGGTGGCCCCAAATTCGATAATTCAAGATACGAACGCTAGCCTTTTCTGATGAGAATACCTCCAGATCCTTGAACTGACCTCTGATCGCAACGTATTTTCCATGAAATGACCGCCGACTTGATCGCCACATCCATACGTCGAATGCTCTGCCATAAAACCATTAATCCCTTGGAACGAGTAGTTCTTCGAATGTTCACGATCAGAAATGAAAAATAAGTGTAAAAGATCCAAAGCGGAGTCAATCGAAAACAACTCGAGATCACTTTGACGGATTACATTTCAAAGAAGGTGAAAAATTTGCGAACAACATTAAAGCAAACTTCTGCACCTGCTCTACATTTGATTAGAATACCACGAAACTCGAAGTCTCGAAAGAAATGCGCAATGCACTACCAAATTTGAATGAAAATGGTGGATCACAATGGTGGACGGACGCCCGACAGATGTCAACTTTATTCACACATACACAAACACATTACAATATTACAAAACCGCGCCGCGCCGCGCCGTCGTGCCTTCACCTTGTTGAGGCTGGAGTCAGGACTCAGGCTGCGGCTACAATGAAACAAACTGAGCAACGGGCAACCTAAACAAATTAGTTTGATTCGGTTGCTTGTTTTTTTACACACCACTACCGTTTCAAAATTACTCGTTGCGCGTTGCTCGTTGCCAACTTTGCGTATTGTAGCTGCCATCTCAGGAGCGCTGAAGATGCTTATAGACTATAGAGAGCGCTAACATCAATTATCTATTGATCAATAATTATTATTTTCATATCATTTTTCATAGATTATTTTTTTATTTCCAGTTCTTGATTTCATTTTGTTTGAAATGGTTAAAAACAGTTACAAACTGTACAGTGTGGTATACTTTATGTGTAGATCTGTGACTTTGATGGACAAATACCTATAATTTGCTTTGGGTAAAGGGATAATAATTATACCTAGTTAAAATCAAGCCTGCTTGTTAACTTGAATATTCTGTAGTTTTGATGAAAAGTCATTGACGTAAGCTAAATACCCTCACATAATATCTGCATTCTATTTTATTGTGAATAATATGATGTCCCAAAACCAGAATGAACATATAGGTTAATCTCAATGTTTTGATTTCCAAGGAAGATAAAAATCATCCAGTGAATTCTTCAATTAGGTATTTTACTGTTCAGTAAAATAAGAACTAGAGAAGGACAGTTTAGTTAAATATGTGTAATGGATAATATTGAAAAACACTGTTGGACACCATTTTGTCAAAACTCTTTTGTATTTGAAGGAAGAGAGCTGATAAAATAGAAATATATTTCTTTTTACTGAAACATTGTCACCCTTTAAATTGGTCAATTTCCTCAATAAGTGCTACGTACTGGTACAGGGGAGGCCAAATGATGTTACCACTTTCCTGTAAGGGCTAGCAAAAAAATGGTAACATCAAGTAGCCCCTACTTATATTCTATCATATTATTTTTGTGGCATTTATTTGATTACCTACCAAAGTTTTTTTGCTTCCTATTTTGACAAAATATTCTAGATGAGTAGGTAATTGAAATCTATAGGAACAGCTTCATTTCTTCAGCGTATTCTTAATTCTCAAACTGAAATCATTAGACTGTAGGCTATGAATCTTACATCGTCACTTTTCCTATCTTTGTTTCTTTTCCTCAATTGACTCGTGCATACGCATTTATTTCTCTACTATAATACTACCGCTCTGTCCATTTCTTATAATAAATCTGATACATCACAAGAAAAGGACGAGAAGCAGAAGATAGCGTCGAGTGTAATATGTTACATTATTTCGTTCAACAGACGTCTTACAACCCCGCTATAGCTGTAAGCTCTAATAGAATTATCGCAGAAACTTTTTTTTTTTTTCTTTGTTAAGAATGCGTCGGTTATAACTTGAAAGGATAGCTGCAGAAAGACAAACGTGAAAAATATTTTCCACAGGATCTCGCGTACAATTTACAAAAATGAGGAAACATGTTAATATTCTCTTGCACAGATTTCTTTCCTCATTCTCTTTTCCCGTCTGTTTCTCCAAAGTACCTCATCTCCTCTAGGTGTTGACAAAAAATGCAGGTAAATTGACGCGTTATTGAAATAATTATAGTGGAATACGATTTTACAATTTACTGTTTCCGGAAACTCGTTATAGATACTTAGAATGTGCATTTGGTAGAATTTTATGAGATATATTGATTTACTTCCTGTAAGTAATTAGAGAATCAGGAGCACATCTAAAGCGGTTAAATGACTTCATGATAATAATATAATGACTATACTAGCAAATAAAACCATAATTGGGTGATTAACTAAATTATACGAGAAATTAATCTCAACAGGTAGCAATTTTCATAAATCATATACCTAGGTACAAAATGTACCTAATATTTATGATGAGTTGTAATGCAGAAAAACGAAAAATTCAAAAGCTAGGTATCCCATAAGCTCAGAATACTTCAAACGTCAATGGTTTTAAATACAAAAATTGTCTAATTAAAATTTTTTCCTAAGCGTATCAAATTAGGTACTAAGTATCTAATGAGATTTTAATACTAAAATAAATAAAATTAAAAAAAAAAAAATAAAACCTATCGTTGAAAAACAACTTTTGATATAGGTTATTGATTCAAGCTAGAATTGTCGATCTAAATCTGGATAGTAAAATCAGTCTAGTTCAATAAATTTTGTGGAAGGGTCAGAGGTAATTTTGTCAATTAAAAACATTAACAAAATTCTATAAATTTTTTATTTCTTCTTGTTGGTCACTTAAATCTTGTGAGAGAACTTGCAAATTTTTGGAATAAAAGGTGGGGTACGGGATTAAAGTGAAGATATGAAATAAGTCCAAAAACTTTATTGATGGCAATTTCAAAAGTAAATTACCGGTATTCCTCCTTTTCTTCATGAATAATGCGCATTTAATAATACAGCGCAAAGAAAGTTTTAATCCGTGTTTATGTAAGGTATATTTTCGACGCATGTAAACATCTTTGTGGTATCGACAGGGAATTCAATTGTAAAACAGTCAACGTGTATACGACCTACATACCTACATTTTTTGCGCGTAAAAGTCTGGTCCGTTGGTATCGATGATGGACAGAATTCTGTATGTTTATCAATTATCTATCTATAAATGACAAAATATTAGGGTAGACATGCTAATTACTTACCTATTTGTAACAATTTAGTCTGTTATCAAACAAGAAATAAAAATGTAAGTTCAGATAAAATTGGTGGCTGATCAGATGACCTGCACAATGAACTGTATGGGCAAATAGAGTAACTTACAAACCTAAATATTGAAAATGGTCGCACTGGTATTTTTCACTTGATGATGTGCACTATGTAGAGAAACTTTGGAAATATGAACTAATCCACTTATCCATCAGTAAGTACAACTTTTTGATGAACTTTCTAATAAGTGAATGACCATCTCACTCATATTTTAGATTCTGTTCCATGAATTCTATATTTCATTTCATGGTCTAAATGCTTTTTTTTCTTTTAGTCGCAAAAAAAGACGCAAAAAATATCTGTTCCTTTGAAATAAGATTACACGAGTGAACTGCGTCAAGCGAATTAATAATTGATAAACTTTGACTAAACAAGGAAAGAACGTTGGGTAAACACACAGGCCTACTTATACAAAAAATAAATAAATAATAAAGTTTTTGTTCGCTATTATGGGATTTACGTAATTTATCTGAAGAAAAAGAATTGGAAGTATTAAATTTTCAGATTCGAAGGAAGGTCATGAAATTAAAAACTAAAGTCTATACACAGGTACACATCCTGCCCGATAATATTTTTAACCTTAAGGCTTTTTCAAACAAATATAAAAACCAAAACGTATTTTATATGGTGGAAAAAAATCCTCACGTTTTTCAATGATATTGCACCTTATATTTTGATTGAAAAGACTTTTAAAACAGTGCTAATAATTTGAAGATTATTTATGATGTGCGTCTAATCATTAGGTAGGTATTATTGAACTTTTTAAGATTTTCAATTGGTAATGATTACATGATGGCAAGTCCGAGCCTAGAGCGACAGAAAGCGATACAAATGTTTCAGGCGATGGTCAAGATCTGGTTACATCTTCTACTCGGAACTAGCTCATTGACAAAGCGGATATTCAATCTGGGAATTTTATATCAGGCATTTTATCAAATATCAGCGATACTTTTCGTCTCTGGACTCTTGATCAGCGTACACCGTATTCCGACGTACAGATTGCAAACTCAATTCCTCATGTTTCCCGTGGGAACTTCACTATCTGTTATAGTAATTTTTCAAATTTTCTGGAGACGAAAAAGGTTGATCAGGTATTTTGAAGACATCTTACGCTCCAGTGAATGCTCTCTGGGCGAAACATGTTTTATCCGCGCAATAAGCCGATTTCAACAGGTTAGTGCTATTGCTGTACCTATCGAACTTCTGCGTGTGATGAATTTTGTAATGATTCCGTTCTTCAAAAGTCACATTAAGCAAGATTATCCTAGTCAAAATTCAATTATTGTACCTTTTGTCTTGACCTGCAAGCACCCTCACGCTCGCATGACCAACGACAGTTTTCTGGACAATCTTTGTTGGGATGTTGAAACGTATCCACAATATTTAGTGAAACATTTTCTCATAAGCATTCTAACCATCCTTACCATCATACCGTTTTCCACGCTCTTAATTCTCTACCTTTTCGTCATCATCTACATCAAAGCAAGCGCAGACGTAATACAAGAAGAACTGGAGGATTTACAACATTCGGATGAAATTGTTCTCGAAGGGGAAGAGGATATGCCAGAACTGCGTAAATGGAGTCATTCAGGGAAAGATCGGCAATACAAGGTGCGGGAGAAACTTTGTGATGTGATTACGCACTACCAAAACTTTTACAGGTACGATTTCCTATATAGTTGTGTATGAAAGATATTTTTAAACAGGATGACTATGAAATGACTCTAGATCTTATCCTGGAACCTCTAGACTAGTAAGATGTTGCGACGGGGTCGGTATGTCTGTCGCATTAATTCTAATAAGAACCTGCACGTGTGAAGTATGGGACGATATTCTAGTAGTTAATTTGTTGTAAGTGTAAGGAGTCATGCCCTAGCCCTTGGTCAATTAAATCACAAAGAATTCTCGGCAGCTCTTTAGTACTGTGTGGGACTATAATTGCTAGGAGAGGCCTAGTATAAATAATAAAAGGCGATAAGAGCTATGATTCAAAAAAGTTTTGAATTTCAAACTTACCTCCAAAAAATTGTTGATTAAAATAATTCAAAACCCTAGCCGATCAATTTGTCTCACACACGTAGGTACCCATTTGATCTTTGATTTCAAGTTGACCAGTATCTAATTTTTGTGACCTGTCACAAAGAAATCGACCTTATGAGCTTCATACCGCAAATTATTCTCATGACAGCTCATATTTCTGCAAATCTCAATCTCCATTTTTCAAACCAGAACATAAAAAATATTATACAGCAATTATACTTGCATTTTTTTTTTCCTTTATCAAATTTCAGAACAATGAGCAACACCACGCCAATTTTTAATTCCATGGCCGAATACTTTGTATCACTTTTTTATTTGTTCTCATTGATCATTTTGGCGCCAACGCTAAGAGAACCTGACGTAAGTTAAGCCTCCGAGTAGTTATGGATTTTTCAAACTGCTCCTTTATGGTTCTATGTTTTTTTTTTTTTTGTTTTTTTAGTTATTTTTCGATCCAGTCTACGCTGGTAGGTCGATGAGCACTCTTTTCGCTATATTTGTTGCATTTTCATTGTGTTGTTACGCGGGACAAGTGATTCAGGATGCAGTGAGTTACAGATTTGTGTATTTACGATTCGACGACGCTATATACTCACTATTATTGAGACTACTTCATTCTTTTGATTTATAGAACACAAGGATCGCCGAAACTGCCTACAATCTACCTTGGTACGATGAGTCGATCACCAATCAAAATCTACTCTACAGTTTCCTTTTGATCTTACAAAAGCCTTGTCAAGTGGTTATTTTCCATCGCTTGAGGATGGAGCTTCGCCTATCTCTCATCACCTTGTATCGGATGTATTCGGTATTGAATGTTCTGCTAAAGCTGTTGAAATAGATGGATAGAAACAACGCCTGCACCTCAACAAAATTTCGAAAATTTAAACTGTTCATCGAAAGCTAATAAACAAAGAAATGAAATTGGCATTTGCCTCCACACAAGATGAGAAACTTTTATTGACGTGTCGGTGAATCCTCGGCACCGTCATCAGATATACTAAAAAACCACGAAAAAAAAATTCTCTTATAATTATTGTGTCTCATATGATGGTTCAATTACTGTCTACAGTTCTGATGTTGAAGAAGACTCCTACTCAAGACTATTGACAAGACCCCTGTTCAGGGCTGGAGGGAGAGCTTCTTTTTTACGATGTGCGATATAAATCGTGGCGATTTTTTGTGACGAGTTTTGCACAAGTAAGCCCCAGGAAAAAACGTTAGGAAAACCTTCAAAAAACCGTGACGGTTTTTCTTGACGGTGTATAAAATATGAACGTTCTCAAGTTTCTTAGTATGGTCAGAAAAAGAAGAAAAAGCAGGGGAATAGGTGATCAGAGTAGGCTGGGGGCGCCTGAGAACTGGAAATCAGGAGCAGAAAATCTGAAGGAGACAGATTCTAATATCCGAAAAAAAAAACAATAAAGTTTTCTTGGTTTCGTTGCGGGTTCAATTATTGCAACATTGTGGGGGTGGACCGTCATTATTATTGAGATTAAAAGCTCTCCCTCCTTTTCCCATCCTCATGCCTTTAAAACCCGGTCCTTCTGATCACTTTTTATAGCACGGAGGAAAATATCATTATTCTAAAAAACTCTCTTCATTCTGATGGCTAGCTCGGGCTAGGTCAATAAAATCGATAATTTTTTTCAGACTACGCAATTTTCAGTCAATCATAATCGGACAACGAAAGAAAATTTTTCAATTAATGAAATTGGACTATTCATAACCGGGTCTATAATATAATAGTCTTACGGAGTTTCTTTTTGATGCGAATGAAATGAGAGGAAAAAAATGTAAAAATGCTCGTACGTATACGAATTTTGTTGCACGAGTTCCCACAATAATTCAATGAGAAAGGTACTATTCTCTGATACGTGAATTCGAAGTGAAAGTCGACAACGACAGAGCGAGAAATAGTTTACAAAGCGTTTTATATGAATTTCGAAGTCAAAAATCTTAGCAGCGGCATTATATTCGTAATTTCATTTTAAACCCGGTAAAATCATTAATTTAATGGAATGTTCTTCTGCAGCAGCGTCACTTCAATTCAATTTAGTCGGCTACCACCTTCTCTCATAACCATTCTAAAATCTAACCGACGAAACGAATATTGAGGGGAAATTTTTTTACAATAAGTACAGCTTAATGCCTGTGTAGGCATACACACACTATATACCGCACAAGGTGGGAATTTTGCGATAGAATTCTGGTTCTTCGCACGAACTGTCGCTGTATACATATTAAAATGAATTATTTTTGTTAGTAAATTCCAAAATATGAACAGTTTTTTTTTTTTTTTTTTACTTCTTGCGCGCTGTATGGATCTTCTCGTAAATTTTTCTGTCACTGTTCGTTCAAGGTACAATTTAAAGCAATTCTTTAATTTCAAGTTTCTGAAATTTATGATAGTGACATTTTCCTCGTGAGTACGAATTCGAGATCATTATTAACAGTGTAGTCACACTCGTAACAAATTGAAAGTCAATGGTGGAACACAGGGTGTAATTTTGAAACCGAAATTTTGAATTTTTACAAAGAGTCGAAAATATAGAAATTTAATTAAAGATCAAAATTCACAAAATTAAAACAAACCGGTCGCGTTAAAATAAAGTGTCAATTGTGGACTTAAAATATTAATTTTAATTTTGTGTATTTTAATTTTAATTTTGTGAATTTTGATCTTTAATTAAATTTCTATATTTTCGACTCTTTGTAAAAATTCAAAATTTCGGTTTCAAAATTACACCCTGTGTTCCACCATTGACTTTCAATTTGTTACGAGTGTGACTACACTGTTAATAATGATTTCTGAAATTTATGTTTCTCGTCAAAATAGGTAATCCTGATTGGGTCTACGGTTTCATGGTTGAGTTTTAGAAACAAGGCTCATGGAAAATATATTTCTAAGGTTTAATGGATTTCCAAATTGATAATTTACCTCAATATTTTTAGATTTACCAAAATAGGTGCATTGATTAGTGATAAATCCATTGTACAATTTATATTCATGAAGTTAGAGCCAAGTTGGATAAATATTCTCTTCATAATTTTGGTCTTCCCTTCAAAGCTATCTCTAGAATTCCATAAGATTTTACTTGAAGATTTTCAGGCTATATTCGTCCGTCCAAAAGAGGTAGGGACACCAGGAAGATGAAGCCAGAGATTATGGTAAATACTGAAATGGGATCGAAAGATAGGGAAAGGAGTTAAAAAGAAGATAATAATAATAATCTTCAGGCCTCATTGTCTGAGGATCCGATCTTCTTCATTGGTCTGGGTTCCATTTTCGCATGTATGCTCTGAGGTGGCTGATGAGCCCGATTCTTGACAGCACGACTTTTCCACATACGTCGCAGGTATACGTATCCCGGGGTGTATCGAGCGACAGTGACCTTCGCGGCCTGTTATCGGAGATACCGCAAATTGTAGGACAGTTCTACCTCCATTGCGTTCTTTCCGTACAGGCGCTTCCCATGTTTTCTCAACATTCAACTTTTTCAGTAGTGCATGGCAGACATCTTTGTATCTCTTCCTCTGCTCTCCACTAGTGCGACGACCCGAGGTTAGTTCCCCATAGAGCAGCTGTTTGGGTAATCTATAATCCGGCATTCGGTGTAGGTGCCCCATAGCCAGCGTAGCATACTGCGAGCCAAGATTCGCTCTATAGGGTCACATTCGGCCATTTCCAGCACACGTACATTACCCATAAATATATAATCTGACCACTTGATGTTCATGATTTTCCGTAAATGGCGCTGGTGGAATTTCTCGAGTGCTCTGACCTGTGCTCTGTACGGTGTCCAGCTCTCGCTTCCGTATAAGAGTGTGGGTATTACCACGGCGCGATATACTCCAACCTTGGTTCGCCTCTTCAGATCTCTATTGTCAAACACTCTGTTTTTAAGTTTATATACGGCGTTGGCGCCTTTCCGTATGCGTTGGCTAATCATTGCGTTTAGTCCGCCATCGCTTGCTACTATTCCCCAGTGGTAGCAGAACTCACTATAACCTTTTCTATTTCCGCTTCACGAATTTCGACTTTACTGTCGTCGGGGGCGTTTATTGTTAGGAGTTTCGTTTTTTTCGTGCTAACTTCCATTCCAATGAGTTCATAAACCTGGACAAACGTGTCCGTATCTTTTGAACTTCCGTTTCTGTGTGCGCCAACAGTACCAGGTCATCAGCATACTGGACTTCCGTGATAAAGCGACAGGCAGCCTTTTGGCTTTTCATCCTCCTGGGGTTGAAAAGTCCTCCTTCGTAAATGCTGATGCCTCTATCGAGTAGCTTCCTATTCACGAGGGTTATCATCGCCGTCATAAATGCGTTGAAGAGCAGTGGGGCTGCAACACATCCCTGTCGTACTCCGCTGGTTACCGGGAAACCGTCAGTTAACTCACCGCCCACTATTACACGCGCTTCATTTCCTTCATGCAGACTTGCCAGCACATTGACGAGCTTAGCTGGGCATCCGAATCGACGAACAGCCGTCCAAAGCGCCTGTCGAAAGCTTTTTTCAGATCTATAAACCCGTGAGTTTTGCTCCTTTACTTTTTCTTGGATCTGTCGTACTGCGAACATCATGTCTACTGTTTCTCGACCTGGTCGAAAGCCTGCCTGCGACTCCGGGAAAAGCGCTTCTCATACAGTCTGACGGCGGGTTGTGATGATTCTGGCCAGTATTTTCCCAGCAGCATTTAGTAGCGATATGCCTCGGTAGTTCGTACAGTCTGCTCTATCGTCCTTTCTCTCATATATGTTGACGACAGCGGCGTCCCGGAAGTCCTTCGGCACTCTTTCCTCTTCCCATATTTTCAGGAAGAGCGCATGCAGCTTCTTGTACAGCTGCTTTCCCCCAAGTTTTAATATTTCGGCCGGAAACGCGTCGAGTCCAGGCGCTTTGCCGTTTTTGAGCAGTTTGATTGCGTTCTCAATCTCCTCGGGTGTTGGAGGTGCGTCTAGTTCTGAGAATTCCGGGAATTGGGGTAATGATGCTACGGCTTGCTCTACGACTGCCACTGCTGTCGGAGCGGTGTTCAGTAGGTTTTCGTGGTATTCCTTCCATCGGTTTCGTATATCTGCTGATTGCTTCAGAAGCGTCCCGTTTTCGTCGTGTACTGGGCATTCTCTGTTGTGTATGGGACGGAAAAAGGCTTTACTAACGTGCTTGTCTGCATATTTCTGTATTTCTGCTGCTTTGTCTCGTTATCCGCAATGCCCTGGCCTTTGCTGCCTTGTACTCCTTTTGGAGATTCACTTCGCGTGGCTTGTTCAAAAGTTGCTGGTGACAGTTAGATTTGTGCGCTATAAAGCTGCTTCGATCTCCTCACTGTTTTCGTTAAGCCAGCCGGGATTCTTCTTTTTTGGAGCCTTTCCTAAGGATCTTCCACGCGTCCTCCACTGTGTCCGCGCTCTTGTCTGCCAGTCTGTTCAGCTGCTGTAATATCTCGCGCGCAAACTTGCTCTTTGTTTTGGGTCGTGTAGGCAGTCTGTGTCAAGTCTGGTCGCCTAGTCCTGCGCTTGGAGACACGGATCCTCACTCGGGATACCAGCAATTGGTGGTCTGTGCTACATTCGGCGAAAGAAGTAGACGTAAGGGACCAGGGTTGAATAATAGTTAGCGCGATGGAGGTTGATGGAATGTTTATCGATCGAGGTGGCCAATGTTTCTAATTCTCCGCCCTAACTTTCAAACTGAAGAAGTAGTTGATAATATCACTATTTCATAAAACTATTCAATTAGACTCCGGCTTAAAAAGCTAGGCACAAAATTTTGTTGCATCGGTCAATCTTTATTGTCCAGGAATCATTGAGTTTTCGCTATTGACTCGTCTACTGATAGTAGTTTTAATAAAATTCTTATACTCGTAGTTCTTCGGATAAAGTGATCCCGGAAATGATAATCAACGCGATACTCCCATCAACTATAACAGAAAATAAACCTTTCGCTATACTCTGTCCGCAATTCCCGCTCTCAGTAACCCCTCAGGTATCCTTAATCGTCATCTGTCTTAGTTTCGCTCACTGCAATTACTATCGCAATTTAGTTTTCTCTATTTACAGTATGCGAGCCCCATGCTAATACAGTGCCATAATTTCTCTGGACTGAAATGAATTCAAACTATATAGCGCGCGAAAACAAAATAAACAGCAAATGTCACCAAAAGCGAACAACGGTACATCGGGAATGAATTAATATTGTAAACGTATAACGAGAAAAAATGGAATAAAAGTCATGAAACGACGGATGAAAATTGTAGAAGAGAGAGAGAGAGGAAAAAAAAAAGGAATGTCGAGGGACGGGAAGGAAACGAGATTACGGAAGTGATTTTCTGATTCAGTTTCGTAATAGTGCAGCTCGATTACAAATCCGTCGAACGACACTTACACCAGCGTTTACAGAATGATAAGCCCATTATGAAAGCCGCCAGCGCGCCAGAGTAATATCACTTTGAAGAGGTATAGTGACTCGCATGGTAAAAGATTTTTCAACGTTCTTATATTATTCCGCGATACCCTAGCAACGCTGACCGATAAATTCAGCTATTACGAATCCCGACCGCGATTCTTTTATCGCTGTATATAGAGTATGTGAATGTGTGTATAACTTTTCGTATTAAAGCCACGATATATATATCGTGTATACAGTACGTGAAAACAGTTTTCTTTCGTACATTCTACCCACCCGTGTTATTATCGTACTAGTATTCGTTGTTTGCACGTCGGGGGTTCAATTATCCCGGTGTAAAGCCGTTAAATGTTCTTTCATTCTCCCGAATAGCCGTGTGTATTGTGTTTTAATGGTTACTATCGGATTACACAGCAGACATTTAAAGAAAAGTGGAAAAGTATATTGTGACGAGATTGAGACTCAGCGTGAGGTTGTCATTTCTAACTTTTCAATACTGCAACAGCTTTTGTTTAAGTGTCACCATCATGTAAGAGTATATGTCTGTATTGATGACGAACAATATTTGCTCTTCAGAAGTATCACTTTGTTGTCCTCTGAAGGCGGGTGTAGAATTTGAGACTTTTTTCTACTTGTCATAGGAAATGAAAAATAGAAGTGCTATCATGTTTGATTTTGTCTCGTTAAAGAGCATTTATATGTGTAGCAGACTGAAAAAATAATAATAGGAACAATTCTAGAATCTTTAGTTGACGAGATCCTGCTATTTACAACCATCAAACAGCTACTCCTCAATAGATATCGAATTTCTCCATTTTACTTTCAAATACTCCCTGCTTGGCTGTAAAATTGCAGAAATTTTCAGGATATCACAGTTAATGAGGGAGAAATACAAATTGCGGCCGTCAAACTGCGGCCCAGTTGGAAACCGTCAAACTGCGTCCGGAGTATAAATGCTCACACTGCGGCCATAAACAAATTGCGTCCGGAGTGTAGAAGCTCATACTGCCACCGTACACAAATTGCGTCCCAGTTCATCCTAAATGTTATGTTAAGTCGTTTGGAATGAGGAATATTGCGGTTCCTGCAATTTAGAAGTCTGCAAAACATTCGCCATAATTGCTGCACATTCAAGACTGTAGTACTCGCACATAAGGATCGCAGTAATGAGTGATAAATACCAGAGTACTCGTGACAATTGGTGTTCATCTCTACCGTTTTCTGAATATTGTGTTACCGTAATTAAGTTATCCGTAATGTCTCGTGTAATGTTGAGTGAACGCGGTGCCGAAATAGGAGTTATTGATGGTTATAAATTGAGGTACCAGAAATCGCTGAAGGATGGATCAAGATGGTGCTGTACAAAGAAGACTTGCCAAGCGTTTTTAAAGAAGAATGCTGCCGGTGACATCATTTCTGATGATCCCTCTGGGTTTAACTTCATGTTCCTTCGATGTTGTGGGGCCATTTCTCAACATCCCTAAGGGCCGTTACTATGCAGCGGATGGGTGAGCTTTTTGTTAAATCTGGTGTCCCTCATGAGGAAATGGTGAATTCTTTGACCTATTGAGGGTCTGTTGGTTCCCGAACTGTTGTAAATTTAATGGTAAATTCTACGGGTTCCCTGAAGAGGAGGAGATCCCTATTTGGTCTTCGCTGGGTTCTCTTATTTCGGAAGATTTTATGTCTAAATTTGAGGTTGACCTGTTCTCTTCAGGCCGGGTGTTTATGAGTCATATACACCATTGTGTGCATGGACCGGTCCTACAGAACCCTTTGGTGAGTTTCTTTCTTATCTAAACAGCCCTTACCCTTCCATAAAATTTACACTGGAAGTTGGTGACTCCGCTGTAAACTTTTTGGACTTGTCTGTTTCCGTCATTGACGGTGTCCATGAACTTGGTATTTATAGAAAAAATACCTCGACCGATATTACCATCCATGGGTCGTCATTCGTACTTGTTGCCCACAAAGTTGCTACTTTTAATAGCCTGATACATCGCTTGATTTATATCCCCCTAAGTCAGGCCGCTTTCCATAAAGAATTAATGACTATAAAGCAACTGGCTAGAGTATATCCGGTCAGGGTTGACATTGATCTTATGGTTCGTAGGAGGCCTCGACTCTACGACCTCCCTCCCCCGGGATTCGCACCACGATGGTGGGAAACGGTGGAATAAACTCCCATTTCTGGACAAGTTTTCATCGTATCTGGACCGTATCCTCCGCCCCTTCGGTTTTCGGTCAGCCTTTCATAATTACACTACTGTCAAGAGTCTTTTCGTGAAATTAAAGGACCCTATTCCAGTAGCCGAAAAATGAGGGGTCTATAGGGTGGCTTGTGGAGATTGCCCCAGCGTCTATATAGAGATGACCAGCCGTCAACTCCAAATTAGAATTAACGAGCACAAAAAAGCTTACATGAGAGGGAAAGTGGGGGAGTCAGCCTTTGCTGATCATTTGATTGAAAGTGGTCACAATTTTAAAGATAGGGAAAATTCGCATTTTAGATGTCTGGCCCTTGAGGAAATAGAAATCCTCCGACATCGGAATAATAGTGGCGTTACCGTTTTGAACAGGTACATTCCTGAAGAAGGATTGATCGAACTAGTCTACGGGAATGATTCACATTTAATTTCGATCATCACTCCGTTTGATGTCCCTTGTTCTTGTTGGTGTTGGGTTTAGTTGCTTTCTACACTTCGAGAATGGCTGTTTAGCCGAAAGCGCTCAGTGTTTTCAATTTCGTGCGGTCCTTTTGCAGTTTCTTTTTGTTTTACTCCTTTGAGTATTCTGTTAATTATGGACGACCGTAATTTTTTACAAAAACGTATCCCCCTCCTATAGACCGATTCCCCAGTGACGTCACAGTGTTGATAACAGTGAGCGATGGTGAATCAAAGTACCCATATTTGTAATCGATATTATGATTATTGGGCCAATCATGACATCGATTTCCATAAGAATACACAGGGAACGATTCGATCACATATAGATATTCAAAAACAAGGTGTTCCTAACGTATTAGAGATCTCTATCTAGAATCTAGAAGTTCTCTGGAATTCAAATATGTAGCTTTTATTGCTGACGTACTTCTTGTTCTTGAATACTAGTGAATGATCGAAACGTTCCCTGTATATTCTTATAGGATTCTATAATGGCTGCCCCAAAGCCAGCAGCAGAGAACAAGCATTCAATCAAAATCGAAGATGTTGACGTCATGGAGAATTGGTCTTTCATATATCTATAGCTCGGAGATCGGTGTGTATAGCCTAAAAGATAGCCCTTTCAAGTAACTCTCCTATCCTGTCATATCGTCGTTGGATCGAAAAAAACCTCCTATGTGCCATTTTTTGAGAAATGCACTTTTTTATATGGTTGGACACGGAATTTCAAGGCGCATCGACTGGAAAAATCCCCTATGTGCTAAGTTCAAAATTACGCCGGTAGGAGCGGTTTTGAATACCTCCTATGTGCACCATCCAGAAAATGTGGTCTCGAATACCTCCTATGTGCAGAGCAAACCTCTTATGTGCAATATTTAGGGCCAGGAATTCCTCATCTGTGCAGAGCAAACCTCTTATGATTGTGCAATATTTAGGGCCAGGAATTCCTCCTATGTGCATTTATCGTCCAATACCGCCGTATTTTAGAGAATTTTAAAAATTTTTTGTTACTACTGTATCAAAGAAGCTTTTCCACATTTAATGAGACGTTTCCAAAGTATTTTGGCCCTCTTTTCACAAAATAATCAGTTTTTTGCTTCTCCTGTAAAATTTTATTTTTGCCACATAGGAGGTTTTTTCCGATCTAACGACGATATATAGCTTGGAGATCGTATCATGTATAGTTTGGAAGTTGAAATTTTTCAAAGTCCCCTTCGTATCATATTTAGCTCCAAAGTCCGGGTCCATGACGTCACAATTTGATGACGTCATAGGTCAGCCTTGTCACGTCACAATCTACATTTTTCAGAGCCCACGTGCCCAATATAAAATAGGTTCCTTTTTTGTTAAGGTGCAAAAAAAAGGATGATATTTTATGTCTCGTGATAGCTATGGTACGATTTTATAAGTGATTTGGAGAAATGGCTCCGAAATCGCTCAACGTTCAGTAAGTAAGTCAAAAGAGAAAGCAGATGCATTCGGTTCCAGCCCCCTTTTCCACCCTAATGACCAAGTCTCCACATTCTTCGGTGGCAGACCTCAAATAGGTAAAGACTAGTCCATAAGGGGTAGGCTCCCAAAGTCTCAGCTCTATAAGATCGAAATTTTTCTGAGTCCACTTTGAAAAACATAATATGAAACTCGTCAAAACAGGAAAAATGTTTCCTCCCAAAACAGGTTCCTGCCGTTATTGCCCTGATCAATAGCTTCCTACGCATTGACTTCTTAGTTCGCAATCTCCAACCCTTTACAACGAATTTTGATCTTTCAAAAAAGCAGTCTCGATAATGGAAGACATGACCTTCGACTAATTTATTCTCAAGGTGACTGTTCCCAAAAGAACTTCATTAAAATCACAAATTTTTCATGTTCAGCATCATGGCCCGGTGAATTGTTACAGCTCCAGGAGCAGTGGCTCTCTAAGCATAACACTTGTTACGAGGGTGCTACAGTGCAAATGGCTTTCTAAGCACAAATAACGCTTTTGAAGCTGCTAACGACGGTATAAAAAGGGAGCACACCTTGAAAGAGAACCTATCTAAGACTGCTTTCCCTTTGCGGAAGTTGCAACCCTGGGAGATACAGGAAAAGAAGATCCCTGCAGAACT
Source organism: Aspidiotus rigidus (assembly GCA_035079385.1). Lineage (NCBI taxonomy): Eukaryota > Metazoa > Arthropoda > Insecta > Hemiptera > Diaspididae > Aspidiotus > Aspidiotus rigidus. Next base: position 95,607 of record JAVHKY010000074.1, on the reverse strand, counting down.
TGAAGAGACAATTTATTACGTAACTGCGAGGGCTCATCCAAGTGCTCAAAGTGCAGCAAAGTAAAAAAAAAAAAATGTCAAAAAAAACGTTGCGCACATTCAAAAAGAAGAATACAAGAAGGGCAAATTTTGCCAATTTTCAAAAATGAAATTTTGGTTCTGGAAGATTTGCATTCCAACCTATGGATACTGTCCGTGTGAACTTTTGCCATTTATTTTCATTTGTATACTGTGATAATTTGTTTTTACATCGCATTTCAATTTACTGCTGGTTCCTCAGTTTCTGTATTTTCATTTCTTACGGCACAATTCAATTGCTTATAGTACTATGGATCGTCCTTTTTTACTGCTCAGACAAGCCAAAAAAGAATTCTCAATGCGCTGACGAATACACAAATTTAGGGATGTGCGGTAGAGAAAAGTTTCATCGTTTCAAACTCCAATGCATGAACGTATGTACAGAAATGTACAGCATAATCGTCCCTTTCTTTCACTTCAATGCAACCGTCTCGTTTCCTGTCGACGGTTGCACCAGCGCGAGGACAAGGTATCAAATGTACCTACGGTCAGAACCGAAAGGCGATTTTCAGTAGTCATCGCGATATGTGCCGAGTGGTTATCGTACAAAATACCGGCTACTGGCAAACGAAACGAGCGGTGACCGATCATAAAATGCTAGTAGAAACAATGAAGCGTGTCTAAGTCGAACGTTTTATGGCCACAACACAAGGTACCGAGAGGATAGGACCGTGTAGCACGTGCGTCGAATTTCACTAGATAGACCCGACCCTTCCTACTCTCGGAAGTCTGTTTACGTGTAGTTGTTTAAACGCAGATCTCGGTGAAGGATATTTACTTCGTATACTCACTGACCGAGATGCGTTAATCAAGGTTGGAATATTTACCCTATTATGTATTTTGTGCGCGCGCGTTCGTTCGTAGAGAAAGGAAAAAATTTATCTGTAAATACGGTAATGATAATACAAGTCATAATGCGGCGCAGAAATAATAACGACGGTGATGAAGCCGCAAATGGTTTTCTGAGAAGAGTGGCCGCAATCTCGGCGTCGTAATACCCTGAAATAATAACACCCTCAGTTCGGTTCGTGGTTTATTTTCAACAAAAACGTCATCGTCGGCTGCTACTCTTAATTTTAAGGGCACTACACTTTCCGACGAGTGAGCCTAAAGTGCTCGCCTAGGGAAAACACGCAGAAATTTCTTCTTAATATTTTCGTTTTCTTCTTTTTCCTGATACCAAAGAAAGAAAAAAAAAAAAAAGAAAAGAATGAAGCTTCTTACAACTTTCAGATCCCTCTACAAGTTTCAGCTCTCTTCTTCTTTGACCTGTTTTGCCTCCCTCTATTCAAAACAATTGCTCGAATATTGTTTTCAATATTGCATACAGGTTGAACTCGATTACATTTTCGAATTTATTTTTCGTCTTCTACTACAAAAGACGGTTTTCGAAGTGGTTAAAAGAGAGCTATTTTTATTTTCACTTTTTTCACAGGAATCACGTCCCTGTACAGAACGACGCTCTTGTGTAATACTGATATATAGAGCCGTGAAACTAGCTAACAAAACCATAACTCGCCAATAATTTCATTAAACGTGACAAACGTACATATAATCGAATATTGTGCTTCGCTTTCAATAAAATAGTGAACTATTTTCAATATCCGATTGTTATTTCCGCATTGGAAAACTGTCATCCGCTGATAAAGAGTACACGATATTATAGCTATAGATACACGCTAGAGTAGGGTACGTTCGGTAATTTTCCGACGCAATGTATAGAGCTTGTAATGAAAAAGGAAAACAACTTGCTTCGACGATTCTCGCCAACAACACCCGTATCGTGATGCTGCGCTACTCCATAGACGTTCAAAATTCAAACAATGTCGCTAATTGAGAGAATATAATATACTGTTACCAGTGTCACCATAATAAGTCGACTGCATCGAAAAATGATTGAATAACTTTTTTTGCGACCCTCATTTTAGAAAAATTCGTAAAATTTGTAACAAAATAAATTTTTATATTTTTCGATCTCAATTTTCCCTCCTTGGTGCTGGGCCTTGAACACGAGGTGAAAACTCTAAATTCATGGTTTCTTCCAGAATAAATGAATATCATCACACCAAGGAGAGGTTGACGTCCAGAAGAAACTGAACAGATTCTTAAGAGTATCGGGATCCATAAAGAGAATCCTAAGAAGTAAAGTAAGACGAGAAACACCATTAAAAGTCTACAATACTATGGCTATCCCGATGCTGATGTGGACCCTGGAAACAGCAGACAAGAGAAAAACTCACTAGTTCTTTAACGGAGTTAAACGAGAGATGGCAGGGAACCGATTTTATGGGGCGCGTGGATCTGAAAAATGTCGATTGTGACATCACCGGCCCGGACTTTGGAGCTATATATGTTACGCTCAATTCACGTAATTGCTGATTACGCGTAATGAGCAGGAAAATTGCTCAATGCACGGAATAAGCAGATGTGCTGCTCGTGCAAAGTTGCTGCCCATTACGCGTAATCAGCAATATTTTTCTGCCTATTACGCGTATTGAGCATCTTTGTGAACCAATCTGAATTGGTTCGGCTTGGTTCAGTGGGTACTGGGTATCCTCGTCGGTGCTCCTGCAGCCAGATATGTCAAAGCAAGCGTAAAGAATGGCATAGTATGCAATTCTGCGTGCCATGCAGGCCGAATAGACGGGTGGACTTTTTTTTGAAATGCATCTCTAACATCATTTCTTGAGACATTTGGGCAACCATCGGTAAAAAGGGTAAAAACACTCGCTGAATCCGAATTCCATGGTTGCCAAGTCGAATTTTGCCTCCTTATGGCCCAAATCCAAGATGGCGGTCAAATTCATTTCATTTCTGTTGCAAGGTAATACAGAAGGTTGTATTTTTCTTTGCAGGGGGGAGGGGGTTGCTGGTGTACAGAATTGGATCTTTCAAACTCTACTTAAGATTGAAAAAGGGGTTTTTCAATAGTTGTGCTCTACTTACGCCTCACTCACTCATTATGAGTTCCGATAATAGCACTACTTAAGTTATTGGGATCACATACAGCCAAGATGAGGACATAAATTTGGGTCAAATTAAGGTCAAATTTATTGGCAATGTAATGCTAGAGTAAGGGGTATCGTTTCTATGGTTTTTTGACCCGGGAAAATCAAAAACGATCACCATGAGTTTGCCTGGGAATCAAAAGTCGAGATACTTAGGTCCTGTGGTTATGTTCTCACAAAAATGCTTGTCTGTTGTTGGTTCTTTTTCCTTTTTTTCCTTTAAGAAATATGATTCTTTATCAATAAAGTTATTAAGCTACAATTTTAAATAATCCTCCTTATTTTACAGCTCATCTTATTTCTACGGACCAATTTTGAGGTACATAGGCTTTGTTTTGATAGTGTATAATGCAGTTGAGAGAAAGCTCTGTGATTTTAACCTGACTAATTTCCAATATCTCAAGTAGAGTTTGAAGATCCCATTCTGTACACCAGCAACCCCCCTAAAAAAAGTTACAAACTTCTGTTTTACCTTGAAACAGAAATGAAATGAATTTGGTCACCATCTTGGATTTGGGCCATAAGGAGGCGAAATTCGTCTTGACAACCATGGAATTCGGATTCAGCGAGTGTTTTTACCCTCATAACCGATGGTTGCCCAAATGTCTTGAGAAATAATGTTACAATGAAAAATAAGTAAAAATTTGTGATCGCGGTTCCATGTTCTACTCTCCATATAGATATAAATTGGTGGGAAAAAATGAAACATGTCAATTTTCTGGCGTAGCCAAATAAATGAAGATCATGTTTCATGTCTTTATATTTCATTACGCAATTTTAAGCCGCACAAATGCTTGTACGAAAAGCAATATTGAAAATCTCGAAAAATTTTAAAATTGTGGGGGGGGAGGGGGGGTGTACGCGCAAATTTTTGAATCACCCGCGGGGTAGAGATGTGCACGGACGCACGCTGGGTGTACTCGCAAATTTCTGAATCACCCACGAGGTAGAGATTTGCACGGACGCACGGTCTCTCTTGACGGGGGGGGGGAGGGGGTGTACTCGCGAGTTTCAAAATCGGGGTCCGGCGTGAGAAGAGACATGAAACATGTCAATTCACGATTTGTCCACCAGTCTAGAAGTTGTGACAATCACGATGAATAATAGAATAAGATTTTGAATTTAGAAAGTGATCACGATCTCCTTCAGTGATAATAGAAAGTAATTTACATTATAATGATTTTTTGAAGTATTCCAACTAAAATGAAAATACCATTATTTCACAATCAAATCAGCTTCTCATTGGTCAATTCCACCTGCTCATTACGCGTAATGGGTAGCAACTTTGCACAATACGTGTAATGAGCAGCACGTCTGCTTATTACGCGTATTGAGCAATAAAAGGACAATCCAACCACAACGAGGAAACGCAGATGGCGCAAACTTAGCTGGATCTTAAAAAACTCTTGGTGTTGAAGAAGAAGAGGATGGATGGTAAGACTAGCCGTAGCTCGTTCACCTCCTGGCTTACACTAGCATAGCCTGAGGGCATTGTATGGATTTCCTAGACCCATAAACTAAGTCAGTCATACAAGGTCTTTTAATTGGCCATCAAATTGTGACGTCACAGGTTTGGACTTTGGAGCTACTAGTAACTTGAAAAAAAATTGATCCACGACGTCATCTGATGACGTCACAAGGCTGATCTATGACGTCATCAAACTAAAACGTCACAGGGCTCACCCCAAGCCATATATGATAGGAGGGGAACTTGCGGTACGTGACGTCATAAGGCTGACTTATGAAGTCATCAAATTGTGACGTCACAGGCCTGGACTTTGGAGCTACTCGTATAATAGGAGAGTAACTTGAAAAAAATGTTCCACGACAAGGCTGATCTATGACGTCATCAACTAAAACGTCACAGGCCTCACCCCCGAGCCATATATGATAGGAGGGAAACTTAGGATACGTGACGTCTCAAGGCTGACCGATGATGTCATCAAACTGTGACTTCACAGGCCCCATCCCTTAAGCCATATATGATAGGAAAGGGACTCGGAGAAAAAAACGGATCTATGACGTTATCAGATTGTGACGTCACAAGGCTGACGTATGACGGCTTCAAACTGTGACGTCACAGGCCCCACCACCCACGCTATATGATAGGAGGGGGACTTGGAAATTTTCTAGCTCCGACCTTTTCCGGCTAGCCGGGGTGGACGTTTTTTCCGATCTCCCGATAAAACAGGTTCCCTGTTAAAAACGAAGATCACAATATTGTAGGAGCGGTTTTGACCTACTGCGTGCAGTCATCATCAGGTGCTGACGCGACGTCAAGAATGAAGAAGTTAAATCAATGAATGGGTTTGACGACGACTACGTTTAAATCGTTCAACAGGTTGGAGATTGTTGTGCCTGCTACTTTTATTGTTTTTGCTTCCTCTGATCCATTTAGAAGTTGCCCTAAGTTGACATTTAGTTTTCCGTAAGTTGTTTTCTGTAGACCAACAATAGTCAGCAAACGCCGATTTCTTCTACTATAGTTGATTGGATAGCGGAAACGTGATTAGAAAGCCTGAGACACATCTTCCAGCCGGTTCACCCAATATGTAGAAGCAGCATCATTCTCCGCGAGAGAGACGACAGACATCTGACTCGACCACAGGGGGAGGGGGTCGTTCAGCGCGATGAGGGTGATAGAGAGTAGAATCCTACGTTGTATCAAAATTTTCTAAAGGTGGAAGCAAGCTTGTCGGAAGTTTCGTCGAGGTAAAGTAGACGAATCCATTTTTTCCGTGATTCTTTACGAGGGAACGACGTTTCTGTGCCATCAAAATTCGAACTAAACATGGGTTGTACCAACGAGAATACTTCCGAACTGATCGATTAAGTAGTCTCGAGAAAAAAGTGAGGACCCCCTTCATCTTTCTGAGCCTATTGTGCACGTATATGGGCCAGTATAAACTAGTGCACGTAGGACGCTTTAAAACCGCTCTTGTGAAAATGTTTCCCAGGCCAAAAATCAAAAAGTACCCGGATATAATGCGCCCAGATGAAATTTCAAAGATAAACTTTACCTTCGAACCCTGCCTAAAACAATTAAACTTGTAAAAAACGATTAAAAAGGGACGAGTAAGAATTCCTTGAAGTTCGCGAGAATTATTGCAATTGATTTAAATGACGTTGGAGTTCCGAAACTCTTTCATCAGAGGTCGTAATTGAAGGAAGATATTTGAGCCTTCTAAAGAGTCGAGTAAAGGCGAAAAATACATCAATCAAAGAAACTGAAACACGATTCTTGATTTTAGAGTATTTCACAGGAAATTCTGAGGTACTTCCTCTCGGAATACAATTGGCCGATGTAAATAACAAATAATACCAATTTTTCACCAATTCAACTCAGGAAATATTTCCGAAAAGTAACTCACGTGCATACGTATATGAACGATAATTTCATGTATCACTTCCTTCAAAAGTTTACCAATTCACACTCAAGTTGTCGACTGCAAACTTACCTGAAACAGAAATTATACAAGTATAAGGTTAATACTCATAGGCGGGTATATATTCGAGTATTAAGAGTTACACTAAACAATGTATCATAAACTGTAGTTAGAAGTTCCACATGATACGAATATATGTACAGGGATTGCATTAAAAGTATTGTCGACTACAGGCTATACGTACTTTATTATTATAGATTATAACGCTTTGGAAGTAATGTAGTCGAATAGGAAGAGATGCGAACCAAAGTTTTGCCTCAACTTCATGAACGCGTATACACCACTAACAGTTATACGACTATAAAGAAGAAAATTACGCTCGAATTGACAAAATCGAATTTCGAATACGTCGTTGCCGGTCGTATCCGAAAGCAATAAACACAACCGTTACCATTTATATATTCAAATCACGAACTTTACTGCTACTGTTGTACTTCATAGAATAGGTATATGTATTGTGTTCTATGCACTTATGCACGTCTACACATTACATGAGCCGATTGTGTTTAGCGAAGAAAAATATTGTATATCATGTATTGGTTTGCATTACCGTCCAATATTTTAGTATGTAACGCGTATAGTCAACGTATAGGTCAATTTATATTTTAGATTCAATCGCATAAATAAATACTGACCAGAAAAGCATCATCGATATATTTGTAGAGAATTGCTTCGGTAAACCATCCTTTCCTGTTTTTGTTTCCGTCATCTATTTCTTCTGCAATACCCTCGAGAAAGAATAATGAAGTGGTAGTCTACGAAAAAATGAACTTTTAAAACCCAGACGAGAAAAATGAACGAGCGTGGACGTAGAACGCCCTCCAATCGACGATTCGGTGGCACATGATTAAGGTGCAGAATGATAAACTGTCACAGTACACTGGCAAACGGTGTCGAAAAGTAGCAGCATGAAGACTGATATGGTGAGTTACGATACCAAAACAAAATTTTTGAGGCGATAGTCCCTCGAAATTTACAATGACGGACTTCTGTGGAACTAGCCTCCTTCATAAAATGGGAGCGTTTGTGGAGTCGATTTTTTGTATTTGAACTCTCTTGAATTCAATTACGTTTCTACTCTCAACCTTCATTGAAAGTAGGCTCATTGATCGTATATTTCGTACTTAAACCGACTACTTCGTTGAAGATGGAATTTTCAACATGATATTTGAGTAGTGGAGGTCGAATATGACCTTTTCGCGTTTCTTGAGCGGGGACCAGTAGCTGCCAAAAAAAGTCCTCAATTTGGAGAATACATTTTTCCAACTTCTTGGTATCTGTGGCTTGAATAATTGTGAAACAGTCAAAACTGGTGGTATGATGACTAAAACCTTCGAATAATGAACCCATACGTGATTGACCTCTCTCCTCCCACCTAGTGAGAACCTAGTGAGCCATAATGTCTTCTAGTAGAGCCACAAATTGAAAAAAGTGGCTATTAGTGACAGAAGTATGAAAAATGGGATCAGAACCATGGATGCCCTCGAGAAAGTTTGTTTCAAATTTCTCTCTTTGGGAAAAACATGACCCGCCAACAGGACCTTGTAACAGTAGTTTCTAACAGGTGGCCTACTTAAAAAAAGCCTGTCTTGAAAAGTCGAAATGTCGGAACAAGCGAAAATGCCGGCCGGTAAAAGCCCGGTACCCGGTACGTTGGAGGTTGGCTCCTTTGCCTCTGTTGGACCGTCAGCAGACGAAACGAGCGTAGGACTCACTGCCTGATCACTCAAGCAGCAGTGGTGAATAAGCAGACCGGACTGCGAGGTCCAGCAAACACTCATGAGACAAGCAGGAATACTCATCCCATAAAGATTAGAGGGAAAGTTTGGCTGATACAACACCAGTACCCAATTAAACGAATACGTTCCTCAAGGTTACGGCTATCCATAATAAAAGCCATGAAGTCCTCCAGCAGTGTGGTGCTAAAGAGAGTGAGGATTTCAGTTTTCCTAAGCACGTTAAAGAAGTTAGGAGTGTCATCAACAGGAGTGAGGCTATTATCAAAACTCCTGCTTTGAAAAAAGCCCTCCTTGTTCCTAACCCCACACCACCCCTCCTCTACGGGCTGCCCAAAGTGCATAAGAACAATACCCCGATGCGACCCATTGTTTCTTTCATCTCCTCCCCCACCTACCTCCTTGCCAAATTTTGGACCATTGGTTCAAAAATCGCATTGATTTTGAATCTCCTCATTCGGTCTTGAATTCGGCCTTTTCAACTGACGTTCTGAAGGGTGTACGAGTAAGTCTTCCCCCGGGAACGACCATCTGCTCGTTTGATGTTGTTGGTTTGTTCCCGAATATTCCTAAGGCTGCTACTATCCAGCGTATGGGTGAGCTACTCGTCAAAGCCAATATTCCTCAAAATGAGCTTCAGGAATTTTTCGACCTTCTGAATATTTTCTGGTCCCCCAACTACTGTAAATTTGAAGGAAAATTTTTCGAGTTTCCTGATGAAGTAGGGATTCCTATTGGATCACCTTTAGGCTCTCTCATCTCCGAAATTTTCATGTCTAGGTTTGAACTGACCTCTTTTCCTCAAACCAGGTGTTACTTAATCATATTCACTATTGGCACAGCTACGTTGATGACATTCTATGTACCTGGACTGGTCCCCCAGATCTCCTTAGTGAGTTTCTGAGGTATCTAAATTCCTGGTACCCTTCCATCAAATTTACGTTGGAAATAGGGGTATTTTCCATTAACTTTTCGGATTTATCGATCTCTATAATAGACGGTATCCATGAGTTTGGAATTTACAGGAAAGATACTACGACCGATGCCGATGTTTTAGTCCACGGTGGTTCGTCGGTCCTGTTGCTCATAAAATGGCTGCTTTTCACAGCCTAGTTCACAGACTGACTCGTATTCCTTTGAGTCAGTCTGCCTTCAAGAAAGAGTTACTCACAATAAAACACCTGTCCACAGTGAATGGGGTCAATGTCGATGTTGACGTGATGGTTCGGAGGAAAGTTACGAGGAGCCTTCTTGATTCCACCACCTACCTCCCCCGAGACACGATCCGTGATCGCCGTTTGCGTTGGATCAGTCTCCCTTTCTTGGGGAAGTTCTCCCTCCAATTGGGTCGGCCCTCCGCCTGTTTGCCTTCGGACCCGCGTTTTACAACCCTACCACAGTCAAGAGGTTGTTTGTGAGACTGAAGGACCCCATACCTGTTGATGAGAGGAGTGGTGTTTACAAGTTGGAATGTGGGGTTTGTGGAGGCTTTTATATTGGTGAGACCAGCCGCCAAATGAAAGTCAGAGTAGCTGAGCACCTAAAGTCTTGGAAGAAGGGACACTTAGGGGAGTCAGCTTTTGCTGATCATTTAATAAACAGTGGCCACAGCTTCCTCGAGGGATCCGAAAAGCTCCTCCATAAGGAGAATTCCTATCGTAAGCGCATCGCCCTCGAGCATATAGAGATAAAGCGTCATCTAAACACCGACGGTATCACTGTACTGAACTCGTACATTCCGGAAGATGGCCTGATCGAACTGGTTCATGATTTACACCGCGATTTCTCGTTTGGACAATTTTAATACCTTGCTGTTCTTTTCTGTTCGTCAGTTGCTTTCATTTCAGGCTTGAAGATGGTTTATTAACCGAAAGCGTTCGTCGTCTTATATTTTTCTGCGGTTTGCATTTGTTTACTCTCCCTTCGGAGTATTCGTTTTTCGCGTTTACCAGTACCCAACTTATCTGCCTCGGAACAAAGATGCCGAAAAGCATCTAATGCAGATAAGAACGCTCGGATATAATGACTTCGGCAGCCTTCTGATAAGTTTTAGTTACTATGAACCGCTGTCTGGCGAAAGTAAAGGGGCCAGAAATGCCCGGAGGCAGATGGAATGCATCAAAATACAAGGAAAAAAACATGAGGGTGTCCCGAGAGGAAAATCTGCAAGAGAATGATGATGATGATGTAGAAGATGTATCAGTTGTAACTGGTACCACGGAAGAGGTTGTGTTCATACAAGAATGCAAGGCTTGATAACATCAATGAAAAGTTGGAAGACCTGGAGAAAGAGAAAAACACACTGGAAAGAAATCACTGAATACAAAATATGATGTAGATCCGACCGCAAGAAGAGCCTTTAATTTCAAAGGAAGGAAAGTTTTGATAAGGCCGGTTTCCGCGCATATACAACGATTTATGTGTAGAAGCCTAGAAATAAAAATGATACAATGTTTGAACAACTTGACAAATTTTGACAATTCTTACCCAAGACTAGCAACAAAACCTTCGAATCCCTTCGTTGACCCTCGCGTCGGAGAGAGATTTCGTGATGCAAATGTATACCATACGCGACCAAGCATCATCACATGCCACGAAGTCACTATTGGATCATCAGAGACGCTTCCAAATTAGTAAAGGAGACCCCGAATAAATACATTTGACGCGTCCAAAAGAGAGGAGAAACTATAGAACGCATCATGCAGAAGTTACCACAAGAGCGCATTTTGTTTTCGCGCCCCTTTGCCCGTGTTGGCGTCGACTTTTCGGACCCGTTCTAAAATGCGTACAGCATTATGCATCTTTTTTGTTTGTTCAGTCCTCAAGGCGGTCCATATCGAGGTCGTATCAGATCTATCAACACATTAAGTCGTCGCTGCCACACTCTAGAGATTTTTGGCTCACTGAAGGGATCCTGAACACCGTATGGACTGATAATGGAACCAATTTTATCAGCAGCAATAACGTTGAAGATCATTATCGCGAGCTCAATACTGTGCAGAAGTTCATCATCAAACGTACCCCCATGAAGATGTAATATGGGAGTCGGCCGTCAAGACCGAAAAGAAGTACCTACTGAATGCAACACGTGGCCGAGTATGAAATATTGAATTGAAAGGGATCTCCTACGCTATATCGCCGGAGTACCTCCGACTTAAATGGGTTAGATCTCGTCACGCCAGATCAGTTTTTGATGGCATCAATGTCTTCGATTCACCGCGGCTTGAAACACACAGAGAGTCATTGGTTGATCGATTAGTTTACTAGGAAGGACTCGAATGTAGAGCACTTATATGCTGAATCACGTATTTTTATTCAGAGAAAAAAGTGTGTTCTCGTTCTTTTCAAAAATTTATGGTAGCGTACGTGGCTTGGAAAAAAAAACTTCCAAAAGGTAAGTACACTTTTTCTTTAAGGACTTTAATATCTTTTCATAATCTTAGCCTCGTACAGGGTGCTTTTGAACTCGATTGAGACAGAGTCCAAAGAAGAGCCGAATGGAAAACCGGAATCTCCAAACCTCCAAGTCAGACATGTGTTCTCATTGAAATACGAAGCTAACCCCCCGTAGTAGCCGATAGGGCTAGTCACAAGTGTGTGTGAAGATAAGATGGGTCACGTAAGAACAGTCCGAATTTAAACAGACCGTTTAAAGCCTGGAAAGGCTATCAATGAAGAGGATTTTTCCTTCGAAGGTACTCGTCATCGTTATGAAATAGAAAGAAGGCACATGGACGTGTAACGATGTATTTATAACTCGCGGCTTGATATCTTAAAGAACGGAAAGGCTATCAGTAGAATGGAAATTATGTCTTTAGTAAATTGATAAATTGGGAACTTGCTACAGTATTTATTCATTGTTTTTTGTTATTCATTCAAATATTTTGTTGTTTTCCAAGACATAGTTTTTCAACCAGTCCCACAAAATTTTCCTGAACTCCTGCATACGTTTAAACTGGTGATTTCCAGGGACTCCACTGCAATCTGGGCTATTTTTGTAACTTGGTGATTGGATGCAGTTGACCCGTGAGCGTAAATGGATTTCTAATGCAACTTTCAGCGTGGATGCAATAGGCTTCACCTCACAAGCCACTTCCTTCATTTCCAAATTCAGATATCGGTACTTCTCTGCCACGTCCTTCCTCCACTTCAAGTATCCTTTTCAGCTAATTCATACTCACTTTCCCGCAGCAAGAGCCAAGTGCTGTCATGAACCTGAACTAAGTAGCGCTCAGTACTCATCGAAGTTGTTACAACTAAATTGATGAAAAAAATGGAGTTACAGACATTCTACTAGCGGCGGTTGTTCGACACCTAGCGGCGGCGGAAAACACGCTAGTATTTTCTATTTCCGAAACACAATAATTCAAGTACGACTCGTCCTTTTGAGTATATGATCAGTTTCATTGGCTTACAAAACCGATACAACGCTGCTCGCTGGCTACTTCTCGCCGTGTGTATGTCACTTTGCCTTCATCTAGTAATTAAAGAAATGTGTTCATCATCGACACAATGCCGACTAACGAAGAATTAATGAGATTCACGTAATTTTCTTTTTTTTTTTTTTTTTTTGAAGAGAACTTCATTATTTCCATCGGAGGATGAAGCACGCACTCGACTACTTGAAGGCAATTCAATTAGGCAATTTTATTAACCCACAGAGACACCTCGCACCGACGAGGCGCACGGTACAATCGTAGTAGTGTTAATTAAATCGCATATTTCGTCGCCGTAAATAATAAAGCCACCAGCAATTCGAGGAGAAGATTGATCGTCGTTGTCTGAATAATTCGTTAGATTACAGTATTTTCTACGTTTTCCCAATGTCAATGAACTAAAAATTACTTTCGGCAGGATATTTTTCTCGTTCAATTTTTCTTGCACACACTTTTTTTTAAACGTCTTTCGAGTTAGTAAATTTACAACTAGAGAATGATCTACGAGATTATCTGAAGTGTTTTTCGAAATTCATTACGTAGACAAGTAGCAGCCGAGTTTTCAGCACGGTGTTTAACCCTTATTGTTTTTCCTCGTATTTTTTTCCTATACTCTCTACTATCCTTCTTTCTTTCATTTTTTTCTTTTTTTCTTTACTCGAAAAACGTTCCAGTTTAACGCTTCAACATTCATTTATATTCAGCGTCGATGACGTTCACGCGGCAATTTATTCCGACTCGAAACTGTAATTCTTAATTTAGCGAAGACTGCGATTAACGCTTTACAAGAAGAAGACCGAGGAAAAAAAATTAGCGGGAAAAGAAAGTGTGCGGAATGAGAAGAAAATATGAACTCGAAGGTCGGTACGAGAAAATTGTACCATTACGTAGGAAAATTTAACTGAATGGGAAAAAAGAAAGGAAAAAAAACCGTCGAATTATTTCTCATTATGTACGATATACATGCGTATGGGGAAGCATTTACGATTTTTGTTGTTGACAAAAATAAATGTGGCACTGAAACTACACGCTGAATATTGCCTACGAAAGAATAGAATTCAGTCTAGGCGGCTTTGAATGGTTCAATGTTCTACTTAGCGAACAGTTGGTGAGGTAATAAAGCCGACTAAATTTTGACCCGGCGGAGGTAAAAGCTATTTTACGTTCCTTTTTTTCTTTTCGGGTGGCATACTTTAATCAGGGATTTATTACGTTCTCGTTTTTCGTTACGCGCCGATGTTTTTAGCCTATCAATTGCTACCACCACAAATTGAAAATACTATTAGAAAAGAACCTCTATAATATGTTTTGGGGTTCGGCATTTTCGATCTTTCCGATAAACCGGGGTCTATCTCTGCGATTTCCGAATATTATAAGCTTCTTCGCTTAAGTTTCATTTATAGTTAATTTCGATTTATCAAGCTATGGATTAAGAAGTTGGAGGCCTTTGTCATTCTGTTGAACTTCGGAGTCCTCGTGCATAATCTAAACGCAGACATTGAGTGTATTATACATTCAAGATAACCTCATTCTTATAGACTATTTCAAAGAACCAAGTCAGACTTATGGAACGCATTACATCATCAACCAAAAGCGTAAGAAGTGACTCGAATTTCGAACCCGTTTTCCGTTTTTTGTGAAAAATGAGCGGGAAATGCGATTTTTCGTGGTTATTCGAGTAGAGGAAGTCGATTATGACGCATCAAAATTTCTTGAGCTTCATAGGTGTTCATCCTTGGGAGTAGGAGATGCCACAAAGTCCTCAATTTTGAGTATTTTTCACATTTTTTATACATATGACCGTGATTTGAAAAAAGTTAAAGTATCAACAACTGCTGGTGTGGAGACTGTAGACATTTAGAATAATAAGCACATACGTAATTGATCCCGTCTTTCTCAAACGGAGCATGTAAAGAACTATAATTTCTTATTTAAGAAACAAAAATTTCAAAAAAAAGTGACTATTGATGACAGAAATATGTAAATTGAGATGGTAAGTATACTGTAGATGCCCTCAGAAAAAGTTTGGGGATGGAAGCTTGTATTTGAAATCGTTTAGAAGGACGGGACGAGGCTGACTGTTTGACACCAGCTACCGCATAAGAAGTGATTTCATATATTTCGACTCTCCTGAATACAGATACGAACTTTTTCAACAGCCGACCACAAGAAATGTCCCGAATTTCAAATTTGAAAGGGAGCGGTTGTGATATAGGTGTCTTGAAAAGGAATTTTTAGAATTTAGTGAGTTTTGAAACAAAGCTGAACTCGGCAGTTGAAAAACACCCTCACAAAATTCTTCGAGCTCTTGCAAAGGCTCTATGGTCTTCCAGAAAGCTTAACAACAGTTCAGAAGCTTGAAAATAAACATGATAAAATGTTGGAACTTTTTCACGATTATTATCTAGTAACGGCTACACAAACTGGGAAAATAGCCAAAAAATTCTTCAAGCTTTCAAACTGGGCACGTTGTTAGCTATATAAAGGTCGTGGGAGGGCCTTCAAAGAATTTTGAGGTTCCGTATCACCTCTCCAGTCCGTAATATACATTTCTTATTTTTCATTTTTGAGATTTTGGGACTTCTTGTTAGACGTTTAGAGGACCGTTTGACATTGAAAGGGGTTTAGAAAATTGTTTAAGTGATTTCTCTAGACACTAGGTTGAGTTACGCGGTGCTTACCTACTTCCAGTATGGGCTGAAATCTCAATTAAAATCAAAGCGTAAAAACAATTTTGGAAACAATGAAAACAGGAACGTTTCAAAATAGTTTTCAAGGATAAACGATAATGAATAAAGAAGACGTTTAAGAGACTACGCCAATTTCGGTGGGACAAACTTGTTACCGACTGATGATATTTTTTCAGCGAGGGAGGGAATTATTTCCCCCTCCTTCTGGCCATCAGAAGTTTCCGCCCAGTGAATTCATGAACATACCGGAGATATGTATTTCATTCCCATGCCGTCCTCCTCTTCCCAAAAAATTGATCCTCCCTTTTCAAAATAATAGCCTGAATACAGGTCTGAACCAGCCTAGAACATGATACTCCGCAATCTGAGATAACAATATTATATTATTATGCACAAGTTATAAAATAATTAGCCAACAAAAACGAGCTTAGTTTTACTAGACTACAAAATTTTGGCTCATTATTTCGCTGAAATATGTGTACATAGAGGGAAAATCTGATGACTGCAATTGAAGAGCTAAGAGATGGTCTTCTAGACGAATCTGTGTCATTCAGAATAGGCAGCCTGGGCGCAAGATTTTTTTGGTGCTACAAGCAAAACTTGATTTTTGCCGCTCTTTCCCGAAGACAATACGTCCAAAGCCCAATAATTCTTAATAATAATTTCGATAATACTTTTTAATCCTGAAATTTCTGCCTCTTGAACTTAGCACTGCAAGCAACAGCTTGCTTTGCTTGTGCCTAAGATTTGAAAAGGCTAATGGGCCACGAAGAGGAAATTCACTAACAACAGATACACCTAAATCCAAATCCACTGAAAGATAGCTAAATCTAATTGTACTTTCTGTAAGTATGTGGCTCTGGGATGGTTCGAGAGTTGCCTTTGTCTGTTTCAACACACGGACGGGTTGTATAACGAAACGTTGCCTTCAACGTGGGCTGACGATAAGTCTTTCATTTTGAAAATGAACAACACGTTGTTAGAATTGAAAATAGGCTGAATGACCTAAGTCTTTCTCCGGGAACGACTTTATGTTCCTTTGATGTAGAAGGATTATTTCCTCGCATCCCAAAGGCCGTCGCTATGCCACACATGGGTGAGTTACTAGTTAAAGCTAATGTCCCTTACGAAGAATTTGCGGAATTCTTTGGCCTTCTAAATATCTGCTGGTCCTCTAATTTTTGTAAGTTTGATGGGAAATTTTTTGAGTTCTCCGAAGAAGTGGGGATTCCCATTGGCTCCCCCTTGGGTTCGTTCATTTCGGAGATATTTATGTCGAAATTTGAAAAAGATTCATTTTCCGCCAGGTGTTTTTAAGTCACGTCTACTATTGGCATAGGTACGTGGACGAAGTGTTACGTGCGTGCACCGGTCCTGTGGAACTCCTGAGTGAGTTCCTCAATTATTTAAATAGCCAATACTCTTCCATAAAATTCACATTGAAAGTCGGTGGCTCATCAATAAACTTTTTGGATTTGTCCATCTCTATTGATGATGGCATCCATAAGTTTGGAATTTATAGAAAGGAAACGTCGACCACGGGTCATCCTTTCGTCCTACTGCCCATAAGATCGCAGCTTTCAATAGCCTAATTCATCGACTGACTCAAATACCCTTGAGTCAGACGGCTTGTGACAATTAAGCACCGGGCCAGGGTGAATCAAGTTAGAGTGGATGTTGACCTAATGGTCCGGAGGAGGCTCACTAGAAAATGCCTCGACTCCACAACCTCCCTCCCTAGGGATCACCTAGATAGTAGAAATAGGTGGATTAGACTAAGTTCTCTTTGAAGTTGGGAAGTGTCCTCCGCCCTTTTGGATTCCGGCCAGCATTTTATAATCCTAATACGGTTAAATCCTTTTTTGTGAAATTAAGAGACCTCGTTCCTGTGGCCGAGAGGAGTGGAGTTTATAGTGTAGCGTGCAACGATTGCTCGGGTATCTATGTAGGGATGACGGGCGGCCAGCTCCAAATTCGGGTAGCCGGGTGGGAGAAGGGTAAATTGCGTGAATGGGCATTCTCCGATCATTTAATTGAGAGTGGCCATAAGTTTAAGGAGGGTTCTGAGGCTCTCCCCTGTAGGGAGAATTCGTACTTCAAGCGGTTGGCTTTGGAAAATATAGAAACTATTAGACACCGGAATAATGAAGACATCACTGTTCTAAACAGGTATATTCCTGATGAGGGATTCATTGAATTAGTATATGAGAATGATTCATAATTTGATGACTCGCTAGTCCAATCATGAATTTCATCTCGAGTTCCTCAGTCTTCGTTGGTGTTGGGTTCAGTCGCTTCCGTTCATTAACGCTTAGAAGATGGTTATTTAATCGAAAGCGCTCGCGGCTGCTTCTTTGTATGGTTTCTTTTGCAAAACGCTACTCTTTTGAGTACAATCCTTTTTAATATGTGTAACCATAAAATTGAGGAACGAGTTAACTCGTCTAGCAGTAGTCATAGAAGGTGAGGGGAAAAGAGATCTGAAAATACAAAATCAATTTGTTTTTCTTTTTCCTTTTACAAGCTCTTAACTGCACTCGAATTATGAGCTTGATGGTGAATTAATTTTAGATACGTTGGAAATCGTTTGCTGTTTTTAGATAAGAGATGACGTTTTGCATGGATGGGAGGTCATCGGCAAGAGTTTTTCGATGGATGGTGAGGCGGAAGATGGGCACGCTAAAATGTGGATGACTGAGAGGGGGAAGTCGAAGCTACAATGTTCGCATGAGAGCGGGAAAAGCTTGAGAAGAAGGTAAGCGTGTGAGAGTCGCGTGTGGCCAATTGACGTCAATCCAATTTTGTACGGCGGATTTATATGTACATGTTCAACATGTAATGTTGGGAAAGGTTTTACGAATCGTGAGTCAACCAAGTGGAAGCCGAAGCCAAGAGAATTTTTTCAAGAAAGATACGTCTTCGTACAAACCTTTTTCCCTTCACTTACGAAGTGCGCGATAGGATGAACGGAGAATTTAGGAAATCGGTGTGTGACTACCTGACGGATATGATTGTTATTGCCAGAGGCACTTTCGTGGCTCGGCGCTTACGTGAGGCTCGTGTCAGAGCTGGTCAGGATGAGTTACCTCAAGACTCACATCCACTCTGCAAAAAACCGAGAGTCCAACAGTCGAGCCCAGGAGATTCACCTAGTCCAGGCAATTTTTCCGAGAGTGGAGGCTCTGATGACATGAACAGTGAAGAGGAAGATGATGTCGAAAGTGTGAATTTCCATACTTTTATTGACTACGAAGGATCGCGATATTTAGAAGCGTGCAATCAATCCTCGCGGCTCGTTCTGTAAACCCTCGTCCTAGTCAGAAACATGGACTTTTGGATCCCGGTGTATAATACTCGTATACCAGCTATTTTCTTCATCCATTCTTTAAAGGAGAGAAACAAACAACAAACTGATACTAAAAATGCCAATTCACTCATCTGATAATTATTTACAAGCTTTGCAAACTTCTTGTTGATGTGTTTCAAAGCATTTTCATTTGTTCACGTTTCTACAACAGTTCAAATCTCTGGGGAATGCGCACTTTTGTTGTGTAAGTTTCATCATTTTTTGTTTACTCAAACACAATTATTCAGAGAGTTCGGCTCTTACTTCGTTAGAAACTCGTAAATTATTCAATTAGACACTGGGAACAGGTCGTAATATACGACTAAAATTCGAGATCTTGTACTGAAATCGAGTGCGCTTAAAAATGAAACATCTTCAAAGTGAATACATATTATACTTGTATCTCAGTCTTTGCTCTTTCAACCGGCAAAAACACGACTCAATACCGGAAAATAATTGACTTTTTTTATTCGCGTAGGTACGTATAGTCTTCATTCATACTTTTATTTTGTATATTTGTAGTATAGAAAGATACGTACATAACAACAATTCTACGCGCTTCGATAGAAATAAAATTATATTTTTGTATATCTTTGAAAATGAGACGGTAAAACGAGAAGACAAAAGAGATAAAATAAAATTTAAGAATAAAAAGAAACTACCCTTCTGATTACTTTTCGATGAGACGATATATCTAATTGGAAATTCATTGCGATGGAATATAAATATATAGGTATGGATGTACTTCAAATGAGCCAATTTTTATGTTACGTTCCGCCAAATCTTCAGTTTTACGCTCTACGTTATAGGATGCAGATATACAGACGGAAGACTCTATTCCGCTTTAAAACCTTATTTATTTATCGTTTTACGTTATACCTATCTCAGTAATTTATATTGGCACAAAAGGAGTTTCGCAAAATTGGGACATCTCTAATTTATAAAAACGGTAAGCTAAAAGACACTAAATCTTGGAAATATTTCTAGAAACTCATTTCGTCTGTCTTCCAGCACAAGCCCAAGGGCGAAGATTAAACCTATGTAGCTTGCAAAGAATGAAATATCAAGAGAATAGATAGAATACGACAATGATGAAAAAATTAAGCGATGATTTTTTCATTTCTCAGTTTGTTGAACATTAAAGGATTTGAACAAACAAAGAAGATGAACGATCAAAGAAGTCCAATATGAACTACTAATAAGAATCTGAAAAATAGAAAATCATACACTGCACTGGTCGAAGGAATCGGATATCCTAACGATTCTAAGGATATTCAGTCGTCCGTTTCAGACTATTATTGCATAGCAGTACTTTTGGACAATTTTTAATTCACAATTACGTAGTTTCATTAAAAGAGCATCGTCTATTATTTATTAAATTAATGAGTATTTGCGTTTTTAAATGAAGCAAAAAAAAGCTGGTCTCCAGAAAGAAAAGAAATAGAAGCTGACGAAGGAACCGTAAGTAGATATAGATTGATATTGAATACGTTGAAATCATTTTACCTTTAATTATAATTTTTCATAAAGGAACTAGCTGAGTATATGAGACTTCCGTCACATAGCAATGTGAGAAGAAAGGGGTGCCTCTTATCAAAGATATGACTGATGAAAAGCGCATTCTTTCGATGGAAACTAGAATCAAAATGAAATCTCAGTTCTTATGTAAAAGGAAAACATATTAGGATGCGAAGAAAATATGAAAATGCGAACGTTGAATTGATTAATTCCCATACTAGAGAAGTAAGTTAATTTAGTTCAAACTTTCGAGTGTTTTTCGATTATTGGACGTTTTCAAACTGTTAATAAGAATCTGGTGTACAAGATTCGTTTAGGGTTTCTTCCAGTCTCTAATTACGTAACCACGATGAGTTGTCCACAAAGAAGAGGAGAGCCGTTTACTGGTGGACCAGCAAGATTGCCAAATTAAGAAAAGAGTGCAACCCCCACCGCCGGATATACCAGCGTAGTAGTGGCGCGGGCAGTCGTACCTGAATACCAGTTGGCTCGTAAAAGACTGAAGAAGGCCATCAAAGACAGCAAGAGTGCTGCATGGCAAGAGCTGTGTGAGATGGCAGAGGACGACCCGTTTGGAGAGCCTTATAAGATAGTGCTGAAGAAGCTAAAGGGCCCCTCAGCAATGAGCCGAATGGAGCCGGATGTTGTGGGTCAAATCATTGATGGCTTGTTCCCACAGCAACCACCGGATAAACCACCTGGTCTATCATCCTCTTATTGTTGACAATGTTGGGGAAACTCCTGGAAAGAGTGATAGCCAATCGACTGGAGAGCTATCTGAAGGAAAGAGATACAAATATAATCTCTAGCAGCCAGTAGGTTTTCAAGCTGGACGCTGCACATCAGATGCTGGGATCCGGCTGAAGAGAATAGCCGAGTCAGCGATTGCTATGCGTCAGTTTTGCGCAGCCGTCAGCCTCGACATAAGAAATGCGTTCAATTTGATTCCATGGAAGGGGATATTGGGAGCTCTTGTGGACGCAGGAGTGCCCGCATACCTGCTCAGGATGATCAGCAGCTATCTTAGCTGTCGTGAAATCCAAGCAGAGACGTCTGCTGGTACAGTAAAGCGCTCTGTTACTTGTTGGGTGCCGCAGGGGTGGGTCCTTGGACCGCTTTTGTGGTTCGTTGCATTTAACGAGATATTTAAAGTGAAGTTGCCACCAGGGGTTAAGCTCATCTGCTATGCAGATAACACCCTGGTGGTATGCACTGCCGAAACAACTGTAGCGGTGGAGAGCAGGGTAAACCGGGCTCTAGAGGTAGTGACGCGTTGGATCGAGTCGGCTGGACTCGAACTTGCAGCTAGTAAGACGGAGGCCATTTTATTCACGACCCGTCGGAAGTTCAGTCCACCCACCTTTCGCCTGCAGGTGTGGAAATTGAAACCAAGAAGCAAATGAAGTACTTGGGCGTCTGGTTTGACTCAACGCTGAGCTTCAGGCACCATTTCCTGATGGCAGCGGAAAAGGCGGGACCTAAGCCGCCTGATGAGGAACCTAGGAGGACCGAGAGAAGCAAGAAGAAGGATCATGACAAGCACCACCTTGTCGATCCTCCTATATGGTCCACCAGTATGGGCCGACTCCATGAAGACACCATACAGAAGGAGAGAAATGGTAAAGATCCAACGACGAGCTGCGCTGAGGTGTGTTAGTGCCTATCGCACTGCCTCGACGGAGGCTCTTTGTGTATTAGCACGTTCACGACCAATCGAGCTCCTTGCTGAGAAGAGAGCGGTGGTGTACAAAGCAAAGAAGACAACAACGACCTACCAAGAAGCTTTACGGGTCAAGCAGGAGGCCAGGCGCTCCTTGCATGTAAAGTGAAAAGCAAGAATTGCCCAGAGTGAGTTGGGTACATGGACAACTCGTTTGCTAGTACGCGAACTTGATGAGTGGATGGACCGACACCATGCTCACTGGTCAGCTCAACTTTCACCTGACGCAGGTGTTGAGCGGCCATGGTTGCTTCAACAAGTACCTTCATGAGAAGTGTAACCCTAAAAAAATGCCGGAGCGCCTGCCCAATCGATAATACAACCCAACATACACCAAAGAGCCACTTACGTCAGTCTGATCTTGAAAAAAATCTCTCTGCTGAGCCAACTCCGCCTTTCCATTGAACTTCCTGTAAAAGGTTTTTAAAACTCGTTTAAGTATACCTACAACTTACGCCTATGCAACCTACCTAACTTGCGATCACGCACGTTCTTTGCCATAGACTGTTCCTTCAAATATTGCGGGGAATTGACCAGACCTTCACCTATTCTCTCATCTCGACACCAACAGAGGGCCTTTTCCCAGTTGTCACACTGGTAGAACTTTCTGATCATTTTCCCTTTACTAACTATATAATGTCGAGTCCTCATCAGCTGCCAATCAGCCGGCCAGTAGCAGCCTGATGGCTAAAGGTTCAGCAATTCTTACTATTGCCCCAAAATGTCCACTTTAGTGGGGCAGAACCGAGTCCACTACCACCTTACCTGGGGCGGCCAACCCCAGCTTCGGATTTGTGCGACAAGGCCCCTGGCACCTAACTCAGCCGGACTAGCCGATGCCAATCACCGCACAAGCCCCATTACAAGAGACTCAGTGATGACCCCATCCCTGTCATGATGTCCATCTCATGGCCTTTTGACCTCAAGGGTCCCAGCCCCTGCTCGGGCTTCCACTGGAGGATACAGCTCCAGTGCTCATCAGGAGAACAGACTGTTCCCCTGACCACTGACAAAACTCGCATTACCTATTCTACTTTTTGGTCAGCTCGGTCCATCGGCTACCTCGGGTCTCGGCTAACTATCCAGTGTCCCATCCTTAACGGCCACTCCAGGACCGCCCTGAACCGACGATAAGCCTTCCCACCGCCGTCACCTAGGATACCAGACGTCAGCAAACAATACAGCAGTAGGCCACCTTGAGCCGCACTCAGTTCTAACCACAAATCCTATTTGCCATCTGCCTCTACTGATTCCTTCTCGTGTGAGTGCCGCAAGACATAACACTAAGATTATCTTATATTGAAATATCCCTTACTGATAGCAGACGAATGTAAATTACAAATATACTCCGTGAAGCACTCACCAATACAATATCAAAAGCTCGATATGTATGATATCCACAATACGAGTCCAAACACGACCACAATAACTACCGATACCAACAATCAACAAAACGTCGACGCAACAGAAATATATCGACGCTTAATACTCCGACAAACGACTGTGATTCCACCAAACTGAATAAACAGAGTAGTTTGAAACCTACCCTTGTCGATCGCTCCTTCCTCATGTGGCTTATTGTCATCGTTATGATGATGACGTCCTTTGCCTTTGGAAAGGTTCTGTTTCGGAGCTTCATGCTTTCCTTGCCTTTCTCAATGGCAGGTACCCCACCATCAAGTTCACCTTGGAGGTGGGAGGGTCTTCCATCAACTTTTTTGACCTCTCTATTTCTATTGTTGGTGGCGTCCACAGTTATGGTATCTTCCAAAAACACTTGTACGGACATCTGTGTTCATGCCTCCTCGTATTGCCCCACCTCCCATAAATTGGCCACCTTCAACAGCTTCGTCCACCGTCTCCTTTCTATCCCTCTTTCTCCTCAGGCGTTCTTTGAGGAGGTTTCTATCATCAAGCATCTTGCTTGTTCTAATGGTTTCGAGCTTGATATTGATAGGATGATTTGGAAAAAACTTATTTCAAAAGCTTTAGATCTTACCACTTCTCTCCCCTGGTGTTTGTCTGGTTCCAGGAGGAAAGAAAAATGGGTTCGTATTCCGTTTTCGGGGAAATTGTCTTCCGAACTTACCCACCTCCTTAAGCCTTTTGGTCTTCGTCCTGCTTTTTATAATCCTAATACGGTTCGTAGTCTTTTCTGTAAATCAAAAGATTGCATCCCTATATCTGAGAGAAGTGGTGTCTACAAGCTTAAATGTTCTGGTTGCTCGGCTGTCTACATAGGGGAGACAGGCCGGCAACTTTGTATCAGGGTTCAGGAACACCCTTCATGAAGTCGCTTCTGCCCCTCTCCTCTAAAAGAAATCGGCTTTCGCCGAACACCTTTTGGAATCCGGCCACAATTCTGAGTTGGACCAAGCCGTATTACTCCATTTTGAGAGTTCCTTTCATAGACGTTGGCCCTCGAGCATGTTTAGATAGTTCGTCATGGGAATGATAATGAGGTCATTGTTTCAATCGTTTCTTTCCGGATAATGACCTCATTGAAAAGTTTTATAAGTTTCCTACCAACGACTGGTGATTCATCTCGGTTTCTTGTCCCCACTGGCCTCGATTTCTCATTTCTCCTTTCTGTTCATTTAGTTCGTGTTCTGTATTATCTGATGATGGTTATTTAACCGAAAGTTCTCATACTTTGTAATTATTTTATTTTGTACGGTTTTGTAAAAATTTTTGTATATTACATTTAATTGGTATTACTAATGTCATTGTGAAGGACACACCTCCAGTAATGACACAAGTACCCGAAAGTACTCTTGTAAGCTAACTAATAATGTAGAATTGTACACTTGAGAATTTTTCAATACCTAGCGCTCTACTTACACCCCACCACACTCAGTATGAGTCACAATGACTTCATAACGAGGGTTGAATAAATGATTTGGATAAAATCCTGTACGAAGAAAACAATATTTTTAAATCTTTCCACTTCGTATTCATGCGAAACAGGTTCTTGACATTTTTCTGTTGGAAAAGCCTATCCCGCGGCTGTTAACTCTCCTTCTTTCTCATACTATTCTTCACAAAGAATGGTGTCTAAAAAGTCAATATTTCTTCAAGTTCAGCCAGACAAAAGAAGAGAGCACGTTGAGAAAGGAAGTAATAACGAGAATACGAGATACCATTTATGTACTCCGACGAGAAGGTATAAACGAGTCCTCGTCGAATTTTTCATAAAAGTGTGTTTGCCTCTTTCGAACGTTCTAGCCTGCGGTGGCGAAATTCGCAGCGTAAAAATGAATTTCGCTTAGGAATCAATATACTCGTAACGGGCTGGTGGATTTTGCAACGTTGAATAGTATTTTCAAAATATATATACTACGTCTATAGAAGAAACGAGCGCCAAAACACAATTATTTATATATTTATTTTGACGTATGAAATACCATATATACACATGTAAGCTCTCATATTTGTCTATTTGTATGTCTGGGTGCGCTGCATTGGTTTCTTTTTATAACACCAAGAAATGAAAAACACTTTCTATATAATATTCTCGCTAACTGTTGCAGCGTTCGTAGATAACTCCTGAAAGAATATATGCATATCCATTCCCCTATCATAATGTAAAGCATTACTCAAGTCTCATTCCTTTCGCTCCTTAATTTTTGCTCGCGTAACGAGGTAATTTACAGTAAAATGTTATATATGTTACGCAGTGGGTTATTACCGGTGCGGTCGGTAGGAGGGTAAATGAAAATAAAATGTGACTCGCGATTAGACTATATTATGTATACGTGTGCGTGTTTACGTCAATAAATTATTTACCAAGTACTAGGAGGGTGCGAAAAAAAAACTACCGTAATGCGGTCCAAGTGCCTCGGCGCACATGTTAAAACTAATTTGTTTTTATATCGTTTACGCGTGACTAGATTCTCATTGATGAAACATTCCATTGCTCGCGAAATTGGAATACATACACAACGACGAGTCGTACACTTGTTGTTAGCTTTCCATAGCGTGAAAATACTCGAAAAAACGAGTCAATATTGAAAGAATCTCGAACATCAGTATTTTACAAAGAAGCTAAATTCTCGTACAAAGGCCGACACTGTGTTTCGTTTATAACAAAATATGAACTGGTACGGTCGAAGAATTCCTTATTGTTTAGTCAAAACCATAATAAAATGTTTAAACAAAAGTTTCGTGTATTCGCTATCTAAAGAAGTTTTACGCTTCCATTAAACAATACGCTTTCTCTCTCGCAACAAGTTCACCGCTCCTTGAATATAAGGCTTGGAAGAGCGGTGTACGCGCGCACGTTTTGTCCGCGAGAAAAACGCGCCGACATTGAAGAATGAACGAGAAAATACTCGATGAAAGAATTGCGGAAAGTAAAAGTTTTCCCGAGAATATTTTTCAATTCGAATTCACTTTAGAAAAATATGCGCACGGTTCACTGGTTATTTTTATCTATAAATCGCAAGTTAAGGGAACGGAGTTGGTGATGTTTAGTCTTCGTTCACGCGCTCGTTCGCACCGAGAAGAAAAATAAAGAACGTCGATTCTTCGGCTGTTTTGCGCTCACAGCAATCGTGTTGAAAAATTGCTGCAGAAATGAAGTCGAGGACCATCCCGAAATTGTTGTTTCAAGCGTCCCTACTCTTTATAAGAAAGCGTATCTTTTTCCAGACTATTTCGACGAACTGTTTTTTAACAGGGAACTGCATGGCTTTGTAGGGAGGAGATCGGTACAAACTAATCTCCTGGAATTGACTTATCATGTACATAAGGTACTAGATGAAAGAGTATCCTCTCAGTTAGACATTATATATTTAGATTTTGAAAAAGCTCTTGATAAGGTAGATCATTACAAATTACTCGAGAAACTTGATTTCATGGGTTTCTCCGACTCGCTCATTGAACTGTTTTGGACTTATTTATTGGAAAGAAAACAGTATGTCATGTTCAAGGGGGCTAAGTCAGAAATGTTCGATAGTTCCTCGGAGGTACCACAGGGATCTGTTCCGGATCTATATCTCTTCCTCTTATTTATGATTGGCGAAGATAAAGACTTGAGATATTCGCGGTGCACATTGTATGCTGACGATGTAAAGCTATTCAGGGAGGTACGCTGTTTGGAGGATTCTGTGTTGCTGCAGCGGGACCTCGATGCGTTGACGAGATGGAGCGAGGAAAATTCGATGCCTTTAAACACCAAAAAATGTAAAGTGATGACGTTCTCTCGCAAGCGAACTAAGATTCAGGCAGAATATCAGATACGTGGAGAGATTTTAGAATCAGTTGAGGAAATTCGGGATCTAGGTGTCCTCTTCGATCCCAGAATAAACTTTGATTGCCACTTACACAAGGTACTGAATAGCGCAAAACGCAATCTGGGTGTCATTATGAGACAGACCAAATCTTTTGTCAACGTGTCTGTTCTCCGCTTGCTGTATCTGGTGCTTGTACGATCGCATCTGGATAGTGCAAGTGTGATATGGGGTCCAGTAGGTAAGGGGAAGTTGAAAAAAATTGAACGTATTCAAAAAATGTTCACAAGATATCTCTATTTTAGAAATTTTGGATATTACGATACCTCAATTACTTACTCGGAGTTGGTCCTGGGCTACGAGTTAACTACTCTAAAAGTGAGAAGGGAAATTAGTTTAATAATGATAGTGGGGATATCCTGTGTGGAAAAACTGAATCGTCGTTCTTACTAAGTAAGATAAATTTCCTCGCTCCATCCAGAACGAGTAGGTGTAGGGATATCTTTCAGATTCCTCAGCACAGAACGCAGCAATTTGCCTCTGCTCCACTGCTCCGTGCCCTGTCTCTCTTGAACCGTGTTGTTGAAGAAGACCGCACAATTGATATATTTTGACATGTTCCATGTCTTTTCTCTCGCCGGACCCCGATGTTGAAACTCGCGAGTACCCCCCCCCCTCCCCCCTCCACCCCGTCAAGAGAAATCTCTACCCCGTGGGTGATTCAGAAATTTGCGAGTATACCCCGCGTAATAATAATAAATAATTAATTAATTAATAATTAAATAATTAAATAAATAAATAATTAACTAAATAAATAATTAAATAATTAATATAATTAATAATTAGAAAATCTCTACCCCTTGGGTGATTCAGAAATTCGCGAGTACACCCCGCGTAATAATAATAAATAATTAATTAATTAATTAATAATTAAATAATTAAATAAATAAATATTTAAATAATTAATATAATTAAATGATTAAATAAATAAATAATTAAATAATTAAATAAATAAATAATTAAATAATTAATATAATTAAATAATTAAATAATTAAATAAATAAAGGCTGAATAGTCGAAATTTTTCCAAGTCCCCTAGACTTGAATTGTCTCATACCATTCCAATACAACAGCGAGACAGGGGGCGAACGAGCGGAGCGAGTTCACGCTACCCCATATTTCTCATAGAAGACTTATACGACGCCAAGATAGGTAAAGTTTTTCAAGTCCCTCTTCCTATCATATATGGCTGGATAGTCGAAATTTTTCCAAGTCCCCTAGACTTGAATTGTCTCATACCATTCCAATACAACAGCGAGCGCGCTACCTCATATTTCTCAAAAAAGACTTGAATTTTCTCATCCATGCCAATACAACAGCGAGATCGCTCGTTCGCCCCACCGAAAGTTGATACCTCAAAATATAGAACACCCACAATTACCTCAAAATATTCCTCATACAAGACTTATACGACGCCAAGATAGGTAAAGGGGTAAACGAATAATATCTCACGAACACTTGACCTAGTACAAGAATTAATAATAAATAAATGAATAAATAAATAAATAATATTAAATAATTAAATATTTAAATAATTGAATAATTAAATAAATAAAGGCTGGATAGTCGAAATTTTTCCAAGTCCCCTAGACTTGAATTGTCACATACCATTCCAATACAACAGCGAGACAGGGGCCGAACGAGCGGAGCGAGTTCGCGCTACCTCGTATTTCTCATAGAAGACTTATACGACGCCAAGATAGGTAAAGGGGTAAACGAATAATATCTCACGAACACTTGACCTAGTAGAAGCCTAGACTGAAATATTTCATGATGACTGATAAAATATAAAAGACATGGAACATGATTTTCATTTATTTGGCTATGCCAGAAAATTTAATAATACTACAATATGACCATTTTGACACTGGAAAAATGTTAGGTAGCAAGGTGACGATAGTTCTCATGAACTTGGAAACCAATTGATAATGCTTGCCCATAACTTTTTTTTGTTCATTATTCATCTATTTTTTTTTTATTTTTTTTTATTTTTTATTTTTTTCATATCATAAATCTTTTAGTCTGACCTGGTCCGCACCCCTATGATCAAATGGCCTCCATATATCTGTAATTATTATTATTATTATTTTTTATTTATTTATTTATTTATTTTTATTTTTTTGTTTATTCTTCGAAATGATTGGTTTGTGGAAGGGGTTGGGAGATTGGACATGGGACCAGGGTTGGGATGGCTAGGGGTGGACATATTATCATTATTGTTTTTTTTTTGTTTTTCTCATTTTTTTTGTTTATTATCCGTATTTTTCTATTATTTTTATTTTTGTTTTCGTTTTTATTGTACTTTTTTTTTTTTTTTTTTCTTTTACATATTTTGTTTTTGATTTTGTTTTTTTGTTTTTTTTTTTTTTATAGTGCCCTCCTGTCATTGGCCGATCGGCTGTTGGAGGGCACTCTAATAATAATAATAATAATAATAATAATAATAATAATGACTAGTTTTAGGGGTAATTTGACGTCAGTCGTTCGCCGTCCGGCGACAACTGACCTACCCTAATCTATTTCAACCATCAAAAGAGGTGGACTTGGAAAAATTAGATACGCAGCTATAGATGACTGGAGAAGCACTTAGAAAT
This sequence comes from Aspidiotus rigidus, assembly GCA_035079385.1. NCBI lineage: Eukaryota > Metazoa > Arthropoda > Insecta > Hemiptera > Diaspididae > Aspidiotus > Aspidiotus rigidus. Next base: position 65,744 of record JAVHKY010000074.1, on the reverse strand, counting down.
TCAAATTCACTACGTTTGTTGCTGGATTGTGCCACCGAAAATTTTGTTTGGGCTGGTCATGCAAGAGCAGATTTGTAAGTAAAAGACACTTTTGGGATGAAAATACGGATGGAATCGTTTGTACTGGATTGTGCCGTTGATTTTCACGTTCGTGCTGATCTCCTTCTCCCCCAATCATTGGGGAGATCTGTAGACATGTGAGGCGCCCTCTTATTCGTTTTTGGGTGCGAAAGTTGGCTTGAATTTTGGCTGCTACAAACTGTTCTATGGGCGAGTTTATCGGAAAATTTTCTGTAAGTTGTGCGCCGTGCAATGTTCGGCGGAAACTGATCTATCCTAAAGGATTTGGACTTGAAAAAATTTCGACTTTCGAGCCATATTACAAGATAGAAGGGAGACTTGTAAAATTTCTACTTTGAGCCATAATATATAATAGGATTAGGATTCAGAAAAATTTCAACTTTCTAACCACTTTATGTGACAGGAGGAGGACTTGGAAAAATTTAGACATAAAGGACTTGAACTTGAAACAAAGGATTTTGACTTGGAAAAATTCTGACTTTCGAGCCATAGCCTAACATATGATATGGGAAAATTTCTACTTTGAAGTCATAATACATGAGAGGATTTGGATTTGGAAAAATTTTGAATTTCGATCCATAGCCTGGTATATGATCGAAGGAGAACTTGAAAAGAATTTTGACTTGGAAAAATTTCGACTTTCGAGTCATAGCCTAATATTATATGATAGAAGCGGGACTTGAGAAAATTTCTACTTTGAAGCCATAATACTTGATAGGATTTGGATTTAGAGAAATTTCGACTTTTCATTCGTAGCCTAGTATATTATAAGAGGGTGACTTGAAAAAATGTAGACTTTCTACCACTAAATAATATGATAGGAAGGGAACTTGAAAAAATTTCGATTTTCTGGCCACAGTAGATGATAGGAAGGAAATTGGAGAAAATGTCGACTATCGAGCCATAATAATTATGAAGGAAATGGGCCTCGAAGGAAATCTCGACCTTCGAGCTGTAATACATGACAGGAAAGGGACTTAAAAGAAATTGAATTCTCAATATTAAAACCATTGACCCATAGAACAGGTTATCCGCGATCCTCTTTCAACTCCGTTAAGGAAGCCGTCGTTTTTCTATTATTATGAAGACCCTCCACCCTTCAATCCTTCGAGGCTGGAACTAATCAGGACCCAATTTGGACAATTTGTGCATTTTCGGGATAAACATGGACGCAATCGTTTGTGCTAGGTCCGTCCTGCTAACCTGGCCCTGCCATTGTTATCTCTGTTGTAAGTTCACAGGAAGGGTTTAACTGAGATAACGTGTTTGGTCACTGCGGGCACATCTGTGGAAATAAGGGAACCCGTTTTATCGGGAGGTTTTTCGGAAAAATGTCCGCCGTCCAGCCGGCCGGTAACCCAAGGTCGTTTAGAGGTCGACTTCCTATCGTATACAGCTCAGAGGTCGATAATTTTTCTAAGTCTCTCTCTTATCATAACTATATAGGTCTGAGATCAGAATTGTTTTTCAAGTTTCCTTCTATAGCTTGGAAGTCGAAATTTTCCAAGTCCCTTCTTGTCACATATAGCTCGGAGGAAAAAAATATTTCAAAGACCCCTTTCTATCATATTATATAGCAAGGAGGTCGAAATTATTTTAAGTCCTTCTCCTACCATATGTAGCTCCAAAGTCCAAGCCTGTGACATCACAATTTGATGACGTCATAGGTCAGGCTTGTGACGTCACAACCCAATGACGTCATACATTTTTCAGATCCCACGTGCTCCATAAAACAGGTTCCCTGACACCCTCGTTCAACTCCGCAAAAGAACTCGTGAGTTTTTTTGGCGACGGATAGAATTAAAAACCGAGATCCCGGTCTTCTGCTACGTACTTGCGGCGACAGATCGACAAAAGCCCCGCTTATGATCAAAGCGGGTGAAAATGCAAAAATTCTGGTTAATTCAGGCAGAGGAAGATACGATACCGAGATATTGGTCTTCTGTTACGTGCTCGCGGTGACAGATCGACTAAGCCCCCGCTCATGATCAAAGCAGGTGAAAGTGCGAGAACTGCCGTTGAGAACGGCAGACGTACACAAATTTACGTAGAAGCTCGTCTACCAAAAATGAGCTTGAGCCCCGGTCAATGTGAAAGAGGTCAAAAACCCAAACATTTTGGCTGTGATAATTTACCTACAAACTCTCTTTCATGGTGAATTGCGCAAAATTGGAGCAATTCTCATTATGCTAGGCGAGGAAAGTGAATTTTCTGACTTGTAATTTGTATACGGAGGCTGATAAAATGATGATGATCGAACTAGATTTAAATTCTTTGGTCCAGAATGACGACAATTATTATCAACCCTTATCTGAACCCGGGGTGAAGCTGATTTCTTTCCATCATATTATAATCCGGAGAAGAAGTGGCTACCCGGATTTACATCTCAGAGGCAGTTTGACCACTACTTAAAAGCCAATATGCCCTTCGATCAAATTCATCGCGAAAAAAAACAAACAATGTTGCCGTTAGTGACGTGTAGGTGTGTGCAGCAGTGCATGGCGAATTTCGACTGCACCAATGAATATTTACAGCTGCACGTCACTAATAAACACAGGAACGGCATTAGTATAGTTCTGGGAGAAAAGATTCTCAGGGAATTTATATATTTATGCCCTTCACAGCGAGAGTTGTCGCACTTTTATCCGCTTGTATCATAAGCGGGTCTGTTAAAGATCGTTCACCACGAGCATGGACATACCCCCTTTCGCCTGAAACAGCCAGAGTTTTTGCTGTTTTACCCGTTTTGATCATGATCCGTCATCGCGAGCACGTAACAGAATTCCATCCGTCGCCTAAAACAATGCGAATTTCTGCAGATTTGCTCGCAATGACCAAACACGGTCTCTCAGCCAAACCCTCCCTCGGAACATACAACACCAGGACAGACCTAGTACAAATGATTGCGTCCATGTTTATCCCGAAAATGCACAAATTGACAAATTGGGTCCTGAATATTTCCAGCCTCTAAGGATTTAGTGAGGGGTCCTCTTCACAATAGAAAAACTCAACAGCATAATTCAAAGAGAACGCAGCACTAAAAATTCACCCCATTTTTGCTCCAGAAATTAAATGAGGGGACACCTCACATGCGTCTACAGCTGGCGGGGAAGGAGACCAGCACAAACAAAAATTTCGACGGCACAATCCAGCACAAACGTAGCACAAACGATTCAACCCGGCTCCGGACCGAAAATTGGAAGTGATATGGATCTCCATAAGACAGGTTTCCTGAATTCCTCGTTTCACTCGTTGAGGAAAGCGTCGTTCTTCTTTTTCCATCAATCTGCCTTGCGCCTCTCTCTAGGGTTCCGTCGTAATCTTCTTCATCTATTTTACAAGAATGACACAAGATTTCGCGCGAGAACGATGCTGAAAATATTCTTACTATCATTGGCAAAATTATTATTTCGAAATACGCGGTACGTATAATTTTCATCCAGAGAAACATTTTAAAAAGTCGATACTTTGTAACAGTATTTCATTTAATTGTTTAGCCTATAAATCTTACTTTCCTTATCCCGTAAAGACTACAGTGACCGACTATGGTGCCCCACAAAATCTAAATGACAGTAAAGACGCTCGCTGAAGTGGAACTTCAGGATCTTTCATGGAAGAGTTATTTTCGAAGTTTCCAGTTTCATCCTTTTATCCTTTGATCTTCGTTCGAGAAGATAACGCGCGACTTCATTATGCCATATCGCGAATGAAATCTGATTATTTTGGAAGATACTCAGCGAAATTTATTTTTTATGCCCGAAACAAACTTTTTGATAGATTCGTTTGAGTTGGCGTCGCGTAATTGGAAAGATTAAAAAATATTTTTTCTAGGCTCGCATCAAAGCGTATACCGTGCTTCTGCTTTAGTAAATTAAGTCGACGACTACTTGGCGGCAACTTACTCAAAAGAAAAAAAGATAAAAATTAAAAACATAATAAGTTAATTTGCTCGATAATAAATCGTGAGGACATTTTTTTTTTTTTTTTTTTTTTTTTTGCTTCAGGAATAAAGTTGACGGCTAGAAAAGTGAAGTCTGGCCGCTTTTAATTAATGAATTTCTAATGGTTCGACTTCAAACACTCTCAATGAATATTAGATTAGTTTCCTCTTTATAACGCGTTTTCGTTCGTTCACGTTTTTCTTTTCGCTGATTGCACTTTTTTTCCCCCTCCCAATCATTACTTATATTCAGCATTCGAGCAGACGTCGCCATCGTGCGTACTCTTTTTGTCGCCTAAAAATTAACCTTTTCGTTGAACACATCTCCAAACGAGTTTATTACATTTTTTTATCACATCGATGGACGTATAGAAACTAAAAAAGTGAACGAAAAGAGAAAGAAAATACAAAAGTCGAGGAAGGAAACTATAAAGGCGTTGTAGACTTTGAGAAAGTGCAGCAGAATAAAGATGAGAAAATACTGAGAAACGAGGAATAATTACAGGATTCCTTTTCCCTTCAGCTTTTACTGTGCGAACAGATGAAAGTTCGAGACAATGCTAAGCCTCAAAAATATAATATTACGCCGTTTCAGTATTATTTGTAGCTTATCGTCTAAAGAGTATTCCCTAAGAGCCATTCTTTATTTCTTTTAATACGACCATCAAATGTGCGGTATTTTGAATGGAGGTGGCGGCGAATGGTGTTGGCATGTTGAATTTGGCCAAACGATTTCAGAACCGAGCGAATTCAACTTAGCTATTTACGGAATACATCATAGTTTCTCAAAAAAATTCACAATTCCAACTAAGATCTGCATACAAATTAAGGGATGACGGCGTGGAGACATCAGCCAACTGTTTTCGGTCATTGAAATGGACTGAGAAGGGATGGCAAAATCAAAAGAAGAGATTAAACTTCGTGAGATAACTAAAAGATAGCCTACACGAGGTACGTACGGTTCATATAATAGTTATTCGTCGAGCCATAGATGCCCTCGTTTGTTCCAATACAGTTGCGATTTTGATTTAGTAATATAGAACGCCGATACCTCCGCTAAAAGTTGTCTTAAGGACATTTCGGCAAGCTAGGGGGCAAGAGCATGGTATAAACCACGTCCATTGTCGACGCCAGGACCCAACGGCTCATACATTGCCTCCAACGTTCCGATGTCTTATCTCTCTTACTAAAATGGTCTACAGTTGCGAAGCTCTGCAGATCAAACTAAACCACAAGCCACGAACACCAAGGCTGTGAACCGAAATCACTATCTCAAATAGTATCCGGCATCTGGAACTGAATTATGTGGTCCTGGAAGCTGAAGAAAGAAAGCGGATTTGGCAATCGCCCCTCGGAAGCGGATCCCGTAATTCAGTTTAAGAATCAATAGAAGCGGAATCCTTTGGAAAAATAATGAAGGCTCACTGACTCACAAATGCACTCCATTTTCGCGTTACATAATTTTCGTTCATTCAAAGCATTTTATATGGGGAAATGGTCGGGTTCAACATTTTGTCCACGTTAGACAGTTTCTAGCGTACTCAGATTTCACTGTACCCGGTTGTTTTGAAGCCAACTTACGTAAAATTATACCAGATGGAGACGATGATTTTTAGTAAGTTGAATGAATGTCGACCGTGATCACCAGGAGCTATGAAATGTGCCAGTCTAGTTTTACAATGCATCTGCAATGGTAAAGATGAAGACAAATTTCTTCAGCCCATAACCGCAATAAGCAACATGTACTAGCTTTTTAGTATGGGAAAGTGAACGTCTACAAACTCATAATGCCAAAATCGATAGTATCTCGCAAAACGAACAGATTCAATTTTATAATCGTATGAAACGCAAACCACTGCAGTTGTATAAAATTTGAATTCTACTACACAAATAATATTTTTCTTCAAACCCACGTAACTTCAAGTCGCAGCTGTTCATACGTACTAATTGCCTTACTTTTGGCTTGCTATCTCTCCAAATGCGACTGAACAACGTCACGTGTATGAATGGTACAATCAGGCCGCACACCTCAGAAAAAGAGAAAAAAGGAAGGAGAACGATACTAAGAAAAGTAAACTCGGATAATGCGCTACCGAGAGGAAATGATGCGTCATCAATGGAGAGCCGTGCGACAAAATGCAAATGACGAGAATATAAAGTTTCATCTTTCTAACGCAAGAAGTTTTCACGACGTAGAAATCTGAGCCACTACTTTCTCTCTCTCTCTCTCTCTCTCTCTCTCTCTCTCTCTCTCTCTCTCTCTCTCTCTCTCTCTCTCTCTCTCTCTCTCTCTCTCTCTCTCTCTCTCTCTCGCCGATGCCTCAATCGACAATCGACAAATTATGAGTTATTTGAATCTTTGAATCTCTTCTCGGGAGCGACACGTACGACTTTGCTAATATTATGATTTTTCCAATGCTCGAAAGAAATAGTCTCGCTTACGATCTATCTGACTCTTTTTTCCAAGCTTTATATCCCTATCAAAAATTTGAAATCACGAACAAAAATCTGGCAATTGTTTTTCTCATACGGGTAAACATACTGACCGCATCGATGGAGAACAACCGTGCATCAGGAGAAAAAACTTTCGTTTTCAGCCCGTTAGCAAGTTCGATGGAGTTCTTGATTGCTTTCTTTGAGGAGAAGTCAGTGACGATTTTGATCCAGTCGGCGAGATATTTATCAACTTTGAAAGAAGGGTAGGTGTAGTAGGCCATCGCAGAACGGATAAGGTGTCCAATCTTTTTTCTTTTTTTTTTCGCATGGGGGGTTCCTCGCTCGAGGCGAGTTATTAGTTGACCAAAACGTGAAGACGGTGCGTATTTCGCCGGCCTGGGGGGGGGGCAGAGGCGGGTCATTACGTTAACCAAACAGGCAGAGCACCATAATACCTGATTGGACGTGAAAGCCTCCTAGTGTCAATAAATAAGGAACAAGCGATAGGACGGTACGTAACCCAATCATTGGAGAGCCTGATTGGACGTAATAAATAAGTAAGCAGTGCAATGGTGAAATGTGCAATGCGCTGGCATTCTGAAGCTCGCGCGTAACTGTCTACGCTTAAGGAGGTGACCAGCAGGGCAGTACGTAACCCAATTCCACCACAAAATTGGACGTGAAGGCCTGCATCGGAGGCAGTTCGCGACTGTTTGTTGTCCTGGTCAGTAAGACGATGAGTGTCTTGAGTGGCTTATGTGGTTGTTGCTTCCATGGTCAGGGGGGCGCCCGCAGAGACTGTCGACTTACGCACTGGACGGGTCCCCCATCCAACTTCGACATTCCCTGATAGGGAGGAATGGTTTAGTGGGAAACAGTGTTCCGAGGCTCTCTACTTGACGATGTCCCTGAAGAGGGAGTAGAGAGGGATATGCTTCCGTGGTCAGGGGCAGTTCCCGTCGCACTTCAGCGTCTTCTTCGAGGTGAAGAAGGCGTAGTTTGGAAATCATCAGCTGGTTAGCTGAGGGGTGAGAAAATAAATTAAAAGGGTAAGGGTAAAAGGCCTAAAAGTAAATACAGTAATAATAATAACAATAAGGATAATACTACTATTATTACTAGGTTGGGAATGATGTTCCCAGTCCGTCCACTCACCCCTGGAATGAGAAGAGGGGTTTGCTTCCATGGTCAAGGATCGCCCGCAGATGGGTCTCCCCATTCCATTTCTGCATCTGTCTTGAAAGGACAGATGTGGCTGTTTGGATCTTTCTTCAGCTGGGAGCTGAAAGAAAGGTGTGATTTAGTGGGAATAGGAGTGGTATTCCCCCACTTCCGCTGAAATGGGTAGTCGAGAGGGGTTGCTTCCATGGTCTGGAATCACCCGTACATGGTTTTCCCATCGTAGAATTTTTACTCTATTCCTTACATAGGCACCCCCAGTGTCATGCTAAAAAAGCGTCGTGAAAATTTCTCCCCTGATATCACGATTACCTTCAGTGGTCATAATCTTACTTAATAATAAGTTTTTTACTAAAGTTAAAGACCCTATTCCCCCATTAATGTCGTCTGATCTAGTTTACCCAGTACTCAATGTGAGAGTCATTATATAGGGGAAACGATGTAGCTACTGAAGAAACGCATGGCTCAGCATCGCCAGATACCGTCCACAAGCTTAAAAAACAGCCTTATGTGAACACGCATCTGAAACCGGCCACACTTTCGATCTCGGCCAACCTGCCATCCTGTTATACGAATCGTCAGTTGCTTTCATTTCAGGCTTGAAGATGGTTGCGGTTTGCATTGTTTACTCTCCCTTCGGAGTATTCGTTTTTCGCGTTTATTATGGATAGCCGTAACCTTGAGGAACGTATTCGTTTAATCGAGAACGCTTCTGCGGCGTATTTACAGTTCCTTTTTCTGAAATTTCGGAAGCAACGCGCTTCATTTTCCTCTCATATTTGGTTTCTTCGTCGGTGTTTAGTGTTGCATTTGAAGCCGAAGATCGTTAAATTCCGGTTTTATTCCGATTGTAAGATTACGACTAAGAAACTGGAAAATTATATGAGGGAGAAGTGGATAAGAACAGAGTTGCGAAGATGGTATGGTAAATTTGATATCACGACTAGATTAAACCTTTTGGTCCATTCGAGACTCTCCGATATGCTCCTCCCCCTTCAGTTTGATTACTTTATGCGGGACGTCAATTTAAAGTGTCGGAAGTTTGGGGCAAACTTGAAGGAGAAGAACAATAAGAAGTTGTCCTCCCTAATGAAGGTTAATGATGAGGTGGTTGAGGAAGGAGTGAGTGACGGTGTTGTCGTTCATAAATTCCACCCCCCCCCCCCCCCTCATAAATAATAGTCAGGTAGTGTTTAATAGTGACGAAACTGCCCTCCTTGAGAAAGGTTTGAAATTCAGTTTACCTCCCCTCAAGAAGGATGAAACCTTGGCGAGTGTTGTTGCGGATCTTGCGGTTAAAATTGGTCCTGGTTTTAATACCCAGAATGTTTGTGCCGAATTGGTCCGTAATAACCCCCCTCTCTCGCATGAGTAATAAATTGGGAGGAGTGATTCAAGGTTTGAAGAGGAAGATGAAAGAGAGAGATTTAATCGTCACTAAGGCAGACAAGGGCAATGCTGTTGTGGGGATGGAGAAGTCGGCCTATTCTTCTAAGGTCCATGAAGTCCTCCAGCAGTGTGGTGCTAAAGAGAGGGAGGATTTCAGTTTTCCTAAGCACGTTAAAGAAGTTAGGAGTGTCATCAACAGGAGTGAGGCTATTATCAAACCTCCTGCTTTGAAAACAGCACTCCTTGTTCCTAACCCCAAACCACCCCTCCTCTACGGGCTACCCAAAGTACATGAGAACAATACCCCGATGCGACCCGTTGTTTCTTTCGTGTCCTCCTCCACCTACCTCCTTGCCAAATTCCTGGACTGTTGGTTAAAAAATCGCATTGATTTTGAATCTCCTCATTCGGTCTTGAATTCGGCCTCTTTAACTGACGTTCTGAAGGGTGTAAGTCTTCCCCCGGGAACGACCATCTGCTCGTTTGATGTTGTTGGTTTGTTCCCGAATATTCCTGAGGCTGCTACTATCCAGCGTATGGGTGAGCTACTCGTCAAGGCCAATATTCCTCACAATGAACTTCAGGAATTTTTCGACCTTCTGAATATTTGCTGGTCCTCCAACTACTGTAAATTTGAAGGAAAATTTTTCGAGTTTCCTGATGAAGTAGGGATCCCTATTGGATTACCTTTAGGCTCTCTCATCTCCGAAATTTTCATCTCTAAGTTTGAACTTGACCTCTTTTCCTCGAACCAAGTGTTACTTAATCATATTCACTATTGCCACAGGTACTTTGATGACATTCTGTGCACCTAGACTGGTCCCCCAGATCTCCTTGGTGAGTTTCTGAGGTATCTAAATTCCTGGTACCCTTCCATCAAATTTACGTTGGAAATAGGGGCATTTTCCATTAACTTTTTGGATTTATCGATCTCTATAATAGACGGTATCCATAAGTTTGGAATTTACAGGAAAGATACTACGACCGATGTTTTAGTCCACGGTGGTTCGTTCGGTCCTGTTGCTCATAAGATGGCTGCTTTTCATAGCCTAGTTCACAGACTGACTCGTATTCCTTTGAGTCAGTCTGCCTTCAAGAAAGAGTTACTCACAATAAAACATCTGGCCAGAGTGAATGGGGTCAATGTCGATGTTGACGTGATGGTTCGGAGGAAAGTTACGAGGAGCTTTCTTGATTCCACCACCTCCCTCCCCCTAGACACGATCCGTGATCGCCGTTTGCGTTGGATCAGTCTCCCTTTCTTGGGGAAGTTCTCCATCCAATTGGATCGGGCCCTCCGCCCGTTTGGCTTCGAACCCGCGTCCCACAACCCCAACACAGTCAAGAGGTTGTTTGTGAGACTGAAGAACCCCATACCTGTTGATGAGAGGAGTGGTGTTTACAAGTTGGAATGTGGGGATTGTGAAGGCTTTTATTTTGTTGAGACCAGCCGCCAAATGAAAGTTAGAGTAGCTGAGCACCTGAAGTCTTGGAAGAAGGGACACTTAGGGGAGTTAGCTTTTGCTTATCATTTAATAAACAGTGGCCACAGCTTTCACGAGGGATCCGAAATGCTCCTCCATAAGGAGAATTCCTATCGTAAGCGCATCGCCTTCGAGCATATAGAGATAATGCGTCATATAAACCCCGACGGTATCACTGTTCTCAACTCGTACATTCCGGAAGATGGCCTGATCGAACTGGTTTATGATTCACACCGCGATTTCTCGTTTGGACAATCTTAATACCTTGCTCTCCTTTTCTGTTCGTCAGTTGCTTTCATTTCAGGATTGAAGATGGTTTATTAACCGAAAGCGCTCGTCGTCTTATATTTTCCGCGGTTTGCATTGTTTACTCTCCCTTCGGAGTATTCGTTTTTCGCGTTCATTCTGCCATCCTGTGCTACGAAGGCAATGAGAAGAGAGGAAAATCAAAGAAACCATCGAAATTACGGAGTATAAAAAGGCGGTAAATTTTAAAACGGATGTAAGAGGAATATTCAAGTGTACAGGCCCATTATTAATCACCTACGATAATAATCTTTTTGCGATCTGCTCTGATTCTGTTTCTTCTCCACTCATCTCTATTTTCAACTCCAATACGCTACAGTATTAAACTCGACCCCGAAGATGCCGTAAGTTTACGTGCGAAACGTCGGTCCTTGTTTTAAACTGCTTCAAAATTTTATTAATTTTTTTATATATTTTCTCTTTTTTTTCTTTATTTTTTCATTTTTTTGTATGCAATCTCAACAGACGGCAGTGCCGCAAATATAATATACTTTAAAATCTTGATAGCGTTTGGACAAGTTCTCCTTCTTCTATGACTTTTTTTTTCAATCTGCAAGAAATCGATCATCTGAACTGCAAATTTCTCATAATTATAAAAAGAGAAACCTTTTTTGCTCAGCGTAAAGCCTACGATTTGAGGTACTAATCAAACTTCCCCACCCTCGACATTCATGAACTAAAGAATAATAACTCGTACATACTTGGCCATTTCATGACTGCCGCCACCTCCTCCCAAGTTCTTTAAGTCATGTCCTGGTCGGTAACGGATTCAAAATTCCCATCGAAAATGTTTCGAAATATAACCGATACGTTCCGTATGTTGCGGTACATGGTGTAAGAGTGCATGCAGTTGTTATTGTTAGAAATGGGAAAAAAAGAAAAGTACCAGCATTATTCGATGAATATCAATATTCTTATCCACGCTTCGGAGTAAACGAACACGATGCATTTTCCCACGTCAATCTGCAAAGAAATCACTTTATTTACATGTATTGAAAACGGGGTTCTTGTAAAACTTATATCCGCGAATCACGAGCTTGTTGGTTTCGATTCATAAGTTTGGGTAGGTAGAGTGTATTTCTATATCGATACGCGCGTACAAAGTACTACAGAGCAACAAAATACGCCAATCATTTAGCCTGGCAATCTACATGCATATCATTCTTGAATGACACACGGAAAAAGTAACAAATTTCCAACAGCGGTCAAATTGATTTGAAGCGAACAACACGAACATGCATAGACCCATTTCAGCCGCATTTTCCTTTCCTTCGCCCATCATTCCAACGTTCGTTCTGTACCTAGCGATTTTTCATCCTTTCTTCCTTTTTGCTTCGTCTTATCCTAACAATTTATCACTGTAAGAACGACGGTAACGCATCTAGTCTCGTCTACGCCGTCGGAATAACTCTTTTATTCAGAGTGTATGTACGAGAAAGGGTAAAGTGAAAATTTGGTTTCTATTGTGACTCGCTGACTTATTATTTGACGTAAACAGCTGAGCTTTGATTGGTTGAATGCGAAGTACTCGTCACTGTAACCTCGGTATACAGTCCTACGGCGAGAGGAAATCTGATTTTTTCGGACTCGCAAGTTATAACTCGTAGATCGAAGAATTCAAATATACACAGCGTTAAGGGCGTCGCAGAATTGCGTAAAGGCTACGTGTGTATACACGCTTTCTTCGAGGCACTTGGGCTGAAAAATTAGCCGATGTGACACAACTAGAGCGTGTAATAAAAAAGACCCGAAGGATGTGTACGACCTACTCCCATAAAAGAAAGAATTTGAACGCCGCGACAACGACGGAGAAATTCTCCGCGATCGATTTACAAATTTTTCTCGCGATATACATCACACGGTATACTAGGCTGGCCATTCGAGTATCAAGTTTAGACGCGGCGCGCACACAATTTATACACAATTTAATCGAATAATAGAACCGAAATCGTGTCGAAAATAGCACCACTTACAGAAACTTGACAGTATTCATACTAACTCTATCTCATTTCGCACCCAGTTTTCTTCAGTTTCGTTCCGCGTCGCTTCATTCCTAAAATGATTACTGTAAAGAGGCAGTGAAAAAGTACTGTATATAGTGCACACTAAAACAATACCAAGTGAGTGGTCTACGCTGGAAATGCTGCCGCTGATGTCGCTTCTTTCGCCGCAGGATCAATATCGCTACAAAAACAGGATTTACTTTCGTCGGCACGGAATTTTTGGTAGAAAAGCTATTCGCAATTTTTCTCTCTCGCTCTTCCATTCGTATATTTTATGCCCTGTCTCGACTTTTCTACTTCGCTAATGCGTTGTAGAAAACTTGAAAGCCGAGAGTAATTCTTCATACTGTGCGTACGCAGTCATTCGGTAAACGCTGTCTGATGCTAATAGGGCGAGATTTTCGTAAAAATAAAAATAATACACTACCTTATGGTATACAATAAGAACTTTCGTAATGCGCTATTAATGGGATCATCAAGCAACAGTCACCGTTAACGTGGGTTGAACTATCGTCATAAAACTCGTCGATCAAGATCGTAAAGAAATTTAACGAAGATAAATTTTCACGCAAGTTCGAGGCAGGCGTAACCAACGACAGAGACGCGAGTACTTAAAAAATTAATATTATTCGATTAAACATCGACTGACTTCACGGTTTCCAACACTTCTGAGAAGAAAGGATGCGCTTTTCTTTATTTTTCCTCGCTAAAAAAGAAAAGAAAGTACAAATTTATAGGTTCTTAAGTCGGATGAGCACGTAGTAAAGTTATTAGGACATTCTAAGTACGAGAGATAGACGATGATAATTCTTTCGTGTTGTTTTGATGGTTCGTAACGAAAAATTCGTCTTAGAAGATGAGTGCTGGCAATTTTGGGGCGACGGCTTAGCCCAGGGAAAATCGAATCGATGATATTTTTTTCTCTGTATGGATCTCAAATTAGTCAACGACAACCTGTTTTAAAGTTTGGAAACTAGAGGAAAATTGCAACCAAATTCTTCTGGATTTAGTGGGCTTTAGCATCTCTTATCATCATTACAGGAAAAAAATTCAACAATTCTATGATTTAATTTGAGAATGAAAAGAAATTCCATAACTTGATGAAAAATTATGACTTGCTAAACAAATGATCACATATCTTAATCTTTAGTCAAATCCTTCTAAGCCATCCACGAATGATGAATAATCAAACTTTTCCTGACTTTCGTTCTCTTTTTAGGGTCGGCCTGGATTGACGACCGACTCAGTAGATATCAAACCAGCTACACCAGCGTCGCACCCAAATTCTCTGGGCTACCCAAAATATGTACACAAATTCGAGCGTATCCCGAAAATTATCGCACAAAAATATATCGCATGAAAACTTATAGAAGAAAATTTATCGAATGAAAATTTATAGAAGAAGAAAATTTCTCGGATGAAAATTTATAGGACAGAAAATTAATCACACAAAATTTTCCGCTCAATTTTTCGAGGATATTTTCTATAACTTCAAAAGATACCTGGATTTGAAGTTGGCGTTCCGTCATCAAAATTTGGTTTGTCATCTTGCACATTGTGCGTATTTTCGTTGAGAGTGTCCATTCGTGATTTTGTTGCAATATGTCGTCTTCATTCAGAGGCCGAGGATGTTCTCCAGTATTTTGGTCTCAACGAAGAGGGCGACGGAATCCGAAGTTCCCTCTTGCAATGTGGAATTGTTACGAACATGCAAAGAAATCCATGCCGAAAACTAACAATAGCGTTAAGGGTTGGCATACGGATTTCGAGGCCACACTTGATCGTGTCCACCCTAACGTTTTCAAGTTCCTTGAAGCCCTGCATCGTGAGCAGAATCTCACTGAAGCGACTTCAGAACGCAGGTCATCGCGGGAAATCCTCTTCCGAAAAAGAGGAAGTACCTGGACAGTGCTAGAATCGGACGATACGTTGGTAATTATCTACTGATGATGAGAGCGATACCCTACGATAAACGTTCGATCATCCTTGGAATTCAAATAGTTGGTCACTGACACCCACATAGATCCAAGTTACAGACTGGTGTCCTTTGATGCCGTTGCTGTCTTTACTGTACCATTCCCATATCACTGGCCATACAGATATAATACAAAAAGTTGGAGGTTGACGCGGACGCAGACATTTTCTGAAGATATTTTCCTCACCCCATAAAACAGATAGCGGGTACCCATTAAAAGTTACTGGTCATCGCTTCCCTCAAAAGGACAGTACCTGCAATCTTGTGGCTCAGGGGATCGTAGGTTTTTATGTACGTTTCATCATTGCCGTG
The DNA here is from genome assembly GCA_035079385.1 of Aspidiotus rigidus. Lineage (NCBI taxonomy): Eukaryota > Metazoa > Arthropoda > Insecta > Hemiptera > Diaspididae > Aspidiotus > Aspidiotus rigidus. Next base: position 50,639 of record JAVHKY010000074.1, on the reverse strand, counting down.
CAAAATATTTTGTGGCGCTTTTTTGATCCCCAAATTGACTTTTTTTCAATTTTTGGCGCATATCTTGAGAAATATTGGCTGTAGATGAAAAATTTTGGCAATAAAATTTGCCATGAATTTTACTACATCTTAGAGTATCTATTTATAACCCAGGAAGATTAGGCTCAAAAATAAGAATAAATGGAAATAAATGCCGGCAAAGATTTTTTTCGTGGATCATGTTTAAAATGGTCTCCTGATAAACATACTAAAAATCCGCAGCGATCAGAGAGCGGGCCTTCCCCCAGGGGGTCAAAGTGCCACAAAAATTAGTTTTTTGAGAATAAATCGAAAACTAAGCATCAGAGAAAAAAAAGTTTCAAACAAAAGTTGTTCCTCATCAAATTTCCTATAAATTTCACTATATGTATGTCAACTTAGCCCAAAAACTCGAGCTGAAAAGTTGGTTTGAAAGTTGTGTGATTTTCTAAAATTTTTGATTTTAGTGTTAGTGTAGTCAAATTAGACAGGTTTCGGGAAAAAAAGAACATTGCGACATAGTAAAGGTCTGATTGCTGGAAATGGTCAAGAATGAAGTCCAAAACAACATACCAACTTCTCCGCATTTTTCCCCAAGAGCATTTTTTTTATGGGGGTTGAAACCCCCTCAAAATCAGTTTTTTGTAAATATCCCGCTTAATACGCATTTTAGAGAAAAAAGTCATCAGTCAAAAATTATTCTTCGTGAAATCCAGGCAAACTTGCTGAATTTCTTATTGTTCCAAGCGATATAGGGAATGATACCAAGAAGCTTGTTATCTCTTGTTTCTCCGTTTTGATAATTGTAAGCACTCATGTAGTCAATCTCTCACCGCAAAACAAGCTTCTCGGGAGATCGCCTGAAATGGCGGAGCAAGTTTGCCTGACCCAATCGACTATCAACGTGAAACCCTCATGCGACTACGCCAACTTAGACAAGGAGCGCGTTATTCTCGGATTTGTATTGCGGCGGTTCTTTTTGAATTTGTGGGAGCACACAACAATAATAAGCTTCTTGGTGACATTTCTTCCATTGCTTGAAACAATTCCACACGTTAGCCCACTTCAATTGTACGCGGGTCGAAGTCAAAATCTCACCGCGAGTCCACAACAGAAGACCACATCCATTCCCACCACTGCTTGAAACAACCAGAATGGAAAACTTGAGAGCATAATACAACAAAAACGTAGCACACGAAATTCAGTTTGTTTTCAGTCGGAAAATGGAGCACGACATGCTGGCCTGGCCTGGCATGCAGCCCCCTCATAGGGTTGGAAGGGGAAGAAGACCAGCACGAACGTGAAACTCTACGGCACAACCCAGTACAAACGAATCCACCCACTCCAACTGTAAAAATCGAAATGGGGGAAGGGCTCGCATGTTTACAGCCCCCCATTCAGCTTTTTACATATCATACATGCATAAGAAAGATTTTTAAAATGTCTGTCCATGTATGGAAAACTTTATTTTCATGTATGATTTCAACAACACTGAAAATACCAAAGACGAGATATTCACTGCGGCAGGCCGACACGTCATATTGTTGTTGTGTAAAACTTCCCCAAAAACCCTGCAAGGTTCGGTAAACCAGCGGTCACTGCGCGACGCTTGTGGGGCGTGTGCGTGGGTAGTCCTTGTAACAAATGACAAGGAATGATTTTGCAAGGGAACTTCTCGTTCGATCTTTGGAAATGTTGTACAGAAGGGTTCGCAATAGAAGGCGCTATCGGAACCGAATCTCGAGGTATAAGAAAAAATTTTAAGCAGTAAAATGTGATTTTCGGTACCATGTTTTACGAGCATATTTTCACAAGTAAAATACACTCTTAAGAGGGATGGTTAGTCGGAAAAAATTTACCCAACTTTCCGGATAAATCTGAAAGAAGAGAAACGAACGAAAGAAAGTTAAAGAGTGCTCAACATCTACGGTGTTGTAACCCTCCTTTTTGACAAGCTAGCTTTGATCTGGTTAGCTCAGTGGCTTTTTCAACCTCAACGAGTCTGCCTCACATGTCAGATCTCATCAATTCAAAATTACTTTTTGGGGGCTCAGACCGAAAAAACGCTAGGCTAGTTAGTATGATTCTGAAAGTTGAAGCGCTAAACGACGCGTACTTTTCAGTCCAGTTAACGTATATAGACTTCAACTGAGAAAGAAAAGGAATGAGTACCCATTTTTCCCGAAATGACACGACTGCTCATCCGACCACTTGAATTAGGACTCAGCGATGAAGAGATTCTACAAAGTTACGCGAGGAGTTAGGTACCGTAATGCAATCCTTGAGCTTTAGGATTAGTAATTTGGAATAATTTATAATAGATATCATACGTTCCTACTGTACCCGGTTAATTTTCTACAGCCTCTAGTACAGATGCTAACACGTAGCTTCGAGATAATAACAACGACGACGACGATAATAGTTGGTGGTAATAATAGTTTCATCTCTCTATTAAGGTTATATCGCTACGAACAGACATTCACTTCGTAAAATAAAGAATGTCGTAGACGGTAGCTAGAAAATATCTTCGTATATAGTCCTCGAATATGAAGAAAAATCATTTTGTGGAATTGTGCGAATGTTATGAGCGCGCTGCGAAATTAAAGCGAACGTTATTGAAACAGTAACTGTATTCAGTATACAATGATGTGAGTTAACGCCTTTAATTCGAATCGTCGCGTCGGGCGGACTTTAATTAGTCTAGGAATACTTCGCGTCCTACAGCAGCGTTGCATTTCTCGTTCGTTTTGTAATCATCTTATCTTTGCTAACAGTCGTTCGTTCGCAAGTACAACGCCGTTCCCCGATCTTCAATTCGAATTCGAAACGACGAGGTAAACACGGTTTATTTCTCTTAACACCGGCGGTAATGGTGTATGTATAGGATATCTAGGTAAGATTTCTAACGACGTTTATACGAAAGAGGAAAAAAATAAATAAAAATAATGCTCGAAAAAAAGAAAACCTAACTCGTTCACGAGAAAAACTTTTATTAATTAAAAAAACCGAAATGTCTCGTTTTAGAATGTAATGAAACTTTCAGCGAGATAATGTCTTCTTTTTTTTTTAACGATTATTGGGTACGAGGCTGTGTAAACGCTGGACAGTTTCAATCTAAGCGAGTATGTAACGAGAAAGAAAATTAGTGACGAGGGAAAAAATGCTAGTAGGACTAAGTCGAATTACATCTCCAGAACATTTAATGCTAGTGTGGCGGAATAAAAAGCTTCACGAATTTCACCTTTCGGTAATATCAGCCAGTCACCCAAGATATGTACGCAGTGGCAGATTTGTAGGGTGGATGGATTTGAATAGAGAGAAAACCGTCAAGCTCGAAGCAGAAATTGCTCCCTATTTAAAATTGTTATTTCTATGAGGAAGGGTTTTTGATTAAAGGCTCTAGCCGGGTAAGGGGGGAAAATGGCCTTGGTCGGAAAATGTTTCAAATGTCCGCCAAAATGTGGTCCCCAATGAGAAAACTCGAAATCCAAAAAATTGGACCCATCCTCTCATCCACATGGACTGCAAAGTCATTTTCAGGCCTAAAATCCAAATGGCTGTATCTCAGGCAATAATGATGGCACAGTGATGAAACTTGGGGACACTTTAGTATATGTGAACGTTCGTCCATCGTCTTTTTTTCAAAAAAAAACATTCATATTTTCTCTAGTTTCTAGCAATAATAAACTTCAATCTCGAATAAAAACAAATCGGGGGGAGGCACCTGGCGAAAATCATTCATTTGAAGCGCCATACCCACTACTACAATATACATGAGTATCATAGTCCTCGGTGAGGTGGAACATTCCCAAAAAAATCAATATTTTAATGAATTTTTGTGATTTTTCCATGAATAGCGGGGTGAACTACGACTGCTACCGCAATAGACCGCGAGAAATCAATAGTCAATGTTCGAACTGAAAAATACGCACTCCTCCGTGGGATGAAATGGGAATATTGATAAACCAAAAATATATTTTCAGTATTTCGTTTATCGATTTGGTCAATTCTTATGTAAACACGTCCACCGATTAGGTGGAGTACGTTAGATTGAGAAAAATAGTTGAAAAATTCTCCAGTCGCTGGAACAGTCTGAAAATAGTAGAAAAATCCACTACTTCAACCTGGTCATATTTCATTCATCAATTAGGTCGATTATAATGGAAACACGTCCATCGAGTTCGAAAAAAATAGTCCAACAATTCTCCAGTCGCTGGAGAAGTGATGAAAAATCGAGAAAATCCACTTTTTCACCCTGGAGGACCGTGAGTTTTCATATTTCATTCATCAAATAGGTCAAATCTTACATAAACATGTCCACCAAGTTTGAAAAAAATGGTCAAAAAATGCTCCAGTCCCTGAAACGTTCTGGAAATGACGAAAAATCGAGAAAATCCAATTTTTCACCCTGGAGGACCGTGAGTTTTGGTACTTTGTCTATCAATTACGGAAAATCTTATGTACATACATCCGCCGAGTTGGAAAAAAGTAGTCAATAAATTCTCCAGTCGCTAGGACGCTCTGGAAATAGTAAAAAACCAAGGATACACACCCACCCTAAGATTCATTTTCTTTACTTTGAAGTGTAGAATGTTTATTTTTGTTCCCCTGAAATCGTAGTGGTACAAACTGTGTTACTAGGAGCCGTGCACTTGCAGGAAGTGCAGGAATCCTCACTCGAGTTGAGGTGACAATGCTTCAAATATTGGAATTCATGAGCATGACAAAGGAGATGATTGTCTTCTATTGTGTCTCGGGAAAGGATTCCTCCACATCATGCGAGTGCACGGCTACCAGTAACAAAATTTGTACTGCTGCGACTCGAGGGGAGAAAAGTAACACATGAACCATAGTGGCGGGTGTGTACCTTTGATTTTTTAATACTTCCAGAGCGTTCCAACGACTGGAGAACTTTTTTCAATTTTTTTAAAACTTGGCGTAAGTGTTCTTATAAAAATCGACCATACTATCTGAGCGTCTGGAGAATTTACTGACTATTTTTTTCGAAATAGAGATGTGTTTACTTAAAAATTGAACTTATTGATAAATAGAATAAGTATCAAAATTCACGGTCCTCCAGGGTGAAAAATTGGATTTTCTCGATTTTTCGTCATTTCCAGAACGTTTCAGGGACTGGAGAATTTTTTGATCATTTTTTCCCAACTCGGCGGATATATTTACATAAAATCTGACGTAATTGATGAACATAATACCAAAAATCACAGTCCTCCAGGGTGAAAAAGTGGATTTTCTCGATTATTTGTAATTTCCGGTACGTTCCAGTGGCTGGAGAATTTTTCAACTATTTTTCTCAATCTAACGTACTCCACATAATCAGTGGACGTAAATACTAAAAATATATTTTTGGTTTATCAACATTCCCATTTCATCCCACGGAGGAGTGCGTATTTTTCAGTTCGAACATTGACTATTGATTTCTCGCGGTCTATTGCGGTAGCAGTCGTAGTTCACCCCGCTATTCATGGAAAAATCACAAAAATTCATTAAATATTGATTTTTTTTGGAATGTTGCACCTCACCGAGGACTATGATACTCATGTATGTTGTAGTAGAGGGTATGGCGCTTCAAATGAATGATTTTCGCCAGGTGCCTCCCCCCGATTTTTTTTTTTATTCGAGTTTGAAGTTTTGTTATTGCTAGAAACTAGGGAAAATATGAATGTTTTTTTTTTTTTTTGAAAAAAATACCATGCATATACTAAAATGTTCCCAAGTTTCATCACTGTGCGATCATTATTGCCTGAGATACTGCCATTTGGATTTTAGGCCTGAAAATGACTCTGCAGCCCATGTGGATGAGGGGATGGGTCCAATTTTTTGGATTTCGAGTTCTCTCATTGGGGACAACATTTTGACGGACACTTGAAACATTTTCCGACCAAGGCCATTTTCTCCCCCCTTACCCGGCTACAGGCTTTTCCTCAACTTTGATTTGATTTAAAGCCGCTACTGAGTTTAAGTTTTTTTTTTTTTTTTTTCAATAGTGCCCTTACGCTGTCTCGGACATAGAGACTCACATGGCTTGGGGAGCACATTCTTTATTACAATGTTACACATACAACACGTTTAGGTTTGTACATCATGGGGGTTCTGTTGATAACTAGATGTTTTAAAACTATCTTAGATCTGGTTCTGGATTTCCGAAAACGAATTCCTTGGACTGAGACTAGTGATTTTCGTCATGTTCCTTGCAACGGAGAGGGGGGAGGGCAGGTGAATACACCTCCATTACAATCCCTAGCTCTTTCGCATAATAGGGAAGTCCCTCTTCGGGTTTTTCCGGGCTAGGTGTGTGCTCAACGAGTGAATCTTCAAGGATGTCGTCCCCACATACCGCTAGGGTTACAGGAAGGCGCTTACTTCCTGGAATCTATCCTTAATTCATCATGGGGAATGAGATGTGACATGAGTTGTGTGCCCAATTTAGGACCGGATACATAATCTTGATGTTTGGTAACTTGTCTACACAAGGAGGTATGACATGGTGCTCATGAAGTTTTATCTTTTAATGGTCCGTTTTCCTCAATCCAAAGTTTCTGAACTGTGGACTTCATATAGTTGATCCAATTGGTCTCCAGGCAAATGTGACCAGCTGATCTGCCCACCTGGAAACGGGGGCACTTGCTGAATACGTGGATTGTTTCTTCAATCTCATTGGAACAAGATGGGCATAAGGGCGAGTCAATTTTCTAAATTGCGTGACGAAATTGTCCCGTTAATGCTTGGGTAAAGGAAGAAGTCACCATAAATGGGAGCATTATTTGTGACTTCCATCGTCGGTATAAGGATCTTTGGGACGTTGCTTTTAAGAAGGGAGGGGACATAGTCTTCCCATACTCTCAGTATTTCTTTGTGTATCTCTCGACGGATTTCTGTAACATCGTATAAATACGTTTTTGTAAGTTGCGGTTATCCATAATTAGAGGGTAATACTCCGAAGAGTAAAAGAAAGAAACACTGCAAAAACCGCATAAATTTGAAAACACACGAGCGCTTTCGGCTAAACAGCCGTTCTCAAGAGACGGAAAGCAACTGAACCCAACACCAACAAGAACAAGTAACATCGAAGGAGATCATGACTGAACCAGCGAGTCATCAAAATATGAATCATCCTCGTAGACTAATTCAATCAATCCCTCCTCAGTGGGTTCTCTCATATCGGAGGTGTTCATGTCCAAATTTGAGCTTGACTTATTCTCTTCGGGCCAGGTGGTTTCTATGGGCACAGGAACGTTGACGACATTTTGTGTGTGGACTGGTCCAGCAGAACTCCTTTCTGAGTTTCTTCCTTATTTAAATAACTTATACCCTTCCATCAAATTTACATTGGAAGTTGGTAGCTCTCCTATAAATTTTTTGGACTTGACTATTTCCGTCATTAACGGTGTCCATGAATTCGGGATTCACCGAAAAGATACACCGACCGATATCACTATCCATGGGTCGTCTTTCGTGCTTGTTGCCAACAAAATGGCTACATTTAATAGCCTAAAATGTCTCCTCCCCTTGAGTCAGGCCTCGTTCCATAAAGAACTTGCGACTATAAAGCACCTTGCCCGTATGAATCAAGTCAAGCTGGACGTGGATCTTATGGTTAGTAGGAGACTTACAAGAAAAAGTCTTGACTCTACCACCCCCCCCCCCGAGATTCGCACCTGGACAGTAGAAAACGGTGGATCAGGCTACCGTTCCTGGGTAAGTTTTCTTCGGTGTCCTCCGCCCCTTTGGCTTTAGACCAGCCTTTTACCACCTCTTGCCATGTATGTAGCTTGAAAGATAGCCTATTCGAAAAACTAGGTATGCAATGCCTCATAAACCGATTGATTTAGCCCCTTCAATGAGCCAGATATGCAACACTTCACATACCAAAAAAGTTTGATTCAATTTCTCCATTTCATGGAAAAACATTGAGTCATGTACCTGGCTTTGTGCGTTCGCATATAAATACAAATTTTACTATAACATAACTTTATTGTTGTTTTCCAAGTCCCTAAAGTAGGTAAAGGTCTTCATGGCGTCATAGAGCGTCGCGTGAGGCTCATTTCAGGCATAGTACAATGAAGGCCAAAGTTCGAAATTCTTGATGACGTCATAAAACGTCACGTGACGCTGATTTCAGACTGATACGACCCCCAGCCCAAGTATAGGCGTAGTACAATGAAGGCTAAAGCTGGAAAATTTTTCCAAGTCCCTAAAGTAGGTCAAGGTCAATGATGACGTCATAAAAGTCGCGTGACGCTGCCTGACGCAGGTTTCAACTAAGTTGAGAATGGAGGCGGTCGAGCGGAACTGAGCCTATGAGCCACTCAATCTAATATTACTACGTTTTGTATACGACCGGTAATTAATGAAGTGACAATAACCCGTCGATAGTTAGCTAAGTGGAGAACCGTGATATAATATAATATTATTTATTGTACCAATAATAATAATATGATCTTCATTTAAATTTTTTTCGTGCACAAAATCTCATGTGCATCACTTGGTAATCTTAAGAGAAATATTAGTAGTGTATATTGAATTATGGAAGTCAGGAACCTTAGTATAAGTCGAGTCAGACGTAAAAATTTCTATCTGATGTGGGGAAAAGGTATTTGAGGACACTTATAACGACTGAGTTGTTTTGAATTGCGGTAATCGATCGTTAGGCGTATTCTGTTTCTGCATTCTCAACCTTCCTTTTCGTCTTCTTTGTCGCTGTAATATCTTCACCTTCAGACGAGTGTTTTTTTCCGTCCTGTCATATACAGCTCGATTTTCAAAATTTTTCCTAGTCCTACTTCTCTGAGGGTTAAAATTTTTCTATATCCCCTCTACCAGGAAAGTGGAAAAACGGGAAATGAGAGAGTGAAACTGAAAATTTTACGCCGTACCTAATTAGATTAAGATAAGCCAGTTTCACCGGACGATGGGTGTCAAATTTTCCACTAAAAGAAACTTCCCTAGAACGCGCTCTCTGTTGAAATCACATACTCTACTCTGAACCTGTATAGATTAAAATTTCGAGCTCGGCAACCCAACAGATAAGGGAATTGGAAAATTTTAAACGATGAACCTGTAAATTGGTGGGACTTCGCAAAATTTTCATCTTCAGAACATTTATATGAGGAGTAAGTTGATCTATGAACTCCTATAGAAATAGAACTGGAAAAAATTTCGTCGTTTGTGTCCGGAGTCGATGACAGTAGTTTTTGAATGAGAAATCTGTAGAGGGAATTATCTCGTTTACTAGGCGAGAAACTGTGCACGGCTCTAATAATTTGCTGTTGGAATCAAAAAATCGTTAAAAAAGGGACTCTACTCAATTGAGTGGCGGATTACAGAAACCACACGAAATGCTACGCAATTGAGTACAATCCCTTTTCACAATGTTTAACCATAAAATTGAAAAACAAATTAACTCTATTAAAAGAATCGCTTTGCCATCAAATTTCAAAACTTTTTTTTTGTGATCAAATAAAAAAAAAAGACATCTTATTCCTCGTACTATTTCAATAAATGTATTGAGCATAAGCCACCGAGGGAGAAGAAGAGATGAAGAAGAAACATTCAAAGAGCCGAGTGACAAGTCTTCAACCGTACAGTAAGCAATAAGTACGAAAAAGGAGAATGAGGTTACCTACAGCCAATGACCCTAAAGAGTTAATTTCTAGAACGATAATTTCCTACAAGGAACAAAATAGAATTGAGATGCGATTTTATAATAAACACATTATCAAGTACAACAATTTGATTGCTTGTTGAAAGAAGGAAGAAAATTAAAACAATTCCGATTATATTGCTACCGCTGTAAATAAAAATGAAAAAAAAAAAAAAAAAAAAAATCACGAAGAGGCGCAGCTAATGAGTACCAATTTTAAAGCGAGGGCCGCCGAAGTCTCGAACGTTTCACCAAAAATTAAATCGTTTCGAGTCGAATTAGTAAGGAATTTTATTACAGTAATTTTTCGCGATGAAATCGATTTGGAAGGAAGCCAGTAACGACCAGAAACCACGCCTTTTCACACTTTCGGATTTTCGAATCATTAAACAGAAACTATTTTTTGAAGACGGTGCGCGAAAGAAAGTCGGAAAAAATACGAGAGAAAATAGCAAAAACGTCTAGATTAAGCACCTCTTACGATTTAAAGGTTACTTCCAGGATTAAAAAGATCATCGCGGTGAATATAAATTCTTTTTCCATTGCGAAAACTATATATTATCTTAGGCATCGCGAAGTATTTTTTCCCCTTTACATTTTACGAAGTTTAGTCAAGCCATCAGACGAAGATCAAAAGAAGGTACCTACAACAGTAATTATAAAGAACGTTTTGTATATTAATGTTGTCGTCGGGCCGCGGTTTGTTCTTCTCTCACGAAAAGCCGAAACAAAAAGCAGAAAATGCTCAGAAGGTTGCTAAAGTACGAGTATAAGCAGGCACCTCGAAAAGGCATAGAAAGTACTTCATTACGGTGCCATTAACGAAGTGAAGGTACTTCGAATTGAATTCACTGGCGCGTAAGAAATCAAGACTTTTGCAGTCATTGCTGAGGGCACCGGTTTTTTAATCAAAAATCGTATTTGTACTGGCGTGTGAAGTTCGTCTACTTTTTATAGCTCAACTTTAAATTGTTACCCTCATTTTGTAATGTGTCATTAACGCGGGTCAAATTTTTCAGAAACGATTCCGAATGGAAATTAAGTTTCCCGGGTTAAAGGACGCGTGTCAAATCGTTTTCGCAATGCCCGAAACATTAGACAATAACTCGAATAATGACTTACGCGAGTCCTTGAACGAGAAAATAGAAATTTTGATAGTAAATAATAAGTTTTTTTATATAATATTTCACTTTTTCAACACTCGGTCTCGGAGAGTCTGTTTAAAACTGCCGTATTTACTCAAAAAATGAAAAAGAAAATGCGTAAGTTGTAAAATGATGAATACAAACTGATTGCGAATAATTTTATGACCTTTTTGTTCATATTTTGAAGAAAAAAAAAAAAATATATCGAGGGGGTTCTAGCTCGATAATTTTGTTGCTTTCCGAGAAACGAAAGTTTATATAATATATTGCAAGCGTGAAAATATACAACAGAATACATTATCGAAAATTTCCATTTAATTTTCAGGAGGTATTACGCGATACAAAAAATAAATTTCATTTACTTTTTGAAATTGACGAAGCGAAATAAGTTGGAGTTATTGATCGTGCAACGTAATTGAGTTGAAATATCTTCTTTTTGCTTTCTCTCTCTCTTTCCTACGGGCTTACTCGTATTTCTAATTAGATGAACTAAATTCCGTCTACTTTCATACAGTGTGCAGTGCTAAGTTGGTATAAACTTTTAATAAGCGTAATTTAAGATTAAATTTACACCATTCTGCGCGAGTCAACTTTTCCGCACACGTGTATTTCTTCCGTCCTTTTCTTTCTATAGTGAAACCGCCGTGTGTGCTCAAAACTCAGCGGCGCAACAGGTGGTGAAGGAGGAAGAGCGAAAAGTTCTCCGAAAACGTTGATTCTTTCGTGTTCAATTCTTGTCGAATTGCGAATTTAGAGTCGTTAGTTTAACAATAAACTTACGAGATTGCTAAGGAATACGTGATATTATCTCACTTCATTATCAGAGAAGATCGACGGATTGGTTACTGACTCCCCTCCGCCAACAAAATGATTGAGTCTAAAGTTATCGGAAGAATTGAACAGTTTTACGGCTGCTTCCACGTTCATACGGGCTATTGAATGGGACAGATGAATTTCAGTAATTTTTCATGTTATTTTTTACCCTGACAAAAACTTTTTAACAACGAATTAAAAAAAGATCCGGAAGTCTACAGAAAAGCAGAGAAAGATAACGGAAGAGGAAAGAGGTGAACAGAAATCAGGAGGGAAAATTTACCAAACGGCCGAGAAATACGAAAAGAACAGAACCACTGTCACCGGGAATAAACCTAGAGAAGGGTGATGATTGCAAATTCTAGGAAGAAGCTTATGCAAAATTTCACTAACAGTAACATCTAATTCGGTTATTGGAGCGAAATCTTCTCTGTAGCTTAGACGGTTCTGCAATTTTTCGTGAAGAGGATATTTTTAAATAGCTATTATATATTTACTATAGATCGTCGCGATGATAGGTTTTGACTGAGTCTTGCGTGAGAGAAAGTCAAAAATCTTGAAGAGAGTTGTAGTAGAGGCGAATTAGATCTAAAAGTTGATGGTCTATGCATTTTGGGAATCATTATGTCATCGAGCACGCTAGGTGCACAGAAATCGAGATCTGTTCTCGTCGCGTCTGGGCGGCTGTCAATACCCCTACCCTAATCTCAAAATATGCGTCTGGGCGTCCGGAAATTTGCGAGTACAGCCTGTGTGCGCGTTCAGAAATTTGCGAGTACGACCTTTACGGCGCACGTAGATCAAGAAGGTTGTAGGTAGCCTCCTTTACACTCACAAAAGCTGATTGCTCAAGAGAACTAACCTCCATGTGTCCCACCAGTAGCGGGCAGAAAAAAGGGTTTAAAGACGTCTGCTACGCATTGCTCGAGTGGCTGAATATTCAGAACTCTTGGGAAGCGACCTGCGCGAACAGAGGCGGATATGCCACAGGATGAAGATTGAGATCCGAGTCAATAAATACATCCAGGACACCTTCACCTGTGATCAGTGTGGAAAGATTATTTTCTAAACGGTGGGGGGCGCATTCGTCGTCTGCGAGCTCAATTGCGGAGACAGAACTCGGTCCGATGAATTCGAAAATGGCGGATTTTTAAACAATGATTATTATTATATCAGATTGTGCACTTGAAATCGAGGCAATGTCGACGTCGATTCGGGGTCAACATCCATCTATGACATTGAGAGTGAATAGAGCGATTGATTTTGAGTAGACTGTCAGTCATATTGACAATAGGCGCAATGGTCAAAATAGCGAGTCGGTTTGAAGTCGACATGGTACATGATCGCGACATTACCTTCGGTGCTTCTTTTTGGGGAAGGAGGGGGAATAAAATTACTCTTACTGATATCTTCTTCAATTCATTACACCAATTTTAATCTTCTTCCTAACTGACGTCAATTCTAGTTCTTTCAAGATCGTCTTATATTATCCCTACCGAGGAGACTGTTCTCCTGATTGTGATGTTATCCTTAAAATACGAGTATCGCGCAGGCAAGATGATATTTACCCACTTTCTCATTCTACAATAATACTTTCGGACATTTATCTTCCTCTAGTCAACTTTACTCGTTTTATAGTTTGGACCCGCAAGAAATATTTTAAATAAAGTCACGAAAGAAATAATGAATTTTCTTTTTCGTAACGGTTTTTTATTTCTCGTACGTCTGAGAAATCGAACTTTAACAGTCTAGTATCTAAAAGAGTATAAAGAGAATTCTCTCGCAAGAGGGAAACTGTTTCATTCTGATGAACGGAGCGTGAAAAAGCGGAAGCCGCTGTAAGAGAAAATTCGAAGAATGGATGATGAGTTGCGAATTTCGCTATAGATGAAAGATATTCCTGACCATTTCCGGCCCCGCGCGCTCCTCTCGAACTCATAAAATACCATATCCCCGCTTTCGGGATTTTTACATGGAGCAGATATAACTCATTTTCGATAAAGTTGACTGGAAAGCAGGCAGACAACACTATACGGTGAGACTTATTGCAAGCTGATGCGAATAAAGTATGACGTTAGATATCTCTGTAAGGGGAGAGCGTAGCAAGCGAATATTCACTCCGATATATTCATGCGTCTGATTTCATTTCTATATCAAGAAAATTATTTCTCACTCAAGATAAATTTTCGAGTAGGTCTAATTTCAGGTATCCTCCCCAGACGGTTTCAGTTACTTGGAAATCAATTTGACGATACGAAGTTTGAAAGAGAGGCTTCAACAACGTTATCATTGACGAGACTTAGTTATAGGACATCTTATAAAACCACACGGACTCGTGTGACTTATTCGGGGGAAAAGGGTCTCTTTGGTACTGATTTTGCTATACAGTCATTCGAACCTCTTCAAAAGTTCAATTACGCTAATAATTTTAAGAACACAATCAAAACAGTAAATTCATTGCTATAGTCAAATTTGATGCTATACATACACGCTGAAAATGCTCTCTATTTCACGTTTCCTATTTTATACGAATACGTCACTGAATTTCAACTTAAATTAGGATGTTAATTTTACACATTGTTCGGTATCTATAAATAGGTGAATAAAGTACCGACGCGTCTGGTTTTCCTTACTATGTCGTTTAATTACAACGACGAAAGCTCTCACTTTAATATTAATTAATAACGATTAAGAAAGTGTACGTGTTCATTCAAAACTGTTCCTAGCTATAATATCAGAATATTAATATAATATGGGTGGCACGTTATATATATATACACACCCACCGTAGTAAAATTTAATTTCTAATGATTTTCGCGCCAGAAATGATTATTAAACGGAATCCATTTTGAAATTCAAACTTTATACGAGTTTGCAAGCGTCAGGTGACTAGCGCGCCGACGACGCTTTATATATCGGTTCCTAATGAAGCCACTAAAAACAGGCTTACAACTTTTGAGAACGAGCTGTTGCACTTCTTCATCTATCATACCAAATTGTAGCAGAGTGGACTCTCGCGTCTGTTATTTAGGACGCGAAACCTGGTAAATATTTTCGGATTTTTTTACGCTTCAAAATACACGACGAGGTGAAACAAATAAATGAAAAAAGCGACCGGCCAAAGTCAACGCGCCGCTGGTCAACTCTTCTACCGGATATTTTTCGATCGAAGTTAACGAATGTACCTACCGCCTATATATCTATTTTTCGAACAACAAAAAACGCCCAAAGTCCTGCTTCTTCTCGAGGAGAAGAGGAAGTTTTCAGTTTAAACTTTAACAAGAGAGACCAGAGGAGCGGGACACGAAACCTTTCCAGCTTGTCGCGGGCTGCTTGTTCGATAATTGCACGTGCTTCATATATTTATTCGAAGAAGAAAACAAAAATTAAAAATAGACTTCTTTTACGGTTCCTGGGTTTTATTGGCTGTCACAACCGGGAACGTGGACGCTCGGTGAATTTATGCAATGGAAAAATACGTGTTTTCTATCATTTCTATTTAAATTCCAATCGAACTGTTTGTCGGATTATCCAATGAAACGGAAATTCCACAGAAAAACGTCCTCACACGCGGTAACGTTATTTGCGGATTCGGATCTCCCATTAGGAAAAAACCAAATTGGAAATAAAATAGAATTCAATAAGGAGTTGGGACGACCGGTTTCGAGATTCTGACATCCCGCCATCAGGTAAAATACAAAAAGCAACTGGCCCGAGAACGAGTAGACGAGATGCGAGAGAAGTCGGCGAGGTAGGGTTCAGGTCTAAACTTGAAAATGTAAGTCAGGAATGTGCCAAAAAAATCATGCTCGGAGTCGTAGAGTAATTCGTACTCTAATAGTCTCCATCTCTTCTAATCTATTTATCACTCTGCCTTTTGATGAGCAGTAGAGAAGAGAAACTTTGATAAGTGCGCGGGAGTGGCCCGTGGAGAGAATGTGGCGGACGAAAGCGGAATTTCAGGCCAGAGCATTACGGATGGCGAATTCGTGCTCATTAATGCGGTTCCCACGAACACGACTCGTCTGACCTATGTTGCATTACAGTTGCCTCAACTGATTCTATGATTCCCTGTTCTTTGTAGGAGGGAGGTAGGAACCTTGGGGTTGAAAAGATGGCGAAGAAAGTGAGGACTCTAGAAGGCAGTCCTGTAGCCATGATTCTTGAGCAATTTTTCAATTTTGCAAGAGGGGTGACCCAAGTGGAGGACCCGACTACTGCATGTTAGGTTCTGCGGGGAGATGCCCCTTTGTAAGGCTATGGCTTTTCTTCTTCAGCAAACTAGTTTTTGAACATCGATATTAAACTTGGTAAAAAATGCGATATGGGGGAAAACACCAATTTCTTTTTTAAAATCGCGGATTAGCCAGCCATGACCACATCAGCCGCGCTTTTATGAGAGGTATGGTGTTACAAATCTCGGTCTATGCTTACCAATGTAGGCAGAGTTCCAAAAAGTGTCGAAATCAATAGCCCCGGTGCCCGTGGAACTAGGAAGAATGAGGATTTTAAGAGCCAGAAAGTTCATGGAGGACCCTCTTACCTCTACGGTAAATTTCAGTTCGGTGTGGTAATTATTGAGGGCTTTGTGGAACGCTCGGAGGGAATCATCATTACCCACTCAGTCACAGAAACTGGCTTTGATGTGCAATAAGTATTCAGAACCATTAATCAAATTGCGGTTGGGACTGCCGACGTACCGCTCTGAATAAGGAAGGTCTCAACATTGGACGTGTATTCAGTCTTTAGAAGGACCATGGACGCTGCACCCTTGTCCGCTCCAGTAATATCGAGGTGATTGAAGGGCACTCACGGTCAGAGAGTTTTTTGAATCGAAGACCCGCCGAATCCGTGAAATTGCCGAGTTTACAAAATCGGCAGAAATTTTGCCGAATTTATAAAATCGGCAATGTAAACGCTAATTTGCTGATTTTATAAAATCGGCAAAAAATTCTGCTGGTTTTATAAAATTGGCAGATAGTTGCCGATTTTATAAAATTAGCAACTGAAATATTGTAATTGAATGTAAGTCTACGTATAATATTCCTTTCTCGTCGAACTTTTTTTTTCTTACCGGTACGAAACTGAATCATCGCAATTATGGGGGAAGAATTAAACAAGTTCATGCGCGTAAAATGAAATCATGAAAGTAATACGTTTGAATTCTTCTTGGAACACGTTCGCTGCTGTACAGGCACCTTTACGCATCCGTCACAGGAGCGACACTCACCCTTGATGTAATCATAATATCAATGTTTCTCCCTGCATTACATGTCGTGCATTCTCGATAACTTGTAACCATAGTATTATTTCAGTTCTTTTCTTCTTCAGTCCGTTTATATTGTTTGTTGTACTTGACTTCAATATTTGATATTGGATCAAATTATGGATCGTGAGCGGTGGACCGTGGAAAAGGAGGCGGAAGCTATTCGTATTTTAAAAAATCTTGACGTTGAAAAAAATTCTCGCTATTATTTCGTACGAAGGACATTCGAGTTGGCAAGTTTTGGCGACACGGAAAGAGTTAAACGGAAGGGAGGTGGTTTACTTCTTCCTATGGAATACATGGAAGGTATTATTCGAGACGCTCAAGTTGCTTGTGGTCACAAAGGTGAAACCAAAACACATAAAAAACTGCGAGAGGACTACGCGAATGTAACAATGGCAGCTGTCAAAGACGTGATTTGGAAGTGTGAAAGGTGTGCGGAAAAATCTAAAAAGAAATGTGCGCGAAGTGTTGTTGTGCATCCACTCGTATCGACCGCGTTAAATGATAGGGGCCAGGTGGACCTCATTGACTATCGTACGTTGTCCGAAGGTGAGTTCGAGTGGATCCTCCACTACAAGGAACACTTGACTAAGTTCTCATTTCTCAAACCTTTACGCTGCAAACAGGCGAAAGAAGTGGCGACAGCTCTACTTGATATTTTTTTGACTTATGGTGCTCCTCAGGTGCTTCAATCTGACAATGGCCGGGAATTTGTGGCGGAAATAATAACTGAGCTGGCTTCCTTGTGGCCTGATTTGGTACTAGTGAACGGAAGACCGCGCTACCCTCAGTCACAGGGTTGTGTAGAGCGAGCAAATTGCAGTGTCAAGGATGCCCTCGTGGCCTGGATGCACGACAATAAAACATCGAAGTGGACTGCTGGGCTGGGCTTCGTCCAATGGGGAATTAATACAACCTACCACAGCACAATCAAAATGAGTCCGTACGAGGCATCTTTTGGACAGAAGCCAAGAATTGGACTACGAACAGACCTCGCACGAGATTTTCTTGAGAAAATTAATTCTAGTATGATGGAGGAAGATGTAGAGAACATGATTGCACCGCTTGAGGAGGCAGTAGATGACCCGGATGAACTGATTGAAATTGATGTGCCTGTTGTCAGCGTTGTTGAAATGCCACCAGGAACCATTGCTGATGGTGTTCAGTTCTTGACCGAAGTTGAAGTTCACTTGCCTGTTGACCTTCCATCTGAAGAAGTAATTGAGGGAGGAAAGAGGAAAAGATGTGAACTGAATGAGGAGCCGGAAGGTTACTGCCCAAGTACAAGTCTTGCACTACAAGATGAAGAGGAGGATGGAAGAAAGAGAAAGTGTTGCAAGCTGGACGAGGATCAAGAGGATGTCATTCTTAGTACGGCTGCGTCCTTCGGAGGAATGAAGCTGCCCATAATTTAAGGAAACAGGCAGAAAAAATGATTGAACGCGGTAAGGGTATATTACCTCCAGTCCAAGTAGGTGACAACGTATTATTGGATATTCCATCCTTCGATCGCGGTCGCGCTGATCCACTCCACTTAATCGCCGTGGTGATGGAAGAGAAGGAAGGAAAACTGCGTGTTGCGACAAAACATGGCTACCTTAACCAATGGTTGGAGAGGAACAGCGTTCAGGCTACAGCGCACCTATCTTTGAAGGCCAATGACATTGGAACTGACACAGAATATTCTTTGCGCGAGCTCGTCCGTCTGGACTCAGTGGGCACTGGTCAGGGTTACCGAAAGTGCTCGTGTCGCACAAATTGTACCTCCAAAAGATGTGCCTGTCACAAGCAGGGATTGGGATGCTGGTAAATATTTTCGGATTTTTTTACGCTTCAAAATACACGACGAGGTGAAACAAATAAATGAAAAAAGCGACCGGCTAAAGTCAACGCGCCGCTGGTCGACTCTTCTACCGGATATTTTTCGATCGAAGTTAACGAATGTACCTACCTATATATTTTTCGAACAACAAAAAACGCCCAAAGTCCTGCTTCTTCTCGAGGAGAAGAGGAAGTTTTCAGTTTAAACTTTAACAAGAGAGACCAGAGGAGCGGGACACAAAACCTTTCCAGCTTGTCGCGGGCTGCTTGTTCGATAATTGCACGTGAAGAAAACAAAAATTAAAAATGGACTTCTTTACGGTTCCTGGGTTTTATTGGCTGTCACAACCGGGAACGTGGACGCTCGGTGAATTTATGCAATGGAAAAATACGTGTTTTCTATCATTTCTATTTAAATTCCAATCGAACTGTTTGTCGGATTATCCAATGAAACGGAAATTCCACAGAAAAACATCCATACAAGCGGTAACGTTATTTGCGGATTCGGATCTCCCATTAGGAAAAAACCAAATTGGAAATAAAATAGAATTCAATAAGGAGTTAGGACGACCGGTTTCGAGATTCTGACATCCTGCCATCAGGTAAAATGCAGAAAGCAACTGGCCCGAGAACGAGTAGACGAGATGCGAGAGAAGTCGGCGAGGTAAGGTTCAGGTCTAAACTTGAAAATGTAAGTCAGGAATGTGCCAAAAAAATCATGCTCGGAGTCGTAGAGTAATTTGTAGGCCGTATCGTTCTTAACTCTAATAGTCTCCATCTCTTCTAATCTATTTATCACTCTGCCTTTTGATGAGCAGTAGAGAAGAGAAACTTTGATAAGTGCGCGGGAGTGGCCCGTGAAGAGAATGTGGCGGACGAAAGCGGAATTTCGGGCCAGAGCATTATGGATGGCGAATTCGTGCTCATTAATGTGGTACCCACGAAAACGACTCGTCTGACCTATGTATGTTGCATTAAAGTCGCCTCAACTGATTCTATGATTCCCTGTTCTTTGTGGGAGGGAGGTAGGAACCTTGGGGTTGAAAAGATGGCGAAGAGAGTGAGGACTCTAGAAGGCAGTCCTGTAGCCATGATTCTTGAGCAATTTTTCAATTTTGCAAGAGGGGTGACCCAAGTAGAACGACCGACTACTGCACGTTAGGTTCTGCGGGAAGATGCCTCTTCACAAGGCTATGGCTTTTTTTCTTCAGCAAACTAGTTTTTGAACATCGATATTAAAGTTGGTAAAAAATGCGATATGGGAAAAAATACCAATTTCTTTTTTAAAATCGCGGATTAGCCAGCCATGACCACATCAGCCGCGCTGTTACATATCTCGGTCTATGCTTAGCCCAATGTAGGCAGAGTTCCAAAAAGTGTCGAAATCAATAGCCCCGGTGTCCGTGGAACTAGGAAGAAAGAGGATTTTAAGAGCCAGAAAGTTCATGGAGGACCCTCTTACCTCTACGGTAAATTTCAGTTCGGTGTGGTAATTATTGAGGGTTTTGTGGAACGCTCGGAGGGAATCATCATTACCCACCCAGTCACAGAAACTGGCTTTGATGTGCAGTAAGTAATCAGAACCATTAATCAAATTGCGGTTGGGACTGCCGACGCACCGCTCTGATTAAGGAAGGTCTCAACATTGGACGTGTATTCAGTCTTCAGAAGGACCATGGACGCTGCACCCTTGTCCGTCCCAGTGATATCGAGGTGATTGAAGGGCACTCACGGTCAGAGAGTTTTTTGAATCGAAGACCCTTTTAGTTTTTGGTCGTTACCCAATTTTGAAAATACATGATCGTCAACATCTTTTACCGGAAAGATTTGGCTCAATTTTAGGTGAGCGTAGAATGAATTACGAGAGCGCTCATCTCTTTGTGACGGCCGCCTGCGTCTTTCTGTATCCACCCGTTTGCAAGTGAGTCACGTCTCCAAACAGACCACCGTACCCAGAAAATATGATGCAATACGGAACGATACAAAAGACGGTCTCATCAGGCCATCGCGAAGACAATCCGAGAGGAAACACAAGTAACCCTTTAGTGAACCTTGATGAATTTGAAAATTATCTTGGCTGTGGGAGCCTGATCACATCACACCAAGAGTGGTGTCGTTGATGAACTGATCCTCAACAATTGAACGTCTCTCTGTGGGAGAGGATCAGAGCACGTTAATGAAATCGATGATCGTCCATTCATTCCTTCTGACTTTGATTCTGCTCAATCAGCCGCCATGTATATTTTTTCATCACTTGCTGATCCCCACTTCGGAATTTTGATGAAAGTATGCCAATCAATGTCCTTCAGAAAGCTAATGGATTTTGCAAAGGTGCCTGATTGAATGTACAATACTGCAGTATGTCATGCAACTGAACTCTACTATACGCCTCGCTTATGATTCTGTACTTCTTTCTTGTCAAGAGAAAATATAGAAAACTCCATATTTTATGATGGAGTCTTTAGCAAAAAGTTCTCTCTCAATTGAAATACTTTGGTCATTAAATGCTCATGTCTCTTCCAAACGGCAGGAATGATGCAGCAACCTCTGACAAAAGTTTTCGGGCTCATATCAACAAACATATGAAAGCGATTTCGTGAGCGCTCAAGTTCTCTCTTAATACGGTAGTCGAAGCTACAAAAATAAAATAAAAAAATTAAAAGGCGGCTTTAGAGCACTTCCTCAAATCTTACAGAAGAAACCGATAAAATGAGTTGAGCTCTTCCTTCAGAAGTGACACTCGCGGGTATGTACGATTACTACAACAGTCTGTATAAACTGTATAAAATGTAGAAGACTTTTCGATGGTATTCGTATCATAAAAAATGACCCATAAAATAGAGCAAGAAAGTTGAATTTCGAGAAAGAGGGCATCGGTGAATTAAGCCGAATATTTTCATTGTTTTGAGACTCTTGGCTGCGTGATGGGTTACAGAAGAAAAATATGCTGTTCTCTGACAAATATTTTATGATGTCCCATATATTTTCCAGAGAGATTTCATTACGGTAGTTTTCGGTATAAGCGAAAGAGGAAAAAGAGGGGGTGAAAAATGACGCCGATGTTTAGTTGTTGCCAATCTATTCGCCTATCAAAATATACTATAATGTTAAAAATTTAATTGTGTAGTTCATCAGAGTGCCCTACGCATTTTGATTAATTAGCGCGCATCGTTCGAGGAACCTTTTCGTGTCTCATTTGAAAATATATTTCTTCTTTCTCATTTCGAATACGACTTGCTAGAACATCCAAATAAAGCCGTTTCTCGTTAACGCGTAATTATAATTTGAAATTCTACCCAGTAGTCGTCGCGAATTCTTTGAAAATGAAATGAATTTGAATTGGAAACCTGTAATTAGACGTGCAATGAAACTTACCGTTTTATTATCAGTACAAAATTCAAACTTAGCGACAATGTACAATCCTGGTGGCCAAATCATCATCTCAAGTAAGACAAAATGGAAAGCTGTACCTATTCTCTCTCGACCAGTATCCCCCAACCCCATTTCTTTGTCACCAACCATTGAACCAGATCTTGTGAAGGGAAATTATTTATTATCGACATGTGTGGAAAAACTCGACCATTCGACTATATTATAAACAGAAACCGAGTCGTTTGAACGCGCTGGACTTGTTCTCACCCGTCTGATTCAGCAAAGATATTCCCCCAGTACTCTTCAATATCTTAAAAATAGTGGTCAAATAACCAACGACCTACATTTGTTTTTACATACAGATAATATCATTCATTGCGAAGATCGGTACAACGGTGAAGCCATAAATTGGGACCAATGGTATCCCATTTATTCACCAAGAGGAAGCCCTTTAATCAGAACCCTCATTCTGTCAGTACACCGCGCCGTATGTCATGCAGGTACTGAAGCAACTTTACTAAACAATTCCGCACTCGTTTCTGGATCATCAAAGCAAGATCATTGGTGAATTCTGTTATTCTTTGTCGTCGGTTGAAAGGGGGACCATACAAACTTCCTCTTATGCCACCACTACCTCGTGTCAGGCTACATCCTGTCATTCCATTTGTGAACATCGGGATTGACATGTTTGGCCCATTACTTGTTCGGGCACCGGGAACAAACTTTCCGGGGCTCAGAGTTAATAAAAGTTACGGTAATACCTTCACCTGTTTGGTGACGAGAGACATTTAGAACTCAACGAGAGCAAGTCAGTGGACCAGTTCTTACTTGCTCTCGTGAGGTTCATCAGCCGGAGAGGGGTGCCAAAATTCGTTGTCTTAGACAATGGTACTAACTTTTCGTTTATATAACGCCTCCTAGGACAAGAAGTGGAATTAAACGACCCAAAATTGAATGATTTTTTTACAACCAACAGGATCAATTTGTTCTTTATCCCCGGCTCAGTTCATGACAAGGGGGAGTGTGTGAAAGTCTGAGAGGTATTGTTAAAGACCCCCTCCTCAAGGTGGTGGAGAGTCAAAAACTTGACTATGTCACGTTGATGACCGTGTTCCAGGTTGAAACCATTGTCAACAATAGACCTATAAGACAATCATCACCAAACGAAATAATTGAACCACTAACTCTAAACTCGTTCTTGAAAACAGTATAACCCGGCTCAGTATCGGAAATAAATATAAACCCCCGAAAAATGAACTCCTCTTCCTCGTCTCTCTTACCCGACTACAAAGCAGCGAGACAGATGGTAAAGCGTTATCAGACACTGTTCTACAGCAAGTATCTGAAACTTCTAAAAGACAAACATGCATGCTTACATCGCCCGTTGAACCATGTCGACCGTCGATTTAGGGTCGACTTTGAGTCGACGGCAATGTCGACTCGAAATCGACTGAAATTCGACGTCAAATCGACGTCTTTATTGAAGTCCATAAAATTACAGTCGATTTTGAAGGTAAATCGACTGCCTAACGACGTCGATTTGGAGTCGAAATATCGTCGACTTAGAAAGCATCTTGTCCAATATCATGTCGACCGTATAACGACGTCGATTTTGAGTCGATTTCCAGTCGACAATTGTGGTATTATGATCGACCAAAAATCGACCGTATATCGACGTCGATATATGGTCGATTTTTGGTCGATCACAATACCACAATTGTCGACTGGAAATCGACTCAAAATCGACGTCGATATATGGTCGATTTTTGGTCGATCACAATACCACAATTGTCGACTGGAAATCGACTCAAAATCGACGTCGATGTACGGTCGATTTTTGGTCGATCACAACACGACAATTGTCGACTGGAAATCGACTCATCACAATACCACAATTGTCGACTGGAAATCGACTCAAAATCGACGTCGATGTACGGTCGATTTTTGGTCGATCACAACACGACAATTGTCGACTGGAAATCGACTCAAAATCGACGTCGATGTACGGTCGATTTTTGGTCGATCACAATACTACAATTGTCGACTGGAAATCGACTCAAAATCGACGTCGATATATGGTCGATTTTTGGTCGATCACAACACGACAATTGTTGACTGGAAATCGACTCAAAATCGACGTCAATATACGGTCGATTTTTGATCGATCACAATACCACAATTGTTGACAGGCAATCGACTTAAAATCGACGTTGATGAACAATGAATGACAAATCATTTGGTGAATATAATAGCCTACCTGTCACAAAATAAGGGACCCATGTTTCACAAAATACTTTTGGGGAAATGAGTCTCATGCACCTGTGCACGAAACCTCTTTCTCCAGAAGTATTTCATAAAAGATGGGTCCCTTATCTCGTGGCAGCACAATGGTACAGTACCAAAAATGAAAGAAATTCAACAATTTCCATGAATACCTGTTTAGAATCTTCGTCACAAATACCATCATTCAAAGTATCCTCAGCTGAACTGGAAGAGGGAAGTGAGGAATAAAACAATTTATAACAGGGTCAAGTCAGTAATAAATAATAATTTTGACAGATTCAATGACTTTCGATGGATTTTTATCCGAAAGCGCTCGCTTTTTAATAAAAAAAATTTATGAATTACGACTCTGATGGTAACTTTTTGTCTTGTGAATTGTGCATCTTATCATTACTTTAACTTTTTAATATTCAAATTCATGAAATTTCAATCACAATTGCGCGAATTTTTAATCGCGAGGGGAATTATTCAATTGCAAGCGCGAATTTTCAATCGCGAAAATCTATACTGGAATTATACCTCTACCATCGATAGGTCCCCGTAGGTGTTAGGCTAGGTTCGTTCGCGCAGGATAGGTCAGGAATTGTGATGCGCAGTTCGAGGCCCTGTGATGATGATAGAAAGATTCTCATCGATAGGTTTTTTTTTATTTTTTTGTTCTCTTTTCTTTAGTGAATATTGCGTAATAATGATGATAATAATATTAATAATAATAATAATTATTATTATTAATAATTATTATTAATAATTATTGCGAGACTTCATAACGACGTCGATTTTGGGTCGAAGGCCACCGCTCACCTTAAATCGACTCGATATCGACGTCGAAATCCAGTCGTTTGCCGTCGATTTACGGTCGACATACCCGGAACTATTTCGACTCGAAATCGACGTCGAATTTGGGTCGATTACTTATTAAAAAAATGGGTCGAAATGACGTCGATTTGACGTCAGATCGACGTCGATTTGCAGTCGACATGGTTCAACGAGTCCTTCTCCTAAAGGGATTTTAAACGAGGTGGTCCTGGTCACAACGTCAGACCAAAGTAAAGCTAAATGGCCCCTGGGTGTCATAGAAAATCTAGACGTCAGAAAGGCTCAAGCGTCAGCTCAAATCACAGATTGGGCAATGACCGAAAAGAGTTCTCCAAGTGCAAATTCATTATATCGCATACAAAAATAGTACAAAAATCGGTGAACCTCCTCTTTCCGCTTGAAATTGCTCTGGAAGAGGTTCACGATTTGGGGGCCGGTACCTGCCTCTAAGGTCAGAAGATCAGCTTCTTATACCTCTATCATATTAAGATCAATGAAACAGAAAGAAATTTGTAAGAGTCTAATTGCTACAACTGACAACTATTTGACAAACAGGCGTCCCTTGGTCAAAAGCGAAATCTCAATAGAGGATGCCTCCAGGGGGTAGTTCTGGGCCCCCTATTGTGGAATTTACTAGTTCTTGAGGAGATTGACCAACTTCGTTCGCCCTCTTTCTTGGTCCCTGTCCCCGTTTAGCATAAGTCTGATATAAAATATTTTGAGCTTTCGCCCCCTTCCTTGCTGTTGTATAAGAATGGTATAAGAAATATTTTGAGCTATCCCACAGGTATACATTTGCACGTGGGGTGTACTCGCAAATTTCTGAATCACCCATGGGGTACAGATATGCACGCGCACGCACACACGCACGGTGGATGAACAAATACTCGCAAATTTCTGAATCACTTACCGGGTAGAAATTTGCACACGCAAGCGCACGGTCTTTCTTGACGAGGGAGGGGTGTACTCGCAAATTTCAAAATCGGGGTGCGGTGAGACAAAAGACATGAAACATGTCAAAAGAAACTAATTGGGATACAGCGCTTTTGTGTTTGGGTCGTGCGTAACTGGAAACTAGGTGCCCGATTTGAGTTAGCTACCCCTGATCAGAAACTGATGGAGGACTGAAAAACTAGTGCACAAAACCAGTCGTCCCTCCGCAAATTCGAATTACTTTCAGTTTATATAATCTATTTAATTGTTCTTAATTAGGGTCGGCGCGCGTTCTACTGCAATCACTTTCCGTCCTTTCTTCCTTCGGGAATATTTTATTTATTGAACTCTTGTTTGGTTGAAAAAAAAAAAAAAATTCAAACTGGCATTAATCTTTGTGACGCGTCAGTGTGTTCGCCCTCAATTCTTTTCCTCCTGTCCAAATTTCGGTATGTTTTACTTCATGATTCATCTTCATGACCTAACCAGTTTCTCCTTCTGTGTTTGAATTTTGTTCTTCAGTTCATTCCTTCTACTTGATGATGCCTTCCCAAGCAGAAAACTTCAAGCATTCCACTGCTTATCTCGCGAATAAGTACTTAATCTTTTATTACTGTGTTCGCAACATGGAACAAAGAATTGGTGACATTGATTTTTCCCATCTGTTCGTAGATTCAACTTTGATGTCAAATAAATTACATTTCGGATGGTCAAAAGTTTCTGGCATCGCATGTGCGTCTCCTCACCAAATCGAGAATATTTTTATAGATATTTTGGCGAGAAAGTCAGCTGTATTCCATTGTCCGCATTCGAAATATGTACATCTTTTTCATCTCATTAGTACCATCATCTCATTGTTATTTTTCAGTTTTTTCTCTATTTTCGTTTTTTTTTTTTTTTTTTTTTTTTTGGTTAGTTTTTACTTGTTCTGTTATAAACAGTGTGAGTATATGTTTATAAAAAGTTGGCATTTTTTTTTCACCCCTTTGGTTCTTGTCACCGTTGTTGTTATCGTTTTGTTACACTATTTGTATTCCTTCAACTCTCGCTGTTGTACCACTTCGTGAAATACGTTCGCAGAAAAGCGGAAATTAGAGGAATTTTATTGTACGCAAAGTACAATAGATGCAAATAAAAATACGTTAATGGCAAAGGGAACTAGTTCCGCTGTCGGGTATTGTAGAACAAGAAAAAAAAAAAAAAAGGGAAAACAAAATAGGAGGAAATGATAGCCGCAGGTAACCAAGCTTATAATTAAACTCGTATTCGTTCGCTAGAGTTTCTTTTTTTTTTTCTCTCAACTCGTCGTTTGCAAAATAACAACAGGACAGAAAGAATATGTAATTTTTCACCTCATCGTCTTCTAATTTTGAAATTTCTCCCTGAAACATTCTACCTGCGCGCCTTACGTTTCGAGCGCTCTGTTTTTTTCGAAACACCGAACGTGAAAGTATAGAATAATTGAGAAGAACAATTGAAGCGAGTTGTAAAACAAACTAAGCGAAGAAAGAAAAAGGTGGCGATTGCACGAAGGGTTGATTTTCAGTTAATTTCGCGTAATTGGCCAGATCGCGTACCGAACGGAGGAATTTTTTTTTTTTTTTTTTCATCTTTATTTTTCTCGCTAAATGACGCAGGTGCTAATGTAAAAACTGTTTTTTCGTCCTTCCTTTAGTATACGTATACTGTGTAGTATCGTTGGCTAATTTAATTTCTTCCGTTTAATTTTATTGCTAAGCCGAAAGTAATAACTTAATAAATATAACGTAACCAAAATTTTAGTCTATACATCAGTCTTTCTTCCCTCCAAGGTATATCGACGATACTGATACTGTTGGCAAGTAATCAATTCTACCCGGTGAGTTTCTAATCCCTTTACAGCAGGGGTGTCGAAATGCGTCGTAATCCTAGATTATGTTGGTATAACGAGTTGAACATCAAGTTCGAATTTTTCTTTTTTTTTTTCTCAGATCGGTTATTCAATTTATTGAAAGTAATTACTTTCTTGACAGTGATTTAACGAAATTGATCGAAAAATGCTCACGAAACAACGAGCTCAAGATCCCGGATGCAGCCTTTAGTTACTGTGAAATTAAGCAGCTGAGATAGTTCGGGTAAATCTTTCTTCGTTTCATCGAATTACTTGTAGTCATTGACCTCTGTTTCGAAGCATAGACAAATAAAGTGTAGATATACGAAAGGAGGATCGAAATTTAGCGCATGACATGTTGAATCGCGAGAGAAGAATTAAGTCGTGGAGACAGACGTATTTTTGCAGTACAGTCGAAACCGGAATCGTCGTGAACACACAGTAGTTTTGATATAAGCAGAATAAGTCGTATTATCAAATGAATTTAATTTAACAAAAGGTTTATGCCGACATCATACGAAATACCCGAAGTTGCGAGAGTGTTCGGAAGTATATGCAACGAAAAATCGATAATCGGGATTTTGGTAATTTGGGAGAAAATATTTGGAAATCAATCTTGAGGGGCTAAGCATGATCTTTTCTGCACAGAGACGAGATTCCATCCCAAAAAATATATTCCCTGTAAAGGAAATGGGGTAAACACAATTCTTCTATAGTTCTGCACAATATAAACAATCAATTTGAATGCCCTTCTAGGTATCAATACAGCAAAAATTTCACATAAGAAACCCGAGAAAAATCAGCCGGGGTCATTCTGAAGCGCACCTGGACACATTTTGCGCAACTGTTGAAATGCAATGTGCAGCTGATCAAAAAATGTGCAGTGGATATTTGAAAATTTTCAGGCCTAAAATGCAAAAGAGAAATGATTCAGACCATCACAGTTTGCAAAAAGTGTGTACTTACTTACAAACAAACTTTTGTAGATACTTCGTAAGTAATTCTAACTAATAATATTAAGCAATAAGCAGTTATCTACAGCAATGAAACACCTGAGCAAATATCATTTTCTTCCTCATCGCGAGCCCTCGCTTCGTGAAAAACACTTTTATACTATTTTCACTGCTCTGCTTTTATTGTTTTTTTCCTGCGCCGATCATTTACATTCAACCAGCATAGAATCGCTCCTCTTGAATCCAAATCTGGCAAAACAGGCATGTTCTGAAGAATGAACAGATTAGGATCTTCTATCTTGAGCGACATTGTACCTCTCAAACTTATCTATTCGCGCTTATGATCCCCTCCACGTCAGCACTGCATGGTTTTGCAGCTAAAATTCTAGCCAAAATTATTGTAACCTTTATGAAGCTAGAATCAATGCGGTTTCTCAATTTATGGCCAGATATACCGGAAGAAGACATATACTCAAACGAGTAATACAAACGTCCCCCGCTGTCCAGGAAGTGAGACCTGAGGTCAACGTTATCCAAAACTTCCAGCCGCGCATTATAAATTGCAGTCGGGTTGAGTTCAATAGCGATGAGGTGAATCTATTAGAGAAAGGGTTGAAGTTCGGGTTATCCCCTCTTATGCTTTGGCTAATGTTGTTGCCGACCTCGATATGAAAATTGGACCTGGGGTTAATATTCAAAAAAATTGTGCTGCTCTTGTTCGCAATACCCCCTCCCTCGCATAAACAATTACGCAATTGAGATGATTAAGGGAATAAAGAGGAGGGTCAGGGAGGAGGGGTGAATCATCACGAAGGCTGACAAAAGTAATTCCATTGTCGTGATGGAGAAGTCCTCCTACGTCTCCAAGGTCTATGACGTTCTCGGCCAGTGCGTGTGGTGCTAAGGAAAACGACTGTTTCAATTTTCCTATACACATAAAAGAAGTTAGACGTGTGATAAACAAGTGTAAATTTCTTATCAAAACTCCCTCGCTAAAAAGATTGCTCCTGGAGCCCAACCCTGTGCCTCCGCTCTTGTACGGGCTACCAAAGGTCCATAAAAAAGATAACCCGATGCGTCCAGACGTATCCTTTGTGTCCTCCCCCACGTACGCACTGGCGAAATTCTTGGACCGATGGTTTAAATCTAGAGTTGACCATGAGTCACCTCACTCTGTGAAAAATTCGGTCTCCTTGGTTGATAGGCTTAAGGATGATATTCTTCCGCTGGGATCGACCCTGTGTTCATTTAATGTAGTCGGCCTGTTCCCCAATATCCCCAGAGCAACCGCCATGCAATATATGGGAGACCTTTTGGTTCAATCAAATGTTCGCCAAGAAGAATTGGATGAATTTTTCAATCTGCTCAATATTTGTTGGTCTCCCAATTATTGCAAATTCGATAACAAAATTTTTTGAGTTTCCTGAGGAGGTTGGAATACCCATTCTCTCATTTCGGAGGTTTTTATGTCCAAATTTGAGCTCGATTTATTCTCCTCTGGCAGTGTGTATTTAGATCAGATTTATTACTGGCACAGGTACGTTGACGATGTGTTGTGCACGTGGACTGGTCCTCGAGACCTCCTTTTGGAGTTTCTCCAGTATCTAAATAATCAATATCCTTCTATAAAATTTACTTTAGAAATCGGTGGCGCATCTATTAATTACCTGGATTTGACGATCTTTAATAGAGACGATATCCATGAATTCGCATACAGGAAAGATACTGCGACCGATATTACTGTCCACGGCAAATCTTTTTGCCCTGTAGCCCATAAATACAAATATGCTGGATTTAACAGCTTAATCCATCGACTGACTAGTATTCCTCTCAATCAGTCCGCCTTCCACAAGGAGGTATTAACTATAAAGCACCTGGCCAGAGTGAACGAGGTCAACTTAGACAATGACCTTATGATCCAAAGGAAAGTTAGCCTCGATTCCACCACCTCCCTCCCCCGCAATCCGACCCTAAACAGTAAGGCTCCCGTTCTTAAGGAAGTTTTCATCTTAATTGGGTAGTGTCCTACGCCCCTTCGGTTTTCGGCCTCCATAAAAAGTTTATTGGTTAGGCTGCGAGACCCCATCCAACTGGTCGAGAGGAGTGGTGTGTATAAAGTTGAGTGTAAGGATTGTAACGGAATTTACATCGGCGAGACAGGCCGTCAGCTGCAAATTAGAATCGCTGAACATAAGAAGGCGTGGGAAAAGAAGAATGTGGGTGAATCGGCGTTTGCGGACCATCTAATCACTAGCGGCCACAGTATTAAAGAGGGGTCCGAGGTCCTCCTCTATAGAGAAAACGCGTACTCGAAGCGTAAAGCGCTAGAACACATCGAAATAATACGTCAATTAAATAACGACGACCTTAATGTGCTCAACAGGTACATACCTGATGAGGGGTTGATTGAACTAGTTGACGAGTATGATTCACATCGTGATGACTCGATGGTTCAATCCTGATTTCCTCGTATGTTTCTAGTTTACAGCCGGAGTTGGTTCAGTCGCTTTCAATGATTGTCTAATCGAAAGCGCTTCGGTGTCGTTAAATTTCTGTGGCTATAGTAAATTACTCCATTTGTATTACTCATTTGAGTATGTCTTCTTCTGATTTATGAAGCTATTATTTGAACAAGAAAAACTCCACAAGGTCTTTTAGTGTTTTCCTGCGCAAAGCTTGCATACTTTTATGCTCTAAGACATTCATCATACGTCCAACTCTCACCAAATCCAAATCCGAACTCCACGAAACCGCTTCAAAGAATTTTTGAGTACAGAGAAACAAAAACATATCAAGGCAGTTCCAATTAAAAGATCTAGTTCGACAATTTGATAAATGGAAGAATTTTACAATCAATATCTTCCTCAACACGAGATATCGACAAAAAAAAAAAAAAAAAAAAAACTTGAAAAGAGCGCGTCTCTAAAATTTTTTTGCGCTACTCTTCCTATAAGTTCCAAAACAAAGGAACATTGTTTCTTATCAGGGAGGCCACCTCTAGAAAAAGATAAGTTCCTCACAATAAAATGCCCGTTGAAGATGTTGAATTTGCATTGAAGCTCATCAATTCTTTCCCGGAACGGACTTCTCACTACAGCAGAAAAGATTCGAACAGAGAATATTTATCCAGTAAATTGAATTTGGTTGAAATGTATCTCCTGTACTCATAAGAATGCTCGGAGGAAGATCAAAGAAAAGTTTGTACGACATTGGCCGGGGATCTTTTTGGATCATGATCCACCATCATCTTTCTACTCGCCAAAAAAAGATCAATACCAAGTTTCCGACGTTCAAAAAAGCTTGGTAAAAAACGGTTTGTTTCTCAAAAGACAGGAGAATAGAAAAGATTGTACGCAATCAGGTGACTGTGGAACCAATTCAATCAGCAGTGAAGCTCATCAGTTCTTTCACGAGAGTAATTTCTCACTATTGGAGGAAAAATGTGAAGAGGGAATATTTATGCAGTGACAAGGCCAAAGAGGAGGACCTAATCATCACAAAGGCTGATAAAGGAAATGCCATTGTCGTGATGGAGAAGTCCTCTTACTACGCCCCTAGGCTTATGATATCGAATTGATACGATTTGCCAAGTTATGGCCAGACACACCGAAGGGAGACATACTCAAAGGAGTAAAACAAAGAGTAATTTACTAAAGCCACAGAAATATTGAAAAACACTGGAGCCCTTCGGTTAAATAACCATTGTCAACGGAGACATGAAAGCAACTAAAGAAACTAAAGCAACTACGACTGGAAACAAGAACACTCTAGGAAATGAGGACTTTCTGTGGCTTTAGTAAATTACTCCTTGTTTTACTCCTTTGAATATGCCTCCCTTCGGGGCCTTATGACGTACTTCGCTGTCAATTTATTGTCTGAAGATAATCATGCGGAGGGTGATTGAAACATTTTCTTCCGCCTCAGTTATGCCCGGTTTATAATGCTCAGAAACGCTCGGTAGACGACGATTTATCTCTCTCTTGACCGAAGAATACAAAAAATTCGTCACAATGAAATTACTGTTGAAGATGTCCATTTTGTATTTAAACTTATCGATTCTCCTTCTCACTACTGTATAAAAGATTAAAATATGAAAGAATTGAATTTAGCAGAAGTATCGCCTGTAATCTAAAAAGTATTCGGAGGGAAATCAAAGATAAGTCGATAAGATATTGACACAGGATTTCTCTCGCACCATGATCCACCACTATCTTCTTATTGGCCAAAAAAAGATCAATACCCGAGACTTTCAACGAGCTTGATCATACAAAAAAACTGATGACTGATGAGACTTTTTCACGAAACTCTTTTACACACAGGTGTCTGTCACACACTCTCATTTTTGAGATGATATTTCTGGATATGCTATAAGGACGACAAGTTGTTGCTTGAGAGCTACACAACACTGTATCACATGTAAAAATTTAGAGGGAAAATTGTCTAAAAATCCGATACGATGATGAATAAACCTTTCTCTCTCCTATCTTCCTGATATGCTGCACTTGCCGTATTTTTTCTTAAATCCCTTATCTATAAGCCAAGTCTCAATATACCGTACCACATAAACTCTGCGGTATTAGCAAGAGCAGTAAGAAGCTTTTGTATTCGACAAAGCACGTCTGGCGTTTGCGAGCCTCGCTCCCAAAGGTGGTGTACCAGAACGAAAGCTGTTCTCTTGGCATGCAGGACCGTAAAGGTGATTAAAGCAAATTAATTACTTTTCGATACCGGAACCTTGGTTGTTTATACTGCGTTTGAAAATTCATGTGTACGATCATCGTCGACGAGTTGAGACTTGGCACTCGTAGTTAAGGAGACAGAGGCGATAGTCACGAGACTTGCAGCAAGCACACTGGTCATCGTCTAGAGAATATAAAAAGAAAAACAGCTGACGAATGAACATTGTGATCTCGACGATAGGACACAACCTATAGTTTCCATGTTTCAGCAGACACAGTCAACTCAAAATGATATCGAGAGAAAGGAGCGCGAAGTTGGAAGTCGAGCTGTTTTCTATACAAGGTGTTGAAAGCAAATTAGAGAGCCAAAGTTTCATGGAAATTATTTACGTGATTTTTTCCTTCAATCACTTGAAAAACTGAGCGAGAGAAACGCAGTTCAAAAGTTGGCGTCAGGTTGTGAACCACTTACTGAACTTGGAAATTGCCTCACATTACACCTGGTGTGACAAAGAACTGAACGGGGTCTGAAAGAAGTTTCATGTCTTGCTCTGACCCTACCCTGATTTCAAAATTTGCGTGCGCGTGCGTGTGTGCGTTCAAGATCTCTTTTTGACCTATGCAGTGAACTACTGTGGTATACTAGGCTTATACTAGTTTTATACTAGTTTTAAGACGGGCTATGAAACCCAGACCTAATATACCGTATACTAGTTTAGTATACTAGGCTAGCTAAGCTATACTCTTTAACATTTTGCACCATTTTGTACTGGGCTTATACTAGGTCCGAACCTCCTTTATACGAGCTTCATGCTAGGTCTAGGCTCATTTTGTACTACAGGCTTAGGAGAAAGCTATTAGCTTTAAATATCCAATTAAATTGTCTTCCGCGGATACCAAAGCTGAAGTGTATCGTAAATACTGTAAAAGTGCGGACGCAACACGGGGAGAACGGAAAGTTGGGCAAACAATCTTCAATGATATCTGGCGGAAATACGTTCCAGAAATATCTACTATGAAGCCAGCCAGTGACCTCTGCGATGTATGTCGTAATAACGTTCTACGCATAAAGAGTTCCTTGAATTTGGAGGATAAGAAAAAAGCTGCGCTCGCCGATTCTCTGGATCATCTTCAGAATGCTAAAACTCAACGTAAATATGTGGCGAGAGAAGGCAAAGACGGAGGTAGAAATTGAATTCAATGGGGTATCGGGTGGGTTTCACGTATTATTGTTTGACTTTGCTGAAAATTTGCATTGTCCCAGTAATCCCCAACAGGTTGGGCCCAGTTTTTTTAAAAACGCTCGAAAGTGCGGCATATTTGAGGTTCACGATGAGCGGACTAACGTTCAAAAAAAATATTTGATTGATGAAAATGATGGCGTAGGTAAAGGAGCCGACGTCGTCATCAGTCTTCTGCATGATTAATTGAAGCGGAACGATAATGGCGGTATTCTCCTTTTGTTTCCCGACAATTGTGTCGAACAGAAAAAGAATAAAACCGCTGCTCACTACCTCAAATTGCGAGTGAAGACTGGTCTGAATACAACAATTGAATATAATTTCATGTTGGCCGGTCATACTAAGTTTTCACCCGATCGTTGTTTTGGTCTGATGAGAATCATGTATCGCGGAACATGGTTGTCGACTGCCTTTGTAGACCAAGAAATGAAGCAGGAAAAATGGGCCTACCTAGACACGATGAATACAGAGCTGATTTTTTCATAAAATGTTCAGAACCTTCCCCTGAAGGTGTCCTCAAAAATCCCCGCGAATCCTAATGAGGCTTTCCCTTTCACAGGGGGGCAAAGGGGGAAAAATTGAGTTTTTAGTCAATAACTCGATAACGAGTGATGCTACAAAAAAAAGTTTCAAACAAAAATTGTTCTACGCCCAATTTCCTACAAAAAATGTTTCATTACTTTTTTTCTAAAAATTGATAGTTTTGTCGATATAGCGCGCTAAAATTATATCTCTCACTTATGTACGTATTGGCGCATTACACATAGTACATGCAAAAAGTATACGCGCTTATGCTCTTATCTTCCTCCACGTGTCTCTACGCGTGTCTCTTCGTCATTTGTGTTATTTTTCTATCGTTTTGATGCTTCCTTGTATTGAACAGGGGCGGATTTACGGGTACATTGTGGGGAAAACTTCCATTGTTCAACAATTTTTTTCCTTGCTGGTCAAATTGAACTATTTCAGTCTTTTTTGGAGTTTTTTTTTTTTTTTTTTTTTTTGGGGGGGGGGGGCGGGGCGTTTCTCCTGCCCCCCCCCCCCCCCCGTAAATCCGCCCCTGATTGAAATCACTGCCTATATCTATGAACCTTTCGTTCTTCAATGCAGCTCTTACTCACTATACCTACAAGTCGCGTATAACACTCCTACACGTTGTGCGTATATGACAAGAAGTTGGGTAGGTGTGACGCGCTCTAGCGGCTTAAATATGAACTTAAATGGAAAAAGTCATGGAACATTTTTTGTAGAAAATTTGGCGTAGAAGAATTTTTATATGAAACTTTTTTTTGTAGGATCACGTGTTATCGAGTTATTGACAAAAAACTCAATTTCCTCCCCTTTACCCCCCTGTAAAAAGGAAAGCCCAACTTGCATTCACGGGAATTTTTGAAGACACCATTACGAGGGGCTTCCAAACATTTCATGAAAAAATCAGCTCTGTATTCTTCGTGTCCAGGTAGATGTCTTCCTTTCTTGGTCTATTGTGACCTCATCAATTGCGTCTTTAAATCGTCTCCAAATGGTCTTAATATTGCCATTCCCACGGTCGATCCATCAAATAGTCAGAAGAATGTAGATTTGTCCCGCTTGTTTAGACCGCTCCGTGGCATTACAAACTTTCATCATTTTACATTTTTGCCAAATGGTTCAATCTCGACAAAATTTTTCGCTAATGATAAACATAACAACTCATTTGATTTAGACGATGGAGCGTTGGACCCAGCCGAGGCTACTTTGGTACAGGACATCGTCCCTGTGGAAATGACCGCGCAACGACAGTGGTATCTGTACAATTCTGTTCGCTCACTGTGTAACGATGAATGTAAGAAAGATTGCCTCGCGCCGCTGCCAAAGGTTCCATTCGTAGCATACTCTCAAAAAGACAGTGCAGAGACTAAGAAGAAATTTGCCGACGAGAAGAAGAAAAATCGTGCCGAAGAGAAGAAGATTATTGCCGAAGAAAAGGAGAAAACTCGTGCTGAGAAGAAGAAGATTGCTGAAGAGAAGACGATGAAGATTGCCGACGCGAAGAAGAAAAGTCTTGTGGAGAAGGAAAGAAAAATCTAGTCGAAAAGAAAAAAGACTAGCAAACCGGCGCGGCGTATCCTCACTCCTTCGGTCCAACAAAAAATACTTTTTCTTAATTGATTTTTCCATATGTTCTAATTTTTTTCTATACTATTTTTGGCCGTTATTTTTTTTCTATGTTCAATGACTTACAAGCAATATCAACAGTGTTCTATTTGTTCCTATTCATTCGTTTTATACGTAAGTTTGTCAATTTAATGCTGCTTTTTCATTATTATGTGAGTTCAACTGTTTACGAGGTTTTGTTATGTGACAAGTTTTTCTTCGGTATTATTATTAACTTCCTTCAACTCGAGTATTCTTCCTAGTTGAATTTTCTGGTCTTGACTGCAATAATGTTCCTAAACTTTCTACTTTTAACATAGATTTCCATACTTTTCTACTTCAAATGATTTTACAGCAAAAGGAGTGCGCTAAATTCAAAAATTGGTAAGAACATTTGTTTTAGAAAACTTCACAATGAA
This sequence comes from Aspidiotus rigidus, assembly GCA_035079385.1. Classification (NCBI taxonomy): domain Eukaryota; kingdom Metazoa; phylum Arthropoda; class Insecta; order Hemiptera; family Diaspididae; genus Aspidiotus; species Aspidiotus rigidus. The sequence goes on along the minus strand of JAVHKY010000074.1, from coordinate 13,213 downwards.
CAACTTTTGTTTGAAGAATTTTTGATTTTAGGCAATTCTTCCTGAGAATTTTGCAAGAAAGCAGTTATTATAGTGGAGTTTCACTCAAGAATCCTCTTTCCAAGTCCAAAATGGAAAAAATGGCTTGAAATTGCAGATAGACTTTCAAATGGATGTGAAAACACTAACTTAATTTTCTGAAATTTTTCCTGTCATTTTTACATTACTTTCATTTTTTGGGAGCTTTTCATACCCCCCAATATTCATCAAATATTCGAAAAAATAAAAAATTCCTTTCAGCCTACCTGACAAGCCGAAAAAAATTTTTCGGATTTTTTGCCAAGCAGGTTGGTTTTCTCGCGTTGATCCACATTTATTTTACGATGGATACAAAAAAGGAAGAAAAGAAGGAAGAAAAGAAAGAAGAAAGAACAGGTACTCAAAATTGTTGATATTGAGCGACGAACTGTAGCTAACGACGAGCTTTAAAAAACTGATTTTTTTTCAACTTGATTGGTTGCTTAGGGGATGAATGCAAGAAGAAAGAAAAAGATCATGTTGCCAGACATCATGATACCTGTAAGTACTACGCATTCATTGCAAAGTCTAGGTATCTAAAATTTAATCAGGATATATCTTCTAATCTATCTAATATTATACTAAAAAGCGTACCCGAATACCTAATTTACCCGATACAATTTTAGCTAAAACCGAATATTACGTGTATTTATTACTCTATAACAGGCGTGGATTTACTCGTATATTTGGGGGGTCGAGAGAAAATATTTCTTCAGAAGCTCGTCGGCAAATAGATGAAGCGTACAGCTGGTATAATGGATACAAATATAATAATTCAACAATTTTGTCCAAAATTTTTTTCCTCGCAAACTTAATAATTTCAGCCTGTTTTTAAAAGTTTGGGAGGGTGATATATCCCCCTTATCCCCCCCCCCGTAAATCCGCGTCTGCTATATATGTAAATCAGAAGATTAGAGAGAGGCTTCAAGAGATGTTTACTGTTCCGTATCATACAACACAATAATAATAGTACCATCTGTACTGAGGTAAAACACACTCGGTGAGTTTCATAAATACGTTGTTTGGCGAAATGGGTTTATTACCTCCATCCCAGTTGTTTGTATCGTTAATGATCACCTCTTTCGGAAATGCGGAGCTCATCAAATTTCGACAAATCTTATCATCTGGTTTGTATGTGTGGGCTTACCCACGCCATGTACAACAACAAATCATTAAGAGGCACAGCAACTACATTCGTAAGGCTAGTTGTCATCTAGATGGTTCCTCCATACCCCTCGAATCATGTGCATTACTGCCTTATCTTGAGCTCTCCTACGGCCGTTCCGACTTTGCTGCGGATTGGGGTTCTGAATATACAGATCGGTGCAGCAAGACATACCATTTCCATACGCCGGCGGATGGTTGGGCTGAGGGTTGGAGGCAAGAACCGCAAGCCTATCCCAACGCTGGTGCTGATTTTTATGAACGTTTAAGACGTTTGTGCCGTAAGTATGCAAACTTGATCATGGCTAATCGTCCTGTTACTGAATCGTTCGAAGAGTTTTTGCAACGCCGTGGTGAATGGATGGCATCCGGTAGTGTGGGAGGTCCTTCGTCGAGCATTGTTTCATCATCTGGTGCTGTTGTTAAGTTGTCTACGAGAGGGTGGGCCGAACTCACACCTATACAAGAAATACGGCTTCCTTAACGAAGTTAAACGAGGAACGCAGGGAACCTGTTTTATGATTCGAATGAGATTTGGTATTGAAAATTCAAGGAAGCCTAGATCATATATAGCTCGACAATCGAAATTTTTCCAAGTCCCCCTTCTATCATATATAGCTCGAGAGTCGAAATTTTTCTAAGTCCCTCTCCTATCATATATGGCTCGAGAGTCGAAATTTTTCTAAGTTCCTCTCCTATCATATATGGCTCGAGAGTCGAAATTTTTCTAAGTCCCCCTTCTATCATATATGGCTCGAGAGTCGAAATTTTTCTAAGGCCGAGCTATATATGATAGGAGGGGGACTTAGAAAAAATTTCGACTCTCGAGCCATATATTTCTAAGTTCCCCTCCTATCATATATAGCTCGAGAGTCGAAATTTTTCTAAGTCCCTCTCCTATCATATATGGCTCGAGAGTCGAAATTTTTCTAAGTCCCTCTCCTATCATATATGGCTCGAGGGTCGAAATTTTTCTAAGTTTTTCGCTGGACGGCGCACGGCGGACGGCGCACGGCGGACGCCAGATTTCTCAAATAGCCCCCCATAAAACAGGTTCCCTGTTAATAGTGTTGGTTTTGCATTCTACACCGGTGGAGTTGGCCAATGCTGCCAACAAGTTTGAGCTAGGCAAGGATCGCGCTCTTTATGCTGTTGAGCCTATGCATTATTGCATTTCATGCTATGCCAACGCTGGCTTTGAAGAGAGGTTGCATAGGATACCGGGACTCGAGAAAGGTCTTACGGGCCTTGCCGTCGTTCAGAAAACCTTATTGAGAGTTGCTGTCACCCGCACTCAGAACCGACATTTGTCGATGCTTGATTACGCCAATTTTGATCTCCAACACAGTCCAACTGCTCAAGCTATCCTTTTTGAACAAATAGCTCAGGAAGGTAAACGTATTAACTGTCATCCCGATTGGGTCCTTGGCAACGAGTGGTTGTCCAAGGCCAAGTTCAATTCGAAGGTCAGATGCCCTTGTGAAGTCTCCAAAACTTTGCCCAAGGAATGGCGTGTTGTTCAAGGCATGTTCAGCGGCACGAAAGGAACAGATCTAATCAATACCGTTTTAAATCTAGCTTATTTTGAAATTGCGCAGGAAATATTATTTGAACTTACTGGTAAAGACCTGCCTCACAAACACCATGTACACCAAGGTGATGACATGTGGTTGAGCTCGAGTTCAGCCTACCTCTGCGCGATTGTATTTTATATATTTAACTTGATGGGCGCAGTCATGCAGAAAATCAAACTTATGTGCGGCCCTTACCGTGGTGAATATCTTCGTGTTCTTTATGCCCGTGGTACTGCTAAAGGTTATTTACAACGCGCAGCCGCCGCCCTTGTTCTTAAGGAGGTACAGACTCCCGTATATCGAGGACCTTTGAACATGGCTAGTGAAATATTTACATCAATATCAGCTATGGTTCGCCGTGGCCTGCATCCGGCAATGGCTCAGATGCTTTGCGATGATCTGATTCCCTATTGGTCCCGGATAAAGGCACATACAGACGACAGGGCCAGTTCATCTATGCCTGAATGTGTCTTGTATACGCCACGCGCTCTTGGTGGTCTTGGCGCCTGCTACCCCTTCATGGGTGTTATGGGAGTTGATATGCGAGGTATCCCGCCTCTGCCTGCAACAGATATTGCCGCTACTCGCAACATGTTAGAAAACTCTACCCTCGATATGAATCCTCCAATAAAGAATATTAATCTTCGAAGTTTTCAAATTATGGAGGAGATCTTCTTGAGTGCAACGTCGGGACGCCGTTGATGTCAGTATGGCCGTGTAACTGGAATATTGATATGCTTAGCAATCTATATTATCTTAACTGTACCTCAGTACAGATGGTACTATTATTATTGTGTTGTATGATACGGAACAGTAAACATCTCTTGAAGCCTCTCTCTAATCTTCTGATTTACATCAGAAGTGTTCCGTATCATACAACACAATAATAATAGTACCATCTGTACTGAGGTACAGTTAAGATAATATAGATTGCTAAGCATATCAATATTCCAGTTACATATGAATCCGTTTTTGCAAAAAGGGCCTAAGTGTGCTTTAGGCCCTTTTTAATTAAAACACGCTAATACGTAGGGCGTACTCTAGCAAACATGTCACCAAACTTTCAAATCGTTCTGACGTGCCTTTGTTGATCATTCGTTGATGTTCGATGACTATACGACCCGTATTAACACGTACATACGTTGTATCATCCTTATCAGTTTCCAAGTTCCCGGCTATCTGTTGCTAATAATAATATTTTTTAATTTTTTTTTCTTACATACTGTTCTTTCAAAAAAATTTTATATGCCTAAAAAATTCGATTATATTATTTCATGTGCCCCTTAACACGGTAAAAATTGCGTTTTTACAAAAAGGGCCTAAAAGGTAGTAACTTTTCCCGTGTTTTCATCAGCACAATGATCTTCACAGATCTTCAATTCCTTCAAAATATTGTAGTCCGATAACTTTAATCTTCATTCCCAACTTGTCTTACAACATTTCGTTTACTCAGATTTTTAATTTTGAATGTTGAAATTTCAAACACGTTTTTCTAGAAACAAGATTTTCGCACTTGGGCCCTTTTTGCAAAAACGGATTCATATATAAACTATACGGATACAAGAGTGTTTAATATTATTACACAACTTCTGTTTCAGCTGGTTACTGTACAGAAGCAAGAGCCAAATATTTTTAGAACGCCTACATCCTCCATAAGTTTATTCAAAATGTAAGCCATAATATTTTCTCAGTGTCTTTTTTTGTCATATCTTGTCTGAAAAATAATGTGTTGCTTGACAATTAAAGATTGAGAAGCATTTCCATAGCATACTCTTCATGGAAAGCTCAAGTACCGGTTATAATTCTACCCTTAGATATGAAACTTGCCATATTTTCATGGGCAATTGAAAAAAAAAAGTAATTGATTTGATTTTCCAGCCCTTTTTTCATCTAACACTCGATTTCAATCATCTTAGATATATTGTCGAGCGTAGAACCTGAAAAACCAGAAAAAAAGACGATCAGACAAGTTTTTCAGCGGGAAAATTGAATTTTGGAAAGAAAACATCCTTTTTTGAGCTTCCATCAAGAAACTTGAATTTTTTTAGCTTTATTCTCATTCATTATGTGAGGTTAATCAGAAACTTTGATGATCCGCGTTTATGAAAAGGGTACAAAGTTTTTTGAAGAACAAGAATGACCAAATAAAACCAGCAACAAAGGATAATGAAGAAGACTCCAAAGGCTCTAAAAAAGAGGATATTTGAGGGGCTTCTAATTGACTCATCCTATCATGTAACATTTCATATATCGATTTCAGTCGATACTAAATAATTGTTTTATCTTCCATCGCTACTTCCTCTGACTCGATTGCTCGGTTACAGATTCTCTACATTGCGGGAAACTTTGACCTAGGATGCCTGATTTGATCTTCACCAGTTTACTAAGCGGTCTCACAACCAGCGTTTACAATGAAACTGGAGCAATCTTCCTCGATCGGGATCCAAAAGTGTTCTCTGCCATGATTCTGTTGTCCCTTTCTTTATAATATTTTGAAAATTTGACTACTTTTTTATACTTGCCATCGAATTTTGAGATTTTTAAAAATATTCTCACGTTTTTGTTGCTCTTCAGATCTTTTTTCAAAGCTAATTCATAGTATTTTACCACTCGATGACGCGCGATCAAGAGAGTTGAATATTTGTATGGGTATTTCCCATAAGGATTACCGGTACCCAATTTAAGTCAAGTTTTTCAGTCTTTGGGTAAAAAATTTTTTTCAAGTTTTTGCTGCTCTTATTCTTTTATGGTCTGGTATAATGATCCCAATTCTCGGGTACGGTGAGTGAACTGAATCATTGTCGACATCTGAGAGCCTCTAAAGAATTGAAAGTTAATATTTTGAGAGATGAGTTCTCACTTATTCGATTTGATCACTTTGTTAGAATTCACGTGGTGGCTCAGATTGGAAAGACGAATACGTATTACTGGTCACCGTCAGTAAAAAAAGTAAATAGTCCAGAAGGAGAAGACAAACCAAGTACGATGATCGAAGGAGAAGAAGAAAACTGCTACGGTCAAAATCCTCTCCTCAAGAAGTTCAAGAAAACCAACCAACATCATTTGCAGCCGGAAACTACAATTTTATTATGCAATATTAATTCTCAAACCGAAAGCTCGCTTGAGTTGATGTGAATCAAGCTTAAAATATATTCCGTTAGGAGAACCAAAACACCAATGTGCAGTCACTTCAGTAGTTCGAGCCAAGTGCTATTGTATGCATATGCCATAGTAATGCTCATAAAAGTTTTCTAGGTCCTGTAGCCGAAATTCGTAGTTCTTTAAAATGCTGAACAATGCTGGTAAGCATTTCTACAGCCCTCAAAACTTTGATTCATTTTGAAGATGAGGGATGGAAGCACAAATTCTGGGACTCTGAAGCACGAATCGTGCACAAAATTTAAACACCAATTTCAACCTACAAGTCGACTTCGCGGGTCAAGTATTTCTACAGCTCCTCCAAACTTTGACTCCTTCTGAAAATTAAGGATGAAGCAGAAAAAGCACAAATCAAACACATATTCAAACACCAATTTCAACCCCTAAGTAGACTTTGCGGAGCAAACATTTCTACAGCCCCTCCAAACATTGATTCCTCATTGAAAATGAAGGATGAAAGCACAAATTCCGGGACTTTGAAGCAGAAAAAGCACCAATTAAGCACAAAATTTGACACCAATTTCAACCTTCGAATACACTTTGGGGGAAGAATATTTCTACAGCCCGCCAAATATTGACTCCTCATGCAAAATGAAGGATGAAAGTACAAATATTGGAACTTTGAAGGTTAAAAAGCCGCTATTAAGCATGAAGTCTATAACGCAAGAACTGCCGAGCGATACGGTTCCGGGACTCCAGCCTTTACAATCTTGAAGTTGAGGACAGTCAACTTTGATGGTAATAATGAATTAGTTCGCTTCAGAGGTGTTGTATTGGGGACCGAATTCGTCCTAGAAGAGAAGTAAAACAGAGCAAAAATAGAAAGGCTAATTTAAGACACGAATCTACTTTCAAGACGTACACGACTTGCTGTGAAGTTCGAGGCTAGGAAGGGAACTTGCAAAAATCTTCGAGCTCGAAGCTTTGCCGGCCAGCTAGACGATGGATATTTTTTCGGAAACTTCCACCCCCCCCCCCCAACCCAATAAACAGGTTCCCTGTTGAAAATTTGATACCATTTTCAACCTCTAAATACACTTTGAGGGTGTGGCAAATATTTCTACAGCCCTAAAACTTTGATCAAGCACAAATTCTGGGACTTTGAAGCATAAAAAGCACAAATCAAGCGCAATATTTAAACACCAATTTCAACCCCTAAGTTGATTTTTCGGGGCAAACATTTGTACAGCCCCTCCAAACTTTGACTCCTCATTGAAAACGATGGATGAAAGCACAAATTCTGAGACTTTGAAGCAGAAAAGACACCGATTAAGGACAAAATTCGACACCAATTTCAATCTCTAAAGACATACACTTTTTTTGGAGGGGGGTGGGGACGGGAAATATTTTTACAGCCCCTCCAAACATTGACTTCAAATGGAGAATGAAGGATGAAAGCACAAATACTGGAACTTTGAAGCAGAAAAAGTCCCAATTAAGAATGAAGTCCATACCAGAAAAATTTCTGAGCGAAAGAGTTCTGGGACTCTAGCCGCTACAATCTTGAAGTTGAGGACAGTCAACTTCGATAGCAACGTTGAAGGCGTTGTATCGAGGGGACCGAACTCGTCCTAGAAGAGTAAGTAAAACAGAGAAAAAATAGCAAATAGGCTAATTTAGACGCGAACACAAGACACGAATTTACTTTCAAGACATACACGGCTTGCTGTGAAATTCGAGGCTAGGAGGGGGACTTGGAAAAATCTTCGAGTTTCGAACTTTTCCAGCCGGCTAGACAGCGAATATTTTTTTCGACACCCCCCCCCCCCAATAAAACAGCTTCCCTGTTAAAAATTCGATACCTATTTCAACCTCTAAATACACTTTGCGGGTGGGGAAAACATTTCTACAGCCCTCCAATCCTTGACTCTTAACGGAGGAGGAAGGATGAAAGCGCGAACTCTAGAACTTTGAGGCACAGAAAGCACAAATATGGCACAAAATGATGATATCTACCCCGTGCCCCGAATCCACTTTGTGGAAGGCTGCAGATACTGACCTCTCAGAAAAGTGAGTAGAACTCTATAACCACGAGTACAAAAGTTAGGGCTACGTTTCTGCAAAGTTTTTTATTCCTTCCTCGTGGTTCGTAATGATATAATATTCCGAAAGTGCTAGTTTCAGGTAATTTCTGAGCAATCAAACGCCTTTTGTAGGAAATTTAGAGGATGTAGCGAAAACCTGCAAACGTCATCGTGTTCTAGAAACACTTTTGCTCGTTCGTATTCATTCCAAAAGTTTAAAATTTGTTCGTGTGTGAATGATACTGGGAAAAATTTTTGGTTATTAGAAATTTCGGTTAATAGACTCAATAATAATGAGCGGCTTCTAGCGTATTCGCATCCGTACAATCGAACAGTAAAAAATTCAATATCGCGACCGAGAGAGGTTTGTGACGCAGTTTCCAAATAACCGAAACTTTCAAATCACTTTCAATACCGTAGAGAAATTTAAACATTGTCTCCGGCATCGAAGCTCTTTAGTCTGAAAAAGGTGATTGGAAACTTGTGGAGTAATGCGGGGAACCGATGCAGGTGCAGCGAAGCGTGTAGACATTGTCGAGAGTTTCGCAATACCTATACAACCGTATTACATTATATTATTCGTCCGGGTCGGCCTATAGAATTCTTTCGGAGGTTTTATTCCGTTCACCTACATTATAGACCAGGACTATGAGTGAATAAGGAAAAATAGGAACTTTAATACGATAAAAATGAACGAGGAAGAACGAGGAAGATGGGAGTAGAAAAAAAAAAGTAGGAAACAGGTTTTTCTAGAAAGCCCTCTAATTCTATTGCATGATAATTTTTAAGACATTTTTAGATAATATTTTACCGGGTAAACGGGGCCGTAATTTGATTTGGTAGAGCTTAAAATAATATAATGGAAGAGAAGAGAGAAAAAAATATCCTGTAACAGAATACACACGTAGCGTATGTCTATATATAGGTTTCGAATCTATATCTTCGATATACTGTGAAAGAAAAGAAGACTTCATTTTTCTTTTAGCGAAGAATAACATTGCTGTCACTTCTAATAAAACGAATAAGCGTGTTTATGTGTTTACCGTAGTTCGTGGAAGGGAAGAGAGAAGCAGGGGAAGCAGGACTTATTCGCAGATAGAGTAGTTTTCTCAGCTTATAGATCTCCCTTTTTGTTTTCATTCCCCGTGATTTGTAAAGAGGATAAAAGTTTGATTTGGTTTCGAGAACTTTAATTTGTGCGCCATCCGACGAGTCGTAAGAAAAGCGTAAGGCTACTATACTCACTAGAATTATCATGAAAATGATGAACGAAAAGATTTCGCGTCATGAAGAAGGTAATGAGACTTCGTCGTTTCAGGCTTGCGAGGGTATCGACTCGAAAAACAAGGAAGACTTAAAGGTAAGGCTTCGAATAATACCTGCAATAAGTTACCAAGTTCATTCGTTTTGAAAAAGCCTATTTGGCAGCTAGGAGCTGCGTCTGTAGTTTTCTTTCCCGCTCCTCGGATATATCGTGCGTACAGCCTTTGAAGAAAGTAAGGCCGAGGGCGGCATTATTTCGTGTGTTATTTTTATATACGCGCGATATAACCTGCATACAAATTTTTAAAATGATATTTTCTTCAGCATCGTTTTCATTTCATCCGAGACAGACCGCAGGGCGCTCCCTGCAACTCGCTTTACAGTATACAGGAAATTTCATATTCCCCGAAGACCGAGCGTGTATACGTCAGAAATTGGTGCAGAGATTTCTCGTTTCATTCGCATTACGTGGACGAGAAGGCGGCGACTCGTGTACCACACAGATCGACGAGCTTTTCGTGTATGGAAGTCGGGCGACTGTAAGTGAAGTAATATAATAAATCATCGAGTCAAATTTCAGTCTCGTTTACGAGTGTATCCTAATCTTTTTTCCCCTCAGTAGGAGCGACGCGTCACACGGTAGAGCGTCCTCTCAAGCGGCGGCGACGGTGGTGGCCCTTCGACTCAAATTCCTTTTTCTCATTTAGGCGTTTTCCCTCTATACGTATACAGGTACCTACGTACCGTTCTGAACTTCGTCAACAAAATAAGTATCGTATCGAAGGATTATAAAAACGTTAGGCTGCTGAAATAATTTAGTGGAATGAATTCGCGCACTTTATTCTCTTACATGAAATCGAATCGAGCTCCTCTTGGCGGAAAAATTAATTAACGCCTCGTTATGTACACCATCGAAGTTACATTTTAGCGTTTATTCGAAAGTTATACCTATAGTCGAGTTCGAAAAGGTATCGTCAAATTAATCCTGCGAAAATTGTTTACATTTATCGTGCGAAGACAAACATCAGAGAAGGAATTAAATAAACACGGAGACTGGCTTCATTTGTATACAGAAATTCTGTACAAAATATCAGACTAAACTGTATTTGTTGTAAATTGCAATCTCATCACCTTTGTATGCGTAAGTTTTGTAGTCTATCCTGATATATGTAGGTATTAATTATGATGGTGCTTTTCAATCAACTTAATAGCGTAGGTAGCAGAAATGATTACTCATCTCTTCAAATACGGTTACCTACGTTCTTTGAGGAGAATGATACGGTAAGGTTTAATCATTCTTACACGTTTTGATTTTTCATCAACTCTCTCTGACACCAACTGTTAAAACTGGTGAACCACAAGTTATATACTAAATTACCAATTTGTAATTGATTTTATCCTACGAGGTACATTAAGGAGACACTTTATGAGCTGGAAATAAGTTAGCTTCTTCTGCTAATGTATGTGACGAAGGTATTCACGTTAGATCTTGCTGTGGTCCTGGCTCCCAGAAAAAATTCTCAATCTTGAAAATTGACTAATTATATCACTGCAGTATTACAATATTCATTGAACAAACCCATGAAATCATTAGCATAAATCGATGGCATACAACGTTATGCTTCTGTTAAAATTAAATTTAGTTCGAATATAACTAGTCCAGTCAATAATAGACGCAGGCGTGCCCGCATACCTGCTCAGGATGATCAGCAGCTATCTTAGCTGCCATGAAATCCAAGCAGAGACGTCTGCTGGTACAGTAAAGCGCCCTGTTACTTGTGGGGTACCGCAGGGGTCGGTCCTTGGGCCGCTTTTGTGGTGCGTTGCATTTAACGGGATATTTAAGGTGAAGCTGCCACCGGGAGTTGAGCTTATCTGCTATGCGGATGACACCCTGGTGGTATGCACCGCCGAAACAACTGTAGCGGTGGAGAGCAGGGTAAACCGGGTCGTAGAGGAAGTGACGCGTTGGATCGAGTCGGCTGGACTTGAACTTGCAGCAAGTAAGACGGAGGCCATTTTATTCACGATCCGTCGGTAGTTCAGTCCACCCACCTTTCGCCTGCAAGGTGTGGAAATTGAAACCAAGAAGCAAATGAAATACCTGGGAATCTGGTTCGACACAACGCTGAGCTTCAGGCACCATTTCCTGATGGTAACGGAAAAGGCGGGCCGGGTAGTTGGATACCTAAGCCGCCTGATGAGGAACCTAGGAGGACCGAGAGAAGCAAGGAGAAGGATCATGATGAGCACCGCCTTGTCGATCCTCCTATATGGTGCGTCAGTATGGGCCGACTCCATGAAGATACCATACCGAAGGAGAGAGATGGTAAAGATCCAACGAAGAGCTGTGCTAAGGTGTGTTAGTGCCTACCGCACTGTCTCAACTGAAGCTCTTAGTGTATTAGCACGTTCACCACCAATCGAGCTCCTTGCTGAGGAGAAAGCGGTGGTGTTGAGAGCAAAGAAGAAGACAACGACCAACCAAGAAGCTTTGTTCAGTTTTTATTGGTTTGTCGAGTGACCATTTTTCTCCGTGCCGAGTGAGTTTAAGGAAGATCTGAAGTGCCCCTAACGCTTCAAATTCAGAGTAAAACGATGAGAAGCCAATAATATTACATAGCGCTTTGCATCATAATCTAGTGTCTATAGGATAGAGAATAACCACTCAAACAACCGACAAAAAAAAATTCTGCGAGTATTCATTCCCCTAGCAGGCCTGCCAACGAGTGACTATTTTAAAGACTTGGTCACTCTTTTCTTTCCTGGTCACTATTTGTCACTATTGACCCAAAATAGTCTCTATTGGTGACTATTTCTATGAAATGAATTTAAAAAAAAAAAAGTTTATCCAATAGGCATAGATACCATAGATATCCGGAGAACTACGAAAAATATTTTTGAATCTATTGCCGCGTTTCCTTGTGAGCTCAAGCGAGGTAATTTTTTTTAAGTACACAAAGTCATAACAGTTGAAAACGACATTTCCTTCTCAGCTAACTTGAGTTTTGCTGCTCGCCAAAAAAGAAATATAATTTTTCTTTCCCTCTTACCAAGAATAGTAGATGAAGTGAGCTCGAGCTCACAAGGAGACGCGGGAACAGATTCATCGTTACGCCTCTCAAGCTAGCTCCAGAAGGTACGTTTAAGTCCGCACTGGCCCGCGATTAATGAATCGTTTTTTTGCCCGGTGGGTTTAACGTACTTTCCATTCTACAAAGTTGCTTTTACGTCCTCTTAAAACTCCTTCTCCTGTGGTTTAAGCGGAAGAAGACAGAGGGGGCCACCTCTTATTCAGCGGATCAGTGAGAGAAGAAAGACACATCCGGGAAAATTTGTAGGAGCTTTTTTGAGGGCCGTAATCGTTTTGCAGCTACATTGAGCAAGTCAGGTCACTCTTGAGCCAATAGTATATCACTTTTATCGACTCTCATAAGCTGAAGGAGACTCGATAAATTGATGAGTTGAAAAAATGAGGTGTCATTCTCGACTCAACTTACCCAATGCAAGTCCCATTTCGTTTGTGAAGGAGAAGATTGATGATTGTTGTGCAGTTCAATGAGCTATAGAGTGCTCTGCTGTACAATATTTACTTTTGCTTTTTTGCTAATCACATTTCTCATACCTCCGTTACGTTCAACCGCTGGCTCCATAATTATCCATCATAGGTCAACTACTAAAAAATTGCAGTCCAGAACTTTTACCATCCTTTTTTACTATTTCTCCTAAAAATGGATAGTGTTAATGTTCCCGATAGGTATGATAGTCTAAATCTCACTCTAGTCATTATTTTTCTCCCCTCCAATCGGTCACCTTTTTTTTTTTAAATATAAGTCTTTATTTGACTATTTTTTCAGTGTTCAGTGTTTGCATGCCTGGCTAGCTGAAAAACTTTGAATCTTGGCTTAAAGTTGACTTCACTTCTCTGAATTCTTTCCCTAAATTTTCTATTTATTTTTCCCCCACGAGTAG